>CAKLBY020000016.1:1200000-1800000 GCA_921007115.2 Peronospora matthiolae | reverse complement strand
ACGAGCACGCAGATCTGCTTGACTTTGCCACTACGCAGATCACGCAAGAACCTTTTATGTTCGAGCGTTGGCAACTGAGTGATCTTCGAAGTCAACTTCGGAGGCGAAATCAGATCAAGTGTATAAGCGACTACATTTGATCCGTCATTGACTAGGACATTCAATGTCTCTGTCATTTCCTGGGGACTTATTCCCTCAGGCCTCGAAGGACTTATTCCTTCGGCTTCCCGGGGACTTATTCCCGCGGGTTTCGGGGAACTTATTTCCGCCGTATCTGTAATATCGGGACTTATTCCCTTTACTTCCTCTACGAAAGACTCTCCAGTCGATCTAGGATTATCGTTTCGCTTAACCTGAGCGATCGATTGTTTCTCTTCTAGATGTTCCCCGCTAAAGATGCATCTTTGTCCCGGTCCACTCGACTTATTCGAGTGGTGGACCTTCGGCGCAGCCTGTGTTTCCTCACAGCCGCCGGAACTCTGGTTCGAAGTGTAACCGTTTGGTACACTAAGGTTTTGTGCAGTCGTACTAACGACCGTACCACAAGTGAGGCCATCGCACCCACTCGTAGTACATCCACACGCTTGTGGACGCTCCAAAACGTTCATCAGATGGCCATCTGATGAACAAGCGGGAGGCATCGTTACTGTTCGATGTTGCCAGTTTACCCGTGGTTCGTACCTTCTGAGCCACGGTATTTCAAGGATGACATCAAATTTGTCATCCAAATCCAATACGATAAAGTCATCGTCATATTGGGTATCTTCTAGAGTATAGTGAATCTTCACTATACGCTTCATGACGGTTACGGATGCGCCTGTCGCAAGACGTACCGTCATCCTCGTAGGAGGTGTGTCACATTCACTGAACTTAAAGTGACCATCTTCTAGCGATTGGCGTTGCACAAAATTGTTGGAGGCCCCACAATCGACTAGAGCTCGAATGGACAACTTATTCGTCACTTCGAGTTTCAAGGTAATGAGTAAGACCTCATTACCTAGAGCAGCAACGCACAACGTTTGTGTGTTGGGAGCAACCTTCATCAAGAGGCCTACAAATTCTCTTGACGTTGCTGGATCAGTAGGGTGCTCCGCACCTACTGATCCTGTCCGTTTTTTGACGGTCCATCCCGTTGTTGCGTCTTTGCACCAACAGCGGACCCTCGTCCCTGCCCCTTTCTCATGGGTGGACGGTCACCACGCCCAGTGTTGCGAGACACTGGACGAATGGCACTACACTCGTAAGCGTAGTGTCCTGTCTTTTGACATCTGTTGCATCTCTGCAACTTCTTGTAGCCTGTAGAGCGAGCCTTCTCGCTCTCTACATAACAGAGTTCCATCGGCGCTGGACCCCCACTGCCATATCGTCTCGGTTGACGATATGATGTCGAGCTGGCGCAAGCCTGTCTCAGACTGAAGTCTTCCTGTTCCGCAATGGATATGGTTTGTTCTAGTGAATCTAGTTCAAGTTGCAACAGGTGAGTCTTGACGGGACCATCCGCAAGACCCTGCATGAACACCGAAACCAACGTGTGTTCATCCACCGGATTGGAACTTATACAACTCGTGAGATGTCGTATATGTTGCGCGTAAGCGTGCACATCACGCTTACCCTGCTTGAGCTTCAAGAGTTCGGTTCGAGCTCTGAACTCATCTCTAGGCGGTTCAAACGTTTGTCTGAGCCGCGAATTGAAGACTTCTAACGACCTAAACGCATATGGGTCGTGCATCTTGAGCCCCAAAGCCCAAGTCTTGGCACGTCCTGCCAGATTTGACTGGGCAAATGCAACTTGCATATCCCCGTCGTTGATGCGACGCGCCCTTATTGCGTCTTCTTATTCGACGAACCATGTCAAGAGGGAGTCCTCTTCGACTCCCCTAAACTTGGAGATGTCAATCTTCAAGGTCTCGGGTCGACGCGAATGCATCGACCCGCCAGCAGCAGCCTGCTGCTGTCTTAACAGTTCAAACTGTTGAGCACCCTGTTCTCTCAACAACTCTGATTGTTGAGAACCTTGTTGGTGAAGCAAGGCTACTTTCTCGCGTTCTGCGTCAAGTTCATTTTGAATGAACTTGGCGATAGTAGCATGTTGGGCATCTCTATTGAGAGCCTCTAGCATGACGCTAACAGCATGGTTGCCCATGGTTGAACCCATCCGGTCAACCGCATCCCATTCGACATCGCTCAAATGGGAGTAGCGGTCACGCGTAGCGTGAAAGCTTTGGTCATCTTCATCATCCAACATATTCATGTTAGATGTGAACGTGGTCCTTGGACGGACTCCGAAGTGCTACCAGGTGTAACGGGGCACCCTGAAGCTTGTACTGATGACAGTACAAGCTACTTATTCCGATGACAGAATAAGGCGGTGCCTCGGAACTTCACGTACACTCGTACGTGCAGAGGAAGACGGTAAGAAGAAGCGAGTACTTGGTTAAAGTAAAAAGCAGAACTGCATTTATCATAGTTAATGTCTGTTAATAAATCACTATTTATCCTCATCTAACTATTTCTAAATACAAATGTGCATATCAACTATCTGCTCACCACTCATTGCGTGCGTCTGTCGTGACGCGTCTTCGTTGGTTGATATAATGGCCTATATCAACCAATTAGGAACTACTCGTAAGTGCTGCAGATCATTTGTCCTTATGACAATATTCTGAGAATATAACTCTTGTAGTTATATTCTGTTAACAATTTCTTATAAATTGTTATGTAACGATTCACCCCGTTACATGTAGAAAACAAACTACACTTCTAAGAGAACTTTATATCCTATTTTATCGACCAGTCTTTGCACTGCGGTCACACAGTCACTTCTCAACTTGAAGGCTTTGCATTGGGTTAGTATTAGATTTAGGATGCGATACGCTGGAAGAAACATATTAGATGCATACGACCGCATCGACAAAGTTGTGGATCTGCGGTCCAAAAAAAACGACACCGTTAATCCATTTGAGAAGGAGAAGACGGAAGCAAATGTTGCGCTTTTTGCATCACTTACTTTTCCCTCTTCACCAACATATTTCGCACTACGCGCTGCTTTAAGTTAAAAAGAGATACGATGCAGCAATACGATAACGCGAAATAGCCAGTGTGAAAAAAAAAGATGTTATTTGATGGATGCACAGGATACTATTGACATGTCTACGGCATCCTTGCTCGCAAAATATTCTGCGGTGCTTCAAGAAAAATATATTGCTCCCATTTAATAAATTTATCAGCGATGGCATTTGAGCATTCCTATTGCGGGATTTGAACTTGACACAGACATAGACAGAAGTTTGGAGTCTAAAAATATACATAGATCATGAGGACGTCCTTCTGCCTCTCATGTGCAGACTACGAGAAGGGATCCTTTCGCTTTCGAGACAGTGAAAAGACAAATTTATCTGCAAATTTCCAACGCTGGTGCCTCAAGCTCTGCGGCAGCCTACGAATCCAACTCCAATTCGTCATACATTCAAAATCGGAATAATGGAGATCGTGTGTGCTTCTACCTGTGCCCTCATGGATGCCGTCTTCGTCTTCTTATGTCTTCGAAATGCTTTCGATGTAGAAGAATCACTCAAGCGTAAAAAATGAGCGTAGCAGTATCTCGCTTAACAATTTGCTTATCATATACTACATATTCATTTACGACCGCGCGGCAATGCAATTGCTACATATAGGCGGGTAGGGACACTAAAAACAATTTTCTCTTTTAATAGGATGTAGTTTATTTGCAAAATTTTGATATAGCTACCATTTCTCGAAAGTAAAAATCGACCGCTCCTCCCCCAATAGATTTAGGGTATGGCTGAAATACTTGGCCGGATGGACGCACTCGCGACTTACAGGCTGCTCCAAATTTATGTTACACTTCAACACAACGTAATTTGTGCTAGAAAAAGGATAAACACAAGTGATCGCATGTCTTGTTTGTTTTAAAGTTATTGGCTTGATTAATTTCTGGTGCTCATTTTTCGTGTTTTTCTTTTTTCGGCCTTTCATCAAAGCACCTACTTCAAGCTAAATATGATTTAACACTTTGTTCAAGTAAAATAGTTTTCAGATAGTCACTTATATTAAACTAGCTAATGCCCAAAAAATATTCTCCATATCTACTGCATCGCCTTCTTCGCTTCAATATTCATTTCCAACTGCCGGATCACCTCTTGATTTTTTTCTGGTGCATAGAAAAAGGCATTGGGATTCCATTTTTCTGTGTGCTTGCCTGATGTAGTCTAAAGTGATTTTCTCGCCCTTCTATATGTGACTTAGTGATGTCATCATCACCGCAACGTGACGCCTCCCCTACAACGTTTTGGAATACCGTATTCGGACGACAGAAATGATCCATAAGTCGAGCTTTAAAACCGCACTTTTCGGCGCTCACAAACACTCGTCAACCGCTAAAATTTTGCTTCTACATTTTAATCGTATATTCTGAATCGGTCGCAACAGCAGGCTCATCGAAAACCCCAATACTTGTAAACAAACAGACCGGCAGAGCTTGGTCTCAGCGCCAACACGCAAATGCCTGTTCAAGTCATTCTCAACTGTAACTTCTTCTGCCGAAATTAATTATCACACCTCTCGACACGTGGGGTACACCTACCAACTTCGCTTTTGTGCCACAATGGCATTTTAACGCGACGACAGCATGCCATGTCTAAGCATCCACAATTTACTTTGCGTGAGTCCTCAACATCAAAAGTTACCCTATTGGGGTTTAGCATTCGCTAAATTTGTTGGATGTCTGTGAGCCAGTCGACACTCACATTCACTTGACAGTTCTGCAATATCCACTGCCGTGTACCGGGTATCGGCAACTCCTCGTCGCTGCTGCTTACAGTTATGTAGACATCATTCGCCAGTTATTGTTCATTGCTGCTTCTTTGCGCCGATCCATTGGTATATTTCCTGGTCGCGTTCATCTCCCACTTGGCGCCTGCCACGCTGCACCCTGATCGGGTGTTTTCTCACAGTGGTTCCTTCTCTTGATTGTCGTTCGCCCATTACAAACAAGACGGTCTGGTCCATGTTGAGCTCGTGCTCGATGCTCCTGTCTAGTAACGAAATGTTCCAGATTGGGCACCGGATTTTTCTCGCGTTCTGACTTCAAGAATTCTTTTCCGCTGCTTCATGACGAGTGACCTCAGGTATACCGCTGCGTCTTACTCTCACCGGCTTGGGTAGTTACCTTTTAACAGCTGTGGGTGGAATTAGTTCGATAGGCAGCGGCCACTTCTTCGGCGTCCATGTCTTCCAGTATTGCTGGGGCGTCCAGTGTGCAGGCTTCTTATCCACTGCAGCATCACTGTTCGTATTTTCAGCTGTCTTCTTCGTTGTACAGAGGACCTCTCTGGCAAACTCGTAATCATACATGTTGCGGGTCGTTTATAAGGATTCCATTTTTAATATCGCAGCCGGATGGGTGCGCTCGTAGTCTAAGTGGGGTGTGCCCGTAGTCTAAGAGGGGAGTGCCCCTTGTCGGGGCCTTAATTACTCTTTCCAAGAAGCATGAGCTTTTAGCGACAAGCACGTACGCGATCAATAACGACGAGGGATGCGCTCCGCGTGAAAATGGTCTACTAAACATGCGGCAGCTGAAAACTGTTGTCACTCTCGTTCTGGCTGACGAGCGCAAGCCGTTAATACCTTAAAACAGCTTGTCTGTCGTGTTGAGTAACCAAGCATATGATACGAAGAAAGAGGTAGATTGTAGTCGGTCAATAATGTTTCATGTAGCTCACACAACGTTTCAGTCCTAAAAACGAATGGGACAGAGTAGTGCCAAGGCATGTGATGTACCAAGGCACTTGGAGATGCTTGTAAATGTGTTTTCTGCTGCCCCCGATGACGACTCGATTGAAAATCTGAATTAAGTGAGGGTCCGCGACTTTGAATTTTGTGGCACCATCAAATTTTAAGTAGGTATTACAGAGTAAGTTTTCGGACACAACTTGTTTCACTTTCAGTTAAACCTACCGTCGATCACTTTAAATCTTCGTCAAACGATTTTACTATTCCATCAAGCGTCGGGATCGCTTTCGATCAATTGTGTAGCCTAAATTTACCACCAATGTATGCTGCAAGACGTCGCTATCCGCAGCAACAATCTACATTGATGTTGGTGCGTGCGTTCGATCATCGTAAACTCGCTGTCACAACGCCTTACGAGAGCACTGCTGACGGACTACTCCTACAGCGATACCGATTCACATTTTGTGGAGCTGGTCATTTTGTCCGTACATCCCTAAAACAGGTACCATATGCACTTGCGGTTTACAATGCCTTTTTGACCATGCGACCAATTTTCGTTCCCACAGCGCTTACGGAGGCGCTCAAGCATATTAAAAGTCTGAATTTTTTTTATCTGTCTTGTAGGATGAAAATTCAATTAGTTTGTCCCGCGGTGACCGGCGGAAAATCCCGTCCCCCGCGGGATGGGGATTGAAAGGGATATCCCATCCCGTGCCGGACGGAGCCCTAGAAGTGACTGTCCAAGTAGTGCGACCACCGACCGCAAATACGTCCTCCATTCCCATCATTTATCCTTCCACCCGATCGCACTCACATCGCCAAACTCCAGCCATGTCGAGTCTGCAGCTACTGGTTCTGCTCGTGACTGTCGTGCTCTCGCCCGTACAAGCTTGCACAATGATCGCTGTAGGGCGCAATGCAACAGCGGACGGCTCAACGCTAGTGGCCCACACGGACGATGCCGGCTTCGGTGCTGCTGACCTCCGGATGGTGCGTGTCCCTGCCCAGGACTTTGACGAAACAGCCGTTCGACACGTGTACAACTTCCAGCCAGGTTACCCGCGTCTCGTGACGACTGGGAGAGGACCGGAGTACGCGCCAAAGAACGAGCACGAGCAGCTCATGACGCCGCTGGGTCAGATCCCTCAGGTGTCGCACACGTACGGCTACTTTGACCAGGACTATGGGTTCATGAACGAGGTGCAGCTCAGTATCGGGGAGAGCACTAGTGGCGCCAAGACGGCAGGCTGGCCAACGGACGCAGGTCCACATGGGTACAACATGTTTGGAATTGGAGAGCTCACGAAAGTAGCACTCGAGCGGTGCGACTCGGCTCGGTGTGCTATTAAGACTATGGGTGACTTGGCGGTCAAGTACGGTTTCTACAGTGAAGACAGCGGCGACCCAGCGAATCCGGGATACGTGAGTGCAGCAGAGACGCTTGGGCTGGCGGATCGGTATGGAGAAGTGTGGGTCTTCCACGTGCTCACGGGTCCGCAGAACGCGAGTGCTGTTTGGGCGGCACAGCGTGTGCTTGATACGCATGTGGTCGTTGTGGCGAATGGCTTTGTGATCCGTGAGATGGACCTCGATGATCCAGAGCACTTCTTGGCGTCCGACAATGTGCACTCTTTTGCAACAGAAATGGGATGGTGGAAGCCAGAGGAAGACGAGTTTGATTTCACCGCTGTGTACGGTGCTTCAACGCCAAACCCAGTGCGCGCATTGTATATGGGGCGTCGTATGTGGCGCGTCTTTGATCTCGTTGCGCCGTCCTTGCAGCTTGATCCTCGCCTCGGGCATTACCCAGAGTACCCGACGTACCCGTTTTCAGTCAAACCGGATCGACGCCTTGATGTCGCAGACGTGACAGGATTACTGCGCGACTACTTTCAAGACACGCCGTACGACCTGTCCAAGGGTCTTGCTGCAGGACCGTTTGGAATGCCCATGCGTTGGGATGGCAACGAAAAAGGGGTCGTCGGTGGATGGGAACGACCCATTTCCATGTACCGCACCGTCTACAGTTTCGTGCTGCAAGCGCGTGCTCACCTACCTGATGCGATTGGTGGCGTCGCTTGGTACGGCCAGAGCTCCCCACATGCTTCGGTCTATGTTCCATTTTCATGTGCGCAGCGAGAGGTGCCTTCTGCGTACGTCATTGGGAAGGAAAGCGAGTTTACCCCTGGTTCTGCATGGTGGGCCTTCAGCTTCGTGAACAACTGGAGCATGATTCGGTTTGACGCGATCAGCAAGGACATCCGAGCTCACATCGCTGACCTGCAAAACTGGTGCTTTACTGAGCGGAAGACGATGGAACATCACGTCACTACTCATGCCGACTCTTTGACGGCATCTGAAGTGCGCATGTACTTGCAGGAGCGATCGAATCGATTGGCTTCCAACGTCGTGGACAAATGGTGGGCTTTTGCGTGGAAGCTTGTCGGTAAATTCACCGACGGCTACATCACCACTGGTGAAGCACCAGAAGAAATGGAGATGCCCGGATATCCAGCGTGGTGGCTCAAGCTCACCGTCTTCTCCAAGTGGCCAGGTAACACGCTCAAGCTACCACGTGTCCAGTCGCTAAAGAAACAGCGTGAGCTGTTTGACAGTCGCCAGAATGCGAGTGTCAGCGTCGTGTTGCAACAATCTGCAGGAGCACCGTCAAGTACCGTCTCGATTACTCAGATTGCTATTGGCGCTGTGGTCGGGATATTCGTAGGTGCATTTGCTACTTGGTTGATTGCCGTACGCCAGGGTCGATCTGCATATCGACCCATCGATTAGCAGATCGAGTTCGGTGCAGGAGATACTCGCATGTTTCTTCAGAAAGCTGTGACCCGAATACCCAGCGAAAGGTGTAGATAGATTAGGAGCGAGGCTCGTTACTAATCAAATGGCTCTACTATCGCTGGTACGATACCTTGTAGTCTCGCTTGGCCGTCAGGCTACTGGAACGTTTGCGTCGATGGATTGATCCGTCACGGCTGCCTGGAGAAGTGCAACGTTTTCTTTCGGATCTTCGGCACCTCCTCTAGCCCAATGAGGCCGCTGAACCGTGCACCCGTCTCGACCAGGTCTGTTTTCGACATGTGGAGCTTCTTGAGATTTGAGTTGTAGAACCCCAGGAAAGCTGCATAAGCCTTCTCTGCCGACTTTCCCAACTCACTGCGGGGATGGACATTGGCAAGAGCACTTGCGGTTCGGCAGGTCTGCATATCAAGTTGAGACTCCTGTCCAAGTTTGGAAAGCGGCAGGTCAGCCAGCTCGCGAAGCATCGACTTTTCAAAGTCGGCCAGCACACGGGCAGTTTGTCCAAGGCGGTGAATATCCTGGTCACGATCCGTCAGACCATGGCATCCCTGCCATCTGTTTTTGACTACCTACGCATGGATTGGTAGCTGGACTGATGTCTGATGCACGGGTAACGCTTACATCTATCGTTGGGTTTGTCCATGACGGTTGACGGTTGGATCTACAGTCATTCCTTGGGATAACTCACAGGCTTGGTCGACACAAATTCGATGAATGAGCCAATTTATGAACTGTGCGAATTTCCGATTTCTGATCTCGTTCTGACAAGGAAAGATCAGTAAATTAGCGGTGCCCCTTTTAAAGTTCATATAAACATGTTCCAAGTGCGCCTCACCAATACACAAAGCTCAGGAGCTGCAAGCGCAAGGCCAAGAATATAAAAATGAGCCACAGTGTTTCAGCAGATTGGGCCTACCAGTAATTTCGGAGTCCAAATCACCCGGTATTTCGTCTCGATCTTACTCAAGAAGCGCGCTGATCTAGAATCTATGACCGATAGCGAACTTTCCGTCGAACGCCCGCGCGTCGCTCAGAATCCGAAGCTTGAGGATGATGTGCAACTTGGTTGCTATAACGCCAAACAAGGAGTGCTTCCCTAACTGGAGAAACGATCGATGTCAAATAAAGGCCAGGTGTTTTCAGGACGACTTAGCCTACCTGAGGACACCATCACGCTCTCCAGTGGATAGTCGCGACACTTTCAGTAGCGATACAAGCTGCACAGCATCAGGATACACGGCGCGAGTGGTTCAACGAATGAGTGAAGCCATGGATGCAGCATGCCTGGACTTGTGGCTTTATGGCTCGTTATAAGTCCGAAGATGTTTTTTACATGGATAAAAACTGGTGTGTGAGGTTAGTGAAATCCTAATGAAGACAGATGTTGGACAAGTTCTTGGTTGGCAAAAGGGCCATCGGCTCCGCAAGTCTTTTTAAAAAGCCTTGTGGGATGCTGGTAAAAATGGGAATACATTAAAAAGAGTTGCTGGGTATCGTGCGTAAACTAACTGCTGCACAGAACTCCACAGGCATTGTAGAGCTCCAAACGGTTCAAAGAACTCCATAGAGCGTCAAACGGCTTCATAAAACTTCAAACGGCCATGGCAGCAACTGCCGTCACATGTCAAATGGTTCGATACTTTAAATGATTTAGTAAGGTAGGGGAGCACGCTCTGGAGCTCGCCCTTAAATATATGTAAACCTGTATGGAGAACTAAATCGAGATGCATCACACTATGCACTAGAGCCACTAAAGAATGAGCAAAATGACCATAATATGTGCATGAATCCAGTCAGTAGGCTAGGGCAAGGCGATCAGCCTTTGTTGATGGGCATCCAGCATTTGCTTAAGAGATCACATTCACCTTAGATTGATTATAAGCCAATCACAAGCGTGTAGTGATTTTGCCAAAGAGTGACCTCGGATGAAGCTAAACCTACGGGGCGACAGGCTAAATCGCACTTAGTACGGGTAAAGTACACCTAACCGCGATATTTACAGACACACACAGACGGACGGATCAGTACGAATTAAAAGCTCGTCGTACAAACCTTGCGCACAGTCACTAATAGCTTCATCCTTCGGGCTCGCAACTATTCTATACATGATTTAAAAATTAAAGCTGCACAGAAACATTTTGAGCGTCTCAAAAAAATCAGAGTTGGTCTAATTTCTAGAAAAGTCCTGAAGTTGGGAACGTGTATTGAATAACCTTTTTTCCAGACACGGATCTCTATCGCCGTCACGGTCTTTGCGGATGGAATTTTAAATGTCAATATGTATATCTGCCACCACTTTAAGCACCCCTACTTTTTGTAATCGCTCGCTTAGTATTCACGATAACACTAATTTATGAATATAATTTTCTTTGCTCAGGAGACAATTCAAAATTGAGCGCCCACACCCCACACCCACGCTCACGCCCATGATTTTTATTGTCATGGGTGAGACCGACAGTCGGTGGGTGGGCGTGGGTGGCGCGACGTCACAGGCTCGAAATGATCCAGCAACACAAATTATTGTACTTTTATTTACTTACGATGTTTGAGGCTTATTGTACAAAGTAGATCTGTGACCAATTGGACATAAACGTCAATGCGGGCGTGGGTGGGTGCACCGTATTTAAAGGGTGTGGTTAAGTACACCCCTCTTTTTACGAAATACACCCATACACTACACCTATACCACACCACTATACGGTTTGTACAAAAAAGATCGCGCCACCACCTTTATGTACGACCACTCTCGTACATCAGAAGAAATTATCGTAAAAAAGGTAAGTGATTTACCAAGCAAACTTCGTTTAGCACGCAATATACGACTGAAGCTCTTTACCCTCTAAAATTGATTTAATCGACGACCATGACGCACTCGTTAATGCATGTCAAATACATCTAGGGCGCCATTTGTATCAGCCAAAATTTTAACAGTCAGTTTGAAGTCGAGAAAGGTGCAAAAATGAATGGACCAAAAGTTCACGTTTCACAAACGTAATCGAATATATCAGTTGCTACAAATTCCACCTTTTCGAGTAGAAAAAAGTACTATACGGCTATATGTATTTCATCGAGCCTGCCTGAATCTGTTCAGGACCAGCCCGTTGCCTTTGAAGGGAGATTGATAAATTAATCCTTTTCCATTTGTACGATTGTTTCCAATTTTTGTACGAGAGCGGTCGTATATAGCAATGGTGGCGTGCATTTTTTAGCGAATTTTATTGTGGTGTGGTAAAGGTGTGGTTTATGCGGTATATTTAGTAAAAAAGTGGAATGCGTTTCACATTATCCTAATAAAAGGACGAATGGGTGGGTGTAGGTGGGCTCAGTCCACCCACACCTTTTTTGGCGTACTGTGGGTGCGACAAGCGTAAAGTTTTAAACTTCTCGGGAGGATTTTCGTGTAATTTGCTTTCCTCTCGGACTCACCTATTCCGATGCACTTGATTTATAAGTTTTGAGTCAGCGACCGCATAACGATCATGAGTAAAACATACATGTATAACTTGTACGGGGTATGAGTTATGAAGATACAGGTTATCTAAGGATTCATTGTCCAGTTGGGGTTGCTTGTTGGTAGCGATAAAGCAGAACAATAGCTCGCGTCAGGATGGTAGCTTGAAGACGGAAATAAAACAATAATTCAAAAAAATAAGAAATATAAAAAACAAAAACTAAACGAATTAATAGCTTATGCACATGATTAGCATTATCAAAATTACGTCAGATACCGCAAGTCTCTCTCAAGCAAGGACTCGCGGACCCAAATGACCCTCTGCAAGACAAGGGTGTGAATTTTTACATCTTAATCTACTCTACATCAGATGCAGGAAGCTGCGTTTCACAACATAGGACGCCAGACCGAAGAAGAGTACGTCACTTAAATAGGGGTGATCACATCAGCAACATCTGACCCCCCCGCGGAGACGGTAATGATTAGATTGAAGAAGTTTACAGGCGGCAGCTCGCGGGGGTGACTCTGATGGAGTAGCCAATTTTGTGTTCTTACACATAAACAGTGGCTCGATAAGAAAAAAAGCGCACATTCGGTTCGCGTATATCGATAGGTATCTCACGAATGAAGTTGACGCGATCACCGAGCTGCCGTCCACTGACGCAAGACCTTCGTGAAGATTTTACCCAGTTAGGATTATTGCCTGTACCGCACGATTATCGTGAAGATTTGTACAAAAAATTGTCGACGATGGGGAAGCGCCAGTATGATAATGTGCTCCGAGATTCGCAAATGCTGAAAGAAAATATCCTATTGTCTTCTTGATACCTGCAGGACGTAGGGAATATCCATAGAGGTCCAGCAATACTGACACTTCAAACGTGGAATGCCTACGGCATGGAAAGAAAATTTTCTACACCAGGATACGTGTACAACCAACAAACGAATAAATAAAGGCTGTACTTTACACGAGTCGGAAACTTGAGAGGCACCTAAAAGTTCGTGACACGACATAAACGATAAATTGGACGGCATTATACAAAGTAAAGTTGAGAAAAGCCCACTTTTTATCACCAATTAGTACGAAACTCGTCGGGATGAGATAAGGGAAATTTAAGTGGACATGATAACCATCGCAAGCAGAATCGATATAGGGTGGCACTGTCCGGCCCCAAAATGGCCGCGAATCAGACAAGAGGTTCCACACATCTCCGCAACATACATTTCGGAATCAGGAGAACGAGTCAGATCCAGGCGCAAGAGGATCAGACCAGCATGTAAACCTTGTTGGTATGGTGGAAACGATAAAGCTTCCACCAACGCGTCATCGCATGTAATCGTCGCGTTTTATCTTTCTCCAGAAACTATTGAGGCATTTCTTGATAGTGGCACATTTAAGTGAGTAACGAATGGCGCGACACTTACGACCATTTTGAAGCTGGGCCGAATCTACACTTCTGCCTCATTGATTGCAATTGAAACTATTGGCGCAGAACTTGTGCAAGCGATCGTATGGCAGTTTTCTTTTTATACAGTTTGAGCCAGATACAATGATCACCTACAGTTTGAGACGATCGAAGATAGCATCGACACCGTGCTTGTCGTAAGAAGCATAATTAACGCGCTTGGTCTCATTGTAAGCTTCACGGTCAAGGTGGTTCGACCAGGCAAATATTTTATGCAATAAAGTAAGGGGAATGATAAGTCATAACAAGACAGTGTCGACAAAGAGGACGTCGAGAATACTGAAGATACGAACGAAGAAAACACGAAGACATTCACTACAGATTCACTTCTGTCGTACCATCTATACCTGACATGGAGAATGAATATTGATCGCTCTTTGGTCGCTTCTGCACGTCTTTTGACAGACATATTGGGAGGATGTGCTGAAGTGACTACTAAAGATCTTTTTTACCAGATAAAAACCAGTCCATGCAATTTTCTACCCGATCGCGCAAAGTCAAGAAGAGTAAGCAAATAGGTAATTTAGCGGCTCGTGTATACCGAGGTTCTGATGCAAATACATGACTTCGGGATAACTTCGTCTTCGTCTTCGTTTCGCCACTAAGCTCGATGGCTCTATACTTTTTCAAAAAGCTCATCGTGGTCTTGACAAATATTTACGACAGAGCCCGTACCATATGCCACGTATACGAAAGATTCTGATGCGTTTGTCCGGGATTTACATCTAGGATGCTCGACGCATTGCACAAAAAGGTCGGCCTTACAGATCCTTCTGTTTGCCGTTCAGTAAGAGTCAATACAAACGACTAGAAATGGGCAATTCAACGGCACCGGATAAATGTCAAGAATGTTTGGAGCGCATTTTTGACGATTTGCAGATTGTTGTCGTTTACTTGAGTGACATTATTGTGTTTATCTCCACCGAAGACAAACATTTCATTCACCTGCGTAACTTTTGTGAGCTCCCGTACAACTATAGTCTCGCTGAACCGACGAAAATGTTACAATACGCGTAAGTAGGTCGATTGCTTAGGGTTAACGCTACAATCCGATACGATAAACCTTCAAGAAAATAAATAAATCAGGCCATCCATAAATTGCAATACCTCGTAATCGTAAGAAGCTTCGACATTTGGAGATTGTCAATTGATATTTGGACAGGGTCTTGTACGACACAGCATTGTGCAAGCACATACATCGTTGTGCTAGCTCCATAATACCCTTTAACTGCTTACCACGAGAACCCAAGCCCTCCAAGGCAATAAGCGTGCTTTCTGTCCTGATGTCATTACCTAAATTTTTTAGGATGATTACAAGTCTATGTTGATGCTAGTTGAACCCAGATTGGTGGAAACAAATTGTAGCAGAGCTAAATAGCTCCTTAAGTCAGAGGCAGACTTAACGCTCAACGAGCAGCTTAGTTTTAAAGAACTAGACTCAATGAGTCAACAAGCGTAAAACTTATGGTTCCTGTTTCAGGGGACCAAAGGATTCAGTGAATTGACAGCACTTGGTGCTCAAGAGTGATTATCTACCTCAACGAGGTGTTGCTGATTTAGCGATCAGCGATCAACGACCAAAGACGCCTCGCAAGGCATGTGTCTTTAAGATCAAAAGAGGAACTGAATATTTACATCTAGAACTATAGAATATCTTAATCCTAAGATAGTACAAATAAGATCTCTTTTATCTAGTGGCTGACACCAGTCAGCCCCTATTAATCGATGAGACATTCTACATCTCTTTTAGTGGAATATCATCCGTGTGTCTAAGCCACAGGGTACCAGGTACCCAATTACGTGTAACCCCCTTTACATATAATGCAAGATAATAAACTATTTGGTGTGTTATTCAGGTATACTGGTCAATCATCAGATCAACTACATCGCCATAGATTGAAAAAAAGATTCTACACAATCGTCGAATACCTGCGCGGATACAATACGATCCTCCTTAGATTGTCGTTGGTGGTTTCTACTGAACATAAAAATACGATTTACTCGACTGAAGCAAGCCTTTAGTTCAAGCGCTAAAGTGTGTTACTCTCCTAATATCTTCTCACCATGAATCAAATAAAATGAAAAGGAACGTTGGAGTCGATGCTATCTCACGTGTGGTTTTTGACACGTGGAGTCCCATCGATAAAGGAAGAAGTCTTTACTTTTGTAATGCAGTTTGAGATCGCTATGCATGCTCCAATTTTTTCCATCCCCAAGATGAAGATGAGGTGATCCAAACCATACAGTGCCGTGTTTAGCATGAACCGAAAATGTAAACTATCATCTAAAAATTCTGGGATGCACCATGGTTTACTATAAATACCGAGTACTTGTGAAAGACAGTCTTATAGGACCGGATGGCGCTACAAAAGTCTCGGCCACCCAAAACATTAACACTATAAACTATGCAGACCACACTGTACTAGCCCAGCATAGAAACAACCGTCACTGACTTTCTGCACAAGTGTATCACATGTGAATGAGCCAAGATGAACTGTGACAAACAAGATTACTTATTGCTTCAATCAGCACTGTAAAGATGATTATTCCATTCGATATTTCTCATGTCAACTGATAGGACCGCGAAAACAACATCAGAAAAGATGATCCACTAAAACACCCTATTGTTCAATTCTTCTTTACAGTCTAAGAAGTAGCCACCCATGAGACTGAAAGATATGACCGCGAGTGGATGTGTCAATACCTACACCCAAGGAAAGTTGTACATGATCACAGTTAAGAAGTTACGGGTGATAAATTTAAGAACTGCTCTGAAGATGTGTCTTTTATCATATTCTATCACTACTAAACCCAAAGATCTGATTCGATTTGCGGGCGCTTCCATTTGTATTTTTTGAACAGCATTAGATGCCACGAAAGCGCGGTTCGGATAAATTTCATTTGCTACTACGCTTTCTCCCTATGATCCAGCTACCGTAATTTAGTCAATTTGTTGACAGGGTAGTTTTTTTTCGGAGAAGACATAATTCATGCCAGCTACATTGTGCTTTTTGGAGCTGGTTGTCTGAACGCAAGTTTATCTTTATAATGCCCGACAATAACTGCGCTAACACCGAGCGTCTGGAATACTTTCACCCCCCCCGGCGATTGCGTGATAATTCGGCGACCTAAGTAGTTTCAAAAAAAATGACGAAGGGTTTGGATGATCCTTACCTTATAAGTACTTTTCTTCACAATGAAACATTCAATATCGACACGGGGCGGCACAGCAGCGCGTTTCGATTTTTCACATTTCCCGTGCTAATCAGAACTATTTCATGAGGCGTACTAACATTTCTCCCATTTTTTCCTCGCCTATCTACACGTAATGGATGAAGGGCCTAATTTTAAAGGAACGGAGGACGGTTGCATTCATTGCTGAATCTGTTATTAACAGGTGTCTCTACAGTTATTTTTACATGCTAGTTTATTGTTGTATATATAATACTTGTGTTTGTTTGTATTGATGAAGTAGTACCGTAGTTTGGAGCAGAAAGGTGGCTTGAAGCAGTGTAGTAGATTGTAAATACGGATAAAAATCATCAAATTTACCCTAGAAACCTCTCAAACAAGGCCTAACAGATCGGATCGCCCCTCAGCAAGCCAATGGTGTCTACAAAACTGGTAATACCAGCAAAATGTCGGGATAAACAGTACCTGATGCTTACAGGTCCGACGAAACAATGATCACGCTCTTGACCATGCAAAAGACACACACAGCCTTCGTGCATGCATTTTAGCGCTTGCGTGACTGCACTCCCAGCACAGTCGGAAACCCTGCATCCTAAATTAAATGTGCCCTTAATTGCGCTGCTCGTGTGGTAGGGAAAAAAGACAACGACTTTGTACGCTGGAAGCTTCATGCGCTCGACTGGTATTCCTTAGAGCATAGGAAAGACGCCTTGAAGGTCGCACAACGCATAATCCTGGACAGCTTGTGAATTTTACTAAGGCTTCATCTTAAGTCTGTTTCATCTTGCGCGCTGCCACGATACCGCCACCTCCAGCACGGATCGACAAAAATATTGGTAAAATGCTGCGATGAAGGTATTACCGCTCCATGAAATCTCTTTCGATGGCCAGAAGGCTGTAATGACACGGTTTCTTGAGTCAGACCAATTAAAGTGAAATTGTTAATACTGGTGAGAATCAGTCTCAATCTGGCGATAACACCTGTTTATAGTAAAGTCATTAGTAGTTAAGAATGGCAAAGACCTTTATGAAAATGGTACCGACCTTTGTGGCCGATAAAGTAAATGAAATTGGTATGAGCCACGATTAATTTGTCCAGTATAGGCATGACGTGGAAACCCACATGAGCCATTTCCAGTCCTGTACTGCAGAAGAGGTTGCCTCGTCACACTCTTGGTGTGTGACAGCAGCACAATGTGTAGTTGGAAGCGACTCCAATTTTTGAGTATTCCTTTGGTTAATGACACTCAGAATTTTTTCATGTAGCTGCTGCCAGCAGCTACATGAAAAAATTCTAGAGTAGACGAATTCAATCTCGAATTCGATGAAAAGGATAAACAGCATCGGTGTGACCAGCGGGTGGCGCTTTCACATGTGTGATACCGTATAGCATAGCGCCTTTGTGAAAATAATTAGTCTGTCACTCTTATTTATCGTATCTATACAGCAGGCGTCGTATGTGAAGCTAGTAGGTAAATGTTAATATTCTAATAGAAAAGGTAGACATTTGCGGGCATGATTAGATTGTGTACAAGGAGTAGATTTTTGTCGAAAACGGGTTAAATCGTTATGCGGGACTTTTAGGGTATCGACACGGAAAAGTCTAGGAAAATTTCTAAGGGAGTTGTGCATCTACACCACGTACGTATCACTGAGTGTGAATGCCACACGAATGACGTCACTACTATACGCCATCCGATGATTCCATCATCAAATATCATTAAAGAGACTACATCAAGTTTTAGCGCTCTGTAGTGACACAGTCTAGTAGGAGAGAGCGTCTTATTTTTATCTTGGCCATGCTGGTACAGATAGCTCACAGTCAGAGAGCGCGATTTGTCCTTAAAATTTCGTTGTGTCCTTAAGATCGAAATCAACTTAAAGGACACCACTTTGTTACTGTTGGAATATAATTGAAAAAAGTCTTTAGGAAGATTCTAAAGGGATTGGATAATTGGAATAAGTTTCCAGGAAAGTAAGATATGAAGAAAAATGTAGAAATCTAAGTGATTTAACACATTAAATATCATTTTCATTTTTGTATGCTTCTAAGTAAGTGCTGTCAGCTTCAGTATGGGCCATCGAGCTTACTCTTTCAAAAAGAAATCGGTAATTTGCTGCTGGTGCATGTCTTGTTGAAGCTGTTGGCGGCATTTCTCGATCAGCAGTTGCATCCCCACAATATTAATCGTGTGTGCAAAATCGATCTTGTGCGCTAATAGGTACGTAGACTATTGTATTGCAGCATTTAGCGCGTCGCGATGAGTGAAGATGGAATTTTCGTCTCCGTCGCTGTCGTCATCACGCGAAAATGGCTCAGAGGTGGCAGTTGCATCGGAGTCTGGTTCCCATTCTTCCAGGCTGTTTTCACGCTCCAGATAGTCTTCTGCACCCATTCCATCAGTAAGGATAGTTTGTCGATTAGATTAGCCAGGATTGAGAGATCATTGGGACGGACCGGCTCGTCTTGCCTACGGAGCACTGTCGCCATAACGCCCGACACGATTCCTGTGTGGATCCATCAGTATCGAATCGTTTCAGGGCGCACCTCAGCCCACGATTTTACTACCATACGGATTGTGCTAAGAACGTCGAGCTTCTTGTCCTCCATCCCCGCCGTCACCATGTCCAGTAGCCACTGCACTAATTGGGCCTTGTACATGAGCTCGAAGTTGCAAATGATGCCCGCGTCCATCGGCTGCAAATGGGAGGTGTTATTGGGCGGAAGGAAGTGAATGTGTACGTTTGAGAGCTCCAAATTGACATGTGAGGTCGCGTTGTCGAGCAGCAGAAGAACTTATCGCCGACTCACTATGAGATTAAACGCTTTCAACCAATTTGCAAAAATGCCGCCAGTCATCCATGTCTTTGCATCTGCATGGAATGGGACGGGTAGCTTGGAAACTTCGATGGCTTGAAAGCAAAGGCGGTTGAGGTACTTGTTGATCACGATAGGGTCTAGTTTCTCAGTCCCATCCATTTTGGACCATAGCCCTATCGAAACGCACGACTTATCTTTCTTCTTACACTCAAAGGCATCGTTGCCAGATCCCGCGAAGGCGTCATGCGATAAAAATGAACAGTTTCATCCATATTAAAAACATCGCACGCCGCGTAGCCGTCGAGAAGGGTCCGGAGTTCTCGGCGTCTCTGGTGAAGGGTCTCTAGCTCGACTGAGGCCGAATCGCCATGCAATCGGTAAGACTTGATGCCGTGTCGGGCTTTGAACCTTGACACCCACGCAAGCGAGAGCTTCATCGTTGCACCTGCGTCCTCGAGCAGTTGATTAGCCTTCTGGTGGAGGATGAATTTGGTCAACGTGACTTTACTTTGAGTGTCGAGCACGAAATAGAACAGCGCTTTCTCCATTTCGGCGTGTCTGCCCTTCTGCTGCCGTTTGGCTCTCAGATTGAGGATGACAGGAATGTCCTCTCTCGGAATCCTGCTGGTCGTGGACCGTGCAACACGGACTCCAAACTCTCCCAGCGCACATCGACAGAGATCGGCTTGCGTGAGTCCAGGGATCTGTCGCTGGTGTGTCTGTAGAGCTCTCTTTTGGACGAAGGATAGGTGCGTTTGGGGCGCCATTCGTACGTCGTGCTTGTCGGCGGAGGTGTTCGGAAATTGCGAATTGCCCATGCGTGGGGAGAATGGGACGGGTGGCGAGCGTCACTACGTTCTTTTGTCCAATAGCTGTGCGATAGAAAACATTAACTTACAATTTGCATGTGTTTTTTTGTCCAGTAAAATGTGGTTTTAAAACTGTGTTGGGACTGTGGTCCCTCTAACTGTGAGCTATCTGTATATGACCAATTACTTCATACAATCTGTCGTGTACTTTAGCTAGAATTTCGTACTGGGGGACGGAAACCGTATGCGATCCATAAGAAATTGAAGTGTCTGTCGATCGATAAAGCATTTCATAAAATCCACTCTAACCTTGCTGCACGCTAAAGAAGACGTTAAAACCTCCTTTATTGGAGGTGCCAAGGGTGTGTGCGAACGTAGTTCGTGTCACATATTAAAGTACTCACCTACATTAGTAGAACAAGTTGCACTTTCCAATACCTAACTCTCTGTGAGCGTGTCAGTGAGGATGAGCCTCACTGCTTAAAAGACTCAATTTATACCATCTCTTCCAGCATCAGAGGAGGTGGCTAATCATACGGATTGAGTACCTGGCGATAAAGCCTTGTTCAATGTGCAAAGTAATCTTCCAATGCAACAATGTTTCTCATCTTGAAAGTAGAAAATATGGTGCTTAGACAGCGAATGTTCGAGTCTGATACGCTAAGCCATGAAATTGTAGAGTCCACGATGAGCTTCTGCTCAAGCAGTTTCAAAACAAGGCACTCGACAGAACTGTTGAGACGCCATCTTCCAGTTTTGCTCAGCTGAGAACTTATTGGATTTACACTCCTAAGTTTTAAAAAGTACTGCCGCACGCATCATCATATAAAAGCTTCTAGCCGTGGGCCATTTTAATACTTATCGAGGACGATACTAGGATGATTTTGCTTGATGCTTCCTATATGCAGGTCAAGGCATCTTACAAGCCTAATTTGCGCTTATGGCAGACATTATAGCATGATTATCATGTTCGATCGTTAACAAAAGGGTTTATGACATGCATCAGTCGCCTAACCACGAGGTGTTGCTTCTGGAGCGCTTCATTACCTCACGACAGGCTCAACAGTTATCCGCAATCATTTTCGTAGGAGATGCGCTCGTTGTCGAAGCATATTAGTTTGAGTAATTAGAAAAGACATTACGGTGCCCACATTCCTAAATGGACTGCGTCACGACCCTGCACGACAAGCCCATTTTAGAAAGGTGCCGCCGAAAATGTAAAAAAGAATTGTTACTACTTTAATTGAAAAGCACATCTACAACAGTGCTTACTAAATTCATTGCAAAATCAGGCAACTCAAATGTCTGTATCCGCTGTAGTATACTTGGGCGACATATATATTGTCCACTGCAGCCGCAACGAGCATCACCATAGCTTGGCTGCTATGCAAAAGTGGACACCAGCACGAAAGAGAGAAGAAACTTGCCTGCTTACGGCGGTGCGGCTAATAGTCTAAAAAGCTCTTGCATTCGGCATTGACCAACATGGTCCGAAAAATAAAACATTTCACTAGGGGTGGTTTCCCTACTGACATGACCTGTGAAGCTAGGTAACGTTCATCGTTGTCAAAAAGGGTAGCGCAGTCCACGAGGAAGCAAGTAGATAATTGTCAAACGTGTTGACTAATGGAGCTCTAGCGGAAGACTATGACATGTGAAGACCCTTTTCGTAGATTTAAGTGCATCACGGAATTTTAAGTCTCACGATTCATCAAAAACTTTTCTGACGAGCAAAGAAATGCTTGCCGGGGTGCCAAGTGTGAAAATAACGACCATTTGTTTGTTACACTGTACATTAGTCAGATCGAGAAATCTTACGTTGAAATCGCCTTCAGTTTTAGCGACTATTTGTGTAAATAGGCATTCGCATAGCTAGACATGATGATTTTTTAGTGATCTCATCCTAAGCTCTATGTAATTTTAAAACATAAACGATGGATAGTTCAACGAGCAAGCACAGTCTCTAGATTCAGGCAAGACAACTGAAATAATTTGGTTTTTGCTGAGGCTAACAAAACTGCTGCTGTGTCCAACACAATAAAGGACACGTTGAACTTCAGTCTCACTTCAACAAGAAATAATAAATTCAATTGATATGATGTAGTTAATAACAAGATGGAACTAATTCAGGCGTCGCAGGAACTGATACATACGAAGTCAATAAGCTAACGCATTTATAAAATATACGATAGCTAAAACAGAAACGATACCTAATTCCAAATCGACAAATGTCGTATTTACGCGTGTAACGCTTTCCAAACAAATTAGAAATGAAAGGCCCGTTTAAAGAAAGAGACCTTGAAACAAATCAATTTAAGTAAGAGGTATAAACCTACGAAAGAGATGTTCAAGGCCATTGATATTAAAATGCCGGAATCACCCTCCACGGGGGTGCTTTGTCGTGTCTTAGCATCTGCCGAAGAGATAGTTTACGTCTTGGAGATGGCGTGGTATCGGTTCCTGTACAAACTAAAGGAGGAAACCCCACGAAGTAGTCGCATTACATCATCACTATGTCCACCTAAGAGTGAAACCCGCCAACCAAAGGGTAAACAAGGTAAGTCAAGGTCCACAGCTGCATCGGGGTACCCCCTCCGACAGTCGGCAGACGGCACAGTGAATGGATTGGGGTCTCGTCAAAACGTTTTTACAACCCACTCCACCACAAAACGGTTCTCTGCTCAGAGACGAGGCGTCGTATAACGCAGTCCATTTTTCGAAGTTATGTGGTAGCATCGTGGTGTAGTTCCTACGGATGTGCAGAGCCGCCTAACAGCCGATAGGATTATACTGCACGAAATTGACTTGGAACCTGACAACGTTTGTTGTGTGACCAGGCATTGACCATTCCCGAAGGCGCAGTTCGACTGCATCGACAATTGTTTCGAAAAGAGATCCAGGGCGGGGCATGTATGTGAGAGAAATAGACTCACTGCAGCCCGAAATTTTATGCACGTAAGGCAATAGGCTGTTAGCAAGTGGTTCATGCTTACAATAAGTTGATCAATGCCACCATCCCATCGTAGATACCGATCCCGCCAAATATGCTGTATTGCACTTAACTGGGAAGTCAACTGTCAACTCCGCGTTTGATTTATCTAAAAATGGCGACCATCAAATACTTATTAATGAGACCGATGCATCGAAGAAGAAAATTAGAACCCTAAGAGATTGACGTGGGAATGTCTAGTGATACCGTAAGTGTTGAAAAAGGTATCAGCAATATTCTAACTGGGTGTTCGCTCATGTGGCGTCTACACCGTGCCTACACGCCTCATTACTCTGACAATGTATTCGTTCATCGTAGATCCGAGTGCAGAATGAGTGTGATAGAGTTGCACAAACGTCATCTGGACGTTGCGTTGCAGAATCTGGGTGATGCCTACTCGGACGTCTACATGCAAAATTGCATCATTAGAGTCCCCAAAACACCTGTACTGGGCTGCGTCGTGGGAAAGGAGGTGTAAGATCAGACCCTGAAATAGGTTAAAGCTAATAAGGAATGTCCGTTCCCACAAAAAAATTGTGAAGGCTCTGCGTCAATTTCTCGGGCTTCCTAATTACTTGCAGAAATATAGCAAGAATTATGCGGATCGAAAACCAACAACATTTGATTTTTAAAATGGACGCAGAATGGATTTGGGATGAGGTCCAAGTAATGGACTCCTTCCATTAAAGCAATCGCTTGTAGAGGCTCCAGTATTGGCTTTGCCAGAAGTGAATAAGCACTTCAATTTTTTCTGTGGTGCGAGTATTTTTGCCGTCGGCAGTGCACTTATGTACAAGCACGACAACGACGTTGATGGTTTCATCTCATATTTTATACCCTTCTTTTAAAGACTGCGTAGCTAAATTATCGCGTGCATGACAAGGAGCTACATTCTATACATTAGCATCCTGTTAAGTTTCGTGTGCTCCTATTGGGCTCCGAACCTTTCGTAGTTTATGCGGATCAAGAATCTGTGTGGACCGTAATAAACCCACCGCACCTATCTCTTAGGACGGCGAGAGGAGAGACATACGTCTCAAGCTTTTTTCAAATCGAATGCAAGCCAGGGAAGTCGAATGTTTTGGATGATGCATAATCGCGCTTTTTAAGCTTTAAAAAGGAATTGACGAAAACATGTCGCGCGAATCGCATGTGCAGCCGTCCACACTGACATTACTACGGATTGAACATGTGACAAACAATTTGTCTTTTCACATCAAGGAGATCTACATCAACGATGAACATTTACGTCTAGTATAGATGAATTTAATGGACGAAAAGATAATCTTCAGTCGCGCCTAAAGACAAGGCTTTACCAATGATCTGCATCGAAGGCCTATTATGACATCAACTGCCAACTTGCGATTCATTGAGAATACATGCCACGTATGACACAGATCTCAACAGGAAATTTCAATGTGAGCTCCATGACTTACCATTAATTGGTCATCAATGCCGGTGGAATGCACGCTTACAAGTGTCAGATACTGCTAATGGCCACGCTTACATTGTTGTGTAGCCAATTATATTTGAACGTGCGAAGAGTGTCAGCGCGTAAAAAGCCTTCACCTTTTAGGAGTTTGCCACGTGAGCCACAACTGATACCAACCTATTGCTGAAAGTCGATCATTTTGGAATTAGTTATATAGATATGGCGCCTGACTGGAAATGTAGGACCGATATTGTCGTCTTTGTCGACAGACTGAGCGAGATGGTGCATTTCGCACCATGTGGCACCAACACATATCAGGCAAAAGGCAGACTTCTTGTTACTCAATCACGTATATCAACTTAACGGGATACCCTAGTCCATAGTTTCGGACCAGTATCCGCGTTGCACCTCAGGATTTCAACGTTATGTGTTTTCTATGCTGGATTGCAAGATCCACATGTCTACATCTGATTTTGCCCAGACCGATGCCCAGACCCAACGGGCTATTCATATTGTGGCGGATTTATTGCGTACAATGGAACCCTTTAAAGAATGGAGGAAAGACTTCCCGTTCGTGGAGTATGCCATAAACAATAGTGCTCACGCCAGTACGGGGTGAACACGGTTAATGTCAACAAAATTTGCCATCCCGGGACGTTAAACTAATTCGTGCACACCAGAGGCTTAAAATGGGTCTTTACGCCTGAATAATATGCGGAAAGAAAAATGATTCCACCAATTTGATTGCAAAAACTCGCTCTAGTGACCCTGTCAGTGCCACAGTGATCACGACACAATAGTGTCAAATCTGAGTCCTGACACAAGTTGCCTGTGATCTATGGAGATGCTTAGTTATTCACAGCAGCGATTCGCGACCGACCTTTTGGTGGTGTCATTAAAGATTTAGACGACAAAAACGTTGGCGGATCCCAAAGCTTTAGCGATGAGCGGTAAACCATCACGCGAAAGACCGGTGAAGCTATCAAAAATGTACAGGACAAACAAAATTAACCCGCAGACCTGATTGATTACTGAAACAATGAGAGATTTTGCGTTGAATATAAAGTAATGTCAAATAATAGCGCTTGACCGAACATCTAGTTTCATTACTACATCGAAATACACCTATTAGCGTAATCATCGGCCTTTCAACATAGTTGATGAAGTGAGACCTAAAGTAACGCTTACTGTTCTACCATACACATAGTTGCACTCCGAGATTTACGTAAATTGTTAAAAAGCGGCTTCTCAAAAAACAATTTATCATCTATCTGCATGGTTACAATGCGCACAATCGCGTCGATGACCGCGTGATGAACGACATTTCAGTGGAGGAGACAGTCACAAGAGAACACTCCCAGCTGATTAGTCACTTCCTTCAGTCATCTAAACTAGTTATCGAGGGATAGCACACGTCGAACGCGCGTCTCTTATTGCCAAGCGCTCCTGAAGGGCTACTCGAAGCTTCAACCGTTCGTACTCGTATTTCCGCTATATGGAAATCCTACGAAGTTGAGGTCAGTCGTGAAATTTGACCCTCGGGGGCCACGATCCACCTTTCGACAGCAGCGCAGTGCGCTTGCAATGGGACGGTTAATGTGTGAGCCGCTAATAGACGAGAATTGTCAATTTTTGAATGGGTCGTCACCCCCACTGGTAAAAGATGAAGAAGAAAATGATTCTTAGTAGGAACATTGACCACTCACCAGCAATAAATCAGAAGCTTTATACCCTTGTCCAATGTAAGCGGTACCCACAGAGATTAGACTCTTGGGAACCAATAGAAAACTCGCGTTCAGATTTTCCCGGGCTGGTTGCTACTTACGGGCAAAAAATCATCTGCATACACTTCTACAGATCCAAAAAGACTAGCAAAAGCATCTTAAAGTGAAGTAGCAGAGGTTCCATTACCTCTTATTGACTCACGTGCACGCAACAGCACGAAGAGTATTCGTTGCGAATGCTGATTCGATGCCTTAGTGTAACGGGGCACCCTGAAGCTTGTACTGGTGACAGTACAAGCTACTTATTCTGATAACAGAATAAGGCGGTGCCTCGTAACTTCACGTACACTCGTACGTGCAGAGGAAGACGGTAAGAAGAAGCGAGTACTCGGTTAGAGTAAAAAGTAGAACTGTATTTATAATAGTTAATGTCTGCAATAAATCACTATTTATCTTCATCTAACTATGTCTAAATACAAATGTGTAAATCAGTTATCTGCTCACCACTCATTGCGTGCGTCTGTCGTGGCGCGTCTTCGTTGGTTGATATAATGGCCTATATCAACCAATTAGGAACTACTTGGAAGTGCTACAGAATATTGTCCTTATGACAATATTCTGAGAATATTACTCTTATAGTTATATTCTATTAACAATTTCTTATAAATTGTTATGTAACGATTCACCCCGTTACATCACCCCCCTTAACCATCAGTCACTTTAGTGACTGATTGACTAAATGGATACTCGTCCCAAATCATTTGGGACGGGGTTTGCACTTGTTGGTCCGCGTCCACTTTCCAACATCTCATCGCATGGTAAACAAGCCCATGCGATGCGCGAGCAAGGCCGCCGAGAGCGCGTCTGCACGTCTCTGTGCGGACGCCGAAGCAGAAACTACAGCAACTGATGTCCCATCGGTTGCTGAATCGACTCAGCCTGTATCACCTGGTGATGCAGGCGCTGGTCATGAAGACACTCGTGTCTTCACAGAGTACGAGCTCGGTGTCTCGTACTCTCCTGATACGGATGACGGATCCGTATCGACGGCAATTGAATCCAAGCCGCCTGCCAAGCGTGGCATGGACGATGCTTTGCGTCGCAGCATCTTTGGTTCATCTGATGAGTCAGATGAACCATCGCCGAAGCGAAGGCGCTCGAGGTCGCGAGACTCGGGCGCTAATAGTGGTGTCGTTTCTCCAATGGACACCACTTCACAGCGAGGTGCCAGTACTTCTGTCGGCACGTCGCAGGAAGAGCGGGACCGCAATGTGTTGCGTCTCGCTCCAGAAAAGAAGGCATGGATGCCTCCTAAATCTGTCATGGATCACTTGTCGGCGACGACGAGTGATCGTTATCGAACACGATTGTTCGATTCGTCAAGGATTCATCACCTTGACCCCAGCGCGAAAGACTATCGCGCTGAACATGAGTTCTTCATCGATGCTTTCTTCAGACATCGATGGTACAGTGGGAATCACAAACGTGATGGTCCCTCACTACTTCAGGCGTGGAACGCCTACATCCATAATCTCGAGGATGTAGGTCGTGACGCTTGGAACGACAAACTTATCAAAGCTCGTGATAAGTTTGAAAAGCGAACCCCGACAGGTGCACGCTACAAGCTGCATCGTCTGTCAAGGGAGAAAGGATTACCCTGCCTCTCTTGGGGAGACTCGTGCCCATGTTGTGTGAACAACTCTGCACGAGCACCTAAGGAGGCTTACCTCCTTACCAGCCCGTGGTGGCGCGTACGTGTCTCTACTGAGATGTACGAAGGGATTGACAACCTGAAATCCCTTTACGACCGTGCCGGGAAGACTTTCTCCGGCGGTCCTTCTGCGGCACAGGATGTGTCGCGTCGTACTGCTCGACCAGACCCAGTACGTCAACCATCAATTGGGAGCGGGGCTCCCAAGAATCCCAGGACGGAGGATAGCCGCGCCACCGGACGAGGTAACTCGTCCGACGTCCGTTCACGTCGTGGTGGTTCAACAGCTGCTCAACTAGATAGCGCTGGCCACCGCGAGAGTCCTCTAATGGAGGTGGAGGAGGAGGAAAGACGCTCTCCACACGATCATGTGGATCGGTGTGTTCCCGAGAGCTTCTTTGATCGCGTAACGCAAGGGTTACGCGACGATCTCGAGCATGAGCGGAATAGGCGTCTCCAGATGGTGGACACTGCCTCGAAGCATCGAGCTGAGTTTGCCTTTGCTCAGCTTGAGAACGAGAGATCTCTGACATCTCTTCGTGACGAGCTAAGGGTAGCTCGTGGGATTGTTGATCGGTCTCGGGCTGAGATAACTGCTCTTCAGACCCTTGTTGATGCCCACCATCGGGAGCACAAGGCTCTCTGCGAGATGCTTGAGCGCAAGGGCGTTCTTCATCGGAAGAAGCAGCGTACTGATGGTACGGCTTAAGCCGACCAACGTAAAACGTGGGATGCGTTCGCATCTTACGTGGTAACTCGATCGTGTATGCATTGCCTAGGCGGTGCAATACACGAAATGGGCAATGTACTTGGGTAGTAGTTTACTGCTACCCAAGTTAGTCACTACATGTTTTGGTAGATTAACCGTAGACAGTAGGACTAAGTCACCTTTATTAAATAAAAGAGTGTTTGCCCTTCCATTCTTGTCAGCGTTTTGCTTTTGCTTATCCACCGCTTCGGCGATGGAGTCTTGCACAAAACGGACTACCGTTTCACGAGCCAGTATGAACTCATCTGATGACTCGTTAGCTTCAGTGTGCTGTGAGCGCACTGCAGCAACATCAACCTTTTCTTCAGTGAGGGCTTCCGCACTCTCACTGGGATCATCTTCTTCAGTGAGGGCTTCCGCACTCTCACTGGCATCATCTTCTTCGATATCGATGTTATCGATATCGGCATCAAACGCAATGACTTCTTCGTCAGAGCGTGATGAGCGTGAACCAATTCGGTTTTTGCTCGCGCGAGTCCCTCCCCCTTAAACCAGAGTTACACTCTAGTAAGGTGGGTACGCGGATGGCGCAAGCCATTCACGTAAAACGGTGTATGTGTCGTGGACGCATGCACCGAGTTGTTGATGGCAAACTCTACCATCGGCAAAAACTCACTCCAACTCTTAAAGGAGTGTACGTATCCTCGAAGTATCTCTTCAAGGACACGATTGGCACGTTCCGTCTGACCATCTGACTCTGGATGATCAGATGTTGACATCTTCAAGCGCGTTCCGAGTGATTTGAACACGGAACGCCAGAAATCAGCAGTGAATCGTGGATCTCTGTCTGATACGAGTTCACGGGGCAACCCATGAAGTCGGAAGATGGTGTCAATAAAGACACAAGCACAGCCACTTGCCGTGATTGTCTCTGGTACAGCCACAAGGTGTACCATTTTGCTGAATCTGTCAACAAATACGAGAATACCCGTATTCCCGCGTGCGTCTTTGGGTAACCCGAAGACGAAATCCATTGAGATGGATTCCCAGCACTCAGCCGGAACCGGTAGAGGCTGTAAAGGTGCACGCAGTGAAGGACTTGACTTCACTCGTTGGCAGACTTCGCATGCGCGAACATACTTTCGCACAAACTGATACTGGCGGGGCCAGTAAAAGTCTCGACTTACCGTGAGATATGTTTTCTCTCGGCCACGATGTCCTCCTATAGGAGCATCGTGATACTCGAACATGATCCGCAAACGCAGATCAGTATCATCTGGAATGACAACACGTGGTGTGTCACCAGAAACGGCTGTATAGTACAGTAAACCGTTACGAGTAGTGTATCGATCTGATGCAGATCGATACGCAGACGACAATCGTTTCAACGATTCTCGAGATGGTTGGGAGAGATGTGACAACAACTTCACTATCTCACCATCTTGGGCGTATGCCCGCCTCACATCATCATACAACGTTGTAGATGGAACTGAGGACGTCATAACCGCAACAGTGACTGTCTCACTGTTGGGTTTCGCGACTGTTTCAAAGTCGGGACGACGTGAGAGTGCATCAGCGACGACATTAAGTCGTCCTGGTTTGTACTCGACCGTAAAGTTGTATTCTGCAAAGAATGACAACCACCGCGCCATTCGTTGTGAAAGGTGCGGGCTGTTCACTGCCGTGCGTAAGGACGCATGGTCAGTGTAAACAACGAAGGGTCTATCTCTAATAGATAGACTCTGAACTTCGCGAGTGCATACTTCATGGCAAGGAGTTCCTTGTCATGCACTGGATAGTTCCGCTCAGCTGGTTGCAGCTGACGCGACTGATAGCAGACGACGCGTTCAACGCCTTCAAGGTCGTACTGCATTAATGCACAGCCGATTGCGAAATCGCTGGCATCACAGACCACATGAAATGGCCTGTCCTGATCGGCTATTGCTAGGACTGGGGATTGTATCAAGCTCTGCTTGATACCCTCAAAGGAGCGTTGACATTCAGCGTTCCATAACCACCTCTCGTTCTTTTTCAACAAACGAGAGAGGTGTACAGTCATCTCGGCGTAATTGCGTGAATACTTATGCAAATACGCCGCTAGCAAGGAATTTTCGAAGACCTTTGACATCGACCGGCACGGGCCAGTCGGTGATCGCCTTGATCTTTTCGGGATCAGGACGTACACCGTTCTTACCAACGATGCACCCAAGAAGTGGTATTTCGCTTGCTGCAAATATACACTTCTTGAGGTTTGCATACAATTGATGCTTTCGCATGATTGTAAGAACTTGTCGGACGTGGTACTTGTGAACCTCAACGTCCGACTTTCCATCCATAGCTCGACTATGGATGAATACGTCATCGAAATAACTCGGCGCGAATTCTCGTACTGGCCTCAACAGATGTGATACACACCTGTTGAACGTGGCAGGGGCATTACTGAGCCCTTGTGGCATTACTAGCCATTCCCAGAGCATGCCGCTAGGCGTGCTAACTGCGGTATAGGGTATATCCGTTCCCGCATTAGGATTTGATAGAAGCCATCCATCAAATCCATGGACGAAAAGATGGTACTCTTTGACATACCATCAATGATTACGTCCTTCCTCGGTATCGGCGTCTGAGCCGGTACCGTTGCAGCGTTCAATTTGTTAAACGCGTGCACTATCCGCCACCCTCCTGTTGCTTTTCGCACACAGAAGGTCGGAGAGCTATGTGGGGAAGTTGATTCCCTCACATGGCCCGCTGCTAAACGATCGGCAAAGAACTTGTCGATCGCAAGTACTTGTTCACGAGGCAGTGGCCACTGCTTCATGACACAGTACTTCGAGCCTGGTTTAAGCTCGACTTCGTGTCGAATACCTTTATCCTTCGGTAATTCGCACGGAACAGTTTCAGGGAATACATCCTTGAATTCAACCAAATCTTCATAGAGAGGATTTTCCTTGAGCGATTCCCATGATTGGGACTCATATCGCTCAATTCGTGTCTTTTCATCTAGGACACTCTCGTCCATAGATGAACTACTGAGAACTCTCTCGTTCTCAGTAAACACTGTTGCTGACCTTATGTCGGTTACATACTCGTCGTCAGCGACGAGTATGCAGATCTGCTTGACTTTGCCACTACGCAGATCACGCAAGAATCTTTTATGTTCGAGCGTTGGCAACTGAGTGATCTCCGAAGTTAACTTCGGAGGCGCAATCAGATCAAGTGTATAAGCGCCTACACATGATCCGTTATTGACTATGACATTCAATGTCTCTGTCATTTCCTGGGGACTTATTCCCTCTGGCTTCGAAGGACTTATTCCTTCGTCTTCCCGGGGACTTATTCCGCGGGTTTCGGGGAACTTATTTCCGCCGTATTTGTAATCTTGGGACTTATTCCCTTTACTTCCTCTAGCTGGGGTTGCGCAACCACAGCGAGATCTCTACGAAAGACTCTCCAGTCGATCTAGGATTATCGTTTCGCTTAACCTGAGCGATCGATTGTTTCTCTTCTAGATGTTCCCCTCTAGGGATACATCTTTGTCCCAGTCCACCCGACTTATTCGAGTGGTGGACCTTCGGCGCAGCCTGTGTTTCCTCACAGCCGCCGGAACTTTGCTCCGAAGTGTAACCGTTTGGTACACTAAGGTTTTGTGCAGTCGTACTAACGACCGTACCACAAGTGAGGCCATCGCACTCACTCGTAGTACATCCACACGCTTGTGGACGCTCCAAAACGTTCATCAGATGGCCATCTGATGAACAAGCGGCAGGCATCGTTACTGTCCGATGTTGCCAGTTTACCCGTGGTTCGTACCTTCTGAGCCACGGTATTCCAAGGATGACATCAAATTTGTCATCCAAATCCAATACGATAAAGTCATCGTCGTATTGGGTATCTTCTAGCGTATAGTGAATCTTCACTATACGCTTCATGAGGTTACGGATGCGCCTGTCGCAAGACGTACCGTCATCCTCGTAGGAGGTGTGTCACATTCACTGAATTTAAAGTGACCATCTTCTAGCGATTGGCGTCGCACAAAATTGTTGGACGCCCCACAATCGACTAGAGCTCGAAGGGACAACTTATTCGTCACTTCGAGTTTCAAGGTAATGAGTGAGATCTCATTACCTAGAGCAGCAACGCACAATGTCTGTGTGTTGGGAGCAACCTTCATCAAGAGGCCTACAAATTCTCTTGACGTTGCTGGATCAGTAGGGTGCTCCGCACCTACTGATCCTGTCCGTTTTTTGACGGTCCATCCCGTTGTTGCGTCTTTGCACCAACTGCGGACCCTCGTCCCTGCCCCTTTCTCATGGGTGGACGGTCACTACGCCCAGTGTCGCGAGACACTGGACGAGGGGCACTACACTCGTAAGCGTAGTGTCCTGTCTTTTGACATCTGTTGCATCTCTGCAACTTCTTGTAGCCTGTAGAGCGAGCCTTCTCGCTCTCTACATAACAGAGTTCCATCGGCTCTGGACCTCCGTTGTCATATCGTCTCGGTTGACGATATGATGTCGAGCTGGCGCGAGCCTGTCTCAGACTGAAGTCTTCCTGCTCCGCAATGGAAATGGCTTGTTCTAGTGAATCTAGTTCAAGCCGGAACAGGTGAGTCTTGACGGGACCATCCGCAAGACCCTGCATGAACACCGAAACCAACGTGTGTTCATCCACCGGATTGGAACTTATACAACTCGTGAGATGTCGTATATGTTGAGCGTAAGCGTGCACATCACGCTTACCCTGCTTGAGCTTCAAGAGTTCGGTTCGAGCTCTGAACTCAGCTCTAGGCGGTTCAAACGTTTGTCTGAGCCGCGACTTGAAGACTTCCAACGACCCAAACGCGTATGGGTCGTGCAGCTTGAGCCCCAGTGCCCAAGTCTTGGCACGTCCTGCCAGATTTGACTGGGCAAATGCAACTTGCATATCCCCGTCGTCGATGCGACGCGCCCTTATGGCGTCATCCAATTCGACGAACCATCTCAAGAGGGAGTCTTCTTCGACCCCCTATACTTTGAGATGTCAATCTTCAAAGTCTCGGGCCGACGCGAGTGCATCGACCCGCCAGCAGCAGCCTGCTGCTGTCTCAACAGTTCAAACTGTTGAGCACCTTGTTCTCTCAACAACTCTGCTTGTTGAGAACCTTGTTGGTGAAGCAAGGCTACTTTCTCGCGTTCTGCGTCAAGTTCATTTTGAATGAACTTGGCGATAGTAGCATGTTGGGCATCTCTATTGAGAGCCTCTAGCATGACGCTAACAGCATGGATGCCCATGGTCGAACCCATTCGTTCAACCGCATCCCATTCGACATCGCTCAAATGGGAGTAGCCGTCACGCGTAGCGTGAAAGCTTTGGTCATCTTCATCATCCAACATATTCATGTTGGATGTGAACGCGGTCCTTGGACGGACTACAAAGTGCTACCAGGTGTAACGGGGCACCCTGAAGCTTGTACTGGTGACAGTACAAGCTACTTATTCTGATAACAGAATAAGGCGGTGCCTCGTAACTTCACGTACACTCGTACGTGCAGAGGAAGACGGTAAGAAGAAGCGAGTACTCGGTTAGAGTAAAAAGTAGAACTGTATTTATAATAGTTAATGTCTGCAATAAATCACTATTTATCTTCATCTAACTATGTCTAAATACAAATGTGTAAATCAGTTATCTGCTCACCACTCATTGCGTGCGTCTGTCGTGGCGCGTCTTCGTTGGTTGATATAATGGCCTATATCAACCAATTAGGAACTACTTGGAAGTGCTACAGAATATTGTCCTTATGACAATATTCTGAGAATATTACTCTTATAGTTATATTCTATTAACAATTTCTTATAAATTGTTATGTAACGATTCACCCCGTTACAATTAGGGTACAGCTTGGTACGTTGCAGAAATGATGCTTCGTATCGTTCTTTTTACTAAAAAATATAATGAAATGAATTGGGTAAGTACGGCTAAGGCTCTTCACTTTGTCCTTCCACGTACTGAAGACTCCTAAAATATTGAATTCAGTAGTAGCACGCGTAAAAAGCGTTGGAAATGGACCCATTCGACACTGGCGATTAGGATGGAGGAGACATCGGTGGAAAATTACAAGATGAATAGTAGCCTTTGAATCTGTGCTTGCAACAAAATAAGGTGGAGGTACAGTGTATTTTTAAGCGCCTTGTGCTCTAATCCGTCGCAGAAAGACTCCCTAATATTTATGTCCTGACTTTCGGACAAAATGTTTACACTCAAAGAGGCAGACTATCCGTCCTTTATAGCGCTATCTTTTTCAGTGGTTGTCAAGCTTATAGGAGATGAAGCAAAATGACCAACCTTGTTGTCGGTAGAGTGTGAACTCATTGCAAAAATCATGCAACTTTTATATAGAAGTGTATCGTAGACCGATTGTCGGGTCAACAGATCCACCCCCATTTCACATCATCCATTGATTACGGCAGGTAAGTAGAAATAATGCAGTCTGCCAGTTTCAAAATTATCCTCTTCATCATATGGGTGGGGTAAAGTAGCATGACCTGTATTCAACTCGACCTCCGTATCAGTAGTCGGCGTCATGAAAGTAGCATTTTGTGTCATCACCTTTTGATTTTGACGCACACACTTAGTCTTTAAAAATATGGGCGTCTTTGCAGACAACCCACCATTCGAACCCCTAACAAGTGGCACGAAATTGTTGTGCTGTGTCACTCTAAGCAAATGCACTTACAGGCAGTTTAGACAAGCAAGCAGATATGAAAAACGGCACGCTTTTTAGAGCTCACTGTCCAATGCTTTTTCTACGTTGCAGTTTTCACATAATGTGAATAATACTTTATAACAGGAGTAGTGTAACAAGATCAAATAGCTGCGCGAGTTTTTATGTAACGACACAGAATGGCTGTAAAAGTTTCTGATTGCCTACCACACTCGGACCTATCATGGGCTGAGGTACACCAATAGCGTACCTACCATTAAAAATGTTTCATACACACGTATGACGTAAAGACTTGACATCTTTCGATGAAACTTTTAGAGCACGCCGTCAAAGTGCTTATATTCAGTTAAAGCAAGCTATAGAGACCGCGACTCATTGGAGCGAGCTTCTAAATTTTTCCTTCTATCCAAAAGCCCTTTTATTTTCTGTGTGATTAATCATGAGAGACGCTTATAAGCATTCATTCTTCCTTTACAAACCTTCATCTTACACTTTAAACAAGTTATTGAAACCCACTATGTCGTCAAATTGTATTGCTGTACTTTTTCGATTTTAAATTCAAATATTATAGTTTTGACTGAGTCAATCGTATCAGCAGCTTCACATAGATCACTCCCGTCAGCGGGAATCGTCCCTAGCAAGAAATCAGGTAGGTAAGGCATTATCGTTGCTATGCTGCTGGCGCAGCCGCAAAACTTGCTAGCAGTACACCAGGGAAAAATATGACTGGCCGACGTCTTCATGCTTCTCTATCGCTTCGGCAACCGCACTCGCAGTCATTGGTAAGCACAAGAGGCTACAAGGAACGATTTTTGCTGATGAAGGCCTTCTTAAATCGTGCGTTGCTTTGTCGTTGCGTACATCCGGTTGTCCGTTCGTGCTGTCAGTCGTCACTACAGCGATGTGTTGACATAATCAAGCCTACCCATATTTCTTGCTGCAATCGACAGCGAATTACTGAGATTGCATAAACATAGCCCATCACCGTCTTAATTAAGGTAGGTACAACACCCACCAAACGCCATATTTCGTTAAGAAAGGAACGCCACGAAAAGCTCCGACGACGGCACTTCGTCTCTATTATATTTAACCATTTCCGACACTTAAGTGTAGAAATACGATCTTGAAAACACATTACACGTGTTTATGCTACTCAATCTCTTCCAATTTATACGGTGATATAGTACACCCATCTTCGTGAATCGCCTGCTGTGGAAAGCGTTGCATGAGCTGCAACGGAGTCGCAATCCGTCTTTTCAAATTTGATGTAACATTAAAATGTTTTAGATGGGATCTGTTAAAAGTGATATTGGTAACAGCGAACCTTATCAGCTATGGCTTTAGAACTAATATCGTAAGTGCTAAGTACGTCATACTTTTTTGACCGACTGACGTGTCACGCATTATAGCATTCGGCATATTGAAAATAGTAGTACGACAGTGCATGTAAACTTATTAGATAGCTCTTACGATAGAATATCTTAGTGTAGATAAATTACAAATAAGCGTTCAGCTTGATTTTTCCGTAGAAGTGTGCAACACTTTATGAAGTGTTGGTCTTGAGCACTTGTGCTGATGGTTCCCTCAGATTTGTTAATTGCTGAGCTTGATCTAGTGTAGAGGTTTACTTTGTTATCTAATTCGGGTATACTTTTAAACTTTTCGTTTTTAGCTCCTTAGAAATAAGAGGATGTTAAATTAGGTCATCCTCTGGATGAAAAGTGGTTTAGCTTTGTTACATGATAATTGTAGAATCAATGCATTCAACTTACCATTTCGCTTTTACCTACCGCTTGTTACGGTTTACGCGCTGTAGCATAGCGTTCCGGCAGTCTCAGCTTGACAAGAGCGCGACAGCATTTGATCACAGAATCAAACTGCTTACATGTGAGCTGGTTTAGGCCTTTCATGTTGCTTATAAGGAAGGAGGTCAGAGGTACGATATATTAAAGGAAACGACATAAACGTACACTATCCCAAAATTTTACAACAATACAATTTGATAGTTTATAGGCTCCTAAACTCAATTATTTTGTTTTATGCATGGAGTGAAAGCTCATCATTGACTACCTTGATTAAAAATGAACAGTCATACATTTACAACTCAGTCTCTGCGTTACTTTCTGGAAGGCTGGAAACAACATCCGAGCCATGCGAAATCAAATACTTTGTCCAAAATTAAAACTAACTATGGTGTCCCACCTCACCCTCACGAAAAGCAAGATAAGACGGTATTTTGCTTTCTTGCTGGCGCCTGTAAAATGTGTGTAAAGGTAGTTCTCGGCACGTTTAAGAGCGCCGTTGGATGGATTAGGCCTTTCATATTGCTGTAAGGAAGGAGGTTTAATGTTCGATAGTAGATAGAATGAGACAGATCGACAATTTAAATGAGGAGTACAACAGTAGGATATGACCATCCGGAGGCCTCTCATCATATTACTTGTTGGGGAGGCTCATTAGTAAATTTGTAAGGCTTATTATCTCTCCCTTGATTAATTGGTATCGGACAGGTGTATCAAAGCTAACATGGCATTATCGGAATTGGGTCTACTAATTGATGTTAAAAGATCATATTTTGATTGGCCAAACAAATCGCCGGTACAATGACTCACTCACCACCAGTACGTTTGACTTTTCTTGTGCTACTAAAGCTTGCGACAGAATAGCAAATTTCATATTACGATTTCGCCCCACCCCTTCATAAAGGGTAAGATTAAGGAGCAAGGTCTACGAACACTCTTGGTATCAGGAATTCAGTCTATAGAACTGGATCAAAATTACAAACTTTATACAACAGCAGTCAATATTGAATGATATGATGCGGTGAATATATACAGCAACCTATAACTGTGCTCGGGCAACATGAATAAACTTTACTTATGAGCACCAGCATTTACTTACGTGATCATTTTCACCTCTGATCATTTTAAGCCGATCAAGTGCATGGGATACAGCAGTGACTTAGCCAAACAGTGACTTCGGATTTACCTTTATTAATCAATGAGGGGGACCAGGATCATATAAACTACATTGCGAGCCTGAAGGGTGAAGCTATTATTGAATATGCACAAGTTAATTGCCAAAATTTCTGCTTGTACTTATGTGTGTGTGTGTGTTAAAACGCGGCGAGGTGTACCTTCATACTAAGTGCAATCTAGACCGTACCCCAACATTAGTACATATGTATATTCACATTCACTCTTTGTCAAGGTCACTATGGTGAAGCACGCACGTGATTGGCTTATCCTCAGTCAAAGGTAAACGTGAACATATAAGCAGATGGTCGACGCTCATTCGCAAAGGCTTATCGCGTGGCTTAAGTATTAATCATTTCTCATTTGCGTATGAGTGATCACGCGTTTGTATATTATTTTTGACACAGCCAGTATTTTTAGACGAAAACGCCACCAGCTCAAAGAGCTCATTCTGAGGCTTTTTTTCATTTTTTGGCCCATTACTGCAGAACCCGCAGAAATAATCGTTTACTTATCTGATCGTTTATGCGATATTTTTAAAGCATTGAATTTAAGGATGTTAGATTCCACTCGAAAAAGAAGTTTTAGTCTTAAATAGCATTGTGACAATCCTACCAACAGTTTAATACAAAAAACCCAAAATTGTTGTAAATAGATGTTACTTTTCATAATAAATTTGCAGAAATGTCGGATTAAGAAAAAGTAAGAAATGTAATTAGGTAGCCAAAAAAAACCACTCTTTTTCAGTATCATTGTGATCCTAACTCAAGGCTCAAATTAGCCATTATTGCTAAAGAAGGTCCCCATGTACAAACAAGCTCAGAAGCAATCGGCAAAGAAGAGGAATGCGCTCCACGTGCAAATTGACTCTTCTTGACATGCAGCATCTTGTGGCATCTAAATTTTATTGTCACCTTCGTTCTCGATCATCTTCTTCATTACCTTTTGCAGCATCAAGAACGTGTTGTCTATTTTGTCCTCTTGACTTCTCTCGAACGCTTTGCTGAAAGCATCTATAAGTGTTCGGTCGTATTACTTTCTGGCTTGTTACTGCACCGACTGAAGAGAGTTGAACACTTCAAGGTCCAACACATTCATGTCCGCGGATCGCGGCGGCTGGCATGGCACAGCATCACAATATTCTAGCTCTCGCTTCTCCCTGCATCTAGGATGTCAGCATTGTACTCTAAGACGTGCGGTCATGCGTTGTTGCTGAACATTGATTGTTGACGATCGGCCACCTAAATGAAGTTTCTAACATAAACACAAAATTTCGATCAATTGCAAAAAAAACGAATCAAACAGTTACCTGATCAAAGCTTCGTGATTACTAAGAATACCTTCTCTTTGAGCACGCGGCCGTAGACTTCACACATCATAAAAGCTCTGCATGACCAAAAAAACAGCAGTGCATTTGGCAGAAGAGCGCTTCTCTGGAGTAGTCTCTAAGATAGGCCATATGCCGATCTTCTCGTCGAACTTGTAATTCCTGGGAATGTCGTCCCGTGGCCGCGCGACTGCGGCCAAAACGTCACTTTGTTGATATATCGTTTGCTCGGGGTTGAGTGCTATGGTAAAACTTCGTTGCCAGCAAGACAATAATGCGTCGATGTCTGTAAAAATTAATTTATTCATCATCTATATGAACAACATCATACATCGGTTTAAAAACAAGTCAACGGGTCTGTTCTAAATTTCAGTCCGTGTAAACGACTTTTATCATGCAAAACAGTACAGATTTTGCCTATCAAGGACGCCCGGCTTCATGTAGCGGTGGGGTGTGACTTTGACATTCCAGTTTCGTTCATTAGAGCACGCAACGTGCGGGACAGTCTGTATCGCGGACGCCACCTTGGCTCTGTTGAAAAGTGTCATTTTTTACCTAGCCGGGTACTAGTTGTACGCTGGTGAAGCCTGCTGGATAGCGTTATATTAGTCCGTTTAAGATGTAGTTCTAGAAGATACGATGCGAAGAGAAACGTGTGGAAGCGGCAGAGGCCGCTGCACTGAGAGCTCTCACAATGCATGTGGTAAGCCAGTGAGGGTGTCCCCGGAATTGGGCTGAAACGCGTCGGGAACGCGTGCGAAAGTAAAGTCTTTTCCATAATATGTTCCCGGTTTAATACAGACTCGGCCTCATTTTTCTTGAAGATTGGCTAGTAATATCTGGGTGAAGAGAGCTTGAAAATGAGTGCGTATGTACCAGATCTTCCGTATGGACGAACGACAAAGCTTGTAACGGGGGAGCCTGTTACATGATATTGACACTAAACGGTGTCAATAGGGAGATTGTCTAGCGTGACAATTCCCTACCAATAATTATCCGAGATAGATTTAATTGAAGGAATATCATCCCGTTTTGGATAATTTTCATGCGCTGCTTCAAGATTAGTTAATATAAGACATATCAAACAAGGATTACCACCAATCGCTGCTAGACGCGCGCAATGAGCGGTGAGCAGGTTTTCGTCATACAACAATGTAGAATAACATAGTTAGATAAAGACTGAAGTTGTATTGATAGCTTAACAATATTAATTACAGTTCTCTTTGTACCTTTGCTGAAACTAGCTGTTTGAGTAGTTCAGCTTCCTCTGCACGTACTAGTGTACGTGTAGTTACGTGGCACCCCAAACAAAGGGTGCCCCGTTACAAAGCTGCAATTCTGATATTGCTGCTGATACAGTGCTTTTGGTGAGAACTCTTCCATGTGTGCGGCTGCTCAGAAGAAGCACAACCACAACGTGCTTTGCAGGGTGCACATTCGGCGCGGTCGGCTTTCGAGGCATCGCGGGTGCTGCAGGTTCAAAAAATGAGCGATCATTGCCAAAGAATACCTCAAATTAGCTTGTCTGTGCTGATGAATCGCCAAACAAACCAGACCAAATAAAGAGTTTTTTTAGCCAGTCATAATAGCTTATGTTTGTTAACAAGTCTGTTTTGGTCCGTAAACAAATTGGCCAGAGTACTATACTGAACCGGGTTACTGGACAATAAGAGCGTCATATAACTCTTCAGTGACTGCTGTTGTGTACTGTTCTGCAACTTGATCCAGTTCTCCGTGCTAATTTACTTTTATCAAGGGGCGAGCTCCAGAGCTTGATCCCCTGTTATATCAAAGGCGAGCTCTTGAGCTTTTCCTATCTTTACAGGCAGACATTCACACAGATAAATACAGTTTTAAAAGTCCGGCATTTACCTTGCGCACAGTCACTACTAGCTTTATCCCTTCGGGCTCGCAATCATATGGAGAAGAACCAGCTGTACAATGACACCCTAGCGGCCAATACGTTTAACGCTGCCCTTCTCCGGAAAAGGTTTTCAATGAGAAATTGCTAAATTCGCACGTTCGGGTCCACGGAGGGATTATTACCCAGCCATTGTACCGGTAGCCGGATCCTCACTACTGACATTATCGTGTAAAGAGCTTTCGATCGAAAAAGATTACGCGCACTACGCCATGTCTCGCATTTGCTTGTAGCTGTATACCACAGCCTTGCAGCAGCAGGTCCAGCTATCAGACCTGTCCCATGTCGGCATCTTCCAAGCTACAAAAGAAACACTACGCTCACCACCCTCGTACCAAGATGACAAGAACCACATCATTCGATGCAAAATCAAGCCAGTTTCACAAAGCTTCGCCATCCAAGCTGTTGTCTCGCGGATGCCTCATACGTCGATGGTAAACCTCGTCTTCGCTCGATTCCAAATCAACTTATGCAGTCCTAGAAAAAGCTCCAGTCGGACTTGTTGCCCATGTCACGATTACACAGTGTCCGCAATCTGGTCAGCGTCACCAGACAAAAAGCCCAGCTCGTCTTCCTCGCAAATAGTAGCGCAGTCACGCAGAATCGCATGCGACATGGCGAGAGCACCGCTGTCATGCACCACAACATACCAAATCCACACCACGATCGTCAAAACGTTGTTTACCAGCACTCAAGCGCGTGCGCTGATCAAGTCACTGACCTGGCCGAGCAGATCGTAAACAGAATCGACCCTCCAAAAATGACCACCACCGCGGCACTCACTAAGAACGCGCCAAAAAAGCAACAACAAACAACAAACGTGTGAGCCCACAACGTGGCTTAGCAGCAGCTCACCATCTAAAACGGCACTTCATACCACCCAGCATGCCAAGTTTCCGCTGATCGGGTGTCACATTACGTCCCATAATCTTGGTCGGGTTCTCAGGCGTCTCATTCGCTGTCGCGCTCGTCATGTAGAGCCAAAACCCGCCCAGACAGATAAGCACGAACAAAAAGAACGGGTTCAGCAAGCTATATCAAGGGCAACAGCAAGACAGACGAGCCACCACGACCACCACAGATTAGTAAGAAAAGCCACGAGTCCACAGCATTTCAGCTCGGCCACTTACATCGTGACGACGCCAACGAGCGCCGCCGAGATTGCGTAGTTGGCGCTGAAGAACAGAGCGTTCTTCCGGCACCTCGAGGCCAGCACGTCACGTCCTGGCACATTAAATGGTTTCTCCTCCCCTGCAAGGACAATCACACGTGATAAGTACGAAAAAGACACAAAGGCGGAAGAGGCAAACAGAGCGTGGGACGCACCGAGACCGAAGAACTGAGAGAGGCCGCGTACGTTTCGAACGTCGACGGCCTGGAAGATCTGGTTGCGCATCTTCTTCAGCACATGCTCCGGTACCTCAATAGTGATAGTGCCCTGAGGCTCGTCAGCGACGACTGTTGGTGCGCTCATCCGAATGCGGGTGCTTTGGCTTTTTGTCTGCTTGTGCGGGAGAAGAAGTGGTTCCTAGCACGATTTGATTCGCTAAAAGTCGACGCAGCTGACCAATTAGACACAGATGTGAGATCACTCGGAAGAGTGAAGGTCTGTGAAAGAGAGACCGTGATCTCGAGGAATGATGGTCACTTCAACTTCAGCTCGTGAAGTGCAACAATGCCGACGCGCGGACGGGAACGCACAGCTCCCTGGAAGAAGACGTGCCAGCTAGCCGACACGCCAGATAGAGACAGTAGCAGTACGTAGAATATACATCTATCACCTTGCGTTGTCGATTGAGGACGACACGGATACTAAGATGCACTCGTTCCAGGTGACAATGATAAGGTGCAGGCAGTGTACACATTACACGTGATCTTTCCGGTTCAAACGTAGTCCCAACATGTCGTTTTTCGCTGTAGGAGAATGCTGAGAACGCGGTGAAAGCAGACCACAAAGACACGCGAGCACGGGTCGCTCCGGCTGCTCGTCGACGCAGAAAGGGACTGTCTGTGCGGCAGCAAGTGGGCAACTCGGTCGGCGAGGCAGCTAGTCAAGAATCTCCGCCAAAATTCGTCTTCAAGGCGAAAAAGACGTTGTTTCGCAAGAGGAAGATGCTGAAACTGGAACGACAGTTACAGGAAGAAGAGAGGAACAAGAAGCGCATCGAGGACTTGGTGGCGTACTTTCAGCACTTGGACGAGCAGAAACTGGAAACGGCTTAACTTTGTTTTGCCACTGGACAGCGTGAGTCTCGTACAATTATTGTTGACAACGTGAGCTATCGTTGGGATAGCTCAAGTGTCTCCTGTCGACTGCTTCGCCGCAGTAGCTAATGAAAGAAGCTGCTCACAGTAACGAGTATTCTGATGACGACCACGGCTTTCTTTCGCTTTTTTCACAAGGCGGGGGGCATCAATGGCAACGGTTTCTCGCAAGACGCTGTAGACGGCTTCCTGTGCTCGGGTCAATCAGTCAGGACAGGACAGGACGAGACAGACGTTAATCGTACGGATTGAAAAAAAACTCGTTCCCATGACATGGTGTTTACCTGGATTTCGGGCTCAGAATCGTCGAGGTGGACAAAAAGGCAGTCCAACGTGTAGTCGATGATAGGTCCTTGTACATGCTTCTTTGGCGCTGCTTTCAGGAACGTGGCAAGCGTCTGGCAGGCGGTTTTCCGCACAATGTCGTTGCTATCATCCAGACGCTTCAGTATCTCAGAATGCAGTTGCTGAACAGGTTCCTCTGTGGAAAATGTCAATCGGTTGTCGGAAGTAAGTTGCGTCAAGTACAAACATGGACGCACAACTTACCTCCCAGACAGCCGGGCGACACCAGAAACAAATACTGCAGCGCAAGACAAACCAGCTGGCGAGTGTTGGCGTCGCTGTCATCTATCGCCGACCGCAGTACGAGTAGCACCTATACGGAAGTAGTGCCACGAGCGCATTCACTTAGCACGACTAGTTGCCGACAAACATGCAGCAACGACAACAATCACCTGAGGCGCGGTCTCAGTGAGGCATGACTCGTCGACGATACCTTGACGAAGGCAGGTACACGCACAAGCGACGGCCACCTTTCTGATCAACGAAGTGCAATCATTATGAGTGTTAGCGGTCCACGAGAACGAGCTCATCCAGATGTGTCTACTCTACCTGATGGTTGCAGCTATACGCTCTCCGTGGCAAAAAATGTTAGGCATTATTGCCTTTTGAAGTAGCACCCCACTAAACGATCTCAAGGCCTGAGCACAGCACAATTCTGTCAATTCTTGCACCCGCGACTATATGTGTTGATGCATGGCATACCAGACCGGTCGTATCCCTCTCCAGCATTGTCTCCATCAATGCAAGGAAAGCAAGCCGAACATCTGCGTCCTGAGCTGGTTCCAAATGCAACACGAGGACAGGCACAATTTTATCCAGCCTCTGGAAACATGCCTGAGCATAACATAAGCGTTGATGCATTAGGTACAGGCAAAACCGACCCAGCGCTAGCACGCAGATATTCCGCACCACTCCTCCGCGCCGGCAAAGTGAGTCAAAGAGTAGCCGAGTTGGGTTGTTTTTTTGCCAGCTTGCAGCTGCAGTGGATGGGAGCGCCATCGCATCCATAAGTCTACCCATATAGCAGGTGTAGAGCGTCTACAGTAAAAGTGTTGTCTCAATCTGAGGAACAAACTCGAGAAAAAGATGTACCATTGTTGACTCACCTCTACCGGCTGCTTCATGTGGGTTGCAAGCTCATTCATGCATTTACTTGCCTGGGACCACACAATAGAAGAGCATGCACTCAAACATAAGCCATTTCAAGAGCAGCACATCGCTCATTGAAGTTTACCGTTTGACAAGCAACCGATGATTCAGACGACGAGGCTAGAAGGTGGCTCAATATCCAGAATATACGGAAGCAACTATCGTCTCTTTGCGCGAGCATCGATCCAGCAGCCTTGACAATACTAGCTACAACACCAGCCATATTATCCTGGAGGTCCGACACTTCGGATTCGCACAGAGCAGCATCACACAGTGCTTCAGTGATCGACTGCAGAAAATTCACAACGCAACAAAAAGCACACCAAGTTCTCAGACCTCTAGAACAAGCTGGTTCAATCATTGCAACCTTTACCTCCAAGTGAGCATCGATGGTTTGCTTCGTCATGCCTTCGATACACATGCGCAACATTTTCAACCCATTTGTGCGGTGTTGTGTAGAACCCTGTGCCGTTAGCGTGCCTGCTATCATAGGACGCAGGGAGGCCAGGATCACTCGGGGGTCTGCATAGAAGCCAACAACGACCAAGCATGCTTTTACACTATTGCAAACAATTTCTTCGTCGTCACGGCACGTCTTTCCCATCGCTGCAAATACGTCGTCGAGAAATGGGTTCATAATTTGCTCCAGCAAGATCAGGTATGCAGCCAGTACTTTTGTATAGCGTTCACGCACTCGCGCAGTCCAGTCTCCAGTTTTCTCGAGCAAAAAGGGCAACACCTGAGCTGTAATGCTTGCTGCGAAATTGCGAGCCCCGATCGGTGGGCGGGTGTCAAAGAAAAATGGAGGGATGCTGCTAGCAGGTTCCGAATCTACCTCCATCAGCTCGTCGCCTGGCCCAACGCCTCTGGCCCCACCGCGACTCTCCCAAATCACTGATAGATCATTCAATTTAGCAAGACATAAGACACGCACATCGGGCGCATCGTCAGCCACACCTGCTAGAAAAATGGGGAATACAGATGCCTCAAACTGCTCAATCTGCTCAGACTGGGCCATCCACGTCGCCAGCGTGACTACCAGCTGCTTCCTTACGGACGGCGATTGATCAAGTACCACTATGCTCACCACCGGTAACAGTAACTCCTTCATAAGGTGTGGAAGAGCTTCCGAGCCACAGGGCACTGCTGCTTCAAGTGCCTGCAATGCACATACACGCACACGACTGTGCTGGTGACCTAAATTTGCGATCATCGGCCGAACGATAGTGCCAATTTGCAAGCACATTTCATGCTTCCAAGTGCGAGCGATTAATATGACGCATTCTGCCGACATCTTCTTTGCGTCCGGGAAAGGATCCACAGCCGTCTTGCTCAGCGCATTGGCCAGCTCTGTAATGACGTCTTGCAACGACGTCAGCGTACCATGTACTGCTGCTAGCTGCGTCAGGAATGCATACAGCAGCTGCAGAAGAAGCAGACGGATCTCTTCCGTGGGCTCGGGGAACGGGAACGTACCCAGTCGAGCGTCAATGAGCGCAACAATCTCTTTCAGCGTCGCGTTCGACTGCTCTAGCGCCCCATGTTCACACAAAAACAGCAGCGATCGAAGTGCTTGCTCACGGCATTTCTCTACCACGTCACGCTCGGCGCATTGCAGTAACGGACGCAGCAGATGGGACATGCAGAGCGCGCGCAGCACTGCGTCCGACACGCGCGGTGCCTCGTACTGCAGCGCACGATGCAGTTTGTCCACACCTCGACGACGTACCGTGCGATCGGCGTCCGTGAGGCAGTTGACGTCGCGTTGTACTCGCATGCACAGCACGTTGTATGCAGCTTCCTCCTCTGGGGACAGCGTCATGGCGCGGACTGGCTAATGAATGAATGAGCTGCCAGTCAATGAAGACCTACAAAAAAGAGTGAAACTCGATTGTGCAACGTAAGACTCCTGCAGCAACATTGTTCGACACATGGCTTCAACAAGCACTTGGCATCGATTATTTCGTCGATGTGGTCGTCGACGACGGAGCAGCTTGCGACCCCGCCATCGATCGGTGATATCACCACGCACTACTACAAGCGGTATCGACTTATTTCCTCTTGCCCTGCACGCGCTTGCGCTCGTTGGCCGTCAGCTCGCGCTTTCGCATGCGGATCTTGGTCGGGGAGACGTCAATCATTTCGTCCTCGCCAATGTAGGTGACCACATCCTCGAGGGACATCTGGCGAATAGGAGACAACTTGACGTTCTCATCCGTGCCGGCTGCGCGCATGTTGGTGAGCTTCTTCTCCTTCGTAGGGTTGATCTCAATGTCCGTGGGGCGACTGTGCTCGCCCACGATCATACCCTCGTACACTTCATCGCCAGGTTTGACGAACATCTCTCCACGATCTTCCAGTGAGTTTAGCGCGTAGGCCTGGGTAAATGGACAACTGCAGTCAGAGAGAGTCTGAACACATGTGTAGAAGATAGTCTGTAAGCTGGGTCGTTCGTACCGTGCACACGCCTCTCGAAGAAGAAATGAGTTTGCCCTTGGACGGAGGAGTAGACGAGCCTTGATAAGGAGAGTAGCCATGGAAGATCGAGTTCAGAATACCGCTTCCACGGGTGTCAGTCTTAATCTACAGGTTAAAGCAGAGACACAAGTCAGCACTACCTGCTCAATAGTTTGAACTAGCGACATGGTTTAACATGAAACATACCTCACTTCGGTAACCCATGAGACAACGACTGGGAATCTTGAACTGAAGACGCACTTTGTCGTGCATCTCCTTGAATTCGACGATCTCGCCACCGCGGGTGGACAGTTTGTCGATCACCGTGCCTGAGAAGTCCGTATCGACGTCAACTGTCACTTCTTCGATTGGCTCTAGCTTCTGCTTTGTCTCTGGATCCGTCTGAAATAGTACCTGCGGGGCCGAGACGGACATCTCAAAGCCCTCCCGACGCATTTCTTCGATCAAAATAGCAAGTTGAAGCTCCCCGCGTCCATGGACATCGAAAGCTTCGGATGAAGTGCTAGGAGATATGGAAATAGCAACGTTGTTCTATCATGCCGATTAAAAGCACTTCTTAGAGATTCATTCAGCACAGAACAGTGAAGATACGGAGACCGGACAACCGCTTACCTCGCACTCACGCTCAAGACGCTGCTTGATGTGAGAAGACGTGATGAACTTGCCCTCTTTGCCTGCAGTCGGCGCGTCGTTTACACCAAACGTCATCGAAATCGTGGGAGGGTCTAACTGAGGAGATGGAATGGGCTCCGTCACAGCCACATCAGCGATGGTATCGGACACGAATGCGTTAACGCCAGCAATAGTGATAATGTCACCTATGGCACATGTATACAATGGGACAAGAAAATGGTACGAGTAAGCCACAGCGAAGCAATTGAGTCGGGCTTGAGTGCGTACCAGCTGTAGCTGACGTAATTTCTGATTTCAGAACACCTCGGGTTACAAACATCTTCGTGACCCGGCCAGTTTCCAGCTTTTTGCTGTCACGATTCATCACCTGAATCGAGTCGCCAATCTATTCCACGAATATTGCAACACATAGCAAACATAAGTCAGAACTAGGCAGTGGTCGTCGTGTACTTGCCATCAATAGCGCACCTTGACAGCTCCGGCGTGGACGCGGCCTGTTGCCAGGCGACCAACATACGGATCATGGCCAATCATGGTAACGGCCATCGCAAACGGCTTGTCGGAATTGGCTTCCGGTGCAGGCACATAGCGGGTAATCTCGTCAAGTAGTGGCATCATGCTGTCACGCGTCTCGCTCTCATTGTCCAGATCACGCACAGCCCAGCCCTGCTTAGCAGACGCGTACAGTACCGGGAACTCCAGCTGATCGTCGTCGGCATCAAGAGCTACGAACATGTCAAACAACTCGTTCTCTACTGATCCGTCCAGGCGGCTCGTGTCTCGGTCCACCTTATTGACAACCACGAGCGGCTTTAGCCCGCGGTGCAACGCTTTCGTCAGGACAAACTTGGTCTGTGACATTGGTCCTTCTGTCGCGTCCACAACTAGCACCACGCCGTCCACCATACTCAAGATGCGCTCTACTTCGCCACCAAAGTCAGCGTGCCCCGGCGTGTCGACAATGTTGAGCACGTGGCCGTTGTATTCCACACGCGTGCACTTGGACATGATAGTGATGCCACGTTCACGCTCCAGGTCAATACTGTCCATCACGCGCTCTTCGGACAGAGTGTTACCTCCGTGCTTGAGCAGTTGGTCCACTAAGGTCGTTTTGCCGTGGTCGACGTGTGCCACGATGGCCACATTGCGAATGTTTTCAGCTGTGACGGCTGAGTAGTCGGTCGCAAAAGTACAAGCGAGTGCAGGAAGAGTGCGCGCCAGAATAGGCAGACAAGTCCGGCGCAACATGATGATGATCACGAGGTGGTCAGTGGTGGTTGACGTACGAAGTGTAAATATTTGGTGGAGAGCAGCTGTATACGTCGGATGGTCCACGCAGTATACACCCACAGGTGTTTCTGAAACTCGATGCAGCATTATCGAGTTTGCAAGAACGAGCAATGGTAGCTTTTTTTTATTTGGTTTTAGAAACTGTAATGTACAAGTGAAGAGATTTGCAGCACGACTGGACCGTATTTGCACATTTCTATCAGGTTCGAGCTGTGACGTCGTACCTCATTGAAACTTTTACATCATACTGCCCCGTTTCTGCTCAGAATAAGGTAAGGATCGTTTTTGATACAGATCGTAATGTAACTACGTGACTACTGCAACGCTTGTCACGCGTTGTAAATCAGAGAGGCCCTCCTGCTGATTTATGCGCATGCGTCTGGAGATCACATCGTGCATTGAGGAGACTCAAGTCAGGCGCAGAGTCTCATGGTCAAGTGGTGCCACTCACGCTATCAACTTGCCATCGCAGACTGAAGCAGGATATCACCGCGTCCTTAGTGGCCAGTGACAACCTATTTCACGATTTGAGGTGCAAGTGTACACTTCATTTCAGCTTCAGCACGATTTATGATAAAGGGACATAGGTACAGCGCGCCGCTCATGAGTCTCGAGCGCTGGCTATAGTGCCGGCTATAGTACATCAGGATTTTTCAGTACGTCAATCGCCTGCAGCGTAGCGGTTGCACGTCGCGGACGATCCCGCCACGACTGCAGCCAGTCGCGCACTGCACCAAAAAAGGATTGGAGGCAAAGCTCAATGCCGAGCTCTACCGTGACGGACCAAATCAGGTGGTGCAGGAGGGGGACAATTGCTTGGTTTGGTTTGGTGCTTGCGGACCAGTCAAAAACGCAAATAGTGCAGCTGGAGGTACCGGTTCGAAAATATCGGCCGGGTCGATACAGACCTGGTTTCTGTATGCCACTCGTGGCCAGCCCGACCCGGACCCGAATCCACGCAGCTTTTATGTGACGTCCTCCCCGTCGGAAGATCTATCTGCCAGCCAACCTCATTCCACATTTTGCTCAGCAGAGAGAGATAGAAAGAGAGCCACTGACGACAACGCCCCTGTGTGCTGCGTGGCGCTGACGATGGCGCGAACTTGCGCGTGGTGCACGCTACTCTCCCTTGCGGTGCTGGTGAGCTGCGAGGCGCTCATGCCCCTCTCCCACGTGCAAGAGCGTAAGCAACAGAACCTCACCGCGTTCCAAAAGCAGTGGATTGACCCCGACACGGATCCCGAGTTTTACACGGCGCTCGTGCCCAACGGTCCGTACGATTTTGGCGGGAACGCCAGCTTCAATTACGAGTACGAGCTCATCTTCTCGGACGAGTTCAACAGCTCAAAGCGTACGTTTGAAGCGGGCTTTGACCCGAAGTGGACGGCCGTGGACATTCGAGATACCACCAACATGGGGCAGCACTACTTCCTGCCTCAAGCCGTGCAGATTGACAAGGGCAATCTCATCATCACCACGACCAAGCCCAAGCATCGCTACCGCGGGGCCAAGTACGTCAGTGGCAGTGCGCAGACGTGGAACAAGTTCTGCTACACGGGCGGTTATGTCGAAGTCCGGGCGATCTTGCCCGGCAAGTGGGGTATCCCTGGCACGTGGCCAGCTATCTGGATCATGGGCAATATTGGCCGCGCTCCGTTTCTGGGCTCTCAAGACGGCACGTGGCCCTGGAGCTTTGACGTGTGCGCTCCGTACATTGAAAAGTTGGAGAAAGTCAAGCAGAAGATTAATGCATGTGGCAATCTCACTGACAAGCACGATAAGAAGTCGTACCCGGAAAATTACGGCTTACATCCCTTCCAAGGTCGTGGAGCCACCGAGATCGATGTGATTGAAGCCCAGATTCGTGCACGAGACGAGCCGGCGTTCATTTCAACGTCGCTGCAGATCCGTCCTAGTTTGTTGGACGACATGCGCCCTGCGTCTGAAAACATGCCCGGTCCCGGACAATGGTACCAGGGCCTGAAGTTTGGCCAGTTCACCCGCATTAACAGCGACTACTACGGCACGTTGGGTCTCGATTCTATCTCGGCGCTCACACAACTTGAATCTAACGCGTTCAAGTCATTTCACCTGTACCGCTTGGACTGGTCGCCCGGTCCGGAGGGTTACATTCGCTGGTGGATGGACAATTCTTTCTTGTTTGAGATTCCCGGGTCCGCGTTGAACAAGTGGGTGGGTGATGTCCCTCCTCGCCGAATCCCAGTGGAACCCAGTTATCTCATTCTGAGTACGGCCGTTTCCGAAAAGTTCTCTCCTCCGTGTTCCGGTCAGATCTGTGACTCGTTGTGGCCTTCAAACTTTACGATCGACTACGTGCGTGTCTACCAGGGCAACCCGAATCGATACACATCGGTGGGATGCAACCCAGAGGCGTTTCCTACATCTAGTTGGATCTATGCCAATCCAGTGAATTACGGTCTGCCGTGGTATGTGTCTTTACGCGTAGACATCGGTCTTCTGCAGGCGTTTGCTCTGATGAATGCGCTACTGGGCCTCATCATGGCATTTTGTGGCACTTCCCATCCGAAAGCGATGTCAGCTTACGCTAGCTCGCTATGGCTTACTGCATCGATTTACGGAGTCTTAACTACTAGCGCTCCTGCAGATTATGTATGGGTTCAAACCACAATTGCTTGCCTGTGCGGACTAGTGCTTGGTGGTCTATGCTGCCTTGTATACCCTGTGTCCTTAGGTGCGATACTTGGGCTGTACTGCGGTGTGGTGATTAGTCAGTTCGTTCCGCTGCTGTCCACACGAGTGATAACTGCAGTGCTGGTATGCGCTGGTATTGCACTGGGATGTGCACCGCAGATCGATACCAAGCACATTGTGATTCTGTCGACATCGTGGCTCGGGAGTTTGGCGTTTTTGTTGTCGTTGTCGCTGTGGGTGAGCAATGGCGACTTCGCAGAGAATGCATGGGATCTCGCTGGTTTCGTCTTCAATGGCCACAAACGCGACCACCTCGGCCTCTGCACAGAGCATTGCGTTGCGATGTATGGCTTGCTTGTCATGCTTAGTGTGGTCACTACGGCGTATGCATACTATCGCATGCGTGGGCTGTTTCTGCGCAACGATACGATCAAAGCGCGCAAAGCTAAATTCCCGCCGGTGTCTGCGAGCTCGGATGCTCGGTCGTGGCGACCTGAGGATGACGACATGTCGGGCGTGGAAAAGGACATGATGAACTTTTTCTCGCCGTCCAAGCTGCCGCACAACATGCAGCAGTTCAGTACCATCTTCCGCATTGCGGTCAATGTGCAACGCGCGTTTGGTTTTCAGATGGATAACTTCCGTAATCAGACGGAGCACATTGTGATGCTTCTTACCAACAGTACTCGCAAGAGCGGCAATCCATATCGGAAGCTGCACGCCTTGGTGTTTTCCAACTACAACAAGTGGTGCTCGAAGCTCATGATTAAGCCATTGCACTGGAGTGAACATCGGGCGCCTCAAGGTGGTCTCACTAGCGTGGATGAGATTTCGGTGGACTTGTGTTTATTCTTCTTCATTTGGGGTGAGGCGAGTAACTTGCGTCACTCTCCGGAGTTTGTGTGCTTCCTGTTTCACAAAATGAAGGAGGAGTTTCCGTCTTCTCGTCACGCTGAACGCGAGGCGGGTTACTTTTTGGACACAGTAGTGACGCCCGTATACGGTCTGCTGAAGTCCGAAATGACGTCCAAGTACGATCACGAGGATCGGCACAATTACGATGATTTCAACGAATTCTTCTGGTCGAGAGCTTGCCTGAAGTACGACTACAAGCACGAGGAGGTCATCGACATGGCATCGCCAAACCCCAGCATGCATTTTAAACGGAGGAAGCAGCAGCGTGAAGGTCTGAACGAGCAGAGCGGCTTCATTGGTCGGGGTGGACTCAACAGCGGCGCCAAAAGCACTAGTCGCTCGAACAATCGTAAAAGCATTGCTGAAGGGTTTACAGAATCTGCAAAGACGTTTGTGGAAAAGCGGACGTGGCTTTTGCCTCTACGCGCGTTCAACCGTATCTTCAACTTCCACGTACTCTCATTCCACTTTTTGGCAGCTCTCGCGCTCGTGAACGAGCAAGAAATGGGCATCACAGAGTCGTGCAAGATCGTCTCAAGCGCGTTCATTACGCCATTTTTACTGGACATTCTTCGGGACGGTCTCGATATTTTTGCTGTGTACCACGTGCACCAGAAGGCATCTTCGGCATTGCGTAGTGTGCTTCGCATGCTTTTGCACCTGGTCGTGTTGGTTGCGTCTTCGATGTTGTACTGGTGTGCCTGGGCTTACGGCGGTTCTTGGTGGCAGTCATATTATGTGGTTGTGCTACTTTTCCACATCCCGGGGTTGCTCAATTGTGTCATGCAGGTCATGCCTGGCTTTACGAACTGGGCGCGACGCACAAATGTCGCCCCTGTCGCTTTCATTCGTGACATTATGAGCCCCACGAACCGGTTGTACATTGGTGACAACGTGCTAGACCCTGAGTCGTTAAGTGTGGGCTACCAGATTTTCTGGGTTTCGCAGCTGTCTTGGAAGCTGTACTTCAGCTACAAGTTTGAGATTTCCCCACTTGTCGTGCCGAGTTTCTTGCTCTACGCCGATCATGTGCAAAATAACGTGAGCATGATCACAACCACGTTTCTTATCTTCCTGAATTGGATGCCATTCTTCCTGGTTTTCTGCGTGGACATAACGATTTGGAATTCAATCTGGATGGCCTTCACAGGTACGTTTGTGGGTTTCTCATCACATATCGGAGAGATCCGCAACTTCAGCCGCGTCCGCTCAGCATTTGGTCGTGCTGTGGATGCGTTCAACGCTAAGGTGATTTCTCGATGCTCAAAAACCGGGCTTCAAATCTCGGAGAGTACTGGTATGCCCTATGGATCGACAGCGGTTGGTCATGAGATGCTAGAGCGCGTTGCCGGTGGCGCAGATCCGACGTCACAAATTCTATCACAGCGGAATACTTCCGTTCACGATGACGAGACTCCTCTGCTATCGTTCTCGCGCCGCAAACAGACGCCAATGGAGCGGCAAGCGGCTCGTCGCCGCAAGTGGTTCTCGTTTTCAGTGGTCTGGGATACGATCATTGACAGCATGCGCGCTGACGACCTGATCTCGAACAAAGAAAAGGCGGTCCTTCACTTTCGCCGTCTCAATGGTTATCAAAGAGAGATTTATCTGCCGCAGTTTCAGCTGGCAGGTTGCTTTGAAAACTTTACGTCCTACATCCTTGATATCTACTCGTCTAATGACGGTGAGGTGTCGGAGCGCGTTCTTCAAGACAAGTTGCTGGAAATTCTGAGCGAAAACCCGATGGTGGAAGAGTCGCTTGAAGAAATCTGGGAGCTTGCGAACTGGGTGCTAATTCATGTGCTTGGTCCATGTCATGCGAACGACGTAAAGCATGTCACGAGTGTGCTCAGTTCGTGGGCTGCCCGCGGTGTGTTCCGTGCGCTGGACCTGCAGAAGGTGGCCCCGTGCGGTCGTGCGCTCGCAGGTTTGGTGTCTCTTTTGAAGTCAAATGTCCGTGTGTGGAAGGACAATGCCAAGATGATTCCAGTGCGCAAAGAGCCTTCCGACTATACATCCTACGAGTTTCCGCACGATTCGAACTCGTATCGTCCTGCGTCGTCCGGACTGACGAAGTCTGCAAGTACGACGGGTCTGTCGTCGCTCGGTCGCGAGCCTCCTCGTCGCAGCCGTGGTTCTGGTGTTGCTCGCATTGCACGCATGCAACAGCAGACGCACAAGCCTGCTGTGAACAACGGCAAGGCTACTCACTCGATCCCTAGCGCGCACATCATGCAGATTCGTGAGCGTGTCCGTAACTTCCTGAACTTAGGAAAGGAGATGCTAGCTCGCGTTCCCGAACAGGACCCGGTGTACGCTGAGAGCAAGGGCATTTCTGACCGGCTCACTTGGATCCTTACACAAGAACGAGGATTTATGTGGGACGACAATTACACGGGTGAGCAAATCACGCTTACTGCGTTTGAATCCCACACGGACGTGGTACTATCGCACTTGCACGGACTTCTGACTTTGCAGAAAATCGAGTCCGAGCCTCAGTCGTACGATGCACGTCGTCGATTGCTGTTCTTTGTGAATTCGCTCTTTATGGATATGCCACTGGCCCCATTGCTTGATGAGATGAAGTCGTGGAGTGTGATAACGCCGTTCTATGCTGAGGACGTTTTGTACTCCAGAAAGGATCTCGAAAGCAAGCGGGACGGTCTTGATGTACACACACTGCTGTTCCTCCAGACGCTGTACAAGCGTGACTGGGAGAACTTCTTGGAGCGTGTAAAGCCGAAGAAGAATATTTGGAAGAATCCGGACACCGCCATCGAGCTGCGCATGTGGGCATCATTACGCGGCCAGACACTCTCACGTACAGTGCAGGGTATGATGTACGGCGAGGCAGCTATTCGTTTGCTTGCCGATATCGAACAAGTTCCGCAGCAGAAACTGGAGGATTTGATCAATACCAAGTTTACGTACGTCGTCGCCTGCCAGATATATGGCCGTCAGAAAAAGAACAACGATCCAAAGGCGAATGACATCGAGTTCTTGCTGCACCGATTCCCGAATCTTCGTGTGGCGTATATTGACGAGGTCCGCGTGAACTATCAAAAGGAGCAATCATACTTTTCAGTGCTCATCAAGGGTGGCGAAGATCTTGGTTCGGTGCATGAAGTGTACCGTGTTCGGCTCCCAGGCAATCCTATATTAGGTGAGGGTAAACCTGAAAACCAGAACGCGGCTATCGTGTTCACTCGTGGCGAAAACTTGCAGACGATTGATATGAATCAGGACGGGTATCTCGAAGAAGCATTGAAGATGCGCAACTTGCTGGAAGAGTTTGACAAGGGTACCGAAGATCGGCCGTATACGATTGTGGGCATTCCAGAACACATTTTTACTGGCAGTGTGAGTTCGTTGGCTAACTACATGGCGCTGCAAGAGACATCCTTCGTGACGCTGAGCCAGCGTACACTTGCGCGTCCTTTGCGCATGCGTTTGCACTACGGCCATCCGGATGTGTTCAACAAGCTCTTCTTTATTACGCGTGGTGGTATCAGCAAGGCCAGCAAGGGTATCAATCTCAGTGAAGATATCTTTGCTGGTTACAACAACTGTATGCGCGGTGGCTGTGTGACGTTCCCGGAGTACACAAAGTGTGGCAAGGGGCGTGATGTTGGCATGCAGCAGATTTACAAGTTCGAGGCAAAACTGGCACAAGGAGCAGCGGAGCAGTCGCTTTCGCGTGACGTGTATCGAATCGGCCAACGCCTTGACTTTTTCAAACTGCTCTCATTTTACTACAATCATGTGGGCTTTTACTTTTCGACGTCCGTCATCATCTGGACAGTATACTTCCTGCTGTACTGCAATTTGCTACGGTCGTTGCTTTCGCTTGAGGGTGTTGGCGGGCGCGAACCGGTACTGTTGAGCACGCTGCAAATCATGCTGGGATCTGTTGCGTTCTTCACGACTGCTCCATTGCTAGCGACGATCTCAGTCGAACGTGGTTTCAAAGCTGCGTTGAGCGAGATTTTCGTCCTATTCGTGACCGGTGGTCCGATGTACTTTTTGTTCCATATCGGCACGAAGTGGTTCTACTTCGGACAAACTATTCTTGCGGGTGGTGCGAAATACCGAGCGACGGGCCGTGGGTTCGTGACGAAGCACTCGTCTTTTGATGAATTGTATCGGTTCTATGCGAGCAGTCACTTGTACGCTGCAGTGGAAATTGCCGCTGGCCTCACTGTTTACTTCATTTTCACGATCGGCCATGAGTACTTCTCGATGACGTGGTCGCTATGGCTTGTGTGTGTATCATGGTACTGGTCACCGTTCTGGTTCAACCCTCTGTCGTTTGAATGGTCTGACGTGATGGAAGACTTTCGCTTGTGGTTCAAGTGGATGCGTGGCGACGGTGGCAACCCCAACCAGTCGTGGGAAGCGTGGTTCAAAGAGGAGAACGCGTACTTTGCAACCATGCGGCCATGGGCAAAGGCGTGCGTTACGATCAAGGGTGGGCTGTTCGCGCTGATTGCGTTCTCTATATCGTCGACGGACGACGAATACCACTCGATCCTGACGGAGGCTACATGGCTTCCGCTGGCCATTTGCTTCTCGATGGCCGCGGTTTACTTAAGTGCCCAAGCAGTGTTTTTCACTTCGTCTCGCTCCTTCGGTGAAAGTGGCCTCGTCCGGTTCCTGAAGCTCATTTTGATGCTCGTTCTCGCCCTAGGCTTCATCCTCGCATTCGTGTACGTGGACGGTATGTGGCAATGCTTCCTAAGCATGGGATACCTCGCGGCGGCAGTGGGCTGCTGGGCACTGATGTTTGTCGGCACCAACTCGCGCTTCGTTGGGACGCTTTACTTCGTTCATGACGCTGTGCTGGGCCTTGTGTCGCTGAGTCTGATCGTGTTACTCGCGGCACTTTATGTCCCGGGTAAGATCCAGACGTGGCTACTTTACAACAACGCATTGAGCAGGGGTGTAGTGATCGAAGACATTCTTCGAGCCAACTCGAGCAATGACGACCGTGACGATGATTTGTCGGTGCAGCAGATGCGCTCTGTTATCATCGAGCAGCAGCGGTTTATAAACGTCTTGACCGCCAGCGGCAGTGAGACCGATATTCGTGACGCGGGGTCTCAAAAGAAAGAAGACCTTATGCACGCTATGAGTGACAGCACGCTCAATGCAGTGCTGAGGAACATGTCGGAATCGGAGCTGAGTGCGTTGCAGGATTCATCCAGCCGTTTGCAGGCCATTATGGCCGAGGAAGAACGGAAGGTCGCGCAACAAAATCGGCAGCAGGAAGAGCAACGACTCGCTGCGGCAGGTATGAACCCGTCACTGTCACAAACGCGTCGAGCTTTTTCGACAAACGATTTCTCAGCTATTCCAGGGAACGCGACTCCATTCAAGGTGCCGACACCAACAGCGCCGGATAGTAGCACCCCCGACAGCGGTTCTGCTAAATAACGGATACGTGCACCCGCGTACGTAGTCGCTTAGACGGCCTGCAGAACGTAAAGCGTGGTAATAGTAGAAGTGTCTCTGTTCGTGGACTTGCCGTTTATTTTGTGATCGACACGCGGACGTCTGCGATAGGTGGTGGGACGCTTCAAATATACATCGCACTTCGCTGCAGTAAACTACTGCACAAGAGTCCTGTTGCTGCCATGAGAGCCGTGAGTCTCCGAAAGTGCCGGCTGCATCTAAAATCGTGAGTCCGACGAAGGTGATCGGTATGGTGCTGCGACAGGTCACTCACTGGTCGGACTGTTTCTGCGTCTTGGGCTTCTTCCCAAAGCCGCTAAGGAACTTCATATTGGCACTCAATTTCTTCGTCAACGAGCTCTTCTGAAGTGGATCGGAGCTTGGCAGCACAGCCGCCTTGAAGTTCTCGGTTACCCTGGGTGCGCAATTGCAGTCCTCCAACTTCTTCTCAATCTCTTCAATGTTCTTCTCCGAGACAGACCGGATGACTTCCAAATCCTCGACTAACTGCGATGAAGATACGTGCGAGTAGATCTTGCGGCTATCCGAAGCGAAGCATTCGTCGATATCTTGACTCGGGGACATAGCCAAGTTGGCAAAGAGCTGCTGAATTGCTGGAGAATTCTTCTCGATAAATGGATTGAGAGCCCTGCATGAGATCGAACAAAGTCAGCAAGCGAGAGAAGATCATTAGTCGACCAGCACATCACGTACTGAAATTGGGGCTCACGGTCTCCAAATTTCACGCCAGTCGCTGTCTTAAATAGCAGTTTTGTGACCAGCACGAGTACACGGCGCGTCTCAGGCGGAGGAAGCAGCTTGGTTAGTCCATACAAATGCGGAGTGGTAATGGCTGGACAAACGAAGCGGAGGAAGAGAAACCCTCCGATCACAGACTACAAGAGTGGAGGCAAGTGCCGTCAGATTAGCTTCGTTCTCGTCCATTTACCTGCTGTACATGCAGAGTGAGCACGTACCCGAGTCAACGTTGATGTATCCTCCGCCTCTACACCTTCTTTTGAGCCATCGAAACGACTGATAACAACCGAATTCAAATGGGAGCAAATGTGGAAATAAGACGACGGAATCTACGCGGAAATAGAGGACACAAACAACACTTGTCATGTCAACAGTCACACAAAAAACCGGGGAAATCAGAGGCCAAGTACGTACGCAGTGAGCGTTCTTCATGATCGAATCAATAATATTTTGACACGCCAGCATCAAGTTCGCGGCGTTGGAACCCGCTTGTGCCTCATCTTGCAGCGACTCCTCTTTATGCGGATTCAGCTCCATGTCGGCAATCTTCAACTTAAATATCTGACGAATGGGATCGGACAGAGCTACACGGATGAACTTTGATCCGATCGCTTTACTGTACGTGGAAACAAACCTGCTCGCATAATCATCCGAGCGAAACAGTGTTGCCACGTTGATGACAGAAGCTACTTCTATCTCGATTGCCCAGCGCATGAGGTGGCTTAGGCGGTTGTGACTTCCAAAGATGCGGAGGAAAGGAGACAGCAAACGCATCTTGTCCTCACGCCCCGCGCTCTGGAGGATCGAAGCCACAACTGACATCGTGTCCTCGACGACAAGGGATGAAATGTCCTTCGGTACATGCGACACAGGAGCTCGATCAGTGTCTCCACTGAAAAAGTCACGTGCTGAGCGGGCATGAGAAAAGAGACTTCGTATCCTCGGACTTGTCCCACTGGGCAGCCCATCCGCAGGAGTCTCCATTCGTAATGCACGCTGCCTATAACTCTTCTCAAGACTGTCGGCACCCTCTGGTGAGCCGATATACGCATCTCTGGGAACGATTTCTTCACTGATAACTGACTGTTCCGAAACACGCGACGGGTCCGGGCGGGTGGACACAATGAAGTCTTTCATGACTTGATGAATCGAGTCAAGGAAGCCACTCGCCTCCAAAAACTGGCTGTCAGACTGTATAACAGAAGCATGCAATTAGAAACAACAAATGCCTGCATACAAAATTAAACGGCTTACCGCATCAAACTCGGACAGACGCTCGATCTCGCCATCCTCGTCTTCATCAAAGAAAAGATCATCTTGCGTAATGGAGAAAATGCTATCGTCGCTGCCGTTTGAGTTGATCTGATCCAGGCCAAAGTCTGTCATGCCTACAGTTGAACAACAAAAACACACGGACATAGCTGTTTTAGCAGCGATACGTGTCACTTTTACCGACGACGATCGTACCAGAAAAAGAATCTTGTGACTTCAGATTCAGCGATGAACTGGAGGTCGACGTTGACGCAACCTGATCAGAAATGTCATCATGAAGTACAATCCGTCAATTTGAAGTCCGTCAACGGTCTGCAGCTATGTTACCTATGTTACCTTTGACGAATCAGGATCCGCTCGATACGAAGACTGCAAGTTGCGAGCAATCTCGGCGAGCTCAATTGCTTGCTGCTGCAAAAAATCATTTCCAGCGCCAGCATTCGAATCAAGGATGCATGCACCACTGTGTGATCCTTTGAAGCTGGAGGGTAGCGAGCCGTCGTCGCTGCTTTTACGAGCCAAGAATGAGTCACTGGCGTCATCCTTATTCAAGCTGCGCGCCATTTCAACCAGCTCTGCTGCTTGCTGCTGGATTGATTCATTTTCTGCTGCTTGCTGCTGAATCGACCCATTTTCCGCTGCATCGTGGCAATGCGACAATGCTGCACTCAGTGAGGACGTAGAAGGAACGGGCTTTGCCGGTGCCGACACAGCCTCTTGCTGAGGTGGTTTCAACGCAGGCAACTTTCCCAAGAACGGAGGCGAGTGGTCACATGAAGGATTCGTCATCCCGATTTCTAATTCAATCGAGCCATCCTCAGTAGCCAGTCCGTCCACGGGGTCCAAACATGTCCCTGTGGACTTATCCACCATCGCCCAGTTTTGGGTACCTTCCCTTTCATTTCCTTGTTTGTTGTCGTATACACGATCGTCAATATCTTCATCGTCGTCCTCTTCAGTTGCTGAAGTTTCCTTATCGTCAGAGAGCACATCAGAAATCGCCGAAGCGCGAGCTACCTTGCATAATCCAATGGGAGCATCATTCAGCATCGCGTTCAGATCCAGCTCGTTTTCATCAACGTCATCTGTCCCAGCTCGTACGTCTCGTTTAATAACCTCATCGACTCGAGTTCGTACATCGTCTTCATTCTGTCTCTTCTCGCTCACTTCAGCTTTTATATCTCGACCTTCGCTTTTTTCCTCTTTAATTTTCATCCCAAGTCCCGCCATTTCAAATGTCTTCAACCGTTCCTGCAATTCCTGAATCTCACGTCGCTGCTTCTCCACCATCTGCAGCGCATCCCGCAGCCTCTCTGTCTGGTCACACTTGTCTTCCACGATTACTTTCTTCTGCCATCGTCCACACGACGAAACTGTCCGTAATCGCGGCGATCCCTGCAACGTTCCCGCACTCGACGACGACGTCGACGCCGAGCTCGCAGACCGCCCGAGTCTCCTCGCGAGAGCGAGCGCCGCCTTCCCATCCATACTATGTGTCGTCGTGACTAAACTCCGTCGTTTTCCTCCTGCCGCTCGACGCAGCTGCTCGATCCACTCGACACGCGCGTCATGCGACGGCGCGCGAAACAGCAGCGCACGTCCACTAGAAGACGTGACTTTCCAGCACGGACCGCAGTCGTCGCCGCCATTGCTCGCATCTCCTTGTCGAAACATACGGTCCACTGCCTTCACGTCGGCATTCACGAGCGGGACGACGCCGTGTGGCCAGTCGCTTCGATCGGCAAAGTAAAACAGCGCGTGCGCGTAAATCCCGACGAAAAACGGCTCCCACGGCGACTCAAAGCGTCGCCCTTTCTTATGCAAGAGCCGCAGCGGCGTCCGCGTCTCGAGCTCCAGTCCGGTCAGCAGCAGCTCGGGACACTGGAGAAGGTCCGGTCGTTCGAACGGGAGTGCGTCCAAAGGAGAAGGAGGAGGAGGAGGAGGAGGAGCGTCCGTCTCGTCGGACGGGTCCCGAGCGGCAACAAGCTGCAGGGATAACCGCGAGCGCTGGAGACTCGGCGAGCTGCTGCAGCTGTCACAGGGATGCAGGAACGTGGGCGAGCGCAGCGCCATGGGGCCACGGGAACGAGCGCAGCGACGTCAGCGCCGAGGGACTGGGGCGAGAGAGAGGGACCACGCGCGCACGTACGTACGTTGTATGTACGTCTGTCTGTCTGTCTGTCTGTGCACACTCGGGGATGGCTGTGGGATGGTACGGGGCCGCCGTTTCGCGCGCGGGAGCTCGGACGAGGTCGGGCGGCTGGTGATCGGGTGTCGGTCTGTGAGTGAGTGTGTGCGTGTTGCGTCTCGTTGTGGCTGTCAGACGGGACGGGCGTTTCGTGAGCGATTGTATGAATCGCTGCCGCTTCGACGCAGACAGGCGCATGGACGGACGGACGGACGAAGGGATAGAGTGCTCTATCCGGTGCGCTGTTTGCTGGTGAAGGTGAAACCTCCGATAGATGATGGAACGGGACGACCGCGGAGCTTGTTCGATGGTCGCTGAGGGGTGAGATGTAGCCGCTGATCGTTCAGTGTGGTTGGTCTTTTCAATGGTACTGCATTCCATGAGTCCACGAATTTTTTTTCCGTCTTCCTCTATATTTGAGCCTCTTCAAGAATCTCGTCTTCGGTCACCTCGGCTGAGCACTCTCATCCTTTTCGATGTAAATACGAAGCTCTGAAGTCATCTTGGGACTCCCGGACACGTAGCTGTTCAGCTTAGCATTTGACTTTTACTGCACCCTAGCATCCACCTCCTCAATGTCGTTTCAATCTTCGTTGTTCTTCTTCATCTTCATCATAGACACAGGGGAAAGCTTGCCATAACACCCTTGTAGTTGGAGAACAGGAGAACGGTGGCGACCGACACCGTTGATCATGCAGCTAATACACAGCACATGGCAGTATGTCAAACGACTCTGTAGATGTTGCCGACTGCCGTGTGCTCGTCAGAATGGATCACATCTTACAGATGGTAGCGGCGATAGCACCGCTAAAGTGCTGAGATGATACCGCATTCATCGGCTGAATCTTGACTGCTGTTTTGGTGAAAGAGGCTGGACCCTCCTTGACACCAGCAAGCCTCAGGTCATCCGTGCTATGCGGCAGGACATTGCCGGTAATACGAAGACGTTGTCTATCTTACCACGCAACATTCTGATGAGTGCTAACCTTCGCTAGATTATTGAAATCTCCATCCGCCGAGTCCATAACTTATTGAAGGGAGCACGGCAGATAGATAGATCAATAGACAAGTAGCCGGACCGACTGACTGACGAGCAGATAGGCGGACCGGCTGATGAACGATTTGACACAGAACCTCCATAATCCCATAAACCACACACGGTCGTGTTGACGTCGGATGTGCATGTCGCGTGATTTGGACGAGTGCCTCGTGCTGCACTCGACTTCACGCTCTCGCTGTGTTGCTTTAGAGCAAGGAGGTGGTGGCACAATCTTGGTGTCTACTAGATCTGTGTCTTTAATGGCGCTGTCGGCCGTCAGACGTGCGCAGTCGGGGACGTTTCAATACTTGGTACTACCACGACGAGTCGGTCTCGGACATTTCTAGTCGTTCCATTCGAACTTTTGCACGCAATAGACGACGTTCATACGAACAACAGCGCTTACTGGGTCCCACACTTGTTGCCTTAGTTGGACCAGGCTCAGCGGCTTTGTCTCGTAGCATTGTAGTGTCGAGTGTACGTGGTAGACAAAAGGGTGAGGCAGTCTCTTCTCGTCCCTTGATAGCCCTTCGGTTGCAACCGGATCGTTATTGAGTACGAGTACACTGTCCTCTCAGTAGTCAAAGCAGTTCTCTGCCGAGCGTTGTCTACGCTGTAGCGTCGAAAGCCGATTCCTCACATCTCATGCAGCCTCGTTGACCTTTCCCAGCACGGGTGATATGAACACTGCTGCCTCGAATGAAAATGTCAGAGAGCCAGACGTGCAGTAAGGGAGTTTGTCCGAGTGGTTACAAAAAACGGACAGTTCACGAACGGCGTCGCTTTCGACACTCGTTCGCGTCTCGGTGGAGTCGTTCACGATATTGACCAGAGACGTAAGCGAGAGCGCCTTTCTCTTCCCACATGCCCGATTCAATGAACGTCGAACTACGGAAATCTCTAAGTATACATACCTTAACTCTTACGTACACCTAAATGCTGCTAGGGCTAGGGTAACCTAAACTGCGCCCTCAGATGTTGCCAAATACACCTAAATGCTGCTAGGGCTAGGGTAACTTTAATTACATCTACGTTATCGTATTTAGTAGTAAACGAAAATAGGTGTATTCAGATTTATCCTCTGACTACTTTGGCACGAAGCGTTTGACGTCAGCAACTGAAAGGTGATCGTAAGGAATGTTGCAATTTGCCTAGTAGTAGTAGTGCTAAGGACGAGGGATAACGCTTGCGCTGCTCATATTGCTTGCTGAAGGCAGTTTTGTGACAACAGCATTTGGTGTAACACATGTCAAAGTCCTCGCTGCCAGTATCGTCGAACTTCCTGTCGTTTAGTCTTCACTGTATTGTAAAAACTCGCACTTACACCCCTGCCAGTGTGACTTGATCTGGTTGAATTTAGCCGCGGTATGGCGCAACCACGATCATGGTTGAGCGCATCTAAATAATAAAACATGCCTAAATCATGATAGGGTAAACTTGCTTGTATGCCTTTGAAGCGTGCAGCAAATTTGATGCGGTTAAATAAAGCTGATCGTACCGGTGAGCTGTTAGAAACGGGGTCAAATTGCTTGTTTGTGTTTTACGCGCATGAAAGCAATGCAAACAGGATTAATTGAAGGAACAGATGCAGTGGTGTATCGTTAGCTTCAACTTCGTACAATCTACTTTTGCGCGAACTGGATGTAGCCACAACATTTACCAACGTCATTCGTTTCTACGCGCGCTGCTGGCCTTCGCTTCGACACCAGCTGACCGATTCGGCCCAGTTGAAGCGGCAAGTCCAAACGAAAAGTGTTTGCGAAGTCGACCCGTTCAGCTTTATCTCGCTCTCGTGTAGCGCAATGCATGATTTCTATTGTGTGCTAAACACTTTTCCTGCCTGATTTCTAGCACTTTGGTCTACTTTAGCGCACCGCTCGGCTTTTCCGAGCAAAGTGTTGCTGTCGTCGCTAATAGAAAGCGAGTCGTTTACATAGAGTGCCGTCGCGAATGTCGGCCTGCATTACAAAGATGGCAACTATGCACATGAGTTATCTTGCAAAACTACCTAGCACTCCCACCCGGCACTTGTCGATAAAAGTCGCTTGGAAGCTGTTGGAAAAGCACTTTAGTTATTTGATGATCGATGCCGCCCGCATCAATGATCTCAGTGGTCACGGGAGGAAAACGCTTCACATGCTTGACCACCGATTGCGTTCGTGCCTCAATTCCTTTCGCTTACGAGGTTTTGGCGGTTCGATTTGATGTGCGACGGTATCAAATCCATCGTTTCCTACGACGCAGTTTGAAGTGCGACAGCCAGCGCAGCCGTACCCTGCATTCGCGAGACTTTTATTAATGCCTCAAACACCAAGGCAGAAACGTGAGCACATACAGACGCGAACTGTGCAAAATATGCTTTCGATCCAGCGTCAAAAGAAACGATGGGACCAAGAGATGCAAATACAATGGAACATAAACCAATGCTCAAAGTTCTGTCGATTACGTTCTAACGCAACGTTCATTTGCTCCTCCGATTATTCGCAAGGCGTCTTAATCTACAGCACTTATAAGCTTCGTGGGACCGACCTCCCAGGCACTTCATGCGGCGCTTTATTCGGTCTGCTGCAGCACGATTCGGCTTCTACGTAGCTTGCACATCAGTGAAGAGGATGTATAGACAAGCACGTCAGTGCTCGTCGATGCACCATAAAACGTGTCAATCATGCTTGATTGCATCTGGAAACATATTTGAGGTCTCCAGTCGAAAATGGTATTCTATTGCTAATGACAGATAGGGCTTGCAACAAGTTGCTCGACCACGGTATACCGCACCCTCTTCGGTGTGTACTACACACAGTGTCAACTTTCATTGTTGGTAACGCATTCTTGATGATGGTAATGCCAACGACTTTCGCGTTGTTATAGGAGTGAGGACTTGCGCGTCTCGTTGGACCCGCAGCTAGAGCTTGAGCGGGAGCAAACTACTTCTATCTATTGCCTTGGTATGAGGTTACAGTCAGCTTCCTCTATAACATCCCCTGATACAACATCCTTCCTCTATAAGATCCAAATTGGGGTGGAGAAACAGAGATGTTGTAGAGGGGCTGACTGCACTCGTCGTCGTATGTTGAAAGCAAACTTACTGTGAGCTGTATTTTTTTCGCTCGATCTCCGCCTAATTTTCGTGCAATGTTGTGCGTGTTGTGCTAGCCGTCTTATGCTGAATTGGCAGACGGCGATATACGTCAGCTTTGTTTGTTTTGAGTGTTTGATTAACGGACGCTTGGAACCAGTACAATGCACTTGGAGAAAGCTGAACATACTTTTTTTTGTGAATTTCAGGCTTGTACACTACCGTCAGACTCAGGGATTTGTCGATTAGGGTATTCATTGAGTGTACCAATTCATCAGCTTGCTGTGCTACTCATACGTACGTGTAATTTCGTATATAAGTGCAAGCTTGTTTTCATGCTGTTGATTACCGAAGTGAGGCATTGCCAACGAACTTTGCGACGGGTATTCGATTTTTCAGCCGGCGTTTAGAGCCCGTAAGTACAAAGGAGCAACCGTAGCCAGCAACGAAAACACTTTATCTGACAGATTGTGGAAAGAATAGAAGAAGATGTGCTTCCGTAATTCGTGCGCGTTTGGTGCGTGGTAGTCGGATCAGTCAACCACCGGTGCTGGTCTGATGGTAAAGGAATTGCATCCTACAATTTGGCTGACCCTCACAATTCTGAGTGAAAAAAAGCGATATGCCAAGCACTTTATTCAGCTTCCTTTTTATCTTTTAGTACCGTCACAAAAACGTCTCAATTGCAATAATCTTTCCAAAAAACGGATAGGTACGAAACCTCTCGTCTTACATAACCGTGATCGATCAAAACTTGGCATTTTTGACTCTTTTTGGTCTGGTTTTGGTGACAACCTCGTCTACATAATTTCACAGACCCAAAGTAACAACACACAGAGGCCCCAAACTACGCGGTTCGGTTCGAGCCGCAGCGCGGGAGCCTGCGATACATCGTCCCAGAGTAAGCGGGACCGGTCCCGCGCGTAGCGTGGTGCAGCAAAAATAGTGGACAAGCTATTCGGTGGCCTCTGAGCGACTGGTTCTCCATTCGGCCTTTGAGCAGCAGCGCCGATCAGCAGCATCTTGCCCCCGTCTCGCACGCAGCCATGGTACGTCGACAATAGCTCTCGGTCCAGTAGCCAGTACGCTAGAACTTAGGAGGATAGGGGGGATCTCACAGATTCCCGAGCAGCTCCTGCATCGTTTGCATGCCCTGAAAAGCCCTTGCAAGCTGGACGATCCCCCTCTTTTCTCGAGACTTCATCCATCCGTCCATCCTCAACGCCTAATTCGAGTGTGGGGAACTGGTAGTTGACACCCCGCCCGATACCATTGACCCTTCTTTGTGTTCTACTCGTGTGCGGTGTGAACAGGCCAGTAAGTACCAGAACTTTTTTGCCGCCCTTGACTCGGATGAGGAGGACGCGCCTCGCGTGAGCAAGAAGGTGGCGCCGCCTTCCTCGACTCCTGTGGCACTGAACAAGCCTGCCGCTGGCAACAAGAAGGCGGGCAACAAGAAGACCTTTGACACGGACAAGAAGGAAGGCCGCGGACCCCGTGAGGGTGACAAGGCTCCTCGTGAGCGTCGTGAGGGAGGGGAACGACGTGAAGGAGGTGAAGGTGCTCGTGCTCCTCGAGAGCGTGGAGACCGTGGCCGAGGCAACCGTGGTCCTCGTCGGGACTTTGAGCGTCGCAGCGGCACGGGTCGTGGCAAAGAGACCATCAAGCAGGGTGGGGGTGCCCACAATTGGGGCAACAAGGCTGACCCGAACGAGCAGCTGGCGGAGGCTGATGTGCAGGAGGGTGGTGCCAAGCCCACCTCGGATGAGGAGACGGCTCCTGCTGGGGAGGAGGCTGCTCCTGAGGAGGAGGAGGAAGAGGAGGAGATTCAGCTCACCTACGACGAATACCTTGCCAAGCAAAAGGAGTCTCGCTCGGGCGAGCTCTTTGCGGATGTTGAGGTTCGCCAGGTCGCCAACGAGTTCACGAGCGCGGTGCTGATCACGAAAGATGGTAAGACACCCGACTTTATGGACTCGCAGTACGAGAAGGTGTACAGCAAGAAAACATCTGGCCGCAAGAAACAGCTCATCACGGACGTGGGCTTTCGCACGGAGAAGCCGGAGCGCTTTACGCGTGACTTTGACTCGTCGCGTGGCGGCCGCGGTGGTCGTGGTGGTCGAGGTGGTCGTGGCAATGGCCGTACCGGTGGCCGTAATGGCCGTGGTGGCAACGTTCCGAACGTGACGGACATGAGCGCGTTCCCCAGCCTCGGCTAAGGACATGCGCATCGACCGACTGACCGGATCGTGCGCCTGTGAGCGCCAGCGACATGATGAGTGAGATCTTCCAAAAGAGGGCTTCTCGAGAACTGGTTGGCAATCTCTTTTTCTCCTTTTCCTTCCACGAACGATCCACCGGATAGGGCCTCTGCGCGGCTGGTGTCTGCCTGCTGTGTGTACCCTGGTGCAGGTAGTCAGCTGTCGTGCGGAAAGTTAGAGAAATTTTTGTTCGCGTGAGCTGGGTCTTCTCCTTGGTATGTCTATTATTCAATGCAGCGGGCTGGGCTTTAAGCGAGCGAAAATACCTGTTTTACACAATTACGTCAGCGGGATGTAGTGTCGATCGTCTTGCCATCGGCAGGCTACATAATCTGCATACTAGGATGGCACCGAGACCTGTTCGATGACAAAATGATCCTTCCCGGTAACAAGTCGCCCACGCTCAAACTCTCCTACCTGAAACGTGTGTCTCGCGTCAGCGGTGCGTTCGCCTTCTCTGTCGTTTCCGTCCTCCTCTTCGTCATGCTCATAGCAGAAAATACCACGACCAGAAGGAAAGCCATGAACCCACGTACCAATGAACTTCCGTCCATCGGGCGACGACCACGATCCGTACCCCTGAACATTTCCCTTGTGCCACTCGCCTTCGTAGACTTCTCCGGAAGCGAAAGTCAGGGTACCGACACCGCTTCGCTCACCAGTTTTATAATTACCAGTATATACACTTCCGCATGGAAGGTAGTGCACGCCCTGGCCAATGAGTTCGCCACTGGACCACGTTCCGTGCAAAGATCCACCTGCCGACGCATATACACCTTTACCGTGCATCCTGCCTTGATGCCACGTGCCTTCGTGCGAATCTCCGTCTACCCATTCATACTTGCCGAATCCCTCGCGCTCACCTTTGACAAAATAGCCTTCGTACTTGCCTCCAGAGCTAAACACCTTCACTCCCCACCCGCTCACCTGATTATGCCTCCAGACAGCGTCGACCATCTCGCCTGACGAGCATACCTTCTTGCCTCGACCATGCATCATTCCCCTTTTCCATTCACCTAGACAAACAGCATTGCGAACGCGCTTCAGCTACCCGAAACGCCGCTTGAACAAAGACAACACGCACGGCTTTGCCTCTCACCATTGTACCAGTCACCGTTTCGCCAAAAGAACGTGCCGGTCCCGTGCATCTGTCACCGTCAAAATGCACACATTTCAATCAGCATGCGCAAGTACTGCAGCCAAGCATCACCAAACACTGTTATCTACATTCACTACCTTGCCAACCCGCCAATTGCCCACGTACTTGTCACCATTTGCCCACAAGTACGTCCCTGTACCATGGCGATGGTTCTTCCGATACATACCTTCGTAGCAATCTCCTGTTACTGCATATAGCTGCATGCCAAACCTGTCGTGTCATTCATCATCAGCAAGACGTACAGCCCACCATTCGATCCGTATCCACTCGTCCTCATCACCAGGTCCAACAAACAGCCACCACTCACATACCCTTCAAAATCTCCGTGCACCCAGCCACCCTCTGAAGTGTGTCCTGACTTCAAGACGTAAACACCCGTTCCATGTCGTCGCTCTTCAGCATCAACCCCACCTTCAAAGCGACTGCCGTCCGCGTACTGAATCACAGCTGCACTTCGCGCTTTTCTCCAGGAAATTGACCGAATCTCCGGCTGACTGCGATCCATTGAGCCACCAGACGCAACGTACGTCTCCGACTGCACCATCTGCTCGTGTTTCTCCACACGATCAACAGCACTCGAAGCGACACGGGTCCCCCGACGCCGGCCGCGATTCCCCATGGCGGTCAAGCGTCAAAGCTCAGCCGTCCCGATTTTAGCAGCTGATGGTCTTCTGTGATTGGCTGAAAATCGAGCAAGACCATTTACTTGTCAATCGTGGCAAAAGCCATGCCACTGCTGCCAAGTCGCCACATGATGACGTCGCTACGCAACTTCCTGACGCTCCTGTGGTGGCACATTTGCCATTGCATCACCTACTACGTGCATATGCGGCTTCTGCCACCTTCCAGCCAGTTCTTTCATAAGGTGGTGATCATCGGATCCGACTTTGCAGCAGGTATTGGCGACGACTTGACGCTCGGTGGTGCTGCTGGTGCAGGCGTTGCTAACTACCTCGAGAAGATTGTCGCGTCCGACGACAAGGCAAGTTCGCCACTGTCATGAGTTTTTCTGCTACTTTGTGGCTTATTTTTCGTGGTGAAGCTGTCGAAGCTCTTCGTGCTTGAGCTGACGGGAGGGTGGTCTTTTTTTGCCGTCACCAAAGGTTCGTCACACTTGGGCGGTCATCAACGCGGGAGCGCCTGGGTCCATGACAGCCGATTGGCCCATGTCTTCACCTAAGAAGGTCTGTGATGCGCTGCCTGTCGGTCTGTAATTGGAATATTGTGGCCTCGTTGTATCGAGATGTCTGCCTGACGAGTTTGGCGTGGCAACGTAGTACTTCAAAAGCGTATTCACGTCGAACGCCATGAGCGACGCGTCCATCGTGATCATCCTCCTCGGATCCACAGAGATCAGGTGCGCAACGAAAGACGGTGCGAAAGGGCGTCGCAACCATCTTACGTCCAATGTTCTGCGATAACTGCTGATACATGAGAGCAGAAAACACCCAGGTGCTGCTGGATCCGAGATACATCGCAACCTCGTGGAGATCTGCGATACGTTGCAGAAGAAGAGCAAGCAAGTGTGTCTTGCCACAATTGCAAGCCCTTGTCCACTCGACACTGGAATGGACAATGGCAGCTCGACTACTGTCAACACGGCACTGGAGCATTTTTGCAAAAGGTACGGCAAGTGGGATGCAGCAGTTTGCTCTTGAATACATGACGGAGTAACGAACTGTGATGTGAATGACAGCACGTCGATGGATGCAGCACCCGTCATTCTCGGGCCTCGTCTCGACACGTACGCGTTCCGTCGCGAGAGCGCGCGTTCATTCGATAAGTATCACTTCAACTCGCAGGTGCGGGTGTAGTGCAGATAGCAATTGGTCTGGCGCGAGGATAGATGGCTGACCGCGTCACGATTTGCATTGTAGTCGTACCGACAGCTAGCGTACAACACGGCGGATTTCTTGATCCCCATGATGATGGCTGAAGAATAGACCATCTGGAAAGATCAGCCCAGCCACGTTTCCTACGACAAGGCCTTGTACGACTAGAGCTTCGCCTCGCACGACATTTTTGCCGCGGACCCGTCTTGTAGCTCTGTGCTGCACGAGTCACCGTCAGCCATATGCGCGCAGATTTGTATCTGCTACTTCCGCGAGAGAACTGTTGCGCTTGTATCCACCGTCCAGATAAAATAGACATTAACACCTCAGGCAAACACGCGATGTTTCTTTTCTTTCGATTTGGGTATTGAGCTGCCGCCTTCGTTCGTCCCGAAGTAACGTGAGCTGCTCATCGCTCACGCAGCTTTCACAAGAGTCCACTTTACTTCCCTCTTCCATGTCAGCCATTGGTCTACGTGTCCACGTCTCAGTTGTAGTGACTACAACTTTCACCACATGCTTAGGCTTCCATAGTAGTGTCAAGAGCTGCTTCCGTCTTGGCAGCCTCGTTGTCAGTTGTCGGTTTGGCGGCCCAGTACTCTTCCATCTGACGATCCAACTGAACAGCTTTAGGATCCGGACCTTTACCAGCTTCGTGCCAGTACTCGTCCATGTCCATATCAAGGTCTTCTCCGGACGGAAGTTTGCCCTTTACACCTCCACGTCCTCCACGACCACCGCGTCCTCCTCGTCCTCCGCGACCTCCACGGCCCGCGCCTCTTCCTCCGTGCACCTGAGCAGGCCCGTTCTTGTGCTTAGTCTGGACTCCCTTGAGCTTCAGCTCCTGAGGCGGGAGCCCTTTCCGGTGTTTGCTGATGACTTGCTGGCGTTTGCTGCGGTTGTTCTGACTAACCTGCTGCAGCTTCTTCTGCTGCTGGTGCTGCGTCACCTGCTTCACCGTCGCTACCTCTTTCTGGAACTTCTTCCGTCCATTAGCAGCGCGCAGTACCGACTGCGTCTTGCCTTTCTTCAGCGGCATCTTGACGACTGTCACCTGATGCTGCTGCTGTTTCGTCACTGCGCGCGGCGCTGGTCCATCCGCCAGGTGCGTGAAGCGGCTCGACAGTGGAACAGAAGAGACGCCAATCACCGTGCGTGGCGCCTTCCTGCTTGGTGGCGGCTGGTCCACCTTGCGCTGGCTGCGAACGGACGTGCGAGGAGCTCCGGCGCGGCGATGCATTTTGTTGTGGCCGTGAGCGCTCGTGCTGCGTTTGTACTGGCTAATACTAACTGGTGGGGGCTCGCTTATGTTGCACGTAGAGGATGTTGCACGTAGAGGATGTTGCACGTAGACAACGGTGCGTTGCGCAACATACCGAACGCGAAACAACATCGAGACTGGGAAAGCGTCATGGCGGCTTTGGAGACTGCGCTTGCGAGCCAAGTACAGCGCTATCTGAACGTCTGTGTGTATGACAATGCACGTTTTCTAGCAGAGAGACTTGTTGCTCATGTACGTATCGCTTTTTTACGGTTTCTAGTGCACTGTAAGCTGCAATACAGTCTGCTTTGATAGCAATAGTTAAGACTTTTGTGACTCATATTATTGTTGCTACTTTTTTGATAGCGTCCGAGTGAAGAAAACACGCTGCTATTGGCCACGTGCTACTATCGAAATGGTCAAACAGCTCGAGCAATGGCTGTGCTTTGCGGTGCAACAAGGCCGGAGAATCGCTACTTGCTCGCTTGCTGCTGTTTTCAGCAGGGCCGGTTGGTCGAGGCCGAGAACGCGCTGCTGGGAGGCGAAGAACACCATATTGACGATGTGGAAGCGATTACGAATGTGCCAAAAGGAGCTGCTGGATTGTATCTACTGGGAAAGATCTGCAGACGTGGAAACAGGAGGCGGCAAGCTGTCGCGTGCTTTGTGAAGAGGTGCTGTTTGTTGGCGTTTGCATTTGACTCGATGGCGGTGGTTCTTGACGCTGACATTTGTTGTATTTTATGTTGATTGGTGCATGTGTGTGGTTGTGCGTGTGTGATGACTAGTTTGGAGATGGATCCGTGCTTGTGGGTGGCGTACAAGCAACTTTGTGAACTCGGCGCTCACATAGAGGCTTCTCAGTTCTTCGGTACGGCCAACTGTTTTAATGAACCCTCTGCTGGAAGGGCGGATGATAAGTTTGAATCCAGGCTGGAGTGCCATGATGAGGACTCAGAATCTCGACAGCTTTTTGACGAGGAGGGAGGATCTCAGAAGGATGCTGAGGATCGACCGACTGATGCAATGACGCTAGCAGCACCGAAACTGCGTCCACGTTTTCATCTTTGTACGTCCCAAAGCACAGTGGCATCGACGTTCCGCTCAAGTAGACCTTTGGCCCATAAGACGCCAAATAGGATGAACAATATGCACACGACGGTGGTCATAAAAGACGCGCACGTAGGAAAAGGTATCAAGGTCTCCGCGCGACAGAGAAAAAGTCGCCGGCGTCCACTGACAGAAACGGACGACAAGCTCCGAGCTAGACTGTCATTCTCGGCTGGCAAATTGGATGGCTCACCATTGGTACTGAACTACTCAGGTTGCAGACTGCTTACTACGTTTCTTGATGACTGACTGTTTGGTTTGCTGCTATTTGTGCAGTTGCAGAAGTCATCAAAGTCAGCGTTAGACCTTCCAGCGTCGTTGTTACCTGCCCAGCATGTGCTCCGTGACAAAGCACCAGTAGCTGCTGACTTCCGTCATAGTGGAGCTCAAGCTCCTTCGCATCAAGATGATAGTCGGTTTGCGTTGCTACGGCTCCTTAACTCGTTTGGCTCTATTTATCACAAAATGAGTGTGTACATGTGTCAAGAAGCTCTGGAGATGTTAGAGCAGCTTCCTCCTTCCCAGTATGCGTCTGGTTGGGCACAACAGCAAATCGGACGAGCCCATTTCGAAATGGCTGACTATGTGCGAGCACAAGATGTGTTTTGCGCCTTACACAGGGCGGAGCCGCATCGAATGGAAGGCCTCGACTTGTACTCGACGACTTTGTGGCATCTTAAGAAAGACGTCGAGCTTTCTTACGTGGCACAGCAGGCGACCGATTTTGACAAACTATCGTGCGAGTCCTGGTGTGCTGCCGGTAATTGTTTCAGCTTGCAGAAAGAACACGTTGTCGCCTTGACTTTCTTCCAGCGGGTAAGTTTTGTCCAAGATAGCTGTTTGTTAGCGCTGTTGTCCTCACCATTGAATTCTGCTTGTGGTCTCGTCCATGCCAGGCTATTCAGCTGGACCCGTCCTTCACATACGCGTACACGCTCTCCGGTCACGAGTACGTTGCGAACGAAGATTTTGAAAAGGCGGTGAACTGCTATCGACACGCTATTCGTACCGATCCGCGCCACTACAACGCCTGGTATGGTTTGGGCACGATTTACTTTCGGCAAGAGAAGTTCGAGTTTGCCGAGTACCATTTCAAGCGCGCGTTAGAGATCAATCCTCGAAGCTCACTGCTGCATTGCTGTTTGGGTATGGTCCTGCACGCTACGCACCGATATGAAGACGCATTGGCTACGTTTGCCACCGCTGCCCAGCTCCAGCCGTTAAACCCTCAAGCCCGGTTTCAACGTGCGAATGTGTTGAGCACTCTCCAGCGATACGAGGAAGCTCTGGACGAGCTTCAAGTGCTGAAAGACTTTGCGCCGCGTGAACCTTCCGTGCACTTTATGATGGGCAAAGTAGCAAAAAAGCTTGGCCGTATCGAGGAAGCAATGAAGTATTTCATGTTGGCTTTGCATTTCCATCCCAAGGACAGCAACCAGATCAAGGTCGCTATTGACAAGATCAACGAGCTGGACGACGAGGACGACGGCGATCACGCGTAGCGATGTCACCAACCAGACCGGGTGCAACTTGTAGCATCGGATGCAAAAGCCCGCATATAGATGAAAGAATACCAATGATTAGCCTGAGCGAGAGAGGCTTGGTCACACCCTGCAGTCGCTTGTTGGCATTTTCTCGTCAGTTTGCAGGAAGATCGTGACAATGGCATCGGAGACCGTGAAAAGTGAAGCCCAACTGCTGTTACATCAACTCACAAGATTCCACGACGCAAGCAAGGCACTGACCCGACTATTTGAAGGAGACTGGGAGCAGGATGCCAGAAGACGCGCCGTGTTCCTGCAGCTGCTACATTGGCAGAACTCCTTAGCTTCCAGTTGTCTCAAAGATGTGCTGGCTGATTTTGAGACCAGTGACGAGAACGGGGACATTGAGCTGCGCAGTGACATGGAGCTGAGAGTGCTGGGCAAACCCGCGGTGCTGTTTGCCGCCTCCATCTACGACGAGGACCTGGCCATGTTGATCTGGTCAGGCTTCATTCAATTCCACGCGCGTTATCCAGCATTTGATCTGACGCGACAGGTGCTGGACAATTCAGCCGACTCGCTCGGGTACTCAGCTCTCCATTATGCAATTGAAGCGCAGATGGAAACGTTTTTGCAGGCGGTGTGCAAGGAGCTGAAGCCCGAGACGACGATGTCGGTGGTTGGCCACGTCGTGACTCAAGACGTGACGTTGCCGGTGAATACTGCTGTCAATATGGGCAAGACCATTGCAAGTGGAGGTTGCTCGCTGCTGCATCTTGCAGCCAAGAAGGGGGAGCTGAAGATGGTCAAGTGGTTTGTCGAATCGCCCATGTGTATGGATCCAATGACTTTGCGCGACTGGGACGGGAGCTCTGCAGCACGCGTTGCAGCGACCCATGGACATGATGAGGTTGCTGCATTTCTCGAGGTATTGTCCAGCAGGACCATTCATTCGGACGATTGGCTGGTGACGGTGGAGTGCTCTGATGGTATCGTTGTGCTGTTTGGCTTAGGGTATCACTGGTGAGGCGACGTTAAGCACGTCAGAAGTCGAAGAGCTACGATCGAAGCGCGAGGTGATTGCGAGAGACCGGTACTTGGCGCACTTAGAGCCTCAGGAATCCATGCTGGAGCCGTACGTGTTTTCAAATATCTGGAGTCTTGACGAGACTGATCTCGTGCGAAGCGAAGTGAATCACGCGGCAGCCAAGCATGGTTGGTGCAAGAAGCGCCACGCTTCTTACCAGACAACCGACATGCCTTGTCATCAAGTTGCGAGGATAGACTCCTGGGTCCGCTCGACGCTGACATGGCGATTGTTTCCTCAGATCATGGAGCGCTATCAATTGCCCGCGTCGCAGCAACTGCGCTTCCGTGACCTCTTCTTTGTCAAATACGAGGCATGCGAAGGCGAACGCTCAGACCTCGCCCTGCACCGCGACGGATCCGTTCTGTCGTTCAACATGTTGTTGAACTCGGCCGATGAATTTACCGGAGGTGGCACCCACTTTGACGCGACGAAGCGTACGGTGCACATTACACAAGGAGAGGTCACGGTACACAGCGGAAAAGTGCTTCACGCCGGTGCACCGGTCCTATCCGGCGTCCGTCAGATTCTGGTTGGCTTCCTGGATATCACGGACTGGGCGTTCTAGTGCTTTGAGGTTGTATAACTCGCCCGCTGCTCTGCCTTTGGTCAGTGGTGCTTCTTCAAGGTCGTCGAGCCAACGACAACTCACGTCGGGTGAGCCTATCTATCGTATGGGTGGTATCGGAGACGAGCCTTTGTCACCAGTAGAAGTCCATTAAGCTGGCTGATTACCTGTGTGAACACAGTGCATTCCAGTAGTTCAAGTCAACACCTTCAACGTCAAGAAGTGCGAGCTGAGGCTTTGTATTGATGCGGTCTACACACGTTACTGGCAGCGACCGGATGGACAATGGCAGCAGTAGTAGCGCGTCAGTTTCGACTGCAGACGAGTGGTAAGGCTACTGGAATAGTGACGCACGGGTGTGCACTGTAATGTCCTTCGTAGAGACTACAGCAGCAAAACTGACTGCACACGGACGTTCGGTCCACTACGAGCCGAGTCGAATGGAGCAACGGAGATTCATATTGACTGGCATGTTGCAGGCTATTGCAGCGCCATGTTACTCTCTCCATACAACTTGCCCAATAGAGTCGGAAGCCAAGCGAGAGCATCCATCCAATTGCCGCTACGAAGCGAGTCACGACTCAAATCGATGAACCGAATAGCGAGTTGCTCAAGGTCAAGTCCGTTTGACGCGCATCAGAGCGGCAATCCGCACTGCAACATACGATACAGCTTATGTAGGTACTCGGCGACATATGCAGGATAGCCAAAGTAACGCATACATAACGACATCTCGATATGATGTTTGGATAGACACGTTTCTAAAAAAACGCCATGCGTCGACGAAGCTGCAAATAAAGAGGCGGATTACAGCATGCATACAGTTTACGAGAGACCGATCCACTGACCGTTCACTCAACATGCTGCTCGATAGTTTCTTATCCCACTTCGTCGCAGTCGTTATCCCGTTCCCCTACACTGCATCTGGCTTCTAGACGGCGCCACGGAAGCTGCAGTTTCGAATGGCTCGAGACGTCGCCGCTTGCACTGCAGACCCGTCCAGGACGTCCACCACCGACATGGACGGCAGCTTCTTCTCGTTCCCGTACGATCCCTACTCCATCCAGCTGGACCTGATGCGGCAGATATGGGCCACACTCGAGCAACGCCATTGCGGGATCTTCGAGAGTCCGACGGGCACTGGGAAGTCCATTAGTCTCATCTGCGGCGCGCTCACGTGGCTCACAAGGCACACGGACGAGTTTGGATTGCCACTAACAAATGGGACTTCAGCTACTGCTACTTCAGGTGATGCTGTACCCAGTGTACCAGCTTCAAAAAGCGCGGACCCAAGTTGGCTGGACGCCTTTACGCAACAGGCAGCGGATCGGGTGGCTACCAATCGCCGAGACACGGCCAAAGCAGCTCTGGCTGAGGTTGAGAAGGTTCGATTGGAACCGGAAGTGTCGAGGAAGAAGCGCAAGATGCGGATTGCGTACGATTACAATGAGCCGAAACGGGGACATCGGAAGAGCAGCAGTCGAGAGACAAAGCAGGAGGACGACGAGCATTTGGTGGACCCTTATGACAGCGATCGAGGAACTCGATGCGTGCAGAACAGTGAGGATGGTGACGAGCGTGGAGAGATGACGTCGAACGAGTTCAAGCAGCCGTTTCGTAGTGAGGAGAAAGTGGAGTTGGGAGTGGTCAAGATCATTTACTGCAGTCGAACGCACTCGCAGATCTCGCAGTTTGTTCGCGAGATACGGAAGACTGTGTTCGCCAAGCATATTCGAGTCGTGTCGTTAGGTTCGCGCAAGAACTTGTGCACGAACCCGAAAGTTGCAACGATAGCGTCCGATGTAAGGATGACGGACAAGTGCTTGGACATGATGCAGAGCAAGAAGAGCAAGAACGGCAGCGAGATTGGCAAGTGCCCGTTCTACGAAAAAGAGTTGCTCGGCCGCTACAAGAACTATGCACTGGTATGATTCTATTCGCCTGCATGATTGCTGTCTCCGTCTGATCACGTTTGGGTGACACGTGTAGGCACATGTGCAAGACATCGAAGACCTTCACACGTTGGGCGAAGACATGTCAATATGTTCGTACTATGGCACGCGCGAAAGCGTCCCCCTTGCTCAAATTGTCACGGCGCCATATTCTATGTTACTCAGTAAAGACACGCGGGAGACTTTGGGTATTGAACTGGGCAACAATATTGTGATCTTTGACGAGGGGCACAATATCGTCGATGCAATTAACAACACGTATAAGGTGGAGATCACTAGCAAGCAGCTGGTGGTAGCACGAAGAAGTTTGTGGTCGTATTTCACGAAGTATGAAAAGCGCTTCAAGGGCAAGAACACGTTCTATATTAAACAACTGCTGACAATCTTGGAGTCTGTGACCGCATTTCTTCGCCAGCTGAGCAAGTCTGCTCGAAAGACCGTGTCAGGTGGTGACACAGATGAAGGTGTTACTGGTGCACAGATGATGACAATCAACGATTTCCTGTTTAGTGCGCGGATCGACCACTTCAACATGTTTAAGATTTTAGAGTATCTGAGTGAAAGTGGGTTGGCCAAGAAGCTTATGGGCTTTGTCGACTCCACGAAAGTGGATGCCCAAGCTACAATCACGTCGTCAGAAGCGTCTACTGGTGATCCTGATGAAGGCTTTGAGAGTCGTCACACATCACCGCTCCGAACGGTCGAAGCTCTGTTGAAAGCCTTGACCAATGCAGGGGAAGACGGCCGGATCCTTGCACAGCCGCATAATGTACGTCGCGTTGGTTTTGGTACAATCTACCTAGACTGCTTAGCATCGGTCACACGATGATCACCGTTGCTACCATTTGTATGTAGGTGCACAAAGGTGTAGAAGGCCTGATCAAGTTTATTCTGCTGAATCCTGTCGTCCACTTTCAAGAAATAGTGAGGAAGGCACGGAGCGTCATTCTTGCTGGAGGGACGATGCAGCCGGTACGTAAAGATACGAAACCTCTTTGATGCCAGCGTCATCATCTCGGTAGTCACCATCCTTCTGCGTGCTTATGTTAGGTGTCGCAAGTGATTGATCAGCTTTTTACGTCAATACCAAGAGAAAATGTCGACTTGTTTTCATGTGGACACGTTATTCCTCCTGAGAATTTACTTGGCTTCAGCCTCGAGTCGGGCCCTACCCAAAAGCACCTCGAGTTTACGTTCTCTCGACGCGGCGATTTGGAAGCATTGGACGAGCTCGGGCGCATTCTGCTTAACCTTGCGCGCATTGTGCCAGGTGGGATTGTAGTCTTTTTCCCTTCGTACCGTTTCGAGGAAAGCGCAGTTTGTCGATGGCAGGCTACAAAGCAGTACGAGCAAATTCAAGCGAAGAAGGACGTATTCAGCGAGCCAAAAAAGTCAGCGGAACTTGCTGAGGTACTCACGCAATATTCAGCAGCGTGCGTGCAAGGCAACCGCGACAGAAGTGGTGCCATGCTGCTGAGTGTCGTTGGGGGTAAAATGTCCGAGGGAATCAATTTCAGTGACGAGTTAGCACGGTGCGTTGTGATGGTGGGCATGCCTTACCCAAACGCTCGGGATCCAGAGATAGTCGAAAAAATGGGGTTCCTGGAGAAGAGGAGCTCGGGAGCTGGGCGACAATTCTACGAGAGTCTCTGCATGAAGGCAATCAACCAATCCATTGGTAACGTGTTATTGTACTTCTCTGCACAATGCTGCTGCTGCTAACTTGTTTTGGTATCTCGAACGTACAGGAAGGTCTATCCGTCATCGAAATGACTTTTCTTCCATTCTGCTGGTCGACAGTCGCTACTCAAGTCAGGCGGTGCGCAATCGCTTGCCTGAGTGGATCCAAAAGCGCATTCGACCCCCGGTGCCATTCGGACAGGTATACTCACAGCTCGTGCAATTCTATCGAGCAAAAGAAACAAAAGCGCGGCAACCGTGCAGACAGTACGTTCAATAGACCATCAGTCGATGTTGATCCCGCGCTGTCAACGTATACTACTTTGCAAGCTGTGTTTTGTATTCCGCGTAAACGACTTGCTTGGCAATGCCAAGCACCCGACCAGCTAAAGCTTCGTCGTCGTAAGACCATTCCATGTGGACTTCCCACTCGGCAGACACTGCCACTCCTACCGTTCGGAGCTTCAACCAGCGGTCAATCTTTTCGATAGGCACATCGCACATCCACTTGGCCAGACTGGCCTCCAGTGATTGCAGAAGCTGATCCACGCTCGCTTGAGGCTGCTGCTCACTCTGTTCCTCTTCTTCTTCATCAGCTGACTCCACAGCTGCTGAGAGGAGAAACGACAATGCTGATGCGGGGCGCTGGCTTTTCTTCTTCACACGAGGGGAAGGCTGGAGCGGCTTTTTCCACGAGTACGAGAACAGGAGCGAGTGTTTCTTCTTTTTCAAACGCCGTGCACCGTTGCCACTCGACAGTAGCATCAGCTTTCGCTTTGATTCCGCGATCAGCATACCCTGCACATCTGAGGGGTTGTTAAACATAGCCTTGTGAATGCGCAGAGGTATGTCTCGATCAGGTACGATAGGTGTTCGACCTGTGGGATTTATTCCTCTCACCACGACGTTGGTGTCGACAGCCGGATCCATCTTCAGCTCGTTTAGGACGTGCATCTTCACGAATTCAAGATCATTCTCGGCACTATAATCGAGAATTACCTGCCGTGGCGTGACACGTGATACGAGCTGGACAATGCTCTTGGTATCCACTTCATCACCACAAGGCTGATAGTGTACTCCGCATTCCACATTCACTCCAAGACGCTTGCTGATGCGCTTTCGCTCAGGATCTGCATACAGCAAATAGTTGACTGTACCAGGTGTACAATATTCCGAGAGGACGATCAGGTTCTTCGGATCACTTGCAACAGCCTTAATAGCACGCAGTGAATCACCCTGCGATATGTTGGCCGGTCCTGTGAACAGCACAAACGGTCCTGGCTGTTGAAGCCGAGCCCAATCAAACACCTGCAGATCAACACCATGCGAAGACTTTTCCCGCAGCAAACTTCGAATGGCAGGAGTGCATGTGCGAGACAGCACACGCAAGTACTTGCTTGGATACTCCATCCCTGCGTCCGATACGTAGATAGGGCACCGCCCCGACTTTCCCGCAGCATCCTTCATCTGCTGCCAGTGATCCAGCAAAATCGTAACCAGCTCGTGAAAGTATCCCAGCCGGTAGATTGGAATCACTACTTTTCCCTTCGAGCTGATACACTCGAGAATAACCTTCACAAGCTCCCTCTCCATGGCACATTGCGTCTCCGACACGGTCACTGCAAATGAGCTGCGACAAATCAATGCACAGGGTTCTAATCGTGGAATCTGTGCTGGCAAAAGCACTCGCCCACCCGTGAAGTTAAAGTCATTGGCATAAAGTACCGTCGTGCCTCCAATCTCCAAGTAAAAAGCACATCCGCCCGCTACATGACCCGCGTGAAAAGCCGTGACACTCAAGTGATCATTGATCCTCACACGAGCCTTCAATGCAACTGCTTTGGCTCGATTCAAGGCCGGAGATATATCGTGGACGTCGTACAGAGCTGATGCGGTGCTACTTCTGTCCTTCACCTTGCCGTGACATCCAGTCCTAAACAATCCCCACGCACATCGTCAAAAACCAAAACACCTAATCACCACATCATGTCATACACTTTCCCTTTCTCGTACCAATACTCAGTGAGAACATGTGGCGCAATTGCTCGTGTACCGTGCGTCATTATGATCACTGGGGACTGTTTCAGGCTCGAGTCTTGAGCGACTGTAGCGCTCGAGGTCACCCAGGACAGCCCGCACTTTTCCGTAATGTATGGAAGCATATAACAAGCGACAGGACGGTAATCCGGTACTAGAATAGCAGCAAGAGTACTACTCCCTTCGCGTCGCATCAGATCTTTCAATTCGCGTCGGTACTGCGTCTTCACAGCGTCCATGTCCTCGGCGTTCGCCTCGTCTACAGAGGAGAAGGAAAGGTCTTTTGCCTCGCCACATCCCAAGAGAACAGTCGTGCCCGAGAGCTCGTCCCGTAGACAAAACGCGGCGCCATTCCCCAGGCGGTCCACGGACACGCTCATTTGACAAGTAGTGGAGACGCAAATCTGAGACCGCTGAGTCGACTCAGAAAATAGGACATTTGTTTTTGGCACGACCTAATTCGAGTACCATTCGGGACTATTTTCAGCAATGACGGCCGTGGTGGTCGATTTCTAAAACGTACCTGCTGCAACAAGACCGGCGAAAAATGCAGATACCTCGTTCCGAGGCACAAACGTCTTGGCCATTGTCCTTCGCTTCTGTACTTCGACTAGCCCTTCCGTTGCAAAGCGCTTGCCAACAACAACTCGGTATGGAAACCCAATGAGTTCCGACTCGACTAACTTCGAGCCCGGACGCTCTCGCCAGCGGTCGTCAAGTAGCACGTCGTCTCTTGTTAAACCAGCTGCTATCGTGCCGGAAGCAAGTTCACCAGCGATTTCCCAGGCAGTCCGGGACACGACATCGCTCTCCTTCTTGCCACCAATAGACATGACGAGCACCTTGTACGGTGCTATTTCCGTGGGCCACACAATACCATTGTCGTCGTGTGAGGCCTCGACTGCTGCAGCAACAAGTCGACTCACGCCAAGACCATAACAGCCCATCTCTAATGCGTGCTTCGTGTTGTTGGCATCAGTAAAAGTTGCACCAAATGGTTCCGAGTACTTCTTTCCAAGATAAAAGACATGACCCACTTCGATACCACGTTTGGCTTCGAGCACCGCAGCACTATCTTTGCAACGTGGACAACAGTCGCCCGCTCGAGCTTGACGAAAGTGGCCCCAAGCAAGGTGAACGTGATCATCACGATCAGACATGGTTTTGGCTGCATCGCAGAGGGCCTTGACAGCTGGACTCATGTGACTGCCGTGTTTCAGCGAATCGTCCAGAAGCAAATGCAAGTCAGTTGTGTGCAGACGCTTTGCCAGCAGCTCCATAATCTTCACCTTACTTTTGATGACTTCACCTACATTGCCGCCAATGTACGGTTTTGCAGCTAGCTCATTCATCGTGCGATCGTGCTGCATAAAACACAGAGCCATTCGACGCGGTGCATTGTCAGCGATGTGTTCAGCAGCATCAGGATCCGAGCTTTTCTTCTGCTCCAGCACGAAATCGAACGAAAACGCGTTCGCCCCTGCAGCATCGTGAAGATCTGAGATGGACTTCCACACTTGTGCATCCCCTGCACGAGCCCGTTTGTCAAGCTGCACAAGGATGGCGTCAAGCTCGACCGAGACCTCGTCACTGCAGTCTTTCGTCACGTATTCGTCAGATGGCGGCAAGATGCCCTCTGCTTTCTCAACGTTTGCTGCATAGTCACATAGCGATGACGAGCATGACAAAATCGCATCTTCACCGACATCAGCCAGGACGTGGAACTCATGCGACAGATTGCCACCAATCGTGCCCGAATCGGCTTCCACTCGTTTAACAGGCAGCTTCAGTCTCGAGATCAAGATCTTGTTATATGCCGCCGTCACATCCTGATAAGTCTGCCACGCACTGTCGTACGTAGAATCAAAGGAGTACATGTCCTTCATCACAAACTCTCGCGCTCTCAAAAGACCGAACCTTGGCCGTATCTCATCACGAAATTTGCGACCAATCTGGTACAGCCGCAACGAACAATCCATAGCACCTGCAGCATTGTAGTTCGCTGCAACAAGACTGGTCATGCTCTCCTCATGTGTAGGCCCCAGCACCAACAAATCGTCACGTCGGTCCTCCAACGTCATGAGCTCCGGACCACGACCTTGCCAGCGTCCCGACTGCTTCCACAACTCACAAGGCGTAAGCGCTGTCAAATCCACACGATTTCCGCCTATCTTGGCCATCTCCTCGTCAATTATGGTCTCTAACTTGGCCATAATTCGGTGTCCAAGAGGCAAAAGTGCATAGAGTCCATGACCACTCTTGCGCACGAAACCAGCGCGCACCAGGAGCTGGTGACTGGGAACCGCTGCGTCTGAAGGCGCGTGCTTTTCTGTTGGAACCCATAACAGAGAGCGCAAGGCACACGGATTCGAGCAGGTGGAAACGCGGCGCTGTATAGACGCGAATGGACTGCGACGCGGCCGAATCGACCACATCTTACACTCCGTGCAAAAGGGACAAGGACGACTTGATAATTGGTGTGGTCGACACAATGGAGCTGAAAAGTGTACACAACCAAGCGCACAGCAGGGACATGTGATTGAGCATGCGACATAAAAGGACTCGTCGAGTGGGGAAAAAGAAAGGGAGCATCGCGTTCTTTCGACGTGCCGCGCACGCTTGAAGTGGCCGCAGCTCATGTGGCAACGAGGAGTTTCCATCTGCTTTTGCTCTCTCTCTCTCTCTCTCTCTCTCTCTCTTCTCTCTTTGCTTGGAGAGACAGTAGCAAGTGGAGTTGAAGATCAGGACGATACAATGTACAAGTCAAGGACAGCGGGTTCAATCGGGACAGCGAAAAATCAAGGCATGATCGCACGCACTGGGGTTGTCCCGATTCTTCGCTCAAGATCGTCAGAAGGCCGGTCTTCGATGACTTTCATGGCCATTTTAGCGTTCCTCCAATGCGTCAGAGCAGCTTTCACGGACAGCAAGGGCACATTTCTCACGGTCTCACTTTCAACGAAGAGCGCAGCATTGAGATCTCGACAAGCGTCGTGTCGACACAAAACGACCGCTCAAACCTGGCAGTCATGCCACTGTCACGAAAACTCCAAGCCAAAGGATCACGACGACAAAAATCGAACACTGCCACGGCAGAGGAATGATAGTCTCACCATCTGGAGAGCGGCCGTCACGTCGTGAAAGTAAAGCAGTCGACATGCCAGCAGTTAGCTCGTGAGTTTTTTTCACGTTCCATGTGACTACGAAACCGTCGCTGGAACGTTAAGCGAGCCGCGACCACGCAAAGTCCTGGGCAGGAACGAATGAATAAATAAAGTACGCATACAATCACCCAGTACGTTTCTCCTATCTTCTGGAAAAAAAACTTACCCATTAAAACAAAACATACCCATCGAAAAAACAAAGTTACCCATTATAGTCACCTGCCCTGCGTTCTTTTTCATCTGATTATCTGCGCTCCTGCCATTTGTCGCAACGCCCTTCGCCAGTCCTTTCCACAACTTGCTAAACGCCCAGTCAAACAACATGTCCACACTCACTCGATGATCGAGCGCGCTTTTCTGCACCGGAAACAGCTGCTCCGGCTCACTCAACGCTTCACCAGAAGGAGAAGAAGGAGGAACCCCGTCCTCTTTTCCGCCGTCATGGCTTCAGCTTGGCACGCGCCTCGAAGACGTCCAGACACGTCACTTGACCCATACGATCCCTCGTCGCCGCCACCGCTGCTGGAAGAAGGGGCGGCTCGGAAGCCATCGAAGCGCGCGTCGCTCTTTTCACGTCATTGGAGTCCACGCGACACGAGTCCGACGTTGCAGTCGCAGGTGGAACTCGAAGTCGAAGCGTTCACGGAACAGTACGAGCGCGAGAAACGCCGGAGCCTCTTGGCGTTCATGCTGGGGCCCACTAGTCCGTTACGGACGTTGCGGTCCGTGTCGGATGCTAGTCCGCCTGCCCCGACGCTTGTCCAGCGGGAGAATGCGTTCCGATTGGTCCGGCATGGCTCCGATCCCATGCTGAACGACGCGTTCTATGCTACGCAAGTGCAAGTGGGGAACTTTGTCAAAATGGGCTGGCTCACGAAACAAGGTCATTTGTGGAAGAGCTGGAAAACGCGCTTCTTTGTGCTCTTTGCGGACGGCACGTTTGCGTACTACAAGAACAAAGGACGGAAGAAGATTAAAGGATGCATGCAATTGAACGACGGAGTCGTGTCCGTGCAACATGTGGACATCCGCGTAGCCGAGAAGGCCTATGCGTTCCAGATTGAAAAAGGCTTTTATAAGCTCTTGTGTTACTGCTGCAGTCAATTTGAAGCCGAGATATGGGTCGCTGCATTGCGATCGGTGCGGCGAGTTGCACCGCCGTGCTACGAAATGGATTTGACGTCTACGGAGGAGAAAGCAGGGTCAAATGCCGTGACGAGACATTTGAACAAGATCTTTGTCACGGATGAGCAAATTGCTATGCGTTTAATTGAGTTTAAGGACCATGAAAACGACCATTCGTATGCGGCGATTCACAACTTTATTGTCGAGCTGGACGACGCGATCATTGATCGCCATCATTTGGAGCTGTATCGGGACCCGGAGATTATTTTGTTACCTGGTAACGAGCTAGTGCGGCTCATTCGTCGACATGTGGAGGACCGCGTTTTCGTTCCATTATATGCCGAGGCGTACGCAAGCTTGGAGAGTTGTAAAGTGAAGTCAAGACGTAGAAATGTGGAACAGAATCGCAAAGTGCTGAAGCAAAAAGTGCAGGCGGATTTCGGCATTTCAAAAGATCTGTCAGTTTGCAATTGGGGCCAAGCTATTAGTGCCATCAACCTTCTTGAGTGCGTGTCGCTTCCAACACACAAGTTTGAGGTTGTTTTGTCTGCTGGAAAAGCCATTACAAAATCGATTGTGAAGTACAACGACGAGCATTTCGAAATATCCGATGAGGTACTGACGGCGATTTTCCGGTACGTCGTTACGATGTCATCGCTAAGTGATCTGCCGATACTCCGAGTGTTGTTGAAGCATGGATACCAACAACACCCGGCATGTCAGAACAAGGCGAACATCGTTAGGGCTTTCCTCGATGCAGCCAAGTGGGTGGAGCGTTTTGAACCTGGCGATGAAAGCTATCAGTTTGACTCGCTGGGACTTGCTGGATCTCGAGTCTCCGTATCCATTTCGACCAACGATATTGGTATTCAGTTCACAACAGATGGCAACGGTCGAGGGGCCATTGTATACAGTGTTCGAAAGCTGTCTCAAGCAGCACTGAGCACTTCGATTGTGCCTGGGCTGTCGTTGATTGCAATCAACCACGAGCCAGTAATTGGGATGCCATTTGACAAGATCATTCAGCAAGTGCGCACTGCAGCTCTGCCAAAGCAGCTCACGTTCATGACCGAGTTTTACTACTACCAATTGCTTTCGCTGGACTCCGACATGTTTCAGTATCTCATGTGTCTCGCGGGTCGTCGGGGAGATTTGGACTCGGCTGTATGGCTACAGTCACCTAGTATGGAGCTAAATTCGCTATGTTTCTGGGAAAAGTCCAGAGGAAAGCAGGTTTTCGGGTTTGTTCCGGCATCGGGAAAGGGGTCCCCTCTTCATGCTGCTGTTCACAACGGACAACTAAGTATGGTCAACTATCTTGTTTCAAAAGGTGCTGATGTCAATTTGTGCGATCATAAAGGAAGAAGGCCACTGCATGTCGTGAAACAGTCGATGGAACTGGCGCTGATTATTGAGAGCCTCATTGATGCAGGGGCTGACATCGACGCGGCAGACAAACATGGACTTACTCCGTTGATGTCCATGTGCATAAGAGCGTCGCTCGAAGGGTCTGCAACGCTGCTAGCTCTAGGTGCCAGCGTGCATTGTGTGGCGTGGTCGAGTGGTTTTTCGGCACTAGAGTTTGCGGTGGAGAGTCAGTGCACAGAGCTGGTGGACTTGTGCTTGTCAAAGGGAGCAAACCCGAATGCTTCCACACTGGATGGGAGTACGAGTCTGCATTTAGCTGCCACTCTCTCGCGCGCTGATATCATCCTCAGGTTACTACAGAGTGGTGCGAATCCCTATACTCGAAATCGGTATGGCCAGACTCCAGCAGCAGTGCTGCTTGCACCAGGTCTTGGCGATAACGGCGTCACCCGAGCCATGTGCCTTGCGGCTCTAGCACACGATGGGCGCCTTCTTAATAAACGCGGTATCCCAAGTCTTCAGGATTCCGACCAAATAAGCGCATTGCAAAGCTCAAGAGAGGTCGATTGGTCACTAAAAGTAAGCTTGACAAATTGTCCAGGCGGCGACGTCGATATCGACAGTTTGGATTGTTCTCCTGTTGATCACTGTTGGACGAGCCAGGCCGTAGGATGTATGGGATCGCAATTGCCCGGCGACATGCGGAAGATTACGGGAAAAAACAATCTCGTGTCTCGGTTCGTGCAGTCAAAATCCGTCGACAACATGGTCCGTGATTTGGTGTCAGGGACGGAAGTGGACTTGGTCGATGCTGTGGCATTCGTACTATTTCTCGATAGTTTTTCAAGTTTGAATAAAGTGATGGAACTGTTGAGCGACTACGTCCGCGACGGTGTCAAGAGTAAGACTTTTTCTGTGATGCGGGATAGTATCTTCTGCTCTGGAAAGCTAATTGGTGTGTATCCATTTGTCTAGGTCACGGGCTCGTCCGACTTTTCATTTTGCTGTTGCTGTTTAGGCTGTCAGAAAATAAGGAAGCTGATGATGTTTGGAGCCGTTTCTCCAGTCTCTTTCGTCATAACGTCGACGTCTGGAAGGAGAAACTAGTCCCTTTGATTGGGGAGTACTTCTCACTTTACAGAGCCTATTTTCATCTTCAAGGGGCCGGAAATTACGTTGTGAACTACGAAACAATTCCCGAAATGATGATTAAGACCTACGGACCAGTTTCGGGCGCCCGACCTGTAGTTTGCGGGTCTTTCCCGGGCCATTTGCACCGGTAAGCCACGACAGCAAAAAGCTGTTGTATTCTGTACACAATGTTTGAACTGTCTCCTTTTCCCTTTTTTATGCAGGTACATTGACGCAGAACGGTGGTCAGTGCAGTGCACACTTTTGACACATGCAGTCTTTTGCAAGATTCCAGGTACTTGACTTGTATAGTGCATTGCGGTTTCTACATGATCATAACATGATCGCTCTACGCAGTGCAAGATCTGATTTGCACCGGTCCCAAGATTGAGCATTCCGTTGAGTTTACAGCCATCAAGCGGTGGTTCCAACACGTACGTCCCGCTTCGACTTGACCTAGTGCTGATATGCAGGACTAATTTACATGTCCTGTTCTAATCTGATGTGCCAAAGCTGTCTGCATATGTGATCAACGCTGTTTTGGTCCAAGACACCCCTGCCGAACGCGCCGAAGTGATTTCGTTCTACCTCAAGGTAAACTAGTTGATCCCTTCTACATCATGGATTTCGTGCGTGTTGTTCACGTTCATGCTCTTTTTTTTGTCAGGCTGCCAATTGCTGCATGTCATTACATAACTACGATACGTTGGCTTCGATTTTGTACGCCTTGCAGTCTACAGCAGTACAGCGCCTTCGAAAAACAATCGACTGTGTACGTATGATAAAAAACTGCGGTTTGCTACGGTGCTGTGAGTCGCTATAGCTTGACATCACATTTTATTTGACATTCGTGTACATGCGTTGCAGCTGAGCGTCCACGCGAAGAAGATGATGAACGAAATGCAACTGTTATCAGACAAGGGTTGTCGTGAGATGAATCAGCTTATGAGGAACGCAGCCAACCCATGTATGCCTTACATCGGATTGTACCTCCAGGTGAGATGTGCAGTGCAGCGCATAGTTTGGTGGAGAATTGGGATCTGGCTGATGCTAGTGGTTTGTTCAGGGCTTTGTTGGACTGAACGAGTTGCCTACTTTTGGCAACGATGGTTTGGTGAATGGGACTCGGTTGCGACGAATGGGTGAATTGGCAATGGAAATCCTGCACCGCCAATCGGTTGCTTACGCGCTTCCGAACGATGAAAGGATTGATGTACGATACTTATCAGCACACACGACGTCATTACGATCGAGTTCTTACCTCTTTTGTTGACTGCATTGCAGGTATTACTGCATGTCTCAATGCCGTATGCTTCCGAGGAGTCCCGGTATTCTAGATCCCTGGAGCTCGAGCCGCGCGAAGCCGGTGCGAAACCGCTAAGCGATTGTGGCTCGTGCGTTGTTATCGATGATGATCTGGACCTTGCCAGCGAGGTCCGTGTTTCCATTGGTAGTGACGGAACCTTTGGGTTCCGGCAGTGGATTCGTAAGCAGCAAGTGGTCCATCGAAATCGCTCGCGCTCATCGGTAATCGCATTATATGAGTGGGTCTAGCGGTGTTGTGGCTCTCATTATCGACTTGCAGCTCCTTGGAGGCAAATGCTTTTATCTATTGGCTGTGGATGTTTCATGCCAGCATCAACACTATCTATTTGCTTATTGAGCTTTGAGGGCGTCGCGCTTTTCCGATGTCGCCTGTTGCGTGCTGACCCAAGACTCCTGATGGCCTTGTCGCAATGTAACAAGTTGGTAACTGATGTGGTGTAAACGAGCGGTACACCCCTTTACTTCTCAGTGTCGACCTGATGAAGCTGCTAAAGTATGTGTATATCGGATCCTAACATTGGCAGTATATGTGGATAGCGGCACATGGCCACATATTTTTGTTTCTATTCAGCTTGTCTTTACGGACATCTTGTGCAACAATAACAGTGACAGATGCGTCGATCAAACGCTTAGCGGTTGCAGGATATTGGACAGAACAAGCGAATGTTACTCTGGCTTACACACAGGATACCCCATGCGTACACTGGAGTCGCCAATACCAGAAGACTATTGATCCGTCTGATCGCTCTGCTGAAGCTCGAGACGACGTTGACCCGAACAGTGCAAACACCTGCTGCGGAAGTAACTGCACTACAGACCACGAACATCCAGCACGCCACCCTTGAAGCGTCCCTTGGTAGCCTGCAAACCAAAATCGGTTTTTCTTCCCTTCTGCTGGACTTTCGCCTTGCTGCTTGATCTCCGCTTCCCCGTTAGCACGTCGGACTCCTTCATCTGCACATCCAGCAACCACCAAGAATTCATCAGCCATTTTTGAACCACCGCATAACGTTTAACAAAGTGGGAATATGCACGCACCAAGTCCTCACGGCGCTGCTTCCGAGCTGCACCCTTTGTCTTCATCCCAATGAGCACTTTGTACGGCACTTTCCGGTTACCGACAGCTTTGCCACCAAGCGCTTGAACCTTTTCCTCCTCGTGCTTCTTCTTCTCTCTGCCTTTCAAATTCGAAGTAGCTGGACCACACGATGAGCGCGACAATCAAAAGAATACCTGTCAGTGATAACTGCACGTGCACCAAACTACTCTGCAGGTCAGCGATAGACACTCACTGAACTCCAGCACCGACTCGAAAGTGGCATCGAATTCGTTGCGAATCGCTTGCCGCAGCGTCAGCTCCACTTCCTCGTCCTTCGATTGGCTTTTGCTCTACCCCCACGACACAAAAACCAGTCCAAAAGTCACGACAGTCAACGAACAGTCCGATAGAAACGTGCGTTTCCAGTACGAACCGTGTTAAAGCGCGGCTTGCGCTCCTTCCACGTCTCGGTGGGACAGTCAAAGACCTGCACTTTTCGCTTCTCCTCGCTCGCCACGGGAAACTGGAAGCTCATTTTCAGAAAAATGACATGGCTACGCGCTCTCCAGCACCACAAACATTGGTGTAAAACACTCGAAACTATGCGACGTGCGCAGGCACTTCGAATACATAAACTGGTAAAAATCAGCGTGTTGGTCAAAGTCTGTAAATCAAATTTGTCGTCCTGCCATTGGAAGATTGTCGCTGGGTACGTTGAATCTCCGATTTGTTACCTAGGACGGTAGGGAGTGGTCTTGTCAACTTGTTTGTGAGGACTTGGGACGTCTCGGTATGTGTAAAAATTGACGTACTATTCGTGCTGAACGAGTGGGACTGGGTGGCTGGAACCATACGCGTTGTGCTTAATACGCTTGTCATGTTTTATTTTGTGAGTTCCATTGACCAGTGTAAAGTACAGCCGACTCCCGTCGCGGCGAGTTGTATTTTGAATGAAGTCAGTGATGCCGTGTCGCCAACTCTACACAAGGAGGCTGGCCTTTTGTGCCTACCTTGAGAAGAAAACAGTATCACAAAGCAGGACTACGCCTTAAACGCTCTTCCATAGCACATTTGGAAGCTCGTGGCGAATCGCAGTGCTTTGAGACGATTGATTGACTGAGTCCAGGTTCTGGACATCGTCTCATTTTACAGGCCTTGTCCCTGGACAAAGTTGCTGCTGGCTGCTAAGCGTGATGGCTCCGCTATCGTCGTCGACTGACTGAGCTCGTCCTCTGCGTTACCGGCATCATTGCCATCAGACCTGCTATCATGATCCAAAGCGATACCGCTACCAGTGATTGATCCATTGACGAAAATGTCAGCCTTTTCACGACTCTTAGACTTCTGGTGGAAGTCGTAAAAGCCCCGGCTTTCTATCACGCGACTGCCTTCAAGATAATTCGTAGGACAACTATTGATGTCTGATGTCAAGGGAGAAGCAGTCCGCGATGCCGGTCCGTTGTTGATGTGATTCGACGAATTGGGACTCAGTGGGACAAAGACGCTCTCGCCAGCCAGAGACCGGTCCATCTCGTTACCGTCGTTTTCGATTGTCACCGCCGAAGTGGAGCGGTTTTGTGACGATTGCTGGAAGTCTGGTGAGTACACAAAGTCGTTGGTCATTCGTTTGTTAGGTGTAGGCGCTACAAAATCTGCCATGGACATTGGGCTTGGTGAATTTCTTCGTCGCGCTTGCATAGCTGGCTGAGGATGCTCGTCGTGCATACTTAGATCGCTGAGGCCCTGGCGAATCTGGCTCAGTCGCGAGTACACCTTCGTTCCAGACACGCGGCCTTGATGATTCAGAAGATCGAAACTCCCGCACACACTGTCCTGTATCGGTGACAATCGATGCTGCTTCGCCGGCTCCTGGTACTGCCGCGGTTGTTGAATCTTCTGCGCCAGCCGCGAATGAAGATCAGCCTGATGCTGCTCATTGAGCGCCCTTTGTGCATCCACCAAACAAGCCATTTTTTCATTTTCAAGCTGCAACAGCGCACGCTGCACGCGCAACTCATCTTTTTCACGTCGTACGTCATCCCGATCACGTCGAAGTTCTTCGCGTTCACGACGAATCTCCATAAGCAGCGAGCGGTACTCATCAATTATGCGCCTTGGCCCAATCACGGGCTGCTGTGAGTTCGGCGTAGTATCATCACCGCAAGGTAGCTGTCGGTCACCCATTCTAGTGCGTTCGCTGCGATCAAACAGATCGCGGTATTCGTCGTTTTCACTACTTCGTTTACCTTCTCGTGACATTTGCATTCGCAAGGTCGTGTGAGAAGGCAATTGGCCTGCTGCAATATCTGGACTTCCACTCGGCTGAAGTCTGTGACGATCCAACAACACATAGTCATCCTCACGTTGACCACGGTCAGGTTCCCTGTTGTATGGATTTGGTCCAGCATCGTTCAGCTGTCGTTTCATTGTCACAACCTCGGGCGGTAACGACAATGCATAGTGCAAAGGTCCGGCCCGGGAATCACGTGCCTCTTCAGATACACACTGTCCTCGTTTTTCCTGCTGCTGCTGCTGCTTTTGCTCCTCAACGCAGCGCACATCCTCCTTCACCTCGTCTTCCTCCCTTCGTCTCCTCGCTTCTTCTTCCTCCTTCTTCAGCCTCCTCTTCTCCCGCACTTGCTCGTCCAAGATCTGTTTCCACTGCATCTGCTGCGCACGTCCACGCAGCCTCTCGCTCGCCTCGCGCTCGTCAATGACTCGGAACCGCGGGTGCGACAGCGCCGCACGAGTCACTTCCTCCGTATTCACGCCTCGCTCCTGTCTCTTCTCACCGCAAAGACCATCGCTCTGGGCCAACGATGGCGATGCCGCAGTCGCTGGCAGGTCCGAGTGACCACCTTCAACCAGCCACTTGGACGGCGCGCGCTCGCTCGGCGCGAGTTTGCGCTCCAGTTCCTCCTCCTCCTTTTGCTGCTGCTGGTGATGCGAGCGGCGCTGCTCAATCTGGTGGTCCAGCGCTCGAGCGTACGCTTCCCGTCGACGTCGGACCTCGCGCAGGTCCAGGAGCTCCGTGTCGGACGTCCACATTCGCAATTATTGCACTGGATACGCACGTTGATTGGTCGAGCAGATCGCGAGGTTTTTCCTCCTTGATCAAAATTTACGACAACTTACCTTCACATTGACCCATTTTTTGTTACCTATTTTTTCCTTCGTGGCGATGAGAAAATAAATGCCTATTTTGCAGCACCTCCATGCGGTCTCGTCACTAGAATTTCAACGACGTGCCAAAGAGACACGAGTCGGCGTATTCTCGCCGCAAATCCGCGACGATTTTCTCCATTTGGAGCGTGGATTCGCGACACTCCGACTCGAGGAGCTGGAAGCGGAGCGAGACTTCGCGCCGAAATTGACGCAGTCGTTCTCGCTCCCTCTTGGCTCCATCACGTCGCGGTCGACAGCTTTGAGTACAGCTGCTGCAACTGCGTCGAGCCAGTCGCTTGTCCTTGCAACTGCTGTCGTCACTATCACTACAGCCATAGCTATAAGTGTTTGCACAGTCACAATCACGTTCTCGACTCTCATTCCGAGGTCCTCCTCGAAGCAACTTTGGCACACAAAGTCGCTCCTTCCGGCGTCTCTTGCGTTGCTCCAGTGTCCGTAAGAGCGCCGCATACTCTCGCTGGAGACTGCCCAGTCGCTGTTGACCGCATTGGAACGTCTTCTCCTCACTGTCCAGCCACTGTTTCTTGCGTTCTGACTCTGCATACAGCGCTGCCAACGTCTTGCTCACGTCACTATCGGACCTGCCACCCGCGTATTCTTCATCTTGAGTCAAACGCAGCGCGTGGGTCGCGCGGTTGTCACTTGTGCGCGTGTCTCCACTGCTCGCTGCTTGTTCTTCATGTGTCTGCAGTCGGAGGACGAAGGACTTCTCAGTGGTGTGTTCGATGCAGCAGTGCGGGGTCAGCTTGACCGTTTGCGATGAGAACCACGTACTGTGGTCGTGCGAAGCCATTCCATCGTGGCTGCTCATTGCGATGAGATAAATACCTTTCCGTAAATAACGGCTCGTGATAAAGGTGGGTGGGTGGGTTTTATTCACTTTGGGAGGGAAGAGCGAAATCGTGTCGCTCATGCGCGACAACTTCTCACATCGATACGGCACGGCCTGACATCGAATGGCTGATCGGGTCAGTAGCTTTCGTAGAAAAATGACTGCTTTAGCTTATTGCTTGGTACGCGGAAGAACAGGACGGTCAATCGAGATTTCCAGCATCGTTGCAAATGAAATGCGTCACGAGCTGTGCATCACAGCGACAGAGTGTGCACCTCCGGCAGATACTTGGACGACAGGAATCGGACCAAGCTCTAGCTGTGTGGGAACCGACATCGCTTTCATGTCTGTCAAGCCGAGTCGGCCATGGCTGCAACAACACACAATGACGTGGTGAGTTTGTTGGTCAGTTTTGTGTACAAAGGCACTTGGGAACGCACTCAGCTCGTCCAGCAACGTAGATGTTGCCGTCACTCGTAACGAATAAGGTGTGTGAGCCACCGCACGCAGCCTGAATCACTTTTGTGCCTTGAAGGGCCTTCACCTGTGTACAAAGTGAACACTCGAAAGGTTAGCAACCATCACTTGATCCATCATGCTATGACGTGATTACCAAATGGGGCTGCAATCGACTCTTTGCGTCACCGAGACCCAGGCGACCGTATTCACCTCGTCCGAAGGCGTAGCAGTCTCCTGACTTCGCCACCACCACTGTGTGCCAGCCGCCGCAAGATACTTGCCTGTAGACACCATGATATCCATTACACAAAACTGAACCACACAAGAGCGCACATGACGTACAGTGCTGGAATGTTGTCGAAAAACTCGACGCGCTTCGGTGTCTGCTGGTCAGAAGTCTGTCCAATACCAAGCATGCCGTAGTCCTCTTTTCCCCAAATATAAACGTGTCCCTGTTCAGTCAAAGCAGCCGAGTAGAACGCCCCACATGTGACCTGTGTGACCTTCTCACGATTGAATCCGTCCAGCAAATGCGGACGGCTAACCCCCATGAGACCGTCATCGTCTGCATCGTTCAGCCACGCTGAACCAATACCCAGCTGACCGCTGTCCCCTCGTCCCCAAACGAACACACGTCCCAGGTTGGTCAGTGCAGCCGTATGCGTTCCTCCACAACTGACTTGCACAACGTGCTCACCATCTTCACTCTCTGGCAGAGAGCACTTGACTGGCAGTGACTCATGCAACGCGTCGGACTCTTTTGGCAGACCCAGCTGACCCCAGTGCGTCTCGCCCCACATGTACAGCGTACCATCAGTGGTCACTGCAGCAGAATGGCAACCTCCACAGGAGATGTAATTAACCACGAGGCGGTTTTCCTCGAAAAAGACGATTTTCCGGGGCACGTTCATGCACTTGAGGTCTCCGTGGCCCAATTGGCCCATCTACATCACAGGAAACCACATACAAACACGTGATGTAAGTTACACCGCCAACAGCAATAGCGGTCCATTTTCATTGGTACGAACCGATCCCCATCCCCACGAGTACACGGCCCCATTGGCAGTAAGCGCCATCGTATGACGAGAGCCGCAAGAGACGGCAGCGATGTCCTCAGCGCGTAAACTGTCGAGTTGCTGGGGAAAGTTGGAAGCCGAGACGTCGTCGATGGCCAGAGTCTGTCGGCGCTTGGCGCCCGTGCCCAGCTGTCCGTCGTCATTGCAGCCGAAAGCCACGACATGGCACTCCATTGGACTCTTGGCGGGTCTGACGGACTACGCAAAATGTTTGTGATATGTTGAAGCAGACGGTTCGCTTGGAAACGTCATTTTTACGGATCGAAGAGCGAAATGTTGATGTGGCGTAAATAATGTGGGAGTTGTGGTGCAAATGTGACGAAATGTTGCGAGACACAAAAAAACGAAGGCGCGGGGGCAGTGAGGCCGGGATGTGAACCTATTGGACCCCTTTTCGGCAGTGTATCCGACCGAAAGAGATGATTATGGGAGTGAGATAGTGACAATCGAAGTCGAAGGTTAGCATTTACTAATCAGCCATGCTTAAATGGGTGAGCATTGTTGTAGCGGAGTGAGTCTGTTGCATGTAGTTGGCCCTGATACTTGTTAATTAGAATATTATCACGACGGATGATCCTGTCTGTGAATATTACCAAGAGGGGTAATATCCAGAAACACTCACCGATTGGCTGATATAAATCATCACACCAGTCAGTTCTAGCGGTCCAATAAGTGATGCACGCGCGCAATGTGAGCAAGAGTTCAGCACCTATTTTTGTAAATAGATATACTTTAAGTTACGATTGAAACATGGGGTAACAATCAGGACTTCACGATGTTCTATTCAGTTTTACTTTTACCAGCAACTAGTCTGTTTCTAGTTGCTGTCCCTTCCTCCGACGAGTTAACAGAGGCAGCAAGACACCACTAACGCTGCTTTCGGTGATAGTAGCTCCGCACTGGTTGTTCAGTGTAACGCTCCGGTGCCCCGTTACAAATGTGGTAAAAGGATCCTGCCATCAAGTTTTGCCTACCTCCTGGCCGCACGGCCCTGCTCACTTGCATACTCCAAACTGCTCTTGATACGTGAGTTTCCCAAGCACTCCGTCATGTTAAAGATAGACGGTGTCGCATGAGCAGAGGCGCTGCACAGAGAGACAGCGTGTGTCGATCTCTCGATGCGTGAAGGAGAAAAAGTAAAAATGACGCAGCGTTTAGTTACAACGTTACGTGTGCGTCCTTTAGGATCAGCGTGAAGCGGGGTGGGCAGCAACGGCTGCCAGCGGACGACGCGCAGCAAGCGCAATAGGTAAGGAAGCTAGTGTGAAATTTAGAGAGTTCAGACCGGAGCACACTCTAGGTCTCAGTTCCCATTCTACCATATGCTGCGCAATGTAAGTTTTAGATGCTTGCTGTGCACTTATGCAGAGGTAGTTAGAAGTAAAAGTAAAATATTTTTAGCATTAACTATTGTCCTTCGTCAATGCTACAACATGCACCACAACTGCACTGCAACTTAACCATGTACCTCCCTGATGGCATCCGTCTTTCCTGCACATCCCGTACGTCGATCGCAGTTCCGAATATACCCCATCGTGCACAAGTGACAATCACACTGCACGGTCCTTTTTTCGTAACTGCAACCCTCGACGCCTCGCCTTTCCCGCCTGTCGTCTTCTCGCTCCGCCTGTTTTTCCCTCGTCCAGACTTTTGTTGACGCGTTTTTACGGTCTGTCCACTTCGCGACCGACTTCGACTCTACACTTTCGTCTCTTCGTCGTCAAGCTCGCCCTGTCAGCCATGACTTCTCGGTCTCTTCCACGCCCACCAGCTGGTAGTAACGCTGTTACTGCCGGTTCGTCGACCGCTCGCCGAGCCGGTCGTAACGCTCCCTCTGCCACACCGTCGTCCCGCCGGGTCGACCGCTACGTCCCTGCCGACTCGCTCTTCCAGGCGCTGGAAGAAGCGACCGCTAACAATGCGCCACCTGCGGACTTCAGGTCCATCGCGATGCTTGACGTCCAACGCGCGCGCGTTGCTGTCTCCGAAAAGTTAAAGCTTTTCATTCCTTGCGGCACTGTCGCTGGAGCCTCTCAACTGGATGAAATCATGCTTTCCATCCACACGGAAGACCAAGCTGCGCTATGAAAGGACTCTCTTACCACCCTCTGCGACTTCATTCGCATCCCGTCCAAGGGCGTGCGCTTCACGTGTACGTCCCGTAATGTTGCCGTCAAACTGGGGGGTTCAACCGTGCGTATCTTTGGGGGTACGCACATCATCGAGAAGTTCAGCCTCTACGAGCGTCTTTACAAGCTCAACCTCACCCGAATCCCGTCCGACTTGGACGATGACGCCATCTTCGACTTCTTCACCAGTCGTAGGCTCACGTCCTCATCACGGCTACCCACAAGGTCGGCAGCATGATCCCTCGTGACCGCACCATTTGGTGCACCACGGAGGAATGCCCTGCTTCTCTTTTGCTGCCTGATGGGTCGGCTATCCGGGAGATTTTTTATGGCTTCGCGGACCCCGTGTCTGTCCAGCACAAACAGCGCTCCCTCAACACTAAGTCTCCTTCCCTTGTCCGCCCCGACTTGGAGCGACAGGCGGCGGCGGCGGATGCCGAAGCTCGTCGCGCTTTGGACCTCGCCGCCCGCTCTTCCACTGCCCCGTCCACTCAGGCGGCGGCCCCTGGCTCAGGACCAACTGCGCCCGCCCCGCCCTCGGGCGAGGTCTGCATTGACCTCTTAAAGCCTGAGCCTACGGCTTCGCTTCTTGAATGCTGCCACGCGCCCTGTTTGCTGTTGTAACCCTGACTCGCGGCCAATTCCGGTGACCGTTGGGTGCACCGCCACCGTTGTGGAGGACGGCCGCACAATTTTTGGCATCCCTGCTCCTCTTACTGCTTTTGAACTTGCTTTGCGGATGATTGCGACGACGTGGACGTCGATGCTTTCCTTGGGGACTCATCCGCGGTTGCTCCTGTGGAACCGTCGCTCGAATTGGGCCGACTGATTTCAGCTCAATCACTTCTGGAGGTTCACCGGACGGCTACCAACCGTTCTCGCTTCCTCAGCATGGCCGCTAAGGCGCAGGCTGAGTTCCTCGCCTCTGGCGACCTGATATCACGCCTTGCGTCTAATACGGCACAGCCTCTTGTCATTGATCAGGCCCTGCGTGAGGCCACCGTAACTAGCTCCCGTGTCTTAACGGAACACGCTTTTCTTCGGGCTTACAGTGGTTTCCTGCCTCGTCTCATTCTTCCACCCGCCAGTTTGCTCTTTGGATCAAGGTTGACTTTTCGGAAAGCAGTCCTTGTGCTGCTGACATCCTGAATCACGTCTACCCTGCCAAGCCCGAGCGGGACATTGCTCAAGACTACGCTTCCGTGTACCTCTTCTTCTGTACTCAGGCGGCGCGGACTTACAATGACCCCTATAGTCGCCGCGGTCACGGGGATCGAAACCCGGACTGCCTCGTCTTCTCCAAATTTCTACTCTGGTCTGAAAACATGCTCCATGCACTTTGTCACACCGCTCTTCCATAGGCCTTCGGCGACCGGCTGCCGCTTCACGTGGAGGCTTCAATATCACTCACCCGTTCCTCCTCTGACGACGAAATGACCTCCGAGACGGGTTCTCACTCTGACAGTGAGAACTCTCTCCGAGTCACCGTGGACGCTTTCGGGCTTGTCCGTTTACATCAACGGTCTCAAATCTTCGTACAAGCACCTCTTTAGTACCCTCCTCGCTTCCTACACTGTTTGCGCATTTCAAGAAACCAGATTTAAATCTTTCAACGCTGTCCGTCGCCAATTTTTTCTTCACATTGCGGATTCCCGAGCGTGCGCATTTTGGTCGCACACTTCGCTCTCGGACTATTCAAGCTCGCGTGGCCACGATGGCGTTGGTGTTGTCTTTCGCGGTGATCACCCGTTCGACACTCTCGCTGACGTCACCGACGCATATACCGGGTTGTCTACGCTGCCACCCAACCGGTACCTCGTGATCGGAGCCTCCATCGGTTCATTCCGCCTCTTCTTCCACGTCGTCTATGCACCGGTGTCAGGGGATGACAGCCGTCGCTTTTTTCACGAACTGCCCCAGTCCTTTCCGAACGGCTGCCACCATTTTGCTATGGGCGATTTTTGTGTGCCTATCGACCCATCGCTTGACGGACTCACTGCTACACGCACCTCTGTCGGTGTCTCGGAGCTTCTCGATTGGCAGCTCCGTCTAGGCGTAGTGGACGCTTGGTGTGCCTTTCATCCACAGAGACGTAAGTATACCGGACCGGGTCGCCATAATCGCATTGATTATGAATTTACGTCGACCGAGATCTTGGAGGACTACTTGATCAGTATCGAGCATCTTTTAGATAAGGTTCGGCATCACGCTGACCACCTTCCGGTGGAGTTCTGTATCCAATCTCCTCTGCATTCGGGGCGGTCTCGGCTCCCGTGGAAATGCCCACGGTGGCTGCTTCGCCAACCGATTGTTTCCTCAATCCTCGACCGCACACGGAGGCTCCGACTAATGGCGTCAAGGGTGCACCATTGACGCCATGAGTCGGAGCCTCCGTGTTGGGATTACGGACAATCCGGGGGCTGTCCTTGACGAGCACAAGCGTGCCAATGCCATCTTTCTTCGCCAGATATTTCATGAATTCAAGAACTCGGATGCCGCTGTTGAACGGTCGCTTACCCAGGATTTTCATGCGGCTACTTCGGCTCACGCGAGCGCGGGCTCGCCTACTTCCGCTACCCACCTACTGGCTTACCGAGATGCCCTAGCGGTTCAAAAGTCCTATACAGAGTCTCGCTGCGAGGAGGTTAACTTTGACCGTGACGTCAGCGATGGCGAGTCGGTATCATCGTAATTCTTTCGCCCGCCTTCAAGTGTCGACCTTCGGGTCTCCATCCCAAGTGCCCGGCGGTCGGATGGCTCTTCGACACCTGACCCCGCCGAGACGGTCGACATCCACCGCACATTCTGGGGTCAGCTATTTTGGATCCCGTCCCGGGATATCCTCTCTACTCTTCCGCCTCCGGTCTACCAACCTTTGGAGCTTCTCCGATTGCTCTGGTATACGACAGGGTATGTTTCTTCTGCTTCTCGCGCTTTCCTCGATGCACCAATGACTGCTGACGACTTCTACTGGGCGATAAAGACGTCGCCAAAAGGCCGGTCCAGCGGCCTTGATGAACTGCCAGTTGAATACTATCAACTATCCCCGCACAGATGTGCGCGGGTCTTTGAACTCGTTTACGTTAACCAGCTTCGCTATGGTTGCATGACCAAGTTTCAGCCCCGTGCGTGCTTTTCAAGAAAGGGGATCGATGTGATCCAGGCAACTACCGCCCGATCACTTTGCTCAACCACGATGCCAAGTTTGGACCGAAGATATTGGCTCATTGGTTGGGAAAAATTCTTCCCTTCATTGTCCACGACGACCAAACTGGCTTCGTCCCCGGACGGTCCATTCGTCACTCCATGATTCGGTTCCAAGACCTTCAAACTTTCTGTTCCCAGTCCGGTGGGTCGCGTGCGGGCGCGGTCCTGCTTGACTTCGCCAAGGCCTATGAAAGCGTGCTTTGGCCGGCTCTTGACCTTGCTCTTCGTCACCTGGGATTCAGCCAGGTTTTCCTCCATGCTATTCGGACTTTTTACTCCGGCACTCTGGCTACAGTGCTGGTGAATGGTCGGTCCAGTCGCTTCTTCGAATTGGGATGTGGGGTCCGCCAAGGCGATCCTCTGTAGCCTGCTATGTTTGTTCTGTTCATCGAACCGATGCTGAATTTTTACGCGAGACAACCAGCGAGCTGGTACTCGCGTCCCTACCGACCCCGTCCACCACCATATTATGGCTTTCGCGGATGATTGCACCGGCGTCCTCGAGGATCTGGCGATGGTGCCCCGCTTCGTTGATGCCGTCAGCCGCTATGCTTCCACGGCGGGTCTCCGCCTCAACGTGTCGAAAGCTGTTATTCTGCCGTTTCAGCTTGTGATCCAGCTCTTAGTGGGCACCTGCGTGATCTGGGGTTCTCGGTGGTCGGCGACATGGAGTCCACTGTCTTGCTTGAGTTTTTTAAAGTCCTTGTCTCCCTCTGTCCCGGATATACGATCGTCTCATTCCGCTCACGGTCTCGCGCTGCCTCCTGTGGCGGTACCGCGCATGTTCTCTCCGTGGGAGGGCTGCTATTCTTCGCACCCTTGTCCTACCCTTGCTTAGGCATACGGCGGCGGTTTAATAATTCCTCCTCTGGTGGCCACTCAAGTCACGAACCTCTGCAAGACGTTTATGTTCAAGCTTGATATCTCCACCTCCACCTCATTTTGGGGCCCCACGTCGAAAGAATGGTTGTATTGGCCGACGTCCTAAGGTGGGTTGGGTCTACCCCATGTAAAGACCTTTGCTCGGACCCTTCAGCTCTGTTCTCTCCAAGATGCGGTCTCTTCTGCTGGACAGCCGTCTCGCGTTTTCTGCTGGAGCGCACCCTGCCTTACTCTCTTCTCCGGGTACCTCCATTCTGCCGGTTCGGGCTTCGACATCCTGTACTCTCCAGTGTCCCGCTCTGTGCCCCCCCCCCTCTTCGATGGTCTCTTTTGGGTCGGTTCTGGTTCGCTACTTTGCAAACTTGGCAAAGGCTTCGTGCATCCTCCCACAACACTACTGCATACGCTCAGTATGCCATCGATACCCCTCTTTGACGCAATTTTCGGTACACAGTTGTTACGCTTGGTCGCTTGCTGGAGGACTCGTCTTCTCTGGCGCTCCGTTTCCGCGACCTTGGCTTTTTACAGCCGCGAAATTATCTCCTTCACATTGGCCGTCCTCCAGATCTGGCTTTGTGTCGCGACATTTTGGCGACTGAAGACTTTGCCAGCCCTCGCCTCCGGGCCCTTGCTGCCTCCCACTTCCTCTCCAAGATTGAGTCTTGGGGACTGACACCCCCTACCTATGGTGCGGGGGCCGCCCATGCCGGATCTTCTGTGTAGCGCCTTTCATGGGTGGTCCTTCCAAGGCGTTTTGCTCATCCGTCTCAGCAATCGCCGACTGTACCACATGCTCCATACCTTGCCCGTTATTCCCCGTTGGCCTCACCTTGCTCATGACCTCACGGCCGCGCCAGATTGGGCTGCCCTCTGGAAACTCAAACTCTCCCTGGACCGCTTCGTGCTTCCTGTTCTGAGTGATCTGAAATTTTGGCTCCAGCACAACGCGCTGGGGGTACGTCGCAAACATGCCTACCATACGACTGATGTCTGTTGTCCCCACGGGTGTGCTACCGTTAAGTCAACCCGACATTTAGTGTGGGACTGCCCTATTGCTCTGGCGGTATAGTCCCCACTTCTTACTCTTTTCGGATTCCTCGTCGACGGGCTGATCACTTGGCCACACGTGCTCTATCTACGGGACGTCCGTTTCACAGAGACGTCTGTTCAGGGCCATACCCTTCACAACCTGCTCAAGGCGCTTAACGTGGTTTGCTGCTCGGTCTTCTACCCTTTGTGTATACATTGAAATGACCAGATTTTCCAAGTAGCCCCGTCCTCCCATCTGGTGCCTCTTAGTCGAGGGACGGCTTATGTTCGCCTTCACCTCGGTCGAATGGCCTCTATCCTGTCTACCAACCCAAGCCTGGCTCGGCTGAGTCGACCCCTCCGTTCGCAGGTGTGAGGGAGTTTTCCTCTGTCCATTCTTGCGGGTCAGCTTGTGGGCTGATTTTTCCGGCGGGAAGAACCCTCCCATCTCAATTTCTTTGCTGGGGTTGCCGCCTGTCTCCGATCTACCCACACTTATGTTTGGCGCGGTTTGGTTCGGGAGTAAGTGTGTGTCCCAACTGGGATCACTACGTTACGCCCGATTTATAGTATCGGATTTTCCATCAGCTCGAGTTTCGCGCTTACTTTGTGACAATTGCGGGGTTTAAGACCTTCCAACGATTTACTTCCACCTCTCTATGATGCGAAATTGTTCTACAATGGCGTGTGTGTGCCTCTTGGGGCCACTACGTTCCGCCCGATTTCTGGTTTCGAATTTGCCTATTTGGGGGTCCCGACCCGAGTGCGTCTGTCTAGATCTGGGTTTACGGACCCATCGACTTGATTGAAAACTTCACTACGCTATGTGGGGGGTGTGCAAGCTACATCCATCCCGGATTTACGCTGGTCGGTCGCCATGTTTCGCACCGACCGGTTCATTATTGTAACGGGGTGAATCGTTACATAACAATTTATAAGAAATTGTTAATAGAATATAACTATAAGAGTTATATTCTCAGAATATTGTCATAAGGACAAATATTCTGCAGCACTTACAAGTAGTTCCTAATTGGTTGATATAGGCCATTATATCAACCAACGAAGACGCGCCACGACAGACGCACGCAATGAGTGGTGAGCAGATAACTGATTTACACATTTGTATTTAGACATAGTTAGATGAAGATAAATAGTGATTTATTGCAGACATTAACTATTATAAATACAGTTCTACTTTTTACTCTAACCAAGTACTCGCTTCTTCTTACCGTCTTCCTCTGCACGTACGAGTGTACGTGAAGTTACGAGGCACCGCCTTATTCTGTTATCAGAATAAGTAGCTTGTACTGTCACCAGTACAAGCTTCAGGGTGCCCCGTTACAATTATCGACACTTTCTTGTTCCTCTTGGTCGACCTAACTCTACCCTCTCTTATCCTATCTTAGGCTTTTTTCAATTTTTACCTAAACTAGCATAATAATTTTTTTACCCCGTACGTCGGTCACATATTGCAACGGTATCGCCTAGTCCCTACCGTCAAGTTTCCACCTAGCCATCCCATCTGTCACATCTTCGCCCTGTCTCTTCCTGTCCCATCTGTCCGATCGTCTCCTCGTGGTCCTACATGTCACCTGATAACACCACTGGCCAATCAGGTGAGACCGTCACATGGTATATCCCTTGAACCTCGAACCTGTCAAACACGATCGTTTCTAACACGCAAGTCCTCGATTAAGAACAGGATATGAGCCCAAATTCAGCCTTGCCAACGATCAATGACCTGACTCCTGCTCCTGCTGCCTGCGACCGCGGAAGGGCCACGCAAGAGCCAGTTGTCTTCTTTTACGCCAAAGCCCACGAAAGGGATGCGAGTACAGATGATAGGGCCTTCACGATGCCTCACGCGCTCACGGATCGTATGCAGGCGCCCGAGGCGTCGCAAATGTCGATCCACGAAAACGAGCGGCTACGAGGAGCTATCGATAGCGTGTTGTACGCGTTAGATCTCGGACGCGGCATGCGCGGCGCCCCAGTAATATGGACGCACTTAGCTACGACGCATCGCGACTGGCACGTAGGCTGTAACGGGGTGAATCGTTACATAACAATTTATAAGAAATTGTTATTAGAATATAACTATAAGAGTTATATTCTCAGAATATTGTCATAAGGACAAATATTCTGTAGCACTTACAAGTAGTTCCTAATTGGTTGATATAGGCCATTATATCAACCAACGAAGACGCGCCACGACAGACGCACGCAATGAGTGGTGAGCAGATAATTGATTTACACATTTGTATTTAGACATAGTTAGATGAAGATAAATAGTGATTTATTGCAGACATTAACTATTATAAATACAGTTCTACTTTTTACTCTAACCAAGTACTCGCTTCTTCTTACCGTCTTCCTCTGCACGTACGAGTGTACGTGAAGTTACGAGGCACCGCCTTATTCTGTTATCAGAATAAGTAGCTTGTACTGTCACCAGTACAAGCTTCAGGGTGCCCCGATACACCTGGTAGCACTTCGTAGTCCGTCCAAGGACCGCGTTCACATCCAACATGAATATGTTGGATGATGAAGATGACCAAAGCTTTCACGCTACGCGTGACGGCTACTCCCATTTGAGCGATGTCGAATGGGATGCGGTTGAACGAATGGGTTCGACCATGGGCATCCATGCTGTTAGCGTCATGCTAGAGGCTCTCAATAGAGACGCCCAACATGCTACTATCGCCAAGTTCATCCAAAATGAACTTGACGCTGAACGCGAGAAAGTAGCCTTGCTTCACCAACAAGGTTCTCAACAAGCAGAGTTGTTGAGAGAACAAGGTGCTCAACAGTTTGAACTGTTGAGACAGCAGCAGGCTGCTGCTGGCGGGTCGATGCACTCGCGTCGGCCCGAGACTTTGAAGATTGACATCTCAAAGTATAGAGGGGTCGAAGAAGACTCCCTCTTGAGATGGTTCGTCGAATTGGATGACGCCATAAGGGCGCGTCGCATCGACGACGGGGATATGCAAGTTGCATTTGCCCAATCAAATCTGGCAGGACGTGCCAAGACTTGGGCACTGGGGCTCAAGCTGCACGACCCATATGCGTTTGGGTCGTTGGAAGTCTTCAAGTCGCGGCTCAGACAAACGTTTGAACCGCCTAGAGCTGAGTTCAGGGCTCGAACCGAACTCTTGAAGCTCAAGCAGGGTAAGCGTGATGTGCACGCTTACGCTCAACATATACGACATCTTACGAGTTGTATAAGTTCCAATCCAGTGGATGAACACACGTTGGTTTCGGTGTTCATGCAGGGTCTTGCGGATGGTCCCGTCAAGACTCACCTGTTCCGGCTTGAACTAGATTCACTAGAACAAGCCATTTCCATTGCGGAGCAGGAAGACTTCAGTCTGAGACAGGCTCGCGCCAGCTCGACATCATATCGTCAACCGAGACGATATGACAACGGAGGTCCAGAGCCGATGGAACTCTGTTATGTAGAGAGCGAGAAGGTTCGCTCTACAGGCTACAAGAAGTTGCAGAGATGCAACAGATGTCAGAAGACAGGACACTACGCTTACGAGTGTAGTGCCCCTCGTCCAGTGTCTCGCGACACTGGGCGTAGTGACCGTCCACCCATGAGAAAGGGGCAGGGACGAGGGTCCGTAGTTGGTGCAAAGACGCAACAACAGGATGGACCGTCAAAAAACGGACAGGATCAGTAGGTGCGGAGCACCCTACTGATCCAGCAACGTCAAGAGAATTTGTAGGCCTCTTGATGAAGGTTGCTCCCAACACACAGACGTTGTGCGTTGCTGCTCTAGGTAATGAGATCTCACTCATTACCTTGAAACTCGAAGTGACGAATAAGTTGTCCCTTCGAGCTCTAGTCGATTGTGGGGCGTCTAACAATTTTTGTGCGACGCCAATCGCTAGAAGATGGTCACTTTAAATTCAGTGAATGTGACACACCTCCTACGAGGATGACGGTACGTCTTGCGACAGGCGCATCCGTAACCGTCATGAAGCGTATAGTGAAGATTCACTATACGCTAGAAGATACCCAATATGACGATGACTTTATCGTATTGGATTTGGATGACAAATTTGATGTCATCCTTGGAATACCGTGGCTCAGAAGGTACGAACCACGGGTAAACTGGCAACATCGGACAGTAACGATGCCTGCCGCTTGTTCATCAGATGGCCATCTGATGAACGTTTTGGAGCGTCCACAAGCGTGTGGATGTACTACGAGTGAGTGCGATGGCCTCACTTGTGGTACGGTCGTTAGTACGACTGCACAAAACCTTAGTGTACCAAACGGTTACACTTCGGAGCAAAGTTCCGGCGGCTGTGAGGAAACACAGGCTGCGCCGAAGGTCCACCACTCGAATAAGTCGGGTGGACTGGGACAAAGATGTATCCCTAGAGGGGAACATCTAGAAGAGAAACAATCGATCGCTCAGGTTAAGCGAAACGATAATCCTAGATCGACTGGAGAGTCTTTCGTAGAGGATCTCGCTGTGGTTGCGCAACCCCAGCTAGAGGAAGTAAAGGGAATAAGTCCCAAGATTACAAATACGGCGGAAATAAGTTCCCCGAAACCCGCGGGAATAAGTCCCCGGGAAGACGAAGGAATAAGTCCTTCGAAGCCTGAGGGAATAAGTCCCCAGGAAATGACAGAGACATTGAATGTCATAGTCAATAACGGATCATGTGTAGGCGCTTATACACTTGATCTGATTGCGCCTCCGAAGTTAACTTCGGAGATCACTCAGTTGCCAACGCTCGAACATAAAAGGTTCTTGCGTGATCTGCGTAGTGGCAAAGTCAAGCAGATCTGCATACTCGTCGCTGACGACGAGTGTGTAACCGACATAAGGTCAGCAACAGTGTTTACTGAGAACGAGAGAGTTCTCAGTAGTTCATCTATGGACGAGAGTGTCCTAGATGAAAAGACACGAATTGAGCGATATGAGTCCCAATCATGGGAATCGCTCAAGGAAAATCCTCTCTATGAAGATTTGGTTGAATTCAAGGATGTATTCCCTGAAACTGTTCCGTGCGAATTACCGAAGGATAAAGGTATTCGACACGAAGTCGAGCTTAAACCAGGCTCGAAGTACTGTGTCATGAAGCAGTGGCCACTGCCTCGTGAACAAGTACTTGTGATCGACAAGTTCTTTGCCGATCGTTTAGCAGCGGGCCATGTGAGGGAATCAACTTCCCCACATAGCTCTCCGACCTTCTGTGTGCGAAAAGCAACAGGAGGGTGGCGGATAGTGCACGCGTTTAACAAATTGAACGCTGCAACGGTACCGGCTCAGACGCCGATACCGAGGAAGGACGTCATCATTGATGGTATGTCAAAGAGTACCATCTTTTCGTCCATGGATTTGATGGATGGCTTCTATCAAATCCTAATGCGGGAACGGGATATACCCTATACCTCAGTTAGCACGCCTAGCGGCATGCTCTGGGAATGGCTAGTAATGCCACAAGGGCTCAGTAATGCCCCTGCCACGTTCAACAGATGTGTATCACATCTGTTGAGACCAGTACGAGAGTTCGCGCCGAGTTATTTCGATGACGTATTCATCCATAGTCGAGCTATGGATGGAAAGTCGGACGTTGAGGTTCACAGGTACCACGTCCGACAAGTTCTTACAATCATGCGAAAGCATCAATTGTATGCAAACCTCAAGAAGTGTATATTTGCAGCAAGCGAAATACCACTTCTTGGGTGCATCGTTGGTAAGAACGGTGTACGTCCTGATCCCGAAAAGATCAAGGCGATCACCGACTGGCCTGTGCCGGTCGATGTCAAAGGTCTTCGAAAATTCCTTGGGCTAGCGGCGTATTTGCATAAATATTCACGCAATTACGCCGAGATGACTGTGCACCTCTCTCGTTTGTTGAAAAAGAACGAGAGGTGGTTATGGAACGCTGAATGTCAACGCTCCTTTGAGGGTATCAAGCAGAGCTTGATACAATCCCCAGTCCTAGCAATAGCCGATCAGGACAGGCCATTTCATGTGGTCTGTGATGCCAGCGATTTCGCAATCGGCTGTGCACTAATGCAGTACGATCTTGAAGGCGTTGAACGCGTCGTCTGCTATCAGTCGCGTCTGCTGCAACCAGCTGAGCGGAACTATCCAGTGCATGACAAGGAACTCCTTGCCATGAAGTATGCACTCGCGAAGTTCAGAGTCTATCTATTAGGAGATAGACCCTTCGTTGTTTACACTGACCATGCGTCCTTACGCACGGCAGTGAACAGCCCGCACCTTTCACAACGAATGGCGCGGTGGTTGTCATTCTTTGCAGAATACAACTTTACGGTCGAGTACAAACCAGGGCGACTTAATGTCGTCGCTGATGCACTCTCACGTCGTCCCGACTTTGAAACAGTCGCGAAACCCAACAGTGAGACAGTCACTGTTGCGGTTATGACGTCCTCAGTTCCATCTACAATGTTGTATGATGATGTGAGGCGGGCTTACGCCCAAGATGGTGAGATAGTGAAGTTGTTATCACATCTCTCCCAACCATCCCGAGAATCGTTGAAACGATTGTCGCCTGCGTATCGATCTGCATCAGATCGATACACTACTCGTAACGGTTTACTGTATTATACAGCCGTTTCTGGTGACACACCACGTGTTGTCATCCCAGATGATACTGATCTGCGTTTGCGGATCATGTTCGAAGTATCACGATGCTCCTATAGGAGGACATCGTGGCCGAGAGAAAACATATCTCACGGTAAGTCGAGACTTTTACTGGCCCCGCCAGTATCAGTTTGTGCGAAAGTATGTTCGCGCATGCGAAGTCTGCCAACGAGTGAAGTCAAGTCCTTCACTGCGTGCACCTTTACAGCCTCTACCGGTTCCGGCTGAGTGCTGGGAATCCATCTCAATGGATTTCGTCTTCGGGTTACCCAAAGACGCACGCGGGAATACGGGTATTCTCGTATTTGTTGACAGATTCAGCAAAATGGTACACCTTGTGGCTGTACCAGAGACAATCACGGCAAGTGGCTGTGCTTGTGTCTTTATTGACACCATCTTCCGACTTCATGGGTTGCCCCGTGAACTCGTATCAGACAGAGATCCACGATTCACTGCTGATTTCTGGCGGTCCGTGTTCAAATCACTCGGAACGCGCTTGAAGATGTCAACATCTGATCATCCAGAGTCAGATGGTCAGACGGAACGTGCCAATCGTGTCCTTGAAGAGATACTTCGAGGATACGTACACTCTCCTTTAAGAGTTGGAGTGAGTTTTTGCCAATGGTAGAGTTTGCCATCAACAACTCGGTGCATGCGTCCACGACACATACACCGTTTTACGTGAATGGCTTGCGCCATCCGCGTGTACCCACCTTACTAGAGTGTAACTCTGGTTTAAGGGGGGAGGGACTCGCGCGAGCAAAAACCGATTTGGTTCACGCTCATCACGCTCTGACGAAGAAGTCATTGCGTTTGATGCCGATATCGATAACATCGATATCGAAGACAGATGATCCCAGTGAGAGTGCGGAAGCCCTCACTGAAGAAAAGGTTGTTGTTGCTGCAGTGCGCTCACAGCACACTGAAGCTAACGAGTCATCAGATGAGTTCATACTGGCTCGTGAAACGGTAGTCCGTTTTGTGCAAGACTCCATCGCCGAAGCGGTGGATAAGCAAAAGCAAAACGCTGACAAGAATGGAAGGGCAAACACTCTTTTATTTAATAAAGGTGACTTAGTCCTACTGTCTACGGTTAATCTACCAAAGCATGTAGTGACTAACTTGGGTAGCAGTAAACTACTACCCAAGTACATTGGCCCATTTCGTGTATTGCACCGCCTAGGCAATGCATACACGATCGAGTTACCACGTAAGATGCGAACGCATCCCACGTTTTACGTTGGTCGGCTTAAGCCGTACCATCAGTACGCTGCTTCTTCCGATGAAGAACGCCCTTGCGCTCAAGCATCTCGCAGAGAGCCTTGTGCTCCCGATGGTGGGCATCAACAAGGGTCTGAAGAGCAGCTATCTGATCCCGAGACCGATCAACAATCCCACGAGCTACCCTTAGCTCGTCACGAAGAGATGTCAGAGCTCTCTCGTTCTCAAGCTGAGCAAAGGCAAACTCAGCTCGATGCTTCGAGGCAGTGTCCACCATCTGGAGACGCCTATTCCGCTCATGCTCGAGATCGTCGCGTAACCCTTGCGTTACGCGATCAAAGAAGCTCTCGGGAACACACCGATCCACATGATCGTGTGGAGAGCGTCTTTCCTCCTCCTCCACCTCCATTAGAGGACTCTCGCGGTGGCCAGCGCTATCTAGTTGAGCAGCTGTTGAACCACCGCGACGTGAACGGACGTCGGACGAGTTACCTCGTCCGGTGGCGCGGCTATCCCCCGTCCTGGGATTCTTGGGAGCCCCGCTCCCAATTGATGGTTGACGTACTGGGTCTGGTCGAGCAGTACGACGCGGCACATCCTGTGCCGCAGAAGGACCGCCGGAGAAAGTCTTCCCGGCACGGTCGTAAAGGGATTTCAGGTTGTCAATCCCTTCGTACATCTCAGTAGAGACACGTACGCGCCACCACGGGCTGGTAAGGAGGTAAGCCTCCTTAGGTGCTCGTGCAGAGTTGTTCACACAACATGGGCACGAGTCTCCCCAAGAGAGGCAGGGGTAATCCTTTCTCCCTTGACAGACGATGCAGCTTGTAGCGTGCACCTGTGGGGGTTCGCTTTTCAAACTTATCACGAGCTTTGATAAGTTTGTCGTTCCAAGCGTCACGACCTACATCCTCGAGGTTATGGATGTAGGCGTTCCACGCCTGAAGTAGTGAGGGACCATCACGTTTGTGATTCCCACTGTACCATCGATGTCTGAAGAAAGCATCGATGAAGAACTCATGTTCAGCGCGATAGTCTTTCGCGCTGGGGTCAAGGTGATGGATCCTTGACGAATCGAACAATCGTGTTCGATAACGATCACTCGTCGTCGCCGACAAGTGATCCATGACGGATTTTGGAGGCATCCATGCCTTCTTTTCTGGAGCGAGACGCAACACATTGCGGTCCCGCTCTTCCTGCGACGTGCCGACAGAAGTACTGGCACCTCGCTGTGAAGTGGTGTCCATTGGAGAACCGACACCACTATTAGCGCCCGAATCTCGCGACCTCGAGCGCCTTCGCTTCGGCGATGGTTCATCTGACTCATCAGATGAACCAAAGATGCTGCGACGCAAAGCATCGTCCATGCCACGCTTGGCAGGCGGCTTAGATTCAATCGCCGTCGATACGGATCCGTCATCCGTATCAGGAGAGTACGAGACACCGAGCTCGTACTCTGTGAAGACACGAGTGTCTTCATGACCAGCGCCTGCGTCACCAAGTGACACAGGCTGGGTCTCTTCAGCAACCGATGGGACATCAGTTGCTGTTGTTTTCTGCTTCGGCGTCCGCACAGAGACGTGCAGACGCGCTCTCGGCGGCCTTGCTCGCGCATCGCATGGGCTTGTTTACCATGCGATGAAATGTTGGAAAGTGGACGCGGACCAACAAGTGCAAACCCTGTCCCAAATGATTTGGGACGAGTATCCATTTAGTCAATCAGTCACTAAAGTGACTGATGGTTAAGGGGGGGTGATGTAACGGGGTGAATCGTTACACAACAATTTATAAGAAATTGTTTTAGAATATAACTATAAGAGTTATATTCTCAGAATATTGTCATAAGGACAAATATTCTGTAGCACTTACAAGTAGTTCCTAATTGGTTGATATAGGCCATTATATCAACCAACGAAGACGCGCCACGACAGACGCACGCAATGAGTGGTGAGCAGATAACTGATTTACACATTTGTATTTAGACATAGTTAGATGAAGATAAATAGTGATTTATTGCAGACATTAACTATTATAAATACAGTTCTACTTTTTACTCTAACCAAGTACTCGCTTCTTCTTACCGTCTTCCTCTGCACGTACGAGTGTACGTGAAGTTACGAGGCACCGCCTTATTCTGTTATCAGAATAAGTAGCTTGTACTGTCACCAGTACAAGCTTCAGGGTGCCCCGTTACATAGGCGGGTGCGAGTGGCGCAATCGTTGAGCTCGCTATTCGAGCCATTTAGGCCACAACAAGGTGGGAGAAACAACAGGCTTGGCAGATAACACCACTCTATGCGCCGACGCCAGCCCGTGAATACGAGCATGTGCCCGGACCATCACCGCCAGTGCAACTGGCACCGATGCAGAGCTACTCATGCGCACAACGGACGCGCATCGACGAAAGCTCGAGAATTGAAAGTTTGACGGCAGTGAGCACTACCAGAGCATCAGCTTTGGATTCTTGGACTGGGGGAGAATGTTCCTTCGGCAAGTGTTGATGGCCTGACAAGCGTTTGGCTTCACATGGGCGGACGATTTAAATTAGATCTACCTAGCACTATCTCGTAGGCATGGCCGAACGCTATTACCAGCAACAAGTTGATGCCCGGTGGCCTTAAGACGCAAAACTCAACCACGCGATGTATTGACTGCTACACACGTTTATAACAGCTATTACAGCGTCGCATATCACGAAGATCTTCATGGCGTGAAATGACTCGAAACGTTCCTATCCGGAGGATTTTAGTATCTGGTCGCCGTATGCGACGCGTGCGGTTGATGTGCCGCAGAGTAGGTACTGGACAACGTTGTTCAATATGCGTCAAGCGAGCTCAGTACCGTGGCCGTTAACAACAGGAGGCACGACCACTTACAAAAGCGGAGGATCTGAAACTCTTTGCCCAAGCACTTCATTTCAATAAAAAGACCAGGCAAACACTCAGCCACGAAGTCGTTGTGGCAGTTGCAGACGGCGACACGTAGAAGGAGACTCGCTCGTGCTGCACCTGTGGAGGAAAGGACGCTTGTAGATCGACTGCAAACTTAAGAAGAAGACAAAGGAAAAGCACGACGATAGTTGCAGCGGGGACGAGGTCATCTTCATGGTGCAAGACGGCAATTGTGACGACTGGGGACTGTACAGTGGCGCGAGCTATTGCCTCCTCAATAATAAGTAGATGTAGATGAATTAAAAGACTGATGTGGTAAGGTGGTACTTGTAGACGATAAGAGGCTTGTGCTGATGAAGGTCGGCGAAGTACGACTATTTATGACCGTCAAAGACAGCGAGAGCACTACGATAATCACGAACGTGTGCTTTGTACCGAGTCTACGCGCAACATCGTAAGATACATAATTATTGATGCGGTTTACTACGCGTTAACGTACGCGTACGAAATCTTGTTGTTGCGCGCTGTATCACCGATCGTGTCGTGTGTGACCTTTAGGTACAGAACAGAATTCTAGTCGTCACGTCTGCGAGGATAAAAGAGCAAGTTGACATAACTGCTCTACAAAACGAGATGGCGGCTTACACTTCGCCGAAAATACATCGTGGCTAGCTCCTCCACTTTATAAACGCTTGAGTCACCTTTCATCCAACAAGATCGAGAATTTCACCAAGAACCCGAACATAGGCATCGAACTCACGGATCACAAGCGCATGACGTGCATTACTTGTGCCCAGATCAAGCAGACCAAGAAAAGCATAGCCAGAAGTACCAGGGTCAGAATGCTCGGTTCCATCACATCGGAAGCGTCATTTGTCAGACCTTAAGAATCCTCTGACGCGAGCAGATCGGCTTCAAAACTGGTATTTGATCCATTTATTTAATTGAAAAAGCAATTACCGTCGGTTGTTCTTGGCGCGCACGAAGGATGCTGCTGCGAAGAATTCAACTCCTTCATGTCCTTCTTTGAAAGGCAGTTCAATTGTGACATCGCCGTCATCATGACCAACGTTGGGGGGTACTAGAATGTGAATCCATTCTGCAAGACTGCAGGTGTTGCGAGACAAGTGAGCAAGGCCAAGAACCTGACCTTCAAGGGTAAGGGTTAGATGATGCATCGTGCAATCCTCAATATGACCAAAGCGATGACATTCGCGTCAGGTATACTACTCACTTTTTTTGAAAATGCGGAGGAGCAAATAACATAAATGTCAACTAGAGTCCCACGAAATCAAATCCGAAGCGAGCCCCTTCACTAAAGTACTCAAGGGCCATGCGTCCGATTCGCACAACGTCGTCGTGTTTTAAGTTGCAATGCACTCTCTGCCGTGACCCGTCGAAGAAGTCTGCGCGTCAACCTCAAGTCGTCACGACCCCCGGTTGCAGCAATAAAACAAAGAATTTTAGGGTCTACTTGAATTGAGACAACAAATTTATCACGAGGCAACATGTGAAAAGCACCGAGACGCTGACCAAAGTGTAAGACTGACAGCTGCATCTTGAACTTGATGACAAAGATCGCGCGGACGCTGACGACGGCGCGCCAGCTCAGACAAAGTAGCAGCATTTAAGAAGGACAAGAGCCGGTAAACACGGCAGCTGCATTTGACACGCGGAGCTACAAAGAAGGCGACAAGGAGCCAAGAAGAAGCAGTGAGCAATTGCGATGTCGTTTGTCATGTTTTCGAGCGAGACCCACTGATTTAAGCGGATGTGGTGAAGAGCTTCAAGTACTAAGAGTCGAAGGTCGCGATGCGCGAGGAAAACAGCTCTCTTAATGCAAACGACGCGTGGTTTTTGGCGCGACGCTCGAGCCACAGCAACGTGCTCCACAACAAGTCTTTAAGACCAAAATGACTGCTGACAAAGATCTAGGACGGCACAAGGCGCGTTTAGTGGCGTGTGGCAATAAGCCAGTGATAGACGTGCAATACACGCTTACGCTCGCCGCCTTCATGGACATGACGACAATGAAAGTGATCCTTGCACTCGCTGCGACTTAGTGCGTTATATTAAAGAATTTAACGTGTCTAATGACTGCGTGAAGGCGGACTAACAATAATATCTGAAGACCCTGATGCACGTCCCGTCCGCCATTACAATCAGCAAGTAAAACCTTAAGGAGCTCGGATTGATAAGCGATACCTAAGTCTTGCTCGAGATCAAAAAAAATTCTCAATGGGGTGAAACTGCTAGGGTGGCTATAAGAAATCTAGGTGGTGTACAAGCGTCTTGAGGAAAAAGACTTTACGCGGTGCAGCAGCGACTTGGTTTTGTACTACCAGCGTGAACCTGCCGACGTGGTGATCATTGGAGTCTACGTGGACGATCTGCTTGTGACTGGGACGACAATCGATTTGTAGGATGCGTTCTTTCTGTGCCTCAAGTGCCTCTCGATTAAGAATCTCAAGTATGTGTCGAAGTTCTTCGGCATGCTTGTCACTCACAGAAATGAGCCTAAGTACACAATCCATAATGATGAGGCAATTACCTGCATACTGCAGCAACACAGAATGGACGACACGAACGAAGTGCGAGCTACAATCGAAGCAGACTGCTAAAATATAGCGAGCGCGGTTAGCGACCTACTGTCAGTCGTGAGCGTGCCAGGATAGCCGAACGTCCGTGCGTTCCAGTGATTGGTGACCTTGCTGCTCCGGGTGACCAGAAACACGAGACCCGACGTGTCATTTGCGGTTTACAGGTCACTGTCCAAGAGCACACCCCGTGTACAAAGGACTGGATCTCACAAAGAAAGCATTTTGCTACGTGTTAGCAAGCAAGCGCTTAAGCTCCGCATAACAGCAATAACACAAGTGGACGCGCAGCCAACGATCGTCAGCTACAGTGATGCCGGCTATAGGGCAGAAGATTGGATCCAAAGTCCCTGAGTGGCTGCTTGGTGCTGCTTAATGAAACGGCCGTATGCTAATAATCGAAGTAAAGGCGGTGTGTCGCTGAATAATTACGTTGTAAGAATTCGGTGCGGAGTCAGAAGTCGGACGCGAGATGCTCGGCAAACGCGAGACACTCATCTAAATCGGCGTGACACTAATCTGCCTTTCACGGTGTATATTTACAATTAGGCGGCAAGGTTTGCAAGAAGCAGGAGAAGTAATATCAACGAAAGCAACGCAAATCGACGTTCGCATCATTACTTGTAAGACCAAGCGCGACGTAACATTTTTGGCGCCAGTCTACGTGAAGAGCGAGCTCATGCTCGATGACGGTTCCACTAAAGAACTTGACGCGATAAATCTGACCGAGTTGCGAAAGCAGCTCCAAAATTTAGCGGGGGGGATAAGTAGCATGGAGCCGTCGGCAAGGAGAAGTATTGAAGATCGACGGTGTGGCATGAGCACAGGCGCTGCACAGAGAGCCAGTGAGTCTTGACGTCTCGATGCTTAAAGAAGAAAAAGCAAAATGACGCATTGTTTATTTACGATATTACGTGTGCGTTCGTTAGGATCAGCGTGAAGCGGCGTGGACTGAAACGGCTGCCAGCAGATGACACGCGGCAAGCGCAGTAGGTAATGAAGTTAGTGCAAAAAATAGCGAGTTTAGGCAGGATCATACTTTCAAATCTCAGTTCCCTTTAAACCCATCTACTGCGCAAATCCTCGGATAATTACACTCTAAATATAATATCTCTTTCACGTCGCCTGCTGTAATCGGTGACTAAATTTGTTGTCTTTAAATTTTTTACCCTTAGCAACTTTCGTACCAGCACCAGTCCAGTAAATTGTTTTCAATCCCCTCCACGGACCATTGCGATCATCCCAAGGACCTTAAGTATGTGTGAAACCACTAAAGTCTCACTCGTTTTCACACGGTAACCCTGGTACCATTGATCTGTAGTCTCTCGAAGATGCATTTCATCTTCGACATCAAATCGTCGGGGGCCCTGAACTAGCTGTTTTCTCAACGTATCAAGTCAATAGCGGTCTTCCGGAAAGGGATGTGTAGGCCCCGACCCGAAGGGACATTTTTGGATTGTAATTTATATTAAATAACTGCAATGTACCATACAAACATCAAACAAGTTTCCTCAGCCTCCTCTCACATTCTTTCTAATCCAAATAAGAATTTCTTTTTAACACTTCCTCTGAGGCAGCAGTATCGAATGCCACCATGTTCTTCTTGCTTCTACCTCATCCATAGCGCAGATCTACTACGTCCATGGAATTGATCGGGTACAGCTGGGAATCTGACCGCACGTCCTAGGTTGCTACAATCCCAACCAGTGTGTAGTCGCGCGGAGATTTGAGACTCGCATCAAGAAACTTTAAATTGATGGAAGAAGCTATGCTACCTGCTACTTAAGTGCGGATTAATTTCGATTAAGCGCAGCGTCGCTATCAGTTCGGATGTCGCCCCGGTCTTGCAGAGTATCTTTCTAATTTCGCTTCTTTAATGTGACAAAACACCGTATTTCCATATTAGGACCGAACGCCGCATTTTTGCCGTCCATATACTGCAATTGCAAGCTTTATTCACCAATCTGCAGCTTCCAGTCTGCCTGGTCAACAGCTTAGACCGTGTTTAGGTAGAAATTCAAGTTCAGTGAGTTCTGCGTGCAAATTATGAAAAAAATTGCAAAATTTTATGTACACGGGTCATTTTCGGTATCGCGCAATGTGCTTATTGTACCGGTAAAACAAATTCAAACGGTCACACTAAAGTTTTCGTAAAAAGACACAAAAAGGTCGGAGAAAGGTCTTAGGTGCGGCATATAATTTGACTTTATCTGTGTCCAGCAATGTACATTCGCTGGTCACCTTGCATAGATAACGTTATCTATCAAATTGATCTCTAATTGACCTCATGAGACCTTGAGTGACCGAAAGACACCAGGGTATTTGTTTGAATTAAGAGCAAAAAAACGATGCTATATACAATTTAGTCGGTCGTCTGATTACTGATCACCGACAGCGCCTACAATATTTGCACATGTCCAACCAATGCGCAGCCTTTCTTGACTCAGTAGCTACGAAGATGTAAAATGGACTCCAAAATATTTGTGTGCTGGTGTCAACGAGCTCGAGGTGATCCAAAGAAGGCACTTGACGTTACAATAAAAGACTCGATAATAATATAGCAGTAGACAATGTTTGGGGATGCAAGTGGCATTGCAAGCGCTGATAGGCGATGGTAAGATGGAGGAGAATCTAGAATCAGCTGCATGAATATTTCTGTGTTGTCAAAATAAATTTTGAGATGGAAGAATGTTGCCATCTGTGTGATTATGATTGGATGAGATAAGAGTAGGTGTCGTCAGATTTAAATAAATTCTGAGTTTAGTAAAAGTCCGTAAAAATGAAAGACATTAGTATAGGTCATATTTTCATTTTTTGTAGTGTGGGAAGCGTTGTGCACTGAGTTCATACCCGTGACGACGCCATATCGCCTACACATACGTATTTCCTGTGTAAAATCAACGTTTATACCAGTGCATCACTAGTTATGAAGGGCACAAGACCAGGAAATGCATCGGATCAGGGTTCTGTTCGATTCATCCTGAGTCGACAAGAAAGATGACCAAACGATTTTCTTCATTCTCCCTCAAACTAAATTGTGATCCGCATCCCTATCTTCACTCTCTACCATCAACTTAACATGTAACGTTACTGATGTAGTAGAATTAAAAGAAATGACATCTGAGGACATAACTATGACGATTTAGGAACACTTTGTATTTTTTTCAATAACGCAAAATATTTGTTGAAGACAGCTGATAACTACACTTCTATAAAACGGGACCTGAGTCTGTTACGTTTCTTGGTCTATGTTTCCATATATCCTGCTACCTAAACCTCGCAGCTGTCAGCAACACGTATGACCATTCTCAATCTAAGGTGCAGCAGAAGGTACTTGATAGCTAGCTAATTAGTCATACTTTACCATAATGAACAAGGTCATCCTAATCGATATCATCAAACAACAAGCGAATATTATAAAGCTACAATATTGTTTTCCTGCATTTTTTTGCATCATCTAACCTGCATCCGCTGCCATCGTTATCACTAAAAAATGGAATTTTTGGTATACTTTCAAACAGATGCACTGTCAGCGAAAAAGTACCTGTGTCGCCAAAGAAGGCCACATCACCGTCACGAGTTGTTTTTGCATGATCGAACTCGTTGTGATTTTATTATATCCATACGACGATATAATTGACAGTGCATATTACAAGAGCCACGTCATCGAACTTTGATCATACTCGTGTCCTTTCTATATCATTTAGAACGTTAGAGCCCATATGGTGACCTCACGCGACTCCACCCTGCTTATTCCACGGGTGTAATAAGCCATATATTACCTTTTGGACCTCTATGCACTTCATCTCCACAAAAAATATGTTTAAATCAACACACTTTGTTCTTTGCTTTAGTATGGATTTGGTTTTGGCCAAATGTTGTGTATGCATCTGGTCAACACGGTTGTAAGTAGGTCACATTTACTTATGGTAATCTTAATATGGTGGACAAATGTGGTCATTTCGGATGCGTGACAAGTTTAGTTGACCATTCATCTTACCAGGTCACTAACTTCGGTAAATTCTTCACAACCCTGCGTGTAGTTGAGGTTCAGCAACAGCGTACTTACAGTGGCACATAATTTTTTTTGTGTCATACATCAATATAGGATGTAAGACATTGTACTTACGCAAGATCTCCTCAAATGAACGTATGGGCTTTTGGTATTAATGCCCTATAATTGGGAGATGTGGATAGCACCTTAATTTGGTTAACGACTATCAATAAGGAATCATTATATTCAGTGGGATATGATATTACCGAACTGGGGTTCCGAAAACACCTTTTGATTTTTAGTAGATGTTTTCTGCGACTGACTTATGTACTTGTTCAACTCTATCAAACCCATCAGCTTTCTCATACCTTGTTTTTTGTCCAGCTCTATTCAGGTTGGACAATCAATTCGTTAACAAAGGCAAGGCTAAAGAATCATGGGACGCCTTCGATCTGTTCGCAGATTCGTTATGCTTCCATAGCGCTCAGAAGTATCGTACGAGAAGAAGCATATGGTCAGTAAATTGATCTAGATGCTGCGCGCGACCTAAGTCAATCGTGTGCTGAACGCATTTTAGTGAGTCGGAAGGAAGATTTCAAGACGGTGGTATATGTCAATCTCTATCTTGTGAACCTTAAAAAAGCATCGATGCGTGTGTAGCTCAGGATTAGACCAACATATTGCAACGAGACTGTTGGAGTTGTGAATCCGGAACACGTTATTACCAGAAATGATATTAACATATGTGTGAATGAATCAAAAATACTTTTGCAGATGTAACGCTACACAGGCGAACACCTGCTCATGGAATGTGCCAGCATCAATGCAGCTGCGAAAACGAAGAGACAAAGGGATTTGACGATGAAGTTATGGCAGTAACTGAACAGAAAGAAACATGGATGACGAAGAAATGTAAGTCCACCGCATAATCCAATTAATTCTTCGCTCTAGCCTGGTCAAAATGTGGCTGGAATTGCTAAAAAAAAGCGATAACTACAAGATGGAAGTGCATTATGTTGGCTTCATATTCCATAGCTGGAACCTGAAAAACCAATCAAAGAGAATAAGTGTTGTGTTGAGCTTAAACAGAATTTTTAAGTGATTATATGCTTATGTTTGGTGACAAATATTTAGCTTCTTTGCATTTTGATTTTCAATTAAATTTTTATTCGCTTTCACAGGTGGAGTATGCGTTTCCCCGTCCGAATACTTTCGCTGACAAAACAATTATCTTTAGTAAGGATCCAACGGTTATCTATGTGCAACAGTTTAACATGAATCAAGCATATTTTCGTCTGATTTATTGGATGAAGTATGTAGGTCTACAATTGATCCAATGCCAAACATTTCTTATAGTTGACATAATGCAGCATATACCACATTATCGTGATTTGAATATAACTTAGGTATTTGCTGTTTCTGCTTGCTACTATAGGGTTTTTGTAGGAATTGAAGTGCTAACACCTCTCTTTGTAAAGTCCCCACCACTTCCTTCATTACACCTTTTGCCCAACCGATTTCTCACACCCATTTTGCCAAATCTAATATTTACATCCCTATTGCCAAATTAGTCATCACACAATATATCTCGACATCAGCATTAGACAGAACAGTAATAAGATGCTGTAATTTTACGTCTTGCCTTTATTTGCAAACTTAGTCAATCTATTTTTGCGTGTCTCTAGAGCAGGCGCACCTGGCAGCGATGTGATACAGATCTCGAAAATGAGGTTCGGAGGAACGTGAGCTCTAATCTATTCTACCTTGAAGATATAACATCTAATCCAAAGAACTGCATCAACTACATTTCAGTTATATTATGTTTCAAATATTTAGCGGCTAGGAAGTGGTCTAGCGTCGTGGAATGAAATAATAAGTGCTTGTGTAGATCGCTTAGTGTTGACGGTACTCGTAGATGTTTGTACATGTTCGAAAGATACATAGAAAAGAAAAGGAGACGGAGGTGGCCCTGCTCGGTAACACCGTCGATCACGAATTATGGTCGAAGTTATGTAGTGTTTTCAATTTTTTTTTAATCCGTACAAATTTTACTGCTACCAATCAAAAACGATGAGTTAAAACTCCTACTTTATTGATGCTGTAAGTAGTCCAAACGAAGCCACTTCACGTGTACAGTTTGATGGAGGTGCAAGACCATCGCTGCCACTTAGTCTCGAACATTCCATTTTTAACTTTCTGTTTGCTCTTTTTAAACGTTCTAGGATAATCACATGCGGGCTTTGGTACGTGTGTGTGTGACAAAGCACTTCGTGGCTTAAATCAGTTTTATATCACCATAATGCATATCTACCTGTGAAAAGAGTATATGCTATAGCCTTTATCATCGAAGTGAAATGGACTAATGTAGTTAGGCAACGACTAGAGGCACATCACACTTTTGCCACGGGCACTTCCTATTTTTTGCTGCGGGTACACCCGCCCGTCTAATACAAAACAACGACAGGTCGCAATGAAGGATAATTTACGTATCCTTCATTGCGATCTGTCGTTGTTTAATGTATAATTTACATTGTAGTTAAAGCTAAATGTTGACGCTCCAACCGGATTGCTGGAGTGGTATGGCCAAGGGTTGTGGACCTTAAGGAATATAATAATTCACCTGAAAAAGAAAGAGGATTTTCACAAAGACCCGTCTTGGTCGCGCTAACGTGTCGAATTCTCCTCAGATTTATGCAATACGACAGAAGACACCAAAATAGTACACTCATCATCTCCTAGCTGAAATAGAAACGCCTCGTCGTGTCATTTAAAAGGTGTTCTGTAGATCAGCCGGTTTGGTATAGCAGTGCAAAATCAAAGGTTGCTGGTTTAGTACCTGTAGGGCTGTACAAACAAAAAAATTCAGGTTCGGCTTCGGGTGTTCGGGAATCAACAGCGCTGTTCTGCCAGGTAGTGACGTCCCCCACTCATGGGTACGTTTATTTGTTCAGTTATACACGACTAGAATTAAAAACTTGAGCCAGACAATTAGTACTGCGCGAATAGACAATTAGTATTGCCTGAATAGACGATTAGTACTACACAAATAGACAATTACTAACGTGTGTGTATGATAATACAGCATGCTACGTGTACGTGTATGCATAATGATACAGCATACTTAGAAAAGCAACTGGAGCTTGTGGACTAAGGACCAAAAATGTTCACTTTGCATTTTTCCTACCTGAACTGAGATCGATCACTTACCTTACAGAGGTCTCGCAAAATGGTAGACGAGGGCCCGTGATAGAGGCAACCATCGCCGAGACAGCTCCACTTTTCACATCCCGCTCTCATTAGAAACACCTATATTTATAAAACAAATTGGAAACAGCCTTGAACAGTTTTGCGGATACGAAGGGATGCCATCGTCGTCTCCAGATTAAAAAAAATGTTGCGGTTTATTCAGCAGGTCTACTAAAATTGCGATCGTAGCGGGCCTGAAAAACATTCATAACCTCAGTGACGGTGAAAGGAAGCGACGGAATTTCAGCAGAATGTTGAGATGACCGTTAAGGGGCGCGGTTATGCCAAATAGGATGGATAATTGGTCTTTAGCATCATTACTGCCAACCACAATCACAATCATTATTCGCACATGCCGAACTCTTAACCCCACATACGCTCCTGATAGATATTTACTGTTGTTAAGGGGATGCTTGACGCAGCGAGGCCTCCACGAAGCATCCCTGATCAGTTGATAGTCACACATGGCGTCAAAATGTCAATGGAGAAGTTATACAACAGCGTACATCAGCTTATAAAGAGGGAGTCGGACGGTAAGAGCCCGATAAAGTGCTAGTCAAACTTTTTAGGGACAAGGAATATGAGGAAGAACTAGTTTTGGGGGACGATGGACATGTTACCCATCGCGTTTTTGCAAATTCGGTAATTGCAGGTTTGACGAGACTCAATCACGACGTGCTAGTCTTATACAAAATTAACTAAACCAACAAGTACCGTCTGCATTTCCTCTACGATGTAGGTTCCATCGCATTGAACACCACGTTCTCCGCAGCCTCCAACTATATTAAGAACGAGAATGACAAGTCTTACATTACTGATGTTGTAATTCTGCACAAGCTCTTCCACATCAATGCGCTTCCAAAAGTCTATGCTGTTGATCGAGTGCTTGCCCTGATCTCGGCGTTGCAATGACCGTTTCCTGAGGCCTAGATTCTGTGTTGTGTGGCATGTTAAAAGAACTTCACCAATAATTAAATAGTAGTTCTGGCAGCGATCATGCACAGCTCATGAAAGACTAGGCAGCGGCAAATGTTTCTTATTGATGTTTTGCAGCTTTTATACATAACCGATGAGACGTCTCGCTTATATTTATACCCTTTCTCGGATCTTGTACTCATAAACGTAATATCACTTAATGGATCTCCAGTCTAGTTTCCAGATGCGCTGCCAAACGTACCATGAAGCGCTTTAATAACTAGACGGCACGTGCCTAGGTCCCTACAAGAAAATTTTGAGCGGCATGGAACAACAACGTCACGCACTTTGGACATGCCGTTACCTCATTTGGTGAAAGTGCCACAGCCGGCTGATAAACGTACCTGGGCACGAGCAATCTTTTTTTACAATGCTGCGAGAGAATTATGATGTCACTTAAAGGTTTTCTGACGATTTCTTTGGTGAAGTGTGCCAGCGATCTGACGAAGGCCCCTCTGTGTGCCTACAATTTCCTGAAGAAGGTTATAGATCAGAGCGTCACAAAATGCGTTTCAAACTTGTCGTTGGGAAAGTCAAAGAAAAGGCAAGTCAAAGATGGGGTAAGGTTGGCAAATTTTAAAATCTCTTTTCCACTTTTATTATTTGTTTGCAGCTAAAAATTGGTGCGCAGAACGCTCCAAGCTTATAAAGATTCATCGTCCATCTCTTCACGATAGTATGGGGTATGCTATGCAATCAGCGGATCAGGGAGTTTATCAGCGAGAATACACGTTTGAAAACTGAAACAGTTTTCACTGGCACGTTGTATACTTACCTATCTTTTACCTGAAGCTGAACTGAGAACGGAAGATCAATTGCCTGTTGTGTTAGAGCAAGTATTCAACAACTTGGCAAAGCTACCGGATCACCGGTAGATGATAATTATCCAGCATCTCCGCGGCACATCAACAAGGTTGTACTGTCCAATCAAGGAAACATAATTTGTGAGGACAAAGGGACGCCCAATCAACTCGTCGGAAAGAAAAACGTCTAGTTTTGACTTAGTGGAACAATAGCAGAAGGGTGAAAAAACAGAAAAGTGCAGCGCTTGCGGGGGTGTCTGCCACCGCAAGCGAAATTTTCCAGCTTAAAGCACGCTTCCACGCTTGCATCCGCACTTCGATAACCAAAGACGTACCACGATAAGGATTCCCCGTAATCAACATTTCATCTTCACAGTTCCTATGGCTTCGATCTCTCGCTCATCCTTTCGGGTTTTGGATTACGGGTGGATACCAGGTTTTGGCACCTGCACCGGATAAAAGATCGTTCCTAATACTTTTGAAATTCAATTCTCAGCCTGGCGCGATCGGCGACGGTAGACTTGGGGTGTTGTATATCACGGTGAAGGAGATAAAAGGCGATAGGTAAAGTTACCGATAGTGCTTATCAACATCTTGGTGTATATTATAATATAACTATTTGATATCCTTTGCATTAATTGTTAGTTGTTTATAAGACGGGTGGGAGTGCCCGCAGCAAAAGCGAGATGATCCTCTAGTTGTGGCCTTTTATTTACTCACAGACACACATAGGATAAACGTTACATCGCATTTAGTACGATGCGTAGGGTTTGATTAGCGTTATTTGCAGACATTGTAGCGGAGGTACACAGCTCCTTTAGTCAGAGGAGCACTAATATAACAAGCCAACGGCTTACGGCTGTCAGCCTATTAGTTCTACGGAACTAATACATATCAAGTTAAAGAATCACCCGGTCTTACAAAAGTCGGGTGGACTCTACAAGCTAACAGCTCAACTACTGTGTAGTTCTAGCAAACCACAAGCACAATGTGCAGAGGTGTAGGAGTCTAAGTACTCTCTAAGCTACGGCAGTTTTAAGAAGCTGCAGGGCACAATGTGCGAAGGGGGGAAGTCTAGGGACTTCTGCTCAAATGAGAACTGAACTATATTTATATTTTATTTTAGACAAAATCCTACTTCAAGTACCCTATATTATACTAAACTAGAGCTAATACAAATATTAGTTGTCGAACTAAATGGATGGTTGGCACATCACTCATTCATCAAATGATGACGGTACAAAGTACGAACACGTTAAGTACCGTAAACCTGGGAATATAGATCAATCGATATTCTCTTGCTGATATAAAATCCAAGGTCACACACATTCATCTGTTTCATTTAGGGGAGGTCTTTGACCAATTTAGCCAATGGCTAGTGTGACCCCGTTACAGACATTATTACAAGAAGAGTTTGTTAGAGCACTCAATATGACTTGTAAGGGACTTTAAGCGTTTACACTGACACACACATTCAGAAAAAACGAATTTAAAAATTGGCGTTCACCCTATGCGCAGTCACTTGTAGCCTCACTCTTCAGTATTGCAATTTACAAACGTAGGACTCAACCTGATTTGTATAGTATGACCCGCTCATTTGATATCATAGGCATTGGTCGTGGAAAGACGTGAAACGTTGTCATTATAGAGATCAAGTCTGTGTTGCCCACAAATACTAGTACATACCAAATTACAATATAATATGATTCGCTTCCACAAATTAACTACAAACATCATCATTTACCTTAATTATTTCCTCAACTCCCCATAAGCTAATATCCTGTCCTCTTTTTCCTCATCGCACCATGTTCCAGCATGGACGCTGCTTATTTCTTCGGAACTGAAATAATATAAAAAAAGGAATCACGATTCGGATGTACAAAGAGGCAGCGCATTAATAATTTCTACACTCAGTTCGCCCAGAGCGTCATCGTTGTCAGCTTTGCATCTCTCGCAGCAAATGGCACCAAAAAAATGCAACACCAAGATATTTTGGCCACATATCGTACGAATAAGGATAGGAGCAGATGTGAGGCCGCTCAAATTGCCATACAAAGCCATATCATTGGACAATTTTTGATAAATACACGTTTATCTGCCATGTCATTGAGCAGTTTTAAATAAATAGACTCTTTTAAGTTCAAGCTTCTATGCACAGTGAAAGGAGTGCAAAATGCAAGGCGAATCTCTTTTTATTTGTACTGTTAATTTTAGGAATGTTGTAGTAATCTCTACCCGCCACGATTTATTCTCTTGCCCTCTTCCTACATGTAACGGGGCGAATCGTTACATAACAATTTATAAGAAATTGTTAATAGAATATAACTATAAGAGTTATATTCTCAGAATATTGTCATAAGGACAAATATTCTGCAGCACTTACAAGTAGTTCCTAATTGGTTGATATAGGCCATTATATCAACCAACGAAGACGCGCCACGACAGACGCACGCAATGAGTGGTGAGCAGATAACTGATTTACACATTTGTATTTAGACATAGTTAGATGAAGATAAATAGTGATTTATTGCAGACATTAACTATTATAAATACAGTTCTACTTTTTAATTTAACCAAGTACTCGCTTCTTCTTACCGTCTTCCTCTGCACGTACGAGTGTACGTGAAGTTACGAGGCACCGCCTTATTCTGTCATCAGAATAAGTAGCTTGTACTGTCACCAGTACAAGCTTCAGGATGCCCCGTTACACCTGGTAGCACTTCGTAGTCCGTCCAAGGACCGCGTTCACATCCAACATGAATATGTTGGATGATGAAGATGACCAAAGCTTTCACGCTACGCGTGACGGATACTCCCATTTGAGCGATGTCGAATGGGATGCGGTTGAACGAATGGGTTCGACCATGGGCATCCATGCTGTTAGCGTCATGCTAGAGGCTCTCAATAGAGATGCCCAACATGCTACTATCGCCAAGTTCATTCAAAATGAACTTGACGCTGAACGCGAGAAAGTAGCCTTGCTTCACCAACAAGGTTCTCAACAAGCAGAGTTGTTGAGAGAACAAGGTGCTCAACAGTTTGAACTGTTGAGACAGCAGCAGGCTGCTGCTGGTGGGTCGATGCACTCGCGTCGACCCGATACTTTGAAGATTGACATCTCCAAGTATAGGGGGGTCGAAGAAGACTCCCTCTTGAGATGGTTCGTCGAATTGGATGACGCCATAAGGGCGCGTCGCATCGACGACGGGGATATGCAAGTTGCATTTGCCCAGTCAAATCTGGCAGGACGTGCCAAGACTTGGGCACTGGGGCTCAAGTTGCACGACCCATATGCGTTTGGGTCGTTGGAAGTCTTCAAGTCGCGGCTCAGACAAACGTTTGAACCGCCTAGAGCTGAGTTCAGAGCTCGAACCGAACTATTGAAGATCAAACAGGGTAAGCGTGATGTGCACGCTTATGCTCAACATATACGACATCTCACGAGTTGTATAAGTTCCAATCCGGTGGATGAACACACGTTGGTTTCGGTGTTCATGCAGGGTCTTGCGGATGGTCCCGTCAAGACTCACCTGTTTCGGCTTGAACTAGATTCACGAGAACAAGCCATTTCCATTGCGGAGCAGGAAGACTTCAGTCTGAGACAGGCTCGCGCCAGCTCGACATCATATCGTCAACCGAGACGATATGACAACGGAGGTCCAGAGCCGATGGAACTCTGTTATGTAGAGAGCGACAAGGCTCGCTCTACAGGCTACAAGAAGTTGCAGAGATGCAACAGATGTCAAAAGACAGGACACTACGCTTACGAGTGTAGTGCCCCTCGTCCAGTGTCTCGCGACACTGGGCGTAGTGACCGTCCACCCATGAGAAAGGGGCAGGTACGCGGGCCCGCTGTTGGTGCAAAGACGCAACGCCGAGATGTACCGTCAAAAAACGGACAGGATCAGTTGGTGCGGAGCACCCTACTGGTCCAGCTACGTCGAGGGAGTTTGCAGGCCTCTTGATGAAGGTTGCTCCCAACACACAGACGTTGTGCGTTGCTGCTCTAGGTAATGAGATCTCACTCATTACCTTGAAACCCGAAGAGACAAATAAGTTGTCCCTTCGAGCTCTAGTCGATTGTGGGGCGTCCAACAATTTTGTGCGACGCCAATCGCTAGAAGATGGTCACTTTAAATTCAGTGAATGTGACACACCTCCTACGAGGATGACGGTACGTCTTGCGACAGGCGCATCCGTAACCGTCATGAAGCGTATAGTGAAGATCCACTATACGCTAGAAGATACCCAATATAACGATGACTTTATCGTATTGGATTTGGATGACAAATTTGATGTCATCCTTGGAATACCGTGGCTCAGAAGGTACGAACCACGGGTAAACTGGCAACATCGAACAGTAACGATGCCTGCCGCTTGTTCATCAGATGGCCATCTGATGAACGTTTTGGAGCGTCCACAAGCGTGTGGATGTACTACGAGTGAGTGCGATGGCCTCACTTGTGGTACGGTCGTTAGTACGACTGCACAAAACCTTAGTGTACCAAACGGTTACACTTCGGAGCAAAGTTTCGGCGGCTGTGAGGAAACACAGGCTGCGCCGAAGGTCCACCACTCGAACAAGTCGGGTGGACTGGGACAAAGGTGTATCCCTAGCGGGGAACATCTAGAAGAGAAACAATCGATCGCTCAGGTTAAGCGAAACGATAATCCTAGATCGACTGGAGAGTCTTTCGTAGAGGATCTCGCTGTGGTTGCGCAACCCCAGCTAGAGGAAGTAAAGGGAATAAGTCCCAAGATTACAAATACGGCGGAAATAAGTTCCCCGAAACCCGCGGGAATAGGTCCCCGGGAAGCCGAAGGAATAAGTCCTTCGAAGCTTGAGGGAATAAGTCCCCAGGAAATGACAGAGACATTGAATGTCATAGTCAATAACGGATCAAGTGTAGGCGCTTATACACTTGATCTGATTGCGCCTCCGAAGTTAACTTCGGAGATCACTCAGTTGCCAACGCTCGAACATAAAAGGTTCTTGCGTGATCTGCGTAGTGGCAAAGTCAAGCAGATCTGCATACTCGTCGCTGACGACGAGTGTGTAACCGACATAAGGTCAGCAACAGTGTTCACTGAGAACGAGAGAGTTCTCAGTAGTTCATCTATGGACGAGATTGTCCTAGATGAAAAGACACGAGTTGAGCGATATGACTCCCAATCGTGGGAATCGCTCAAGACAAATCCTCTCTATGAAGATTTGGTTGTATTCAAGGCTTTATTACCTGAAACTGCTCCGTGCGAGTTACCAAAGGATAAAGGTACTCGACACGAGGTCGAGCTTAAACCAGGCTCGAAGTACTGTGTCACGAAGCAGTGGCCACTGCCTCGTGAACAAGTACTTGCGATCGACAAGTTCTTTGCCGATCGTTTAGCTGCGGGCCATGTGAGGGAATCAACTTCCCCACATAGCTCTCCGACCTTCTGTGTGCGAAAAGCAACAGGAGGGTGGCGGATAGTGCACGCGTTCAACAAATTGAACGCTGCAACGGTACCGGCTCAGACGCCGATACCGAGGAAGGACGTAATCATTGATGGTATGTCAAAGAGTACCATCTTTTCGTCCATGGATTTGATGGATGGCTTCTATCAAATCCTTATGCGGGAACGGGATATACCCTATACCGCAGTTAGCACGCCTAGCGGCATGCTCTGGGAATGGCTAGTAATGCCACAAGGGCTTAGTAATGACCCTGCCACGTTCAACAGATGTGTATCACACCTGTTGAGACCAGTACGAGAATTCGCGCCGAGTTATTTCGATGACGTATTCATCCATAGTCGAGCTATGGATGGAAAGTCGGACGTTGAGGTTCACAGGTACCACGTCCGACAAGTTCTTACAATCATGCGAAAGCATCAATTGTATGCTAACCTCAAGAAGTGTATATTTGCAGCAAGCGAAATACCACTTCTTGGGTGCATCGCTGGTAAGAACGGTGTACGTCCTGATCCCGAACAGATCAAGGCGATCACCGACTGGCCTGTGCCGGTTGATGTCAAAGGTCTTCGAAAATTCCTTGGGCTAGCGGCGTATTTGCATAAGTATTCACGCAATTACGCCGAGATGACTGTGCACCTCTCTCGTTTGTTGAAAAAGAACGAGAGGTGGTTATGGAACGCTGAATGTCAGCGCTCCTTTGAGGGTATCAAGCAGAGCTTGATACAATCCCCAGTCCTAGCAATAGCCGATCAGGACAGGCCATTTCATGTGGTCTGTGATGCCAGCGATTTTGCAATCGGCTGTGCATTATTGCAGTACGATCTTGAAGGCGTTGAACGCGTCGTCTGCTATCAGTCGCGTCAGCTGCAACCAGCTGAGCGGAACTATCCAGTGCATGACAAGGAACTCCTTGCCATGAAGTATGCACTCGCGAAGTTCAGAGTCTATCTATTAGGAGATAGACCCTTCGTTGTTTCCACTGACCATGCGTCGTTACGCACGGCAGTAAACAGCCCGCACCTTTCACAATGAGTGGCGCGGTGATTGTCATTCTTTGCAGAATACAACTTTACGGTCGAGTACAAACCAGGACGACTTAATGTCGTCGCTGATGCACTCTCACGTCGTCCCGACTTTGAACCAGTCGCGAAACCCAACAGTGAGACAGTCACTGTTGCGGTTATGACGTCCTCAGTCCCATCTACAACGTTGTATGATGATGTGAGGCGGGCATACGCCCAAGATGGTGAGATGTGAAGTTGTTGACACATCTCTCCCAACCATTTCGAGAATCGTTGAAGCGATTGTCGTCTGCATATCGATCTGCATCAGATCGATGCACTACTCGTAACGGTTTACTGTATTATACAGCCGTTTCTGGTGACACACCACGTGTTGTCATTCCAGATGATACTGATCTGCGTTTGCGGATCATGTTCGAGTATCACGATGCTCCTATAGGAGGACATCGTGGCCGAGAGAAAACATATCTCACGGTAAGTCGAGACTTTTACTGGCCCCGCCAGTATCAGTTTGTGCGAAAGTATGTTCGCGCATGCGAAGTCTGCCAACGAGTGAAGTCAAGTCCTTCACTGCGTGCACCTTTACAGCCTCTGCTGATTCCGGCTGAGTGCTGGGAATCCATATCAATGGATTTCGTCTTCGGGTTACCCAAAGACGCACGCGGGAATACGGGTATTCTCGTATTTGTTGACAGATTCAGCAAAATGGTACACCTTGTGGCTGTACCAGAGACAATCACGGCAAGTGGCTGTGCTTGTGTCTTTATTGACACCATCTTCCGACTTCATGGGTTGCCCCGTGAACTCGTATCAGACAGATATCCACGCTTCACATCTGATTTCTGGCGTTCCGTGTTCAAATCACTCGGAACGCGCTTGAAGATGTCAACATCTGATCATCCAGAGTCAGATGGTCAGACGGAACGTGCCAATCGTGTCCTTGAAGAGATACTTCGAGGATACGTACACTCCTTTAAGAATTGGAGTGAGTTTTTGCCAATGGTAGAGTTTGCCATCAACAACTCGGTGCATGCGTCCACGACACATACAACGTTTTACGTGAATGGCTTGCGCCATCCGCGTGTACCCACCTTACTAGAGTGTAACTCTGGTTTAAGGGGGGGAGGGAATCGCGCGAGCAAAAACCGATTTGGTTCACGCTCATCACGCTCTGACGAAGAGGTCATTGCGTTTGATGCCGATATCGATAACATCGATATTGAAGAAGATGATGCCAGTGAGAGTGCGGAAGCCCTCACTGAAGACAATGATCCCAGTGAGAGTGCGGAAGCCCTCACTGAAGAAAAGGTTGTTGTTGCTGCAGTGCGCTCACAGCACACTGAAGCTAACGAGTCATCAGATGAGTTCATACTGGCTCGCGAAACGGTAGTCCGTTTTGTGCAAGACTCCATCGCCGAAGCGGTGGATAAGCAAAAGCAAAACGCTGACAAGAATGGAAGGGCAAACACTCTTTTATTTAATAAATCTGACTTAGTCCTACTGTCTACGGTTAATCTACCAAAGCATGTAGTGACTAACTTGGGTAGCAGTAAACTACTACCCAAGTACATTGGCCCATTTCGTGTATTGCACCGCCTAGGCAATGCATACACGATCGAGTTACCACGTAAGATGCGAACGCATCCCACGTTTTACGTTGGTCGGCTTAAGCCGTACCATCAGTACGCTGCTTCTTCCGATGAAGAACGCCCTTGCGCTCAAGCATCTCGCAGAGAGCCTTGTGCTCCCGATGGTGGGCATCAACAAGGGTCTGAAGAGCAGCTATCTCATCCCGAGACCGATCAGCAATCCCACGAGCTACCCTTAGCTCGTCACGAAGAGATGTCAGAGATCTCTCGTTCTCAAGCTGAGCAAAGGCAAACTCAGCTCGATGCTTCGAGGCAGTGTCCACCATCTGGAGACGCCTATTCCGCTCATGTTCGAGATCGTCGCGTAACCCTTGCGTTACGCGATCAAAGAAGCTCTCGGGAACACACCGATCCACATGATCGTGTGGAGAGCGTCTTTCCTCCTCCTCCACCTCCATTAGAGGACTCTCGCGGTGGCCAGCGCTATCTAGTTGAGCAGCTGTTGAACCACCGCGACGTGAACGGACGTCGGACGAGTTATCTCGTCCGGTGGCGCGGCTATCCCCCGTCCTGGGATTCTTGGGAGCCCCGCTCCCAACTGATGATCGACGTACTGGGTCTGGTTGAGCAGTACGACGCGGCACATCCTGTGCCGCAGAAGGACCGCCGGAGAAAGTCTTCCCGGCACGGTCGTAAAGAGATTTCAGGTTGTCAATCCCTTCGTACATCTCAGTAGAGACACGTACGCGCCACCACGGGCTGGTAAGGAGGTAAGCCTCCTTAGGTGCTCGTGCAGAGTTGTTGACACAACATGGGCACGAGTCTCCCCAAGAGAGGCAGGGTAATCCTTTCTCCCTTGACAGACGATGCAGCTTGTAGCGTGCACCTGTGGGGGTTCGCTTTTCAAACTTATCACGAGCTTTGATAAGTTTGTCGTTCCAAGCGTCACGGACCTACATCCTCGAGGTTATGGATGTAGGCGTTCCACGCCTGAAGTAGTGAGGGACCATCACGTTTGTGATTCCCACTGTACCATCGATGTCTAAAGAAAGCATCGATGAAGAATTCATGTTCAGCGCGATAGTTTTTCGCGCTGGGGTCAAGGTGATGGATCCTTGACGAATCGAACAATCGTGTTCGATAACGATCACTCGTCGTCGCCGACAAGTGATCCATGATGGATTTTGGATGCATCCATGTCTTCTTTTCTGGAGCGAGACGCAAGACATTGCGGTCCCGCTCTTCCTGCGACGTGCCGACAGAAGTACTGGCACCTCGCTGTGAAGTGGTGTCCATTGGAGAACCGACACCACTATTAGCGCCCGAGTCTCGCGACCTCGAGCGCCTTCATTTCGGTGATGGTTCATCTGATTCATCAGATGAACCAAAGATGCTGCGACGCAAAGCATCGTCCATGCCACGCTTGGCAGGCGGCTTAGATTCAATCGCCGTCGATACGGATCCGTCATCCGTATCAGGAGAGTACGAGACACCGAGCTCGTACTCTGTGAAGACAAGAGTGTCTTCATGACCAGCGCCTGCATCACCAAGTGACACAGGCTGGGTCGCTTCAGCAACCGATGGGACATCAGTTGCTGTTGTTTCTGCTTCGGCGTCCGCACAGAGACGTGCAGACGCGCTCTCGGCGGCCTTGCTCGCGCATCGCATGGGCTTGTTTACCATGCGATGAATTGTTGGAAAGTGGACTCGGACCAACAAGTGCAAACCCTGTCCCAAATGATTTGGGACGAGTATCGATTTAGTCAATCAGTCACTAAAGTGACTGATGGTTAAGGGGGGGTGATGTAACGGGGTGAATCGTTACACAACAATTTATAAGAAATTGTTTTAGAATAAAACTATAAGAGTTATATTCTCAGAATATTGTCATAAGAACAAATATTCTGTAGCACTTACAAGTAGTTCCTAATTGGTTGATATAGGCCATTATATCAACCAACGAAGACGCGCCACGACAGACGCACGCAATGAGTGGTGAGCAGATAACTGATTTACACATTTGTATTTAGACATAGTTAGATGAAGATAAATAGTGATTTATTGCAGACATTAACTATTATAAATACAGTTCTACTTTTTACTCTAACCAAGTACTCGCTTCTTCTTACCGTCTTCCTCTGCACGTACGAGTGTACGTGAAGTTACGAGGCACCGCCTTATTCTGTCATCAGAATAAGTAGCTTGTACTGTCACCAGTACAAGCTTCAGGGTGCCCCGTTACAGGCCATCTTAAGAGCAATGAATGGGCAGCACGACAGTACGTCTATAACGATGATGTGAAAATGATACGAATAACATTTCCACATTGGCCGTCACTCATCCGTACTTGGAAGAAGAAGCAATTACTCTTAACCCACGGGAATTCGCTGGATCAGCAATGACGTCGACCCACGATCCTTTTACGGCAGCTCTACTCGCTCGTCATTTTTCTCGTTTGCCGTACACTGCCTAACTTACTGCTAGGTATCTGCGTCTGCAATTTTTCGCCACGGAAGGCCACGCTGTGTGTCTTATAGCTTAACGATTTACATATCTACTGAGTTGAGTTTACTTCGCAGCGGGTAAGTAATTTCGATATCTTCTTCAGACGAGTAAAATCAGCTAACATCAGTGAGCGATTTATCGACAGCATCTTCGATAGAAATATCATCACACTCATCGACTGTATTGGGGCTTTCGCCTTCTTTGCTAGCCTTACGATCCGCTTCTTCATCGTCGGACTCTACTGTGTTGATCCCGTATAGTAGCAGATTTACTTAGCGCTCCTTAATAGAGGATGTAACGGGGCACCCTGAAGCTTGTACTGGTGACAGTACAAGCTACTTATTCTGATGACAGAATAAGGCGGTGCCTCGTAACTTCACGTACACTCGTACGTGCAGAGGAAGACGGTAAGAAGAAGCGAGTACTTGGTTAAATTAAAAAGTAGAACTGTATTTATAATAGTTAATGTCTGCAATAAATCACTATTTATCTTCATCTAACTATGTCTAAATACAAATGTGTAAATCAGTTATCTGCTCACCACTCATTGCGTGCGTCTGTCGTGGCGCGTCTTCGTTGGTTGATATAATGGCCTATATCAACCAATTAGGAACTACTTGTAAGTGCTACAGAATATTTGTCCTTATGACAATATTCTGAGAATATAACTCTTATAGTTATATTCTATTAACAATTTCTTATAAATTGTTGTGTAACGATTCACCCCGTTACATCACCCCCCCCTTAACCATCAGTCACTTTAGTGACTGATTGACTAAATCGATACTCGTCCCAAATCATTTGGGACAGGGTTTGCACTTGTTGGTCCGAGTCCACTTTCCAACAATTCATCGCATGGTAAACAAGCCCATGCGATGCGCGAGCAAGGCCGCCGAGAGCGCGTCTGCACGTCTCTGTGCGGACGCCGAAGCAGAAACAACAGCAACTGATGTCCCATCGGTTGCTGAATCGACTCAGCCTGTGTCACTTGGTGATGCAGGCGCTGGTCATGAAGACACTCTTGTCTTCACAGAGTACGAGCTCGGTGTCTCGTACTCTCCTGATACGGATGACGGATCCGTATCGACGGCGATTGAATCTAAGCCGCCTGCCAAGCGTGGCATGGACGATGCTTTGCGTCGCAGCATCTTTGGTTCATCTGATGAATCAGATGAACCATCACCGAAATGAAGGCGCTCGACGTCGCGAGACTCGGGCGCTAATAGTGGTGTCGGTTCTCCTATGGACACCACTTCACAGCGAGGTGCCAGTACTTCTGTCGGCACGTCGCAGGAAGAGCGGGACCGCAATGTCTTGCGTCTCGCTCCAGAAAAGAAGACATGGATGCATCCAAAATCCGTCATGGATCACTTGTCGGCGACGACGAGTGATCGTTATCGAACACGATTGTTCGATTCGTCAAGGATCCATCACCTTGACCCCAGCGCGAAAAACTATCGCGCTGAACATGAATTTTCTTCATCGATGCTTTCTTTAGACATCGATGGTACAGTGGGAATCACAAACGTGATGGTCCCTCACTACTTCAGGCGTGGAACGCCTACATCCATAACCTCGAGGATGTAGGCCGTGACGCTTGGAACGACAAACTTATCAAAGCTCGTGATAAGTTTGATAAGCGAACCCCGACAGGTGCACGCTACAAGCTGCATCGTCTGTCAAGGGAGAAAGGATTACCCTGCCTCTCTTGGGGAGACTCGTGCCCATGTTGTGTGAACAACTCTGCACGAGCACCTAAGGAGGCTTACCTCCTTACCAGCCCGTGGTGGCGCGTACGTGTCTCTACTGAGATGTACGAAGGGATTGACAACCTGAAATCTCTTTACGACCGTGCCGGGAAGGCTTTCTCCGGCGGTCCTTCTGCGGCACAGGATGTGCCGCGTCGTACTGCTCAACCAGACCCAGTACGTCGATCATCAGTTGGGAGCGGGGCTCCCAAGAATCCCAGGACGGGGGATAGCCGCGCCACCGGACGAGATAACTCGTCCGACGTCCGTTCACGTCGCGGTGGTTCAACAGCTGCTCAACTAGATAGCGCTGGCCACCGCGAGAGTCCTCTAATGGAGGTGGAGGAGGAGGAAAGACGCTCTCCACACGATCATGTGGATCGGTGTGTTCCCGAGAGCTTTTTGATCGCGTAACGCAAGGGTTACGCGACGATCTCGAACATGAGCGGAATAGGCGTCTCCAGATGGTGGACACTGCCTCGAAGCATCGAGCTGAGTTTGCCTTTGCTCAGCTTGAGAACGAGAGATCTCTGACATCTCTTCGTGACGAGCTAAGGGTAGCTCGTGGGATTGCTGATCGGTCTCGGGATGAGATAGCTGCTCTTCAGACCCTTGTTGATGCCCACCATTGGGAGCACAAGGCTCTCTGCGAGATGCTTGAGCGCAAGGGCGTTCTTCATCGGAAGAAGCAGCGTACTGATGGTACGGCTTAAGCCGACCAACGTAAAACGTGGGATGCGTTCGCATCTTACGTGGTAACCCGATCGTGTATGCATTGCCTAGGCGGGGCAAAACACGAAATGGGCCGATGTACTTGGGTAGTAGTTTACTGCTACCCAAGTTAGTCACTACATGCTTTGGTAGATTAACCGTAGACAGTAGGACTAAGTCAGATTTATTAAATAAAAGAGTGTTTGCCCTTCCATTCTTGTCAGCGTTTTGCTTTTGCTTATCCACCGCTTCGGCGATGGAGTCTTGCACAAAACAGACTACCGTTTCACGAGCCAGTATGAACTCATCTGATGACTCATTAGCTTCAGTGTGCTGTGAGCGCACTGCAGCAACATCAACCTTTTCTTCAGTGAGGGCTTCCGCACTCTCACTGGCATCATCTTCTTCAGTGAGGGCTTCCGCACTCTCACTGGCATCATCTTCTTCAATATCGATGTTATCGATATCGGCATCAAACGCAATGACCTCTTCGTCAGAGCGTGATGAGCGTGAACCAAATCGGTTTTTGCTCGCGCGAGTCCCTCCCCCTTAAACCAGAGTTACACTCTAGTAAGGTGGGTACACGCGGATGGCGCAAGCCATTCACGTAAAACGGTGTATGTGTCGTGGACGCATGCACCGAGTTGTTGATGGCAAACTCTACCATTGGCAAAAACTCACTCCAACTCTTAAAGGAGTGTACGCATCCTCGAAGTATCTCTTCAAGGACACGATTGGCACGTTCCGTCTGACCATCTGACTCTGGATGATCAGATGTCGACATCTTCAAGCGCGTTCCGAGTGATTTGAACACGGAACGCCAGAAATCAGCAGTGAATCGTGGATCTCTGTCTGATACGAGTTCATGGGGCAACCCATGAAGTCGGAAGATGGTGTCAATAAAGACACAATCACAGCCACTTGCCGTGATTGTCTCTGGTACAGCCACAAGGTGTACCATTTTGCTGAATCTGTCAACAAATACGAGAATACCCGTATTCCCGCGTGCGTCTTCGGATAACCCGAAGACGAAATCCATTGAGATGGATTCCCAGCACTCAGCCGGAACCGGTAGAGGCTGTAAAGGTGCACGCAGTGAAGGACTTGACTTCACTCGTTGGCAGACTTCGCATGCGCGAACATACTTTCGCACAAACTGATACTGGCGGGGCCAGTAAAAGTCTCGACTTACCGTGAGATATGTTTTCTCTCGGCCACGATGTCCTCCTGTAGGAGCATCGTGATACTCGAACATGATCCGCAAACGCAGATCAGTATAATCTGGAATGACGACACGTGGTGTGTCACCAGAAACGGCTGTATAATGCAGTAAACCGTTACGAGTAGTGTATCGATCTGATGCAGATCGATACGCAGACGACAATCGCTTCAACGATTCTCGAGATGGTTGGGAGAGATGTGTCAACAACTTCACAATCTCACCATCTTGGGCATGCGCCCGCCTCACATCATCATGCAACGTTGTAGATGGGACTGAGGACGTCATAACCGCAACAGTGGCTGTCTCACTGTTGGTTTTCACGACTGGTTCAAAGTCGGGACGACGTGAGAGTGCATCAGTGACGACATTAAGTCGTCCTGGTTTGTACTCGACCGTAAAGTTGTATTCTGCAAAGAATGACAATCACCGTGCCACTCATTGTGAAAGGTGCGGGCTGTTTACTGCCGTGCGTAACGACGCATGGTCAGTGGAAACAACGAAGGGTCTATCTCCTAATAGATAGACTCTGAACTTCGCGAGTGCATACTTCATGGCAAGGAGTTCCTTGTCATGCACTGGATAGTTCCGCTCAGCTGGTTGCAGCTGACGCGACTGATAGCAGACGACGCGTTCAACGCCTTCAAGATCGTACTGCATTAGTGCACAGCCGATTGCAAAATCGCTGGCATCACAGACCACATGAAATGGCCTGTCCTGATCGGCTATTGCTAGGACTGGGGATTGTATCAAGCTCTGCTTGATACCCTCAAAGGAGCGCTGACATTCAGCGTTCCATAACCACCTCTCGTTCTTTTTCAACAAACGAGAGAGGTGCACAGTCATCTCGGCGTAATTGCGTGAATACTTATGCAAATACGCCGCTAGCCCAAGGAATTTTCGAAGACCTTTGACATCAACCGGCACAGGCCAGTCGGTGATCGCCTTGATCTTTTCGGGATCAGGACGTACACCGTTCTTACCAGCGATGCACCTAAGAAGTGGTATTTCGCTTGCTGCAAATATACACTTCTTGAGGTTTGCATACAATTGATGCTTTCGCATGATTGTAAGAACTTGTCGGACGTGGTACCTGTGAACCTCAACGTCCGACTTTCCATCCATAGCTCGACTATGGATGAATACGTCATCGAAATAATTCGGCGCGAATTCTCGTACTGGTCTCAACAGGTGTGATACACATCTGTTGAACGTGGCAGGGGCATTACTAAGCCCTTGTGGCATTACTAGCCATTCCCAGAGCATGTCGCTAGGCGTGCTAACTGCGGTATAGGGTATATCCCGTTCCCGCATAAGGATTTGATAGAAGCCATCCATCAAATCCATGGACGAAAAGATGGTACTCTTTGACATACCATCAATGATTACGTCCTTCCTCGGTATCGGCGTCTGAGCCGGTACCGTTGCAGCGATCAATTTGTTGAACGCGTGCACTATCCGCCACCCTCCTGTTGCTTTTCGCACACAGAAGGTCGGAGAGCTATGTGGGGAAGTTGATTCCCTCACATGGCCCGCAGCTAAACGATCGGCAAAGAACTTGTCGATCGCAAGTACTTGTTCACGAGGCAGTGGCCACTGCTTCGTGACACAGTACTTCGAGCCTGGTTTAAGCTCGACCTCGTGTCGAGTACCTTTATCCTTTGGTAACTCGCACGGAGCAGTTTCAGGTAATAAAGCCTTGAATACAACCAAATCTTCATAGAGAGGATTTGTCTTGAGCGATTCCCACGATTGGGAGTCATATCGCTCAACTCGTGTCTTTTCATCTAGGACAATCTCGTCCATAGATGAACTACTGAGAACTCTCTCGTTCTCAGTGAACACTGTTGCTGACCTTATGTCGGTTACACACTCGTCGTCAGCGACGAGTATGCAGATCTGCTTGACTTTGCCACTACGCAGATCACGCAAGAACCTTTTATGTTCGAGCGTTGTCAACTGAGTGATCTCCGAAGTTAACTTCGGAGGCGCAATCAGATCAAGTGTATAAGCGCCTACACTTGATCCGTTATTGACTATGACATTCAATGTCTCTGTCATTTCCTGGGGACTTATTCCCTCAAGCTTCGAAGGACTTATTCCTTCGTCTTCCCGGGGACCTATTCCCGCGGGTTTCGGGGAACTTATTTCCGCCGTATTTGTAATCTTGGGACTTATTCCCTTTACTTCCTCTAGCTGGGGTTGCGCAACCACAGCGAGATCCTCTACGAAAGACTCTCCAGTCGATCTAGGATTATCGTTTCGCTTAACCTGAGCGATCGATTGTTTCTCTTCTAGATGTTCCCCGCTAGGGATACACCTTTGTCCCAGTCCACCCGACTTGTTCGAGTGGTGGACCTTCGGCGCAGCCTGTGTTTCCTCACAGCCGCCGGAACTTTGCTCCGAAGTGTAACCGTTTGGTACACTAAGGTTTTGTGCAGTCGTACTAACGACCGTACCACAAGTGAGGCCATCGCACTCACTCATAGTACATCCACACGCTTGTGGACGCTCCAAAACGTTCATCAGATGGCCATCTGATGAACAAGCGGCAGGCATCGTTACTGTCCGATGTTGCCAGTTTACCCGTGGTTCGTACCTTCTGAGCCACGGTATTCCAAGGATGACATCAAATTTGTCATCCAAATCCAATACGATAAAGTCATCGTTATATTGGGTATCTTCTAGCGTATAGTGGATCTTCACTATACGCTTCATGACGGTTACGGATGCGCCTGTCGCAAGACGTACCGTCATCCTCGTAGGAGGTGTGTCACATTCACTGAATTTAAAGTGACCATCTTCTAGCGATTGGCGTCGCACAAAATTGTTGGACGCCCCACAATCGACTAGAGCTCGAAGGGACAACTTATTCGTCACTTCGGGTTTCAAGGTAATGAGTGAGATCTCATTACCTAGAGCAGCAACGCACAACGTCTGTGTGTTGGGAGCAACCTTCATCAAGAGGCCTACAAATTCTCTTGACGTTGCTGGATCAGTAGGGTGCTCCGCACCAACTGATCCTGTCCGTTTTTTGACGATCCATCCCGTTGTTGCGTCTTTGCACCAACTGCGGACCCTCGTCCCTGCCCCTTTCTCATGGGTGGACGGTCACTACGCCCAGTGTCGCGAGACACTGGACGAGGGGCACTACACTCGTAAGCGTAGTGTCCTGTCTTTTGACATCTGTTGCATCTCTGCAACTTCTTGTAGCCTGTAGAGCGAGCCTTCTCGCTCTCTACATAACAGAGTTCCATCGGCTCTGGACCTCCGTTGTCATATCGTCTCGGTTGACGATATGATGTCGAGCTGGCGCGAGCCTGTCTCAGACTGAAGTCTTCCTGCTCCGCAATGGAAATGGCTTGTTCTAGTGAATCTAGTTCAAGCCGGAACAGGTGAGTCTTGACGGGACCATCCGCAAGACCCTGCATGAACACCGAAACCAACGTGTGTTCATCCACTGGATTGGAACTTATACAACTCGTGAGATGTCGTATATGTTGAGCATAAGCTTGCACATCACGCTTACCCTGTTTGAGCTTCAATAGTTCGGTTCGAGCTCTGAACTCAGCTCTAGGCGGTTCAAACGTTTGTCTGAGCCGCGACTTGAAGACTTCCAACGACCCAAACGCATATGGGTCGTGCAACTTGAGCCCCAGTGCCCAAGTCTTGGCACGTCCTGCCAGATTTGACTGGGCAAATGCAACTTGCATATCCCCGTCGTCGATGCGACGCGCCCTTATGGCGTCATCCAATTCGACGAACCATCTCAAGAGGGAGTCTTCTTCGACCCCCCTATACTTGGAGATGTCAATCTTCAAAGTCTCGGGTCGACGCGAATGCATCGACCCGCCAGCAGCAGCCTGCTGCTGTCTCAACAGTTCAAACTGTTGAGCACCCTGTTCTCTCAACAACTCTGCTTGTTGAGAACCTTGTTGGTGAAGCAAGGCTACTTTCTCGCGTTCAGCGTCAAGTTCATTTTGAATGAACTTGGCGATAGTAGCATGTTGGGCATCTCTATTGAGAGCCTCTAGCATGACGCTAACAGCATTGATGTCCATGGTTGAACCCATCCGTTCAACCGCATCCCATTCGCCATCGCTCAAATGGGAGTAGCCGTCACGCGTAGCGTGAAAGCTTTGATCATCTTCATCATCCAACATATTCATGTTGGATGTGAACGCGGTCCTTGGACGGACTACGAAGTGCTACCAGGTGTAACGGGGCACCCTGAAGCTTGTACTGGTGACAGTACAAGCTACTTCTTCTGATGACAGAATAAGGCGGTGCCTCGTAACTTCACGTACACTCGTACGTGCAGAGGAAGACGGTAAGAAGAAGCGAGTACTTGGTTAAATTAAAAAGTAGAACTGTATTTATAATAGTTAATGTCTGCAATAAATCACTATTTATCTTCATCTAACTATGTCTAAATACAAATGTGTAAATCAGTTATCTGCTCACCACTCATTGCGTGCGTCTGTCGTGGCGCGTCTTCGTTGGTTGATATAATGGCCTATATCAACCAATTAGGAACTACTTGTAAGTGCTACAGAATATTTGTCCTTATGACAATATTCTGAGAATATAACTCTTATGGTTATATTCTATTAACAATTTCTTATAAATTGTTATGTAGCGATTCACCCCGTTACATGACCCCCGCGGCGTCCAGAGGACTCGATGGGCGTCAAACTTTTACTCTCTAGTTTGTCGTTATCGGGATATCCTTATCCGGTAGACACGACTCAGGATGTCAGTGGCGTCGAGTCAACCCGAAGAGTTTTGGCACTTGTCTGAACAATGAATTCGTCAGCGGTCCTTACCCAACCCGACTTACTTTTCTCGCCCGGTGATAGCTAAGTTATATCCTTGCTATGTAGATTGTCTCGTGCTCTTTGCAATCACTGCAATCCTGCACACACGGATACCAATGTCCTCTCATGCCGACAAGCTAAATTGGCTACATTTGGACTGCTGTACAACAAGTCGGAAAAGCGCGGGTGCACCATTATTGTAAGAGATTCATTCTCGTCGAACATGATATTGGTCGTCTTTGGTGCCGATCCAATACAAACGCTAGTCTCCGTCCGACACCGTTTACCTGCAGGTCAGACAGTGTAATTGAATGGAAGGATCTCTGCAAATACGTCATTATAATATCGAAAGTTGTCGGCGATAGCCAGATGCGTGGGTGTCTTCTTGCATCACAGAGCGAGCAACCTACTGGTAACACCTTCGAAGCCAAAAATTCTAGCAGAAACGTCTATGTGAGTTGTGAACACCGGTATAGCGCCTGCGGGGATAGCATCGGTGCCTGTGCGTGCATACTCGGGCAATACTCTGCACGCGATGTGCTAGCCAAAACATTTGAGACTCCTGCACGCCATCAAACTTGCATGACGGATTGCATTGACCGTTGTAAACGATGTATCATTGCTTTTGGAACGGAAATTGGTGCAATCCAGTGGCTGTCGTACCGTGCGGGCCCAACGTACACTATTCTCTAGCTCATCAAGCACTAACGAGAGCGACTGTTCTCTTTCTGGAGAAAAATTGGCTGCATCATAATCAGCTTACGTCAAAGTTAAAACGAGTTTTCCACCTTAGCTACTGCAGTACATGATTCATACGAGTCATCAGACGCAGTAACTTGCGATAATTTCATATTCTCAGACACCAGCTTTTGTGTCGTGAGTTTACTGGTCCCGACTCGTATCCGTTTCTGTCATCGAATTTACCAGCATCGTCCACGTTGTGTATCACCCGACATGCCGTGAACGATTTCGACATCTGTAAGACGCCGAATATCCTGCAGCAGACGTATCATTTTCTAACACCGAGGATACCATTTTCTGAGGGTGCATTGCTCAGCCCCGAGGCGTCACAGGGTAGAGATTAGCCTCTTTTTTACAGACCCCTCGGTCGAGCACAACGTGCACGAACGACATCAATGAAAATAGTCAGGATCTTATGGTAGCTGACGAGCATATCCCTAAATGTAAAAATCTTACTACCTGCTCCAGCTCGTGTAAAAGTAGTGATCTAGGACCACGAGCCGGTCTCAGAGGTCCTAATGTAATCTTTCTCACAGATCAGTCGCGCTGCTTTCATACATCACTCCTTCATAATCCGTCTTTCTTCGTTAAGCACGAACTTGTCATTAACCGAAGAGGTTCAGACCATCACATGATTCCTGCGCTTCGATTTTGGTAGCTGCCTCACACATCATTTACATTTTCCGTTATTGAAATGTGGACATCACATAGATGACCGAATGGTAAATGAAACGGAGCCGATACTCGGCAAAGGCGAAGGCTTCGCACGGTGTCAAGTATGCTGCAACCGTGACGGCGAATTCTACCAGTAATTTCATGTCCGTATGGTAACGACAGCCCGTCGATATAGGATACTCTTCGATTCAATGACGCTTGTAGTCGGCTTCGACCGCGCCGTCATCTTGAGAACGTCATTTGGCTACATTTAGGAGCGATTTACGCACAGACTCCAGCACTTTATAAGGACACGTGTCTTAGTATCTGTGAAGTCGGTGTGTTGGTAGTGTCCTTCGTGTCAAGATTCTGAATCGTCTTCTGACGTGCCTCATAAAGCACGACCAAATTGGCTTCCCGGACTCAATGACAATCTCGATATTATGAAGTGGCGTACGGCAATGCTGCCCTTCATGTATTCGAAAGCAAGCCACACTCGGAGCATTGCGATGAGGCGACGACAACTTTGCAACGAGCGCCAAGAAGCCCTCGCAGGCAAACGCCTTAGCGCAGAAAACATTTGGGTAATTCAAAGACGTGCAGCCATTAGCAACACAAGCGTTTCTATGGCCCTTTAGTCTTTCTTGAAGCAAGGTGGCTTGCGCTGGAATGCGATGGGAAACATAGATCGCACTGTCGTCGTGACGTATTGTAAAGGAAGCACTTGCTTGTGACAATCATTGCAGCCTGGCGCACGGAAATGTATCCGAGGATTTGCTTGACAAGATACCGCTTTTTACGAAAGGACGAAAAGCTCTGGCTTTGACATGTCACACTGACGTGTCGGCGATGCTGACTCGATTACGAAGGGTGTAGGTATGTATTCTATTTTGTAGGTGCAGTGGGTACAGTCAGTATTTCGAGCGACCGACGTCTGCCCTCTTCGGCGGGGCCTGCACATTCCCAACCGGACGGCCACAACTTACAGGATTCTCTGGGGGCCAGCCAGTCCAGGGCCCCCGACTATTCGATGTCGGAGGTTTACGTTTCTACGAGAGGCTGAGCTCAGTGGTACTGAGGTTCCCAGGTGGTACAACTGAGACTTCTGTGTCACATGTGCAGGTATTTAGACTTCTAGCTACTTTGCATGCTCTCCTGAAAGACAAGGGTGAAGGAAGACGGATATCACGTTTGGACAGGCAAGCGAAAACGAGAATGATCACGAGACGGTACAAGCCCTATCGGCCTTGATCGCAGTGCCTACGCGTCGTATGCTCCTATAAAAACGGGCTTATAACTGCAGAAAGCTGTCAAGAAAGCGAAACGATTTTCAAAATGATCACTGAGCACGAAGTGAGGTTAATGTCATACGCAACGTGTACGAGTCAGGGACGTCAATGGACGAATTTGAGAACCATCAGGAGCTGGGGATTGACCAACATTAAAGTGCCGGCAACACTTGAACCAGAAAGTATGTTGTCGATTCGGCGTAGCTACGTAGGAGGATAAACAGATGTCGCAGCTGGATTAAACGTTCGACAACAAGATGGATCGCTGGCTTTCACCACCAAATAAGCGTTTTACGAGTGAATCCTCAATGTGACTGAGCTGCAATTATTCTGCGCTGTATGCAGTAGGAATGGACCGACTACCTACAGGGCCAGCCACGCGACGTAAAGCACGAATGTACCGGCACGGAAGTCAGGCTAAACACGATCATGAAGGCAGTTGAAGTGCGACCCAGCAGCAGCATGACGTGTTCGTCATGAACTCAAGGCTCAACTCGGCCATCTGCACGTATAGCAGATAGCGAAGCGTATGAGAGCCGAAGGAGGAGTACATTCACGTTAAAGCAAGCAAGAAGCAATCGCTCGCATAGCAACTCAAGTCAGCGGCCAGAGCGGAACATCAACGCCCCAGCGGCTAGACTAATGAGCAGTCAACTCACTGTCGGACAGAGCTTTGGTCGCTTCGCCTCATGGGCCGACCGTCCTGGACCGAGATCCAACACGGACCTTGACGCTCTGCAATCATGAAGCGACGTATCTTTCGCTCCAGCAGACAGGCGACAGGTGTTCTTTACTGCACATATTAGAATGTGACAGACTTCAGTATGGAACGTTTCGCATCAGGCGTCGCGCCCGAAATCGAATCATGCTTCAGTTGTACTAGTTTACCTACGAGTCGCGTGATGGTGATGCATGTGGAATGCGGATCGATGCTTTGCGTGTCACGATCTCCACTAATCGCCACTGTTCATTGGCAGATTTGCAACGCAGTCCAGAACGTGCCTATGCGACGCGCTTGCACCGTCCAAAACGGGACCAGAAAAGGCTAGAAAAAGTCAATTGAGAGCGAGCCAAGCGCGACGAAGAGTCGAGTGGCTTCCCACGCACGCACGACCTTGGAGCTCTGTAGTCTGCATCAGCCACTTTGGTCACCGCATTATCGAAAACGCTTGGTCGCCCCACCGAAGCGCTGCAGACTATCCAAGATGGAAGGCTCAGAGAGCGTGCAGACGCTCATTGATCGGTTCGAGCGAATGGCTCGTGCTCATGTTTCACCTCCAGCTTCGAACTCTCGCTTCGTATCGAAGCGGAAGACGAGGGCGATGTTGGAGTCCAGTGATTTGCCCGTGAAGAATATCATTCATTGCATGAACAGGCAGCGCTTGTGTGGTCTGCCCACGCCCGTGCACATGGTTGCGGAGCAAGAGAAGGAGACTGTAGAGGTTCGAGAGAAGGTACTGGATGAAGAGGAGAGTGCCAAGTCTAAAGAAGAGCTGCTGAAGGAAGGGGGGACGGAACTTACGGGCGAGGAGTTACTGGATGTGAAGGACGCTGCAGAGGAGCTATGGGGGGAGGAGGAGACTCCTGAACCTGAAGAGGAAGTGCTGGATGGGGACGAGCAAGAGGCTGCACGTGCTGATCCATACGGGTCGGTTGCATGCAAAGATCGTGCTGCTGATACGCTACATCCAGATGACACCACTACTCACAGTTCTTACGATACGATCAAGTCCGCTTTCTACGATATAGCGCCATGCAGCCCGTCGGCTTCTTCAACCGCCTCTACAGGCTCTCTGGACTCGTTTTTCAACTCATTCGATAGCTGTTTGCCCGAGCAACTGCAGACAGCAGGTGAGACCAGCGCAGAAGGCTTTAGGGCTGTCAGACCTGCCGCCATTGACTGCTCAAGACGTTCTACTTTCTACGAAGATCGACGACCAGTGATGACCTCCAAGCTGACCCCGCCAATCCAATACCGGCGTCGTATGCTCACTCGGATGCCGTCATCCACGAACACTACGGTTCTTGCCTACAAGTCAGAGTCACCGCGCCCATTTCTTAAATCGGAGCGGGGCGTCACGGCATCATCGCCATCGACCAGGACTCCCTCAACTTCATCGTCTACCCCTCGATACATGGACTACGACAGTGCGCCGCGCTTTGTTGCCACCAAGGCTTGGAACATGGAGCGTCGTCGGCAGCTGGAAGAGCGCCACCGCATTCAAGCCACCAAAAACGCTAGGCCTCCTAAAAGCAGCAAACAATCATCTCCGACAATACGCGTCAATGGTACAGGCCCGCCTGAAGCAGGTTCGACCACGACTACCTGTGAAAGTGATGGAATCATCCAGACCAAGTTCGGTCGTACCTGCTCGATGCCAGGGATATCAAGCAGCACGCAGAGAACCCGGCAATTGCGGCGATGCCAAAGCAGGAAATCCCCATGTCCATCCGCGCCTTAACTTTCGACTCTAGCTACCATTAATTATCAGATTTGTGTGCTTATCTTACAACCACGAGACTTGAGCTTTTCGATCGGTGCTTTTCACTGGTTCTTGTGGTCAAAACTATGCATGAAATCACCACCACCACCAATATCAACATGTCAGTCTCTCTAGACTGCTTCCTGCCAATCAGTTACAGCGTGGCAGCTAGATCTTACATCAATCTGCATGCTAGATACGACGAAAACGCTAACGCCACTGCTACGAAGGACAAGAACCTCGAGGCCTCGAGTCCAAGTGACGTTGATTCCGAGTCTAAGGGTATTGATGTCGTACAAGTGCCACGTCTGCGACTGCGTGAACTCAACTGGAAGAATCGTGACCAGTTCTTAGCGATGATGGAGCGTCACTCGTTTGTTGTCCTCACTGACATAGGCAGATCGCTGGAACAAACCCATGACCAAGTGCTTGAGGAATTCGAGACGTTCTTTACAAGCGCCGACGAGAACTGGAAGAACAGGTGTACAAGCAAACACATTTACCGCAACGAGCACGGCAAGCCATTCTGGTATGCTGGATACGAGCACACAAGTGTACGCGACTGTTTTCGCGTGGCTTGTAGGGACATGTCGCGGCTGGTGTGGCCGTCGTCTGAGTTTCAAACGCATTGGCTGGCTTTGCAGCGCCACATGCAGCGCATTTGCGATCGTGCGTTAAGTTTAACGGTTGGCTACGATGTTGAGCCTAGCCATGCACGCTCGGATAAGGATTTCTCCGTCTGCTACGGACTGCACTACCCGAATAGTGAGGGGAGTGGTCAATCTGAAACGGAGAACGTTTTCGAGCATGTGGATCCAAGTCTGTACGTGGTCGAACCTGTGTCTCGAGTCGAGGGGTTGGATGTGTATGACCAATCTTCCCAGCAGTGGCTAATGGTTGAAAAAGTGTGCGTTCCTGGAAAAGAGATTGTACTCTTCTGTGGTCATGCCCTGAATCGTGCCACGCGAGGTCGCATACCTGGAACGCTGCACCGCGTTCATCGCAACCCGGACCGACGATTTTGTATTGTGTACGAGCAGAAGTATGAGGAGTACTTCCTTTGATGAAGCACAAGAGAAGATATCCCGCTATAGCTACATTCAGAAGAATCGACATCGGAAACAACATGTATCAAAAGTCTGCTGAGGTAGGAGGAATTTGTGCCATATTCATCAGCAAGCATGCGATACAACTTCTTCTGATCGGCATTTGTTGGCACCGTAAATGATCGAAAATGATTGGAGTAGCTGTACGTGTCGCTTGTCCACGTGCTGCGCAATGTGAAGAATTAGCGAAGGCGTTGCATGGTTAGCAGCGTGAGCCTCAAACGGTATGATTCCATGTCTTTGATAGCTTCAACACAAGCGACATCGGTGGCACCAAAGGAGTAATGCATTTGCCAATTTATTGCTGAATGCAACAAGCGACAAGATGACATGAAAAGAAATCCTTCGGCCTCCTTGTATTATTCACTTTTGGTCTCTTTAGGAATGGGGTTTATTACCATTCACCTGGCGATACGTCATCGCGTTGCAATTGACAAAGTGGAGTGCTACGCCATTGACACCAACACTAAGTCCACAGACATTTGATCTAGCCGATCACAGTTAAGAAGGGATTTGAAATGTTCGCACTCGTTTTCCTTATAATTCGTGCTCTTTACTGTCAAACTCGATATTCATAACATAATCACTAAATTCTTTGCTGATTATAATTTATTAATAAAAATTGTGTTTTTTCACAGAGCCATTTACATTCCCGCCCTGTTTTTCCTAGCCCTGAGTAAACGTTAAACAAAATCCACATGAATGGGACAATTTTTATTACTTCAATACGGACCCACGTGGGGTAAGTAAAAAAACTCCTCTGATATGCACAAATAGTGGTTTCGAGTAGTGGTCCGCGATCCCGCAGACCGCCCGGACGCAAAAATCACTGTGTTTTAGAGGTAATCGTCAAGCGTCACGATTCATCGTTAATGCTCGAGTTAAGCGCAGTGTGGCAAGCAATTGCTGTAACGGGGTGAATCGTTACATAACAATTTATAAGGAATTGTTAATAGAATATAACTATAAGAGTTATATTCTCAGAATATTGTCATAAGGACAAATATTCTGTAGCACTTACAAGTAGTTCCTAATTGGTTGATATAGGCCATTATATCAACCAACGAAGACGCGCCACGACAGACGCACGCAATGAGTGGTGAGCAGATAATTGATTTACACATTTGTATTTAGACATAGTTAGATGAAGATAAATAGTGATTTATTGCAGACATTAACTATTATAAATACAGTTCTACTTTTTACTCTAACCAAGTACTCGCTTCTTCTTACCGTCTTCCTCTGCACGTACGAGTGTACGTGAAGTTACGAGGCACCGCCTTATTCTGTTATCAGAATAAGTGGCTTGTACTGTCACCAGTACAAGCTTCAGGGTGCCCCGTTACACCTGGTAGCACTTCGTAGTCCGTCCAAGGACCGCGTTCACATCCAACATGAATATGTTGGATGATGAAGATGACCAAAGCTTTCACGCTACGCGTGACGGCTACTCCCATTTGAGCGATGTCGAATGGGATGCGGTTGAACGAATGGGTTCGACCATGGGCATCCATGCTGTTAGCGTCATGCTAGAGGCTCTCAATAGAGACGCCCAACATGCTACTATCGCCAAGTTCATCCAAAATGAACTTGACGCTGAACGCGAGAAAGTAGCCTTGCTTCACCAACAAGGTTCTCAACAAGCAGAGTTGTTGAGAGAACAAGGTGCTCAACAGTTTGAACTGTTGAGACAGCAGCAGGCTGCTGCTGGCGGGTCGATGCACTCGCGTCGGCCCGAGACTTTGAAGATTGACATCTCAAAGTATAGAGGGGTCGAAGAAGACTCCCTCTTGAGATGGTTCGTCGAATTGGATGACGCCATAAGGGCGCGTCGCATCGACGACGGGGATATGCAAGTTGCATTTGCCCAATCAAATCTGGCAGGACGTGCCAAGACTTGGGCACTGGGGCTCAAGCTGCACGACCCATATGCGTTTGGGTCGTTGGAAGTCTTCAAGTCGCGGCTCAGACAAACGTTTGAACCGCCTAGAGCTGAGTTCAGGGCTCGAACCGAACTCTTGAAGCTCAAACAGGGTAAGCGTGATGTGCACGCTTACGCTCAACATATACGACATCTTACGAGTTGTATAAGTTCCAATCCGGTGGATGAACACACGTTGGTTTCGGTGTTCATGCAGGGTCTTGCGGATGGTCCCGTCAAGACTCACCTGTTCCGGCTTGAACTAGATTCACTAGAACAAGCCATTTCCATTGCGGAGCAGGAAGACTTCAGTCTGAGACAGGCTCGCGCCAGCTCGACATCATATCGTCAACCGAGACGATATGACAACGGAGGTCCAGAGCCGATGGAACTCTGTTATGTAGAGAGCGAGAAGGTTCGCTCTACAGGCTACAAGAAGTTGCAGAGATGCAACAGATGTCAAAAGACAGGACACTACGCTTACGAGTGTAGTGCCCCTCGTCCAGTGTCTCGCGACACTGGGCGTAGTGACCGTCCACCCATGAGAAAGGGGCAGGGACGAGGGTCCGCAGTTGGTGCAAAGACGCAACAACGGGATGGACCGTCAAAAAACGGACAGGATCAGTAGGTGCGGAGCACCCTACTGATCCAGCAACGTCAAGAGAATTTGTAGGCCTCTTGATGAAGGTCGCTCCCAACACACAGACGTTGTGCGTTGCTGCTCTAGGTAATGAGATCTCACTCATTACCTTGAAACTCGAAGTGACGAATAAGTTGTCCCTTCGAGCTCTAGTCGATTGTGGGGCGTCTAACAATTTTGTGCGACGCCAATCGCTAGAAGATGGTCACTTTAAATTCAGTGAATGTGACACACCTCCCACGAGGATGACGGTACGTCTTGCGACAGGCGCATCCGTAACCGTCATGAAGCGTATAGTGAAGATTCGCTATACGCTAGAAGATACCCAATATGACGATGACTTTATCGTATTGGATTTGGATGACAAATTTGATGTCATCCTTGGAATACCGTGGCTCAGAAGGTACGAACCACGGGTAAACTGGCAACATCGGACAGTAACGATGCCTGCCGCTTGTTCATCAGATGGCCATCTGATGAACGTTTTGGAGCGTCCACAAGCGTGTGGATGTACTACGAGTGAGTGCGATGGCCTCACTTGTGGTACGGTCGTTAGTACGACTGCACAAAACCTTAGTGTACCAAACGGTTACACTTCGGAGCAAAGTTCCGGCGGCTGTGAGGAAACACAGGCTGCGCCGAAGGTCCACCACTCGAATAAGTCGGGTGGACTGGGACAAAGATGTATCCCTAGAGGGGAACATCTAGAAGAGAAACAATCGATCGCTCAGGTTAAGCGAAACGATAATCCTAGATCGACTGGAGAGTCTTTCGTAGAGGATCTCGCTGTGGTTGCGCAACCCCAGCTAGAGGAAATAAAGGGAATAAGTCCCAAGATTACAAATACGGCGGAAATAAGTTCCCCGAAACCCGCGGGAATAAGTCCCCGGGAAGACGAAGGAATAAGTCCTTCGAAGCCTGAGGGAATAAGTCCCCAGGAAATGACAGAGACATTGAATGTCATAGTCAATAACGGATCATGTGTAGGCGCTTATACACTTGATCTGATTGCGCCTCCGAAGTTAACTTCGGAGATCACTCAGTTGCCAACGCTCGAACATAAAAGGTTCTTGCGTGATCTGCGTAGTGGCAAAGTCAAGCAGATCTGCATACTCGTCGCTGACGACGAGTGTGTAACCGACATAAGGTCAGCAACAGTGTTTACTGAGAACGAGAGAGTTCTCAGTAGTTCATCTATGGACGAGAGTGTCCTAGATGAAAAGACACGAATTGAGCGATATGAGTCCCAATCATGGGAATCGCTCAAGGAAAATCCTCTCTATGAAGATTTGGTTGAATTCAAGGATGTATTCCCTGAAACTGTTCCGTGCGAATTACCGAAGGATAAAGGTATTCGACACGAAGTCGAGCTTAAACCAGGCTCGAAGTACTGTGTCATGAAGCAGTGGCCACTGCCTCGTGAACAAGTACTTGCGATCGACAAGTTCTTTGCCGATCGTTTAGCAGCGGGCCATGTGAGGGAATCAACTTCCCCACATAGCTCTCCGACCTTCTGTGTGCGAAAAGCAACAGGAGGGTGGCGGATAGTGCACGCGTTTAACAAATTGAACGCTGCAACGGTACCGGCTCAGACGCCGATACCGAGGAAGGACGTAATCATTGATGGTATGTCAAAGAGTACCATCTTTTCGTCCATGGATTTGATGGATGGCTTCTATCAAATCCTTATGCGGGAACGGGATATACCCTATACCGCAGTTAGCACGCCTAGCGGCATGCTCTGGGAATGGCTAGTAATGCCACAAGGGCTCAGTAATGCCCCTGCCACGTTCAACAGATGTGTATCACATCTGTTGAGACCAGTACGAGAGTTCGCGCCGAGTTATTTCGATGACGTATTCATCCATAGTCGAGCTATGGATGGAAAGTCGGACGTTGAGGTTCACAGGTACCACGTCCGACAAGTTCTTACAATCATGCGAAAGCATCAATTGTATGCAAACCTCAAGAAGTGTATATTTGCAGCAAGCGAAATACCACTTCTTGGGTGCATCGTTGGTAAGAACGGTGTACGTCCTGATCCCGAAAAGATCAAGGCGATCACCGACTGGCCTGTGCCGGTCGATGTCAAAGGTCTTCGAAAATTCCTTGGGCTAGCGGCGTATTTGCATAAGTATTCACGCAATTACGCCGAGATGACTGTACACCTCTCTCGTTTGTTGAAAAAGAACGAGAGGTGGTTATGGAACGCTGAATGTCAACGCTCCTTTGAGGGTATCAAGCAGAGCTTGATACAATCCCCAGTCCTAGCAATAGCCGATCAGGACAGGCCATTTCATGTGGTCTGTGATGCCAGCGATTTCGCAATCGGCTGTGCACTAATGCAGTACGATCTTGAAGGCGTTGAACGCGTCGTCTGCTATCAGTCGCGTCAGCTGCAACCAGCTGAGCGGAACTATCCAGTGCATGACAAGGAACTCCTTGCCATGAAGTATGCACTCGCGAAGTTCAGAGTCTATCTATTAGGAGATAGACCCTTCGTTGTTTACACTGACCATGCGTCCTTACGCACGGCAGTGAACAGCCCGCACCTTTCACAACGAATGGCGCGGTGGTTGTCATTCTTTGCAGAATACAACTTTACGGTCGAGTACAAACCAGGGCGACTTAATGTCGTCGCTGATGCACTCTCACGTCGTCCCGACTTCGAAACAGTCGCGAAACCCAACAGTGAGACAGTCACTGTTGCGGTTATGACGTCCTCAGTTCCATCTACAATGTTGTATGATGATGTGAGGCGGGCATACGCCCAAGATGGTGAGATAGTGAAGTTGTTGACACATCTCTCCCAACCATCCCGAGAATCGTTGAAACGATTGTCGCCTGCGTATCGATCTGCATCAGATCGATACACTACTCGTAACGGTTTACTGTATTATACAGTCGTTTCTGGTGACACACCACGTGTTGTCATCCCAGATGATACTGATCTGCGTTTGCGGATCATGTTCGAGTATCACGATGCTCCTATAGGAGGACATCGTGGCCGAGAGAAAACATATCTCACGGTAAGTCGAGACTTTTACTGGCCCCGCCAGTATCAGTTTGTGCGAAAGTATGTTCGCGCATGCGAAGTCTGCCAACGAGTGAAGTCAAGTCCTTCACTGCGTGCACCTTTACAGCCTCTACCGGTTCCGGCTGAGTGCTGGGAATCCATCTCAATGGATTTCGTCTTCGGGTTACCCAAAGACGCACGCGGGAATACGGGTATTCTCGTATTTGTTGACAGATTCAGCAAAATGGTACACCTTGTGGCTGTACCAGAGACAATCACGGCAAGTGGCTGTGCTTGTGTCTTTATTGACACCATCTTCCGACTTCATGGGTTGCCCCGTGAACTCGTATCAGACAGAGATCCACGATCCACTGCTGATTTCTGGCGGTCCGTGTTCAAATCACTCGGAACGCGCTTGAAGATGTCAACATCTGATCATCCAGAGTCAGATGGTCAGACGGAACGTGCCAATCGTGTCCTTGAAGAGATACTTCGAGGATACGTACACTCCTTTAAGAGTTGGAGTGAGTTCTTGCCAATGGTAGAGTTTGCCATCAACAACTCGGTGCATGCGTCCACGACACATACACCGTTTTACGTGAATGGCTTGCGCCATCCGCGTGTACCCACCTTACTAGAGTGTAACTCTGGTTTAAGGGGGGGAGGGACTCGCGCGAGCAAAAACCGATTTGGTTCACGCTCATCACGCTCTGACGAAGAAGTCATTGCGTTTGATGCCGATATCGATAACATCGATATCGAAGAAGATGATGCCAGTGAGAGTGCGGAAGCCCTCACTGAAGAAAAGGTTGTTGTTGCTGCAGTGCGCTCACAGCGCACTGAAGCTAACGAGTCATCAGATGAGTTCATACTGGCTCGTGAAACGGTAGTCCGTTTTGTGCAAGACTCCATCGCCGAAGCGGTGGATAAGCAAAAGCAAAACGCTGACAAGAATGGAAGGGCAAACACTCTTTTATTTAATAAATCTGACTTAGTCCTACTGTCTACGGTTAATCTACCAAAGCATGTAGTGACTAACTTGGGTAGCAGTAAACTACTACCCAAGTACATTGGCCCATTTCGTGTATTGCACCGCCTAGGCAATGCATACACGATCGAGTTACCACGTAAGATGCGAACGCATCCCACGTTTTACGTTGGTCGGCTTAAGCCGTACCATCAGTACGCTGCTTCTTCCGATGAAGAACGCCCTTGCGCTCAAGCATCTCGCAGAGAGCCTTGTGCTCCCGATGGTGGGCATCAACAAGGGTCTGAAGAGCAGTTATCTCATCCCGAGACCGATCAACAATCCCACGAGCTACCCTTAGCTCGTCACGAAGAGATGTCAGAGATCTCTCGTTCTCAAGCTGAGCAAAGGCAAACTCAGCTCGATGCTTCGAGGCAGTGTCCGCCATTTGGAGACGCCTATTCCGCTCATCCTCGAGATCGTCGCGTAACCCTTGCGTTACGCGATCAAAGAAGCTCTCGGGAACACACCGATCCACATGATCGTGTGGAGAGCGTCTTTCCTCCTCCTCCACCTCCATTAGAGGACTCTCGCGGTGGCCAGCGCTATCTAGTTGAGCAGCTGTTGAACCACCGCGACGTGAACGGACGTCGGACGAGTTACCTCGTCCGGTGGCGCGGCTATCCCCCGTCCTGGGATTCTTGGGAGCCCCGCTCCCAATTGATGGTTGACGTACTGGGTCTGGTCGAGCAGTACGATGCGGCACATCCTGTGCCGCAGAAGGACCGCCGGAGAAAGTCTTCCCGGCACGGTCGTAAAGAGATTTCAGGTTGTCAATCCCTTCGTACATCTCAGTAGAGACACGTACGCGCCACCACGGGCTGGTAAGGAGGTAAGCCTCCTTAGGTGCTCGTGCAGAGTTGTTCACACAACATGGGCACGAGTCTCCCCAAGAGAGGCAGGGTAATCCTTTCTCCCTTGACAGACGATGCAGCTTGTAGCGTGCACCTGTCGGGGTTCGCTTTTCAAACTTATCACGAGCTTTGATAAGTTTGTCGTTCCAAGCGTCACGACCTACATCCTCGAGGTTATGGATGTAGGCGTTCCACGCCTGAAGTAGTGAGGGACCATCACGTTTGTGATTCCCACTGTACCATCGATGTCTGAAGAAAGCATCGATGAAGAACTCATGTTCAGCGCGATAGTCTTTCGCGCTGGGGTCAAGGTGATGGATCCTTGACGAATCGAACAATCGTGTTCGATAACGATCACTCGTCGTCGCCGACAAGTGATCCATGACTGATTTTGGAGGCATCCATGCCTTCTTTTCTGGAGCGAGACGCAACACATTGCGGTCCCGCTCTTCCTGCGACGTGCCGACAGAAGTACTGGCACCTTGTTGCGAAGTGGTGTCCATTGGAGAACCGACACCACTATTAGCGCCCGAGTCTCGCGACCTCGAGCGCCTTCGCTTCGGCGATGGTTCATCTGATTCATCAGATGAACCGAAGATGCTGCGACGCAAAGCATCGTCCATGCCACGCTTGGCAGGCGGCTTAGATTCAATCGCCGTCGATACGGATCCGTCATCCGTATCAGGAGAGTACGAGACACCGAGCTCGTACTCTGTGAAGACACGAGTGTCTTCATGACCAGCGCCTGCGTCACCAAGTGACACAGGCTGGGTCTCTTCAGCAACCGATGGGACATCAGTTGCTGTTGTTTCTGCTTCGGCGTCCGCACAGAGACGTGCAGACGCGCTCTCGGCGGCCTTGCTCGCGCATCGCATGGGCTTGTTTACCATGCGATGAATTGTTGGAAAGTGGACGCGGACCAACAAGTGCAAACCCTGTCCCAAATGATTTGGGACGAGTATCCATTTAGTCAATCAGTCACTAAAGTGACTGATGGTTAAGGGGGGGGTGATGTAACGGGGTGAATCGTTACATGACAATTTATAAGAAATTGTTAATAGAATATAACTATAAGAGTTATATTCTCAGAATATTGTCATAAGGACAAATATTCTGTAGCACTTACAAGCAGTTCCTAATTGGTTGATATAGGCCATTATATCAACCAACGAAGACGCGCCACGACAGACGCACGCAATGAGTGGTGAGCAGATAATTGATTTACACATTTGTATTTAGACATAGTTAGATGAAGATAAATAGTGATTTATTGCAGACATTAACTATTATAAATACAGTTCTACTTTTTACTCTAACCAAGTACTCGCTTCTTCTTACCGTCTTCCTCTGCACGTACGAGTGTACGTGAAGTTACGAGGCACCGCCTTATTCTGTTATCAGAATAAGTAGCTTGTACTGTCACCAGTACAAGCTTCAGGGTGCCCCGTTACAATTGCGGTGAAGAAGCACCGTCGAGGTTAGGATATAATGTCGTGGCTGTATTTTTGTTGTTACGTAGAATACGAATGTATTGAAGTATAGCGACTTTTTGCTGCTTAAGGGATGTGAGTCGTGGTTTATGGCTGCGAATGGGTTTGGCTTCTGCATTACAACAGGTGGCTGTGGTGTTCGCAGCAGACAAGGTGTAGCGGAGCTACACAGCTCCTTAAGTCAGAGGAAGACTTAACGCTCTACGAGCAACTTAGCTCCAAAGAACTAACGACTTTACGAGTCAACAAGCTTTACAGCCTCAGATCCCTGTTCCAGGGGACCTAACGATTCAGTGAATCGACAGCACTCAGTGCTCAAGAGTAGCCATCTCAAGGAGGTGTTGCCAACTCTTTGTGATCAGTGATCAACGATCAAGACGGCTCGCAAGACACGGGTCCTTTAGATCAAAACGGGAACTGATTTTATTTTTGTTAACGCTTATAGAATATCTTAATCCTACTCAAAGATCTTTCGTACCTGATGGCTGACACTCGTCAGCCCCTACAAACCAATACGATATTCTATATCACCTTCACAAAGGGGTAACCTCAGGTGTGTAACACCTCTGGTACAAAGTACCATAATTTCGTGCAACCCCGTTACACCCTCCCCACCAGACTGACGCTTGCCAAAATGTCAATCGAACTTGTGTTCTCAGCGAGAACAGTGCGCGTGCGGTGAATCTCACGGGAATGTACGCTCTAGCACGATGTCCTCACCACCAAACGCGTCAAAGGCTCTGTGTAATTACCTCGGAATAGAGGAGGAGGTGGACTATGGTAGCGATACCAGTGTCCGCGATGATACAGGGACAATGTCCGGCTCACTGATGCCTGAGGCACGACCTTCGAACACCCCAAATCCGTTCGCTGAACGTGGAGATGCGAGCGCGCCACCAGCGCAGCACGCAGCATCTGGGTCTGATGAGACTATCATCACGAACCCGCTCGATGAGCAACAACAATTGCTTGTCCAAAAAAAAGAAACGCTCAGCGTTATGTACAAATGGCTGCAACCCTTGAACGCCAGCGTGACTATGTGTTCACTCCACCCAGTGTGGAGGAACGTCTACGTCAAGCGGCCGGCCAAACATTGGCAACGTGGGTCATTGGCCATGGGCCTAAGACTCCTGAGGAGGTGGTGAGCTGCCAGGTACTTTGTGAGAGGTACCTGGAGCCGCACCTAACGACTCAAAGTCAATACAAGGCACGCCTTGACATGCAAGCACGTGGTACACTGGTTCCACCAATCAAGGGTATACCCATTCTCTTGCTCGCAGGCGAAACAGTGAGCGAAGAAGACGATGCCTTCGTTCACTGGGTGCACTATGTGCGTCGCCTCAGCAATATTTTTGCTCTAAGGGCTAGTGCCCATGCGGCTGATGTGCGTCTCGAACGCAAGCTTCGGTATGATTGTGCCAAGCTTAAGGCCAGAGGCCAATTGCGCAAGCGCACGCGCTATGCTTCGGCTACTAAGGTAGCCGCGAGTGCTGGTCAGTCTGTGGCCAACAACCCGCCAACCTGCACCACTAGTGGTGGGGAACGGCCTCGGTCTCGAGATGACCATGGCCACGATGCTCAAAAGCCTTTAAAGCATATGGGCAGTCTTGCCGAAGAGGGACCTCAAATTCCCATGAGTTTTCAGACTCAGGGTACCCACGCCACTTTACCAGATTCTGGTATTGGACCTGACGACGAAGTCATTTTAGTAGTCTCTCGACATGAAATTGACGACACCCATGCTCATCGAGCAAAGTCGGTGGCGGCCGGTGTACCGGTGGAGGCCCACGAGAAATTGGTTCTCGAATTGAAGGCTCTTTAAGAGGCCTTGGGTAAGTCCCAGTGCATGCTGGATGCGATGCAAAGCCGCCTTCAGGCGATGGAGCAAGCTCAAACTCGGAGCGAGGCTCAGTTGGACTTGCTGATTCGCCTACAGCAATCCGGGGCAGTGCCCTTGTCGTCGGCGCAAGCGCCTCCAAGTTCACATGGGAAGGATCCCGGTACGCCTTAAGTAAGCCTGCGTAGAACACTGGATGTGTGCGCAATTTGCGCGGGAGGTTTAGCGTATACGCAAGTCCCTTCTTAGCCGCGACCGTAAACCGTCCGATAAAGCGTGGACGCAACTTCGTCTTAAAGACAGCAGACACTACAGTTGTAGGTAGGTTTTTAGCATTGAGTAGTACTTGGTCTCCGACCTCATAACGTTCAATACAATTTCTGCCTTTGGCATCAGCTTGTTGTTTTTGGGTATCTTGGCTATCAGCCATTGCGTCACGCACAAGTCGTAAGACATTTAATCGCGTTGCGAGAAACTCGCCTACCTGTTTTTGAACAGTAGCAGGGCTGATCTCAGCAATCCGATCGGCAACCTCTCCCTCACCAAGCCTTGATACACGTAGTGATAGCGTTAACGGAACGCGAGGGTGAGTGAGACCGTTTATATAGAACGGAGTAAAGCCTGTTGAGGCATGCACAGCGTTATTCAACGCAAAATCAACAACAGGGAGCATTGATCTCCAATGCCTAGGCGTATCAGCACAAACACTGCGCAAAATGTCATTGATGACGCGGTTAACACGCTCAGTTTGACCGTCGGTATGCGGATGATCCGCTGTGGACATGTCCAACCGAGTGCCAAGCACCTTGAAGATAGACTTCTAAAATTTCCCAGTGAAGCGGGGGTCTCCATCAGAGATAATTGCCACCGGCAAGCCATGTTGGCAAGACACACGGTCGGTAAACAGCTTTGCTGTACCTTCAGCATCGATGCTATCCGGCACAGCCGCTAAGTGAGCCATCTTGCTTAATCGGTCAACAAAGACCACAATACCAGTGTTGCCTTCCGAATCTTTCGGTAGGCCTAACACAAAATCCATGCTCATGGACTCCCAACAACCAGTAGGTACTGGCAAACTAGCCAGCGGCGCCGCCACATGTGCCGAGGGTTTAACCCGTTGACACGTTTCGCACGTACGCACATAGGTGCTCACCCACTTATAAAGTTTGGGCCACCACGACTTTGGCTCACCGAGCTATAAGTCCTTTCACGACCGAAATGACCACTTAAAGCAGAATCATGTGCCTCATAGAGGATTCAATACTTTAATTCCTCATCGTGAGGTACAACGATACGAGGGTTATCATCAATATCCGTGCGATAGCACAACAGGCCATTATCGATGGAATATCGATGTAGCCTCGCGCGTAAACGTGCCGACAATTCTATGTCCGAGTCTTTAAACTCATCGCTCCCAAGAGCACGTAGCAAAGCTACACACTGATCGTCCTTGGCATATGCCGCACGAATTAAGTCAGGGGCTGACGACGACAGAGTCGTAACATGAGCAAGCTCATATTCAGGTCGACGCGATAGCGCATCAGCCAAAGCATTTTGCTTACCTGGCTTTTACTTCACCTCGAAGTTATATTCGGCAAAGAAGGAAAGCCAACGAGCCATTCTCTGTGAGAGATGAGGCGACTGTGTTGCAGTGCGTAATGACGCATGATCTGTATAGGTCACAAACGACTTGGAGCCAAGCAGATATACTCTAAATTTGACAAGAGCATAATTTATAGCAAGTAGCTCTTTGTCATGAACAGGATAGTTCTTTTCAGCAGCTTTCAGTTGCCGAGACTCGAATGCGATGACGCGTTCGCGTCCGTCGACATCTGTTTGTAACAGAGCACTGCCTATGGCAAAGTCAGATGCGTCACAGACGACACTGAAAGGCCGACCAGAATCGGGCAAAGCCAATATTGGCGCATGAAGGAGACTTGTCTTAACTGCTTCAAACGCATCATGTACGGTGTTACCCCAACACCAATCCACATCATTTACTAGGAGATTGGACAATGGCCGAGCCATATCTGCGTGATTCGCACTGTACTTGTGTAAGTAATTGGCAAGGCCAAGCCACTTACGCAAGTCCTTTTGGTTCTTGGGAACCGGCCAGTCGACTATGGATTTCACCTCAGCGGGATCCGCTCGAAGCCTTGCTTCCCAATGAAGCACCCTAGAAAGGGAATCTCTTCTGCACCAAAGATGCACTTCGACTCGTTAGCATACAACTTATTCGTTCGCATGCACTCGAGCACAGCTCGTAAATGATCAACGTGGTTATCCACATCTGATCGCCCATTCATTACACGACTATTGACAAATATGTCATCGAAGTACGTTTGTGCATAGCCTCGATGAGGTCTGAACAGTTGCGTTACCAGCCGGTTAAACGTAGCCGGGGCGTTAGGTAGCCCTTGTGGCATAACAAGCCACTCCCAGAGCATACCGCTCGGAGTACTCACCGCTGTTAGCGGAATATTACTTGCTCGCATAAGCAGTTGGTGATAACCATCGACTAAGTCGAGTTCACTGTACAATGTACATCCTACCATTTTGTTTTGAAGCACATCCATTCTAGGAATAGGCGTCTGCGCCGTTATAGTGGCTGCATTAAGCTTATTATAAGCATGCACAATACGCCACTTGCCATTTGGCTTTTTGACACAAAATGTCGGTGTTGAATGAGGAGATTTACTCTCACGAACCATTCCAGCCGCGTGCTTAGCACGAAAGAAGTCGTCAATGACGTCACACTGTTCTTTAGGCAAAGTACACTGCCGTGTTACACAGTATTCAGTTCCAGGAACTAGGTCAATCTCATGACGTACACCTCTATCGGGAGGCAAGGCAGAAGGTGGGTTGTGACATACCACATCTTAAATATCCTTAACTAAAGGATATAACGGATCCAAAGGATCTTTAAGGATGGAGGATCCGCTTCGTGCACTAATTGCCGCCTTTGTATCCTCCAGGACAGACTCATCCATTAACGAGGAAGAATTCAACTCAGTATCAGGTCTAATGACCGCTAACTCGGATAACTCTCCTGTCTTCAAGGCCTGGCTAAACTCGCCATCAGACATTTCGTCTAGCTCACAAAGAGCGTCCACAGATGGAAGGGTTTCAAGGCAAACACTGCCATCAACCTGACCAGTCACTCCATTAACAAGTGTATATAGTGTATTACTGTTATCACAATGTGACTGTGAGGACGCCTGGCGCATAAAAAATGCTACCCGGCGTCTCGATCGTCTCTTCGAGACCTTACACCCCTTAGGGGTCGGGACAACATTGTCCCCATGGTTACTATTAACCACAGTACGCTCTGTACGAGAGCTTTTGTCTTGACCGACATCCGGTGAAGTGTTACGCAACTCGAGCACTTCACCCAGTGGATTGAAACGTGCCACTCCACGTGTATTATGCGGGCCTAGCCCCAAATTTAACGGCGTCTCGCCAATAAAGTCATTACCGACATTAGGTGTGTTGCCCTCAGGGCCGTCCTTACTGTATGACGTATCGCCAACAATGCCATTACTGGCGTTAAGCGTGGTGCCCTCACGGCCGTCCACACTATACGGAGTATCGACAACAATATCATTACTGACATTTGGTGTGGTGCCCTCACGGCCGCCCACACCATATGGCGAATCGCCAACAACGCCATTACCGGCGTTAAGCGTGGTGCCCTCACGGCCGTCCACTCTATACGGCGTATCGCCAACAATATCATTACTGACATTAGGTGTGGTGCCGTCACGGCCGCCCACACAATATGGCGAATCGCCAACAACGCCATTACCGGCGTTAAGCGTGGTGCCCTCACGGCCGTCCACTCTAAATGGCATATGGCCAAAAATGTCATTACCGACGTTCAGTGCGGTGCTCTCACGGCCGACCGCACTCGGTGTAGTTTCACGTGTCACCATACACACATCAAAGGAATCACATCCTTGATCACTAGGCCCTAGGCCAACCATGCTTTCAGCATGCAGTGACTCGTTATCACAACGAGCAACACTTAACGGAGTACGTGCCGTTTCACTAGTTTCAGACGAGCTAGGCTCGGAACTTATGTTTGTAACATTGGAGTTAGATAACTCAGACATTCCAATATCTAGCACATTGACATCTTCTGTCAAAGGCTCGCGCCAATAGCGCTTCTGTTGCCTAGCGAAGGTGGGTTCATGACTCTCCAAAGCTTCGCTAGGAACATTGCGCGTAGCGCCTAAGGTCTTAGAACTCCAATCAATCCAGGGCCCATGGCGTTCAAGCCAAGCCATACCTAGGATGAGATCATATCTCGAGTCCAAATTCAGGACAAGACAGCGCTCAATACTGTCAAAGTCTAAAACTTTTATACCTAAGTTATATGGAGCTTTAGGCACAGTTACGCGACTTCCGGTCGGTAAACGAACCGTGATAGAATCACCCTCATGCGCTGTAAGCGCCTCAGCACAACGCTGACTTCCCTCAAGGGAACGGCGTCGAGCATAATTGCAAGACGCTCCAGCATCGATCAATATCGACCAAGGCTTCTCAAAGCCCTTTATTTTTGCCTCGGCGGCCAACAAGCCAGACTTGTATCCACGCACCATACCTGTAGGTATGGTACTACTTGGGGCTAAGCCCTGCATTCCTTTACCTTCTAAAGGTGTAACAGAACACAGTTCTTCCCCAGTAGGGCGCCCCGCGCCTACTGGGTGTCAGCATTTTCCCGTGCCATGCCAGACTTCTGAATCGGGGTCGAGTGTTGGCTCGTAGCCTGGCGTTGCTTACGCAAAGGGCAACCAGGCCACAAGTTTTTAGTGCTTCCGCACGTAAAACATCGTCGTACGACGTGTTGCTGCTCAGCAGCTTGAAGCTCAGCTTCCCCTCCATCTTCAGCATAGCGGAGATCCATCGGTTCCGGCCTATTATAGGCAGTGGTACCCGAATAGTTTGCTCTCACAGAGCGAGGATTGTATTCGTTCCAACCAAGTCTGGCCGACTTGAAGTTATGCTCAGCATTAAGAGCAATTATTACAGCCTCTTCAAACGTAGAGGGGTGAACCCGAAAAACCTCGGTTCTGGCAATGCCAGTACGTAGACCTTCCATGAAGATAGTCACATGGACTGCTTCAGGCAGAGGGTCAGACTGCATTGCAGTCATGAGCGTTTGCAGCTCTTGGACATAGTACGATAGTTCTTACCCTGGCGGGTAGAAAGAAAGCGTGAACGCACGCGGTAAGCCTAGTTGGGTGTTGAGAACACCTGTACCAATTGTGACTTAAGCGACTCCCAGGTAGGAAATGCTATGTCCACCGACGTGCTACACGTCAAGACCCATTCTCTAGCTCTACCATCGAGCTTCGAGATAGCCAGCGAGACCTGTTGATGGTCGAGCGTGATCAGGCCTGATCTCATGGCCATCTCAATCTCACGGATCCAGAGGATGAGGTTCTCATTCTCCTTACCGGAGTAGTTTTTTACTTCCAATCTCCATGGACGAGGTTTAGCCTCTTCGTCTGGTACAGACACGTAGCGTGTAGGCATAGCCGACGCTATTTGGTCCCTAAAAGGGTTGCTTCATACTGCATGAAGCTTTTAACACGTGCATTAAGCACTTCAGGACCTTGTGAAGCAAGGAACTCCACGTACTCTGGACCCAAAGATGCGGTCAGCTTATCAAGCGCGACCTTTTGGGACTCAGATAGGGGAGTGGAGTTTTCCATCCTCACAGAGAATCAGTCTTAAAGACTCAGGCGTAGATTGACTCCAAGTGCTACCAAGTGTAGCGGAGCTACACAGCTCCTTAAGTCAGAGGAAGACTTAACGCTCTACGAGCAACTTAGTTCCAAAGAACTAACGACTTTACGAGTCAACAAGCTTTACAGCCTCAGATCCCTGTTCCAGGGGACCTAATGATTCAGTGAATCGACAGCACTCAGTGCTCAAGAGTAGCTATCTCAAGGAGGTGTTGCCAACTCTTTGTGATCAGTGATCAACGATCAAGACGGCTCGCAAGCCACGGGTCCTTTAGATCAAAACGGGAACTGATTTTATTTTTGTTAACGCTTATAGAATATCTTAATCCTACTCAAAGATCTTTCGTACCTAATGGCTGACACTCGTCAGCCCCTACAAACCAATACGATATTCTATATCACCTTCACAAAGGGGTAACCTCAGGTGTGTAACACCTCTGGTACAAAGTACCATAATTTCAAGCAACCCCGTTACACAAGGAGCAAAAAAAGCCTTTAAAATTAAGGGTTTTAATATAGATTATCCGTCTCGTGCCGTATTTTGGGTGATTGCACATCTGAGTACGATGGGTGATGGTATGGCTGCGAATGATACGTAAGCAACTGCTGAGCTGATCATGTAAAAGGCCTGGACCAACAGTCTGAGCGAAGATCAATACGTAGACGTTGTAAAGACGACGGGGCTGGGTTCGAAATCAATGCGTTTTTTGACAGACTTGGTGGATCGAGAGCTGTAAAGAAGGTGGATGCAAGCTGTTCGTCCTGAGATTAAGTTTACTCAATATGGTCAATGTGCTTTGTACACCCCTGATCATCACGTTGTCAGGCTACAATTGCTGACTTTCTCTCTTTCAGCTTTAGTGATGATGTCCATGCAACTATTGATAGCGCTTTTCTCGCTCTGACAAAGAGGTAAAGCAGGTGCTCGTAACTTTGGCCCCCAGCATCTTCATGTGCAAACGATACTGCAACATTAAGGCGTGCGCCGCCATAGCGCTGTTCACTCACAAGTTGCTTCATGTCGCAATGTGGGAGACTGTGCAGCCGTGCGAGAAATGAGAAAAAGGGGGACTCCAGAATTATGGGCGCACAAAGTAGCAGCAGGTCATTCGTGCAATCTGTTCACGAGACCATCTGTTGGACGAGCTCTCGCATGATCGCAACGCTAATTTTGATCATTAACTGTGAATCGTGACGCTTGACGATCACCTCAGGCATACACAGCGATTTGCGTCTGGACGATCTGCGGGACCGCGGACCACTACTCTAAAACATCATTTATGCATGTCAGAGAAGTTTTCCATACCCGCCCCACGTGGGTACGTATTGAAGTAATAAAAATTCTCCCATTCATGTGGATTTTGTAAGTAATTACGCATGGCGGGAAAAAGGGATGGGAATATGAATGGCTACTTTTTTTACTACTCTTTCGCACATGATAGGCCAGTACCCATCATGGTACATTTGCTAAGCAGGCACATGACTACATCTTTAAGTCAAGAGTCGACAATCTGGTCATTTATGGTATTACAGCTCCGATACTACAGTACCATTCGTTCGCTTCATATTGTACATGCTACCCCTTTGTTGGTTGGACATTTTAATATTCAAAAGAAAGTCCGCAACATATTATAATACCGGCAGCCTACCTTTCACACGATCTCATTTAACAAGCCTACCTGTACTCTCGATATTGCACCATTTTGCCCACACACTGTTGCAAATAGGTTACATTTGTACGTGTGATAGTTGCATCATCATGAGGTGCTACAGAGCTTTGACACAACTTCCCTTGCAGGGGATCTACACACCCTTGCAAGATTCTCCGATGCAACAGAAATTAATCAAATGAGTAGACCAAGATCGAAGATTCATCTAGAACTTGGTTGATGAAGATTTGACCGATGCGCATGCATGTGTAGTGTAACGGGGCCCCCTAAAGCTTGTACTGATGACAGTACAAGCTACTTATTCTGATGACAGAATTAGGCGGTGCCTCGTAACTTCACGTACACTCGTACGTGCAGAGGAAGACGGTAAGAAGAAGTGAGTACTTGACTAAAGTTAAAAGTAGAACTGTATTTAGTATAGTTAATGTCTGTTAATAAACCGCTGTTTATCCTCATCTAACTATGTCAGAATGCAAATGTGCATGTCAACTATTTGCTCACCACTCATTGCGTGCGTCTGTCGTGGCGCGTCTTCGTTGGTTGATATAATGGCCTATATCAACCAATTAGGAACTACTCGTAAGTGCTACAGAATATTTGTCCTCATGACAATATTCCGAGAACATAACTCTTATAGTTATATTCTATCAACAATTTCTTATAAATTGTCATGTAACGATTCACCCCGCTACATCACCCCCCCCCTAACCATCGGTCACTTTAGTGACTGATTGACTGAATGGATACTCGTCCCAAATTATTTGGGACAGGGTTTGCACTTGTTGGTTCGAGTCCACTTTCCAACATTTCATCGCATGGTTAACAAGCCCATGCGATGCGCGAGCAAGGCCGCCGAGAGCGCGTCCGCACGTCTCTGTGCAGACGCCGAAGCAGAAACAACAGCAACTGATGTCTCATCGGTTGCCATAGCGTCTCAGTCTGTATCACCTGGTGATGCAGGCGCTCGTCATGAAGACACTCATGTCTTCACAGAGTATGAGCTCGGTGTCTCATACTCTCCTGATACAGAAGACGGATCTGTATCGACGGCGATTGAATCTAAGCCACCTGCCAAGCGTGGCATGGATGATGCTATGCGTCGCAGCATCTTTGGTTCATCTGATGAATCAGATGAACCATCGCCGAAGCGAAGGCGCTCGAGATCGCAAGACTCGGGCGCTCACAGTGGTGCCGGTTCTCCTATTGACACCACTTCGCAACAAGGTGCCAGTACTTCTGTCGGCACGTTGCAAGAAGAGCGGGTCCGCAATGTCTTGCGTCTCGATCCTGAGAAGAAGGCATGGATGCCTCCAAAATCTGTCATGGATCACTTGTCGGCGACGACGAGTGATCGTTATCGAACACGATTGTTCGATTCGTCAAGGATCCATCACCTTGACCCCAGCGCGAAAGACTATCGCGCTGAACATGAGTTCTTCATCGATGCTTTCTTCAGACATCGATGGTACAGTGGGAATCACAAACGTGATGGTCCCTCACTACTTCAGGCGTGGAACGCCTACATCCATAACCTCGAGGATGTAGGTCGTGACGCTTGGAACGACAAACTTATCAAAGCTCGTGATAAGTTTGAAAAGCGAACCCCGACAGGTGCACGCTACAAGCTGCATCGTCTGTCAAGGGAGAAAGGATTACCCTGCCTCTCTTGGGGAGACTCGTGCCCATGTTGTGTGAACAACTCTGCACGAGCACCTAAGGAGGCTTACCTCCTTACCAGCCCGTGATGGCGCGTACGTATCTCTACTGAGATGTACGAAGGGATTGACAACCTGAAATCTCTTTACGACCGTGCCGGGAAGACTTTCTCCGGCGGTCCTTCTGCGGCACAGGATGTGCCGCGTCGTACTGCTCAACCAGACCCAGTACGTCGATCATCAGTTGGGAGCGGGGCTCCCAAGTATCCCAGGACGGGGGATAATCGCGCCACAGGTCGAGGTAACTCGTCCGAAGTCCGTTTACATCGCGGTGGTTCAACAGCCGGTCTACCAGATAGCGCTGGCCACCGCGAGAGTCCTCTAATGGAGGTGGAGGAGGAGGAAAGACGCTCTCCACACGATCATGTGGATCGGTGTGTTCCCGAGAGCTTCTTTGATCGCGTAACGCAAGGGTTACGCGACGATCTCGAACATGAGCGGAATAGGCGTCTCCAAATGGCGGACACTGCCTTGAAGCATCGAGCTGAGTTTGCCTTTGCTCAGCTTGAGAACGAGAGAGCTCTGACATCTCTTCGTGACGAGCTAAGGGTAGCTCGTGGGATTGTTGATCGGTCTCGGGATGAGATAACTGCTCTTCAGACCCTTGTTGATGCCCACCATCGGGAGCACAAGGCTCTCTGCGAGATGCTTGAGCGCAAGGGCGTTCTTCATCGGAAGAAGCAGCGTACTGATGGTACGGCTTAAGCCGGCCAACGTAAAACGTGGGATGTGTTCGCATCTTACGTGGTAACTCGATCGTGTATGCATTACCTAGGCGGTGCAATACACGAAATGGGCCGATGTACTTGGGTAGTAGTTTACTGCTACCCAAGTTAGTCACTACATGCTTTGGTAGATTAACCGTAGACAGTAGGACTAAGTCACCTTTATTAAATAAAAGAGTGTTTGCCCTTCCATTCTTGTCAGCGTTTTGCTTTTGCTTGTCCACCGCTTCGGCGATGGAGTCTTGCACAAAACGGACTACCGTTTCACGAGCCAGTATGAACTCATCTGATGACTCGTTTGCTTCAGTGCGCTGTGAGCGCACTGCAGAAACATCAACCTTTTCTTCAGTGAGGGCTTCCGCACTCTCACTGGCATCATCTTCTTCGATATCGATGTTATCGATATCGGCATCAAACGCAATGACTTCTTCGTCAGAGCGTGATGAGCGTGAACCAATTTGGTTTTTGCTCGCGCGAGTCCCTCCCCCCTTAAACCAGAGTTACACTCTAGTAAGGTGGGTACACGCGGATGGCGCAAGCCATTCACGTAAAACGGTGTATGTGTCGTGGACGCATGCACCGAGTTGTTGATGGCAAACTCTACCATTGGCAAGAACTCACTCCAACTCTTAAAGGAGTGTACGTATCCTCGAAGTATCTCTTCAAGGACACGATTGGCACGTTCCGTCTGACCATCTGACTCTGGATGATCAGATGTCGACATCTTCAAGCGCGTTCCGAGTGATTTGAACACAAAACGCCAGAAATCAGCAGTGGATCGTGGATCTCTGTCTGATACGAGTTCACGGGGCAACCCATGAAGTCGGAAGATGGTGTCAAAGAAGACACAAGCACAGCCACTTGCCGTGATTGTCTCTGATACAGCCACAAGGTGTACCATTTTGCTGAATCTGTCAACAAATACGAGAATACCCGTATTCCCGCGTGCGTCTTTGGGTAACCCGAAGACGAAATCCATTGAGATGGATTCCCAGCACTCAGCCGGAATCAGCAGAGGCTGTAAAGGTGCACGCAGTGAAGGACTTGATTTCACTCGTTGACAGACTTCGCATGCGCGAACGTACTTTCGCACAAACTGATACTGGCGGGGCCAGTAAAAGTCTCGACTCACCGTGAGATATGTTTTCTCCCGGCCACGATGTCCTCCTATATGGTCATCGTGGTACTCGAACATGATCCGCAAACGCAGATCAGTATCATCTGGAATGACAACACGTGGTGTCACCAGAAACGGCTGTATAATACAGTAAATCGTTGCGAGTAGTGTATCGATCTGATGCAGATCGATACGCAGACGACAATCGTTTCAACGATTCTCGAGATGGTTGTGAGAGATGTGTCAACAACTTCACAATCTCACCATCTTGGGCGTATGCCCGCCTCACATCATCATACAACATTGTAGATGGGACTGAGGACGTCATAACCGCAACAGTGACTGTCTCACTGTCGGGTTTCGCGACTGGTTCAAAGTCGGGACGACGTGAGAGTGCATCAGCGACGACATTAAGTCGTCCTGGTTTGTACTCGACCGTAAAGTTGTATTCTGCAAAGAATGACAATCACCGCGCCATTCTTTGTGAAAGGTGCGGGCTGTTTACTGCCGTGCGTAACGACGCATGGTCAGTGGAAACAACGAAGGGTCTATCTCCTAATAGATAGACTCTGAACTTCGCGAGTGCATACTTCATGGCAAGGAGTTCCTTGTCATGCACTGGATAGTTTCGCTCAGCTGGTTGCATCTGACGCGACTGATAGCAGACGACGCGTTCAACGCCTTCAAGATCGTACTGCATTAATGCACAGCCGATTGCGAAATCGCTGGCATCACAGACCACATGAAATGGCCTGTCCTGATCGGCTATTGCTAGGACTGGGGATTGTATCAAGCTCTGCTTGATACCCTCAAAGGAGCGTTGACATTCAGCGTTCCATAACCACCTCTCGTTCTTTTTCAACAAACGAGAGAGGTGTACAGTCATCTCGGCGTAATTGCGTGAATACTTATGCAAATACGCCGCTAGCCCAAGGAATTTTCGAAGAACTTTGACATCGACCGGCACAGGCCAGTCGGTGATCGCCTTGATCTTTTCGGGATCAGGACGTACACCGTTCTTACCAACGATGCACCCAAGAAGTGGTATTTCGCTTGCTGCAAATATACACTTCTTGAGGTTTGCATACAATTGATGCTTTCGCATGATTGTAAGAACTTGTCGGACGTGGTACCTGTGAACCTCAACGTCCGACTTTCCATCCATAGCTCGACTATGGATGAATACGTCATCGAAATAACTCGGCGCGAACTCTCGTACTGGTCTCAACAGATGTATTACACATCTGTTGAACGTGGCAGGGGCATTACTGAGCCCTTGTGGCATTACTAGCCATTCCCAGAGCATGCCGCTAGGCGTGCTAACTGCGGTATAGGGTATATCCCGTTCCCGCATTAGGATTTGATAGAAGCCATCCATCAAATCCATGGACGAAAAGATGGTACTCTTTGACATACCATCAATGATTACGTCCTTCCTCGGTATCGGCGTCTGAGCCGGTACCGTTGCAGCGTTCAATTTGTTAAACGCGTGCACTATCCGCCACCCTCCTGTTGCTTTTCGCACACAGAAGGTCGGAGAGCTATGTGGGGAAGTTGATTCCCTCACATGGCCCGCTGCTAAACGATCGGCAAATAACTTGTCGATCGCAAGTACTTGTTCACGAGGCAGTGGCCACTGCTTCATGACACAGTACTTCGAGCCTGGTTTAAGCTCGACTTCGTGTCGAATACCTTTATCCTTCGGTAACTCGCACGGAACAGTTTCAGGGAATACATCCTTGAATTCAACCAAATCTTCATAGAGAGGATTTTCCTTGAGCGATTCCCATGATTGGGACTCATATCGCTCAATTCGTGTCTTTTCATCTAGGACACTCTCGTCCATAGATGAACTACTGAGAACTCTCTCGTTCTCAGTAAACACTGTTGCTGACCTTATGTCGGTTACACACTCGTCGTCAGCGACGAGTATGCAGATCTGCTTGACTTTGCCACTACGCAGATCACGCAAGAACCTTTTATGTTCGAGCGTTGGCAACTGAGTGATCTCCGAAGTTAACTTCGGAGGCGCAATCAGATCAAGTGTATAAGCGCCTACACTTGATCCGTTATTGACTCTGACATTCAATGTCTCTGTCATTTCCTGGGGACTTATTCCCTCAGGCCTAGAAGGACTTATTCCTTCGGCTTCCCGGGGACTTATTCCCGCGGGTTTCGGGGAACTTATTTCCGCCGTATTTGTAATATCGGGACTTATCCCTTTACTTCCTCTAGCTGGGGTTGCGCAACCACAGCGAGATCCTCTACGAAAGACTCTCCAGTCGATCTAGGATTATCGTTTTCGCTTAACCTGAGCGATCGATTGTTTCTCTTCTAGATGTTCCCCGCTAGGGATACATCTTTGTCCCAGTCCACTCGACTTATTCGAGTGGTGGACCTTCGGCGCAACCTGTGTTTCCTCACAGCCGCCGGAACTTTGCTCCGAAGTGTAACCGTTTGGTACACTAAGGTTTTGTGCAGTCGTACTAACGACCGAACCACAAGTGAGGCCATCGCACTCACTCGTAGTACATCCACACGCTTGTGGACGCTCCAAAACGTTAATCAAATGGCCATCTGATGAACAAGCGGCAGGCATCGTTACTGTTCGATGTTGCCAGTTTACCCGTGGTTCGTACCTTCTGAGCCACGGTATTCCAAGGATGACATCAAATTTGTCATCCAAATCCAATACGATAAGTCATCGTCATATTGGGTATCTTCTAGCGTATAGTGGATCTTCACTATACGCTTCATGACGGTTACGGATGCGCCTGTCGCAAGACGTACCGTCATCCTCGTAGGAGGTGTGTCACATTCACTGAGCTTGAAATAACCATCTTCTAGCGATTGGCGTCGCACAAAATTGTTGGACGCCCCACAATCGACTAGAGCTCGAAGGGACAACTTATTCGTCACTTCGAGTTTCAAGGTAATAAGTGAGATCTCATTACCTAGAACAGCAACGCACAACGTTTGTGTGTTGGGAGCAACCTTCATTAAGAGGCCTACAAATTCTCTTGACGTTGCTGGATCAGTAGGGTGCTCCGCACCTACTGATCCTGTCCGTTTTTTGACGGTCCATCCCGTTGTTGCGTCTTTGCACCAACTGCGGACCCTCGTCCCTGCCCCTTTCTCATGGGTGGACGGTCACTACGCCCAGTGTCGCGAGACACTGGACGAGGGGCACTACACTCGTAAGCGTAGTGTCCTGTCTTTTGACATCTGTTGCATTTCTGCAACTTCTTGTAGCCTGTAGAGCGAGCCTTCTCGCTCTCTACATAACAGAGTTCCATCGGCTCTGGACCTCCGTTGTCATATCGTCTCGGTTGACGATATGATGTCGAGCTGGCGCGAGCCTGTCTCAGACTGAAGTCTTCCTGTTCCGTAATGGAAATGGCTTGTTCTAGTGAATCTAGTTCAAGTCGGAACAGGTGAGTCTTGACGGGACCATCCGCAAGACCCTACATGAACACTGAAACCAACGTGTGTTCATCCACCGGATTGGAACTTATACAACTCGTAAGATGTCGTATATATTGCGCGTAAGCGTGCACATCACGCTTACCCTGTTTGAGCTTCAAGAGTTCGGTTCGAGCCCTGAACTCAGCTCTAGGCGGTTCAAACGTTTGTCTGAGCCGCGACTTGAAGACTTCCAACGACCCAAACGCATATGGGTCGTGCAACTTGAGCCCCAGTGCCCATGTCTTCGCACGTCCTGCCAGATTTGACTGAACAAATGCAACTTGCATATCCCCGTCGTCGATGCGACGCGCCCTTATGGCGTCGTCTAATTCGACGAACCATCTCAAGAGGGAGTTTTCTTCGACTCCCCTATACTTGGAGATGTCAATCTTCAAAGTCTCGGGTCGACGCGAGTGCATCGACCCGCCAGCAGCAGTCTGCTGCTGTCTCAACAGTTCAGACTGTTGAGCACCCTGTTCTCTCAACAACTCTGCTTGTTGAGAACCTTGTTGGTGAAGCAAGGCTACTTTCTCGCGTTCTGCGTCAAGTTCATTTTGAATGAACTTGGCGATAGTAGCATGTTGGGCATCTCTATTGAGAGCCTCTAGCATGACGCTAACAGCATGGATTCCCATGGTTGAACCCATCCGTTCAACCGCATCCCATTCGACATTGCTCAAATGGGAGTAGCCGTCACACGTAGCGTGAAAGCTTCGGTCATCTTCATCATCCAACATATTCATGTTAGATGTGAACGTGGTCCTTGGACGGGCTACGAAGTGCTACCAGGTGTAATAACTACCGTGATACACCATAATAAATTGTCTGTCTGACTTTCTACGTTGCGATCTTTGACGGAAGTCTTATATTTTATCCCTAACCGATAAAGTGCGGTATTATCGTAAGTACATGGTACCAAAACTATACCACTCAAATCCACAGATCCTTTCTTGGTGTGGACACACAACAAAACCGGTCTAATATCCGCCGTGTAACTCCATTAAACGATTTTTACAGCCTACAAAGTAGCCAAATATGGAGTGTTAGAACGGGTCCTGCCGTATATACCTACAACTAATTCAACTAAAAATTCAATCAAATTACGAAAACCCCATGAAAAATTAGAACTTAAAGTTAAAACATAAGTAAAAACAAAAACAGCTTCTAAATCAAAAATAATAAAAGAATAGCTACTAAATAAAAAATAACATCAAAGATTTTTCTTTCATACTTTGTTTTGATTTTTGATGGCATATTTTTGATTTTTTTGCTAAGTAACCAATTTTTAATTAAGGTACACAAACAGTATTATACCGTGCTCACTAGTATACCGTAAATTGTTTTCGGCAACAAACTGTTTTTAGTAATTGTTGCCGTAGATAATTGGTCGGCAGCGGTCACATTAAATCCCGTTCACCTTGAATACTTACGAATCACTACATATTAAGCTCAATTCGCATCAAAAAAAAGATTTTCATCCTCTAGTGCATACCATGGAAAACAGGCGCGTTTCCAAGAAAAGCCTCGAGAAGCGGGTAGTGATTAAGTGGATCGAAGAACCTGGTGGTCATGTTTTTACGCGCGCAATAGAGCACTTTTAAGCGGAGCGAGGGTGCATCGTTTCAGGGGCCCAGATTCGCTACTGGCGGAATGAACGAAGCCATTACGAACTCCCCGGCGCTGCAGATGCGTGTGACAGGCGGCGGTAATTAATCACGGTTTGACAAGGTGAAGGATGTCCTGTTTTGATAAAATCTTTTTTTAGATTGAAGAAGAAATAGGCGTCGCATCAGTGGTATAAAGCATCTGCAAAGAGCTCTTTGAAGCTGAGCTGGACGACGATGACTTCTGCGCATCATGTAACGGGCTACCCCGTTACATGATATTGACATTAAACGGTGTCAAAAGGAATATTCTCTACCGTGACAATATCCTACCAATATTATCCGAGATGGAAAGAATTGAAGGAAAAATATCCCCTATTAGGATAATGTTCACGCGCTGCCTGTAAAGATTAAATTGATAAATGACGTATCAACCATAGATTACCACAAATCGCTGCTAGACGCGCGCAATGAGTGGTGAGCAGGTTGTCGTCATACGACGACGTAGCTTATTACAGCTAGATAAAGATTAAAGTCATATTGATAGCTTAACTGTATTGAATGCAGTTCTCTTTTTACCTTTACTTAAACGAGTCGTTTAATTAGATTAGCTTCCTCTGCACGTACTAGTGTACGTGAAGTTTCGTGGTACCCAGACAAAGGGTGCCCCGTTACACATCGGAGTAGTGGCCCGCTCGCTTCATGTTACTATGCCCTCTCTCTCCGACGTACGACCAAACTAAGCGTTTTGAGTGACGACGAGCTCACTGCGCGCGCCGTGTGATTCTTAAGTAACTCTCATAGAAGAAGAGCAAGCTCGACCTCAGCGTCAAGCTCTTGATCAACGTGACGTCATTATTCTTCGGAGACATGCGGCACGATACTAAGGACTCTACCGACGCTTGTCATGTCGTTTTGCGGTCGACAGTTCACAGCCACGGAGACAAAGCTGCCACCTCTTTTGATCTGGAAAGGCGTGGAAATACCGATTAAGATGAGCGACGCGGTTTACGTTGCGTATCAAGAGTGTGCCTGAATGAAAAGTGAGCTTTTCATTAAGTGGAACGACATGATGCTTCCAGCGCTTCTAAACTTCTGGGACGGCAAATGCATCGTGTTGGACTCGATGCGAGCGCATATAGCGAAGGACATAAGGCAAAGTGCATCAGCAATAAGATCGATATGATGGTTATTCCTGGAGGTCTAAAGACGTACCTGCAGGCAGGGAGTGTCGGAATTCTAATTTGTTCAAAGATTGTCTATCCAGCGTGATTGATGACTGGTAGAGATCTGATCGGGTGTAGTACACCAAAACGGAAATCCGCGGCCACCGCGCGTGGGTGAGGTAGTGGCTTAGGTCAGCAATTCGTGGAAGCTGTCCCCAACGATGTTGTCCACAAGTCAATCTCTGCATCTGGGCTCGATGTTGATGTCCGCGACTGGCACATTGCTAAGCACGACGTGTAACGGGGCACCCTTTGTCTAGTTGCCGTAAAATTTCACGTACACTAGTACGTGCAGAGGATGCTAATCTACTTAAACGACTCGTTTAAGTAAAGGTAAAAAGTGAACTGTATTTTATATAGTCAAGCTATCAATATGACTTTAATCTTTACCAAACTATACTAAACTACGCCGTTGTATGACGACAACCTGCTCACCACTCATTGCGCGCAACTAGCAGCGATTGGTGTCAATTTATGGTTGATATGTCTTATATCAACCAATCTTGAGCAGCGCATTAATTTTTTCTAAAGGGGAATCGTAACGGGGTGAATCGTTACATAACAATTTATAAGAAATTGTTAATAGAATATAACTATAAGAGTTATATTCTCAGAATATTGTCATAAGGACAAATATTCTGTAGCACTTACAAGCAGTTCCTAATTGGTTGATATAGGCCATTATATCAACCAACGAAGACGCGCCACGACAGACGCACGCAATGAGTGGTGAGCAGATAACTGATTTAAACATTTGTATTTAGACATAGTTAGATGAAGATAAATAGTGATTTATTGCAGACATTAACTATTATAAATACAGTTCTACTTTTTACTCTAACCAAGTACTCGCTTCTTCTTACCGTCTTCCTCTGCACGTACGAGTGTACGTGAAGTTACGAGGCACCGCCTTATTCTGTTATCAGAATAAGTAGCTTGTACTGTCACCAGTACAAGCTTCAGGGTGCCCCGTTACACCTGGTAGCACTTCGTAGTCCGTCCAAGGACCGCGTTCACATCCAACATGAATATGTTGGATGATGAAGATGACCAAAGCTTTCACGCTACGCGTGACGGCTACTCCCATTTGAGCGATGTCGAATGGGATGCGGTTGAACGAATGGGTTCGACCATGGGCATCCATGCTGTTAGCGTCATGCTAGAGGCTCTCAATAGAGATGCCCAACATGCTACTATCGCCAAGTTCATTCAAAATGAACTTGACGCAGAACGCGAGAAAGTAGCCTTGCTTCACCAACAAGGTTCTCAACAAGCAGAGTTGTTGAGAGAACAAGGTGCTCAACAGTTTGAACTGTTGAGACAGCAGCAGGCTGCTGCTGGCGGGTCGATGCACTCGCGTCGACCCGAGACTTTGAAGATTGACATCTCAAAGTATAGGGGGGTCGAAGAAGACTCCCTCTTGAGATGGTTCGTCGAATTTGATGACGCCATAAGGGCGCGTCGCATCGACGACGGGGATATGCAAGTTGCATTTGTTCAGTCAAATCTGGCAGGACGTGCCAAGACTTGGGCACTGGGGCTCAAGCTGCACGACCCATATGCGTTTGGGTCGTTGGAAGTCTTCAAGTCGCGGCTCAGACAAACGTTTGAACCGCCTAGAGCTGAGTTCAGAGCTCGAACCGAACTCTTGAAGCTCAAACAGGGTAAGCGTGATGTGCACGCTTACGCTCAACATATACGACATCTCACGAGTTGTATAAGTTCCAATCCGGTGGATGAACACACGTTGGTTTCGGTGTTCATGCAGGGTCTTGCGGATGGTCCCGTCAAGACTCACCTGTTCCGGCTTGAACTAGATTCACTAGAACAAGCCATTTCCATTGCGGAGCAGGAAGACTTCAGTCTGAGACAGGCTCGCGCCAGCTCGACATCATATCGTCAACCGAGACGATATGACAACGGAGGTCCAGAGCCGATGGAACTCTGTTATGTAGAGAGCGAGAAGGTTCGCTCTACAGGCTACAAGAAGTTGCAGAGATGCAACAGATGTCAGAAGACAGGACACTACGCTTGCGAGTGTAGTGCCCCTCGTCCAGTGTCTCGCGACACTGGGCGTAGTGACCGTCCACCCATGAGAAAGGGGCAGGGACGAGGGTCCGCAGTTGGTGCAAAGACGCAACAACGGGATGGACCGTCAAAAAACGGACAGGATCAGTAGGTGCGGAGCACCCTACTGATCCAGCAACGTCAAGAGAATTTGTAGGCCTCTTGATGAAGGTTGCTCCCAACACACAGACGTTGTGCGTTGCTGCTCTAGGTAATGAGATCTCACTCATTACCTTGAAACTCGAAGTGACGAATAAGTTGTCCCTTCGAGCTCTAGTCGATTGTGGGGCGTCTAACAATTTTGTGCGACGCCAATCGCTAGAAGATGGTCACTTTAAATTCAGTGAATGTGACACACCTCCTACGAGGATGACGGTACGTCTTGCGACAGGCGCATCCGTAACCGTCATGAAGCGTATAGTGAAGATTCGCTATACGCTAGAAGATACCCAATATGACGATGACTTTATCGTATTGGATTTGGATGACAAATTTGATGTCATCCTTGGAATACCGTGGCTCAGAAGGTACGAACCACCGGTAAACTGGCAACATCGGACAGTAACGATGCCTGCCGCTTGTTCATCAGATGGCCATCTGATGAACGTTTTGGAGCGTCCACAAGCGTGTGGATGTACTACGAGTGAGTGCGATGGCCTCACTTGTGGTACGGTCGTTAGTACGACTGCACAAAACCTTAGTGTACCAAACGGTTACACTTCGGAGCAAAGTTCCGGCGGCTGTGAGGAAACACAGGTTGCGCCGAAGGTCCACCACTCGAATAAGTCGAGTGGACTGGGACAAAGATGTATCCCTAGCGGGGAACATCTAGAAGAGAAACAATCGATCGCTCAGGTTAAGCGAAAACGATAATCCTAGATCGACTGGAGAGTCTTTCGTAGAGGATCTCGCTGTGGTTGCGCAACCCCAGCTAGAGGAAGTAAAGGGATAAGTCCCGATATTACAAATACGGCGGAAATAAGTTCCCCGAAACCCGCGGGAATAAGTCCCCGGGAAGACGAAGGAATAAGTCCTTCAAAGCCTGAGGGAATAAGTCCCCAGGAAATGACAGAGACATTGAATGTCATAGTCAATAACGGATCATGTGTAGGCGCTTATACACTTGATCTGATTGCGCCTCCGAAGTTGACTTCGGAGATCACTCAGTTGCCAACGCTCGAACATAAAAGGTTCTTGCGTGATCTGCGTAGTGGCAAAGTCAAGCAGATCTGCATACTCGTCGCTGACGACGAGTGTGTAACCGACATAAGGTCAGCAACAGTGTTTACTGAGAACGAGAGAGTTCTCAGTAGTTCATCTATGGACGAGAGTGTCCTAGATGAAAAGACACGAATTGAGCGATATGAGTCCCAATCATGGGAATCGCTCAAGGAAAATCCTCTCTATGAAGATTTGGTTGAATTCAAGGATGTATTCCCTGAAACTGTTCCGTGCGAGTTACCGAAGGATAAAGGTATTCGACACGAAGTCGAGCTTAAACCAGGCTCGAAGTACTGTGTCATGAAGCAGTGGCCACTGCCTCGTGAACAAGTACTTGCGATCGACAAGTTCTTTGCCGATCGTTTAGCAGCGGGCCATGTGAGGGAATCAACATCCCCACATAGCTCTCCGACCTTCTGTGTGCGAAAAGCAACAGGAGGGTGGCGGATAGTGCACGCGTTTAACAAATTGAACGCTGCAACGGTACCGGCTCAGACGCCGATACCGAGGAAGGACGTAATCATTGATGGTATGTCAAAGAGTACCATCTTTTCGTCCATGGATTTGATGGATGGCTTCTATCAAATCCTAATGCGGGAACGGGATATACCCTATACCGCAGTTAGCACGCCTAGCGGCATGCTCTGGGAATGGCTAGTAATGCCACAAGGGCTCAGTAATGCCCCTGCCACGTTCAACAGATGTGTAATACATCTGTTGAGACCAGTACGAGAGTTCGCGCCGAGTTATTTCGATGACGTATTCATCCATAGTCGAGCTATGGATGGAAAGTCGGACGTTGAGGTTCACAGGTACCACGTCCGACAAGTTCTTACAATCATGCGAAAGCATCAATTGTATGCAAACCTCAAGAAGTGTATATTTGCAGCAAGCGAAATACCACTTCTTGGGTACATCGTTGGTAAGAACGGTGTACGTCCTGATCCCGAAAAGATCAAGGCGATCACCGACTGGCCTGTGCCGGTCGATGTCAAAGTTCTTCGAAAATTCCTTGGGCTAGCGGCGTATTTGCATAAGTATTCACGCAATTACGCCGAGATGACTGTACACCTCTCTCGTTTGTTGAAAAAGAACGAGAGGTGGTTATGGAACGCTGAATGTCAACGCTCCTTTGAGGGTATCAAGCAGAGCTTGATACAATCCCCAGTCCTAGCAATAGCCGATCAGGACAGGCCATTTCATGTGGTCTGTGATGCCAGCGATTTCGCAATCGGCTGTGCATTAATGCAGTACGATCTTGAAGGCGTTGAACGCGTCGTCTGCTATCAGTCGCGTCAGCTGCAACCAGCTGAGAGGAACTATCCAGTGCATGACAAGGAACTCCTTGCCATGAAGTATGCACTCGCGAAGTTCAGAGTCTATCTATTAGGAGATAGACCCTTCGTTGTTTCCACTGACCATGCGTCATTACGCACGGCAGTGAACAGCCCGCACCTTTCTCAACGAATGGCGCGGTGGTTGTCATTCTTTGCAGAATACAACTTTACGGTTGAGTACAAACCAGGACGACTTAATGTCGTCGCTGATGCACTCTCACGTCGTCCCGACTTCGAAACAGTCGCGAAACCCAACAGTGAGACAGTCACTGTTGCGGTTATGACGTCCTCAGTTCCATCTACAATGCTGTATGATGATGTGAGGCGGGCATACGCCCAAGATGGTGAGATAGTGAAGTTGTTGTCACATCTCTCCCAACCATCCCGAGAATCGTTGAAACGATTGTCGCCTGCGTATCGATCTGCATCAGATCGATACACTACTCGTAACGGTTTACTGTATTATACAGCCGTTTCTGGTGACACACCACGTGTTGTCATTCCAGATGATACTGATCTGCGTTTGCGGATCATGTTCGAGTATCACGATGCTCCTATAGGAGGACATCGTGGCCGAGAGAAAACATATCTCACGGTAAGTCGAGACTTTTACTGGCCCCGCCAGTATCAGTTTGTGCGAAAGTATGTTCGCGCATGCGAAGTCTGCCAACGAGTGAAGTCAAGTCCTTCACTGCGTGCACCTTTACAGCCTCTGCTGATTCCGGCTGAGTGCTGGGAATCCATCTCAATGGATTTCGTCTTCGGGTTACCCAAAGACGCACGCGGGAATACGGGTATTCTCGTATTTGTTGACAGATTCAGCAAAATGGTACACCTTGTGGCTGTACCAGAGACAATCACGGCAAGTGGCTGTGCTTGTGTCTTTATTGACACCATCTTCCGACTTCATGGGTTGCCCCGTGAACTCGTATCAGACAGAGATCCACGATTCACTGCTGATTTCTGGCGTTCCGTGTTCAAATCACTCGGAACGCGCTTGAAGATGTCAACATCTGATCATCCAGAGTCAGATGGTCAGACGGAACGTGCCAATCGTGTCCTTGAAGAGATACTTCGAGGATACGTACACTCCTTTAAGAGTTGGAGTGAGTTCTTGCCAATGGTAGAGTTTGCCATCAACAACTCGGTGCATGCGTCCACGACACATACACCGTTTTACGTGAATGGCTTGCGCCATCCGCGTGTACCCACCTTACTAGAGTGTAACTCTGGTTTAAGGGGGGAGGGACTCGCGCGAGCAAAAACCGATTTGGTTCACGCTCATCACGCTCTGACGAAGAAGTCATTGCGTTTGATGCCGATATCGATAACATCGATATCGAAGAAGATGATGCCAGTGAGAGTGCGGAAGCCCTCACTGAAGACAATGATCCCAGTGAGAGTGCGGAAGCCCTCACTGAAGAAAAGGTTGTTGTTGCTGCAGTGCGCTCACAGCGCACTGAAGCTAACGAGTCATCAGATGAGTTCATACTGGCTCGTGAAACGGTAGTCCGTTTTGTGCAAGACTCCATCGCCGAAGCGGTGGATAAGCAAAAGCAAAACGCTGACAAGAATGGAAGGGCAAACACTCTTTTATTTAATAAAGGTGACTTAGTCCTACTGTCTACGGTTAATCTACCAAAGCATGTAGTGACTAACTTGGGTAGCAGTAAACTACTACCCAAGTACATTGGCCCATTTCGTGTATTGCACCGCCTAGGCAATGCATACACGATCGAGTTACCACGTAAGATGCGAACGCATCCCACGTTTTACGTTGGTCGGCTTAAGCCGTACCATCAGTACGCTGCTTCTTCCGATGAAGAACGCCCTTGCGCTCAAGCATCTCGCAGAGAGCCTTGTGCTCCCGATGGTGGGCATCAACAAGGGTCTGAAGAGCAGCTATCTCATCCCGAGACCGATCAACAATCCCACGAGATACCCTTAGCTCGTCACGAAGAGATGTCAGAGATCTCTCGTTCTCAAGCTGAGCAAAGGCAAACTCAGCTCGATGCTTCGAGGCAGTGTCCACCATCTGGAGACGCCTATTCCGCTCATGCTCGAGATCGTCGCGTAACCCTTGCGTTACGCGATCAAAGAAGCTCTCGGGAACACACCGATCCACATGATCGTGTGGAGAGCGTCTTTCCTCCTCCTCCACCTCCATTAGAGGACTCTCGCGGTGGCCAGCGCTATCTAGTTGAGCAGCTGTTGAACCACCGCGACGTGAACGGACGTCGGACGAGTTATCTCGTCCGGTGGCGCGGCTATCCCCCGTCCTGGGATTCTTGGGAGCCCCGCTCCCAACTGATGATCGACGTACTGGGTCTGGTTGAGCAGTACGACGCGGCACATCCTGTGCCGCAGAAGGACCGCCGGAGAAAGCCTTCCCGGCACGGTCGTAAAGAGATTTCAGGTTGTCAATCCCTTCGTACATCTCAGTAGAGACACGTACGCGCCACCACGGGCTGGTAAGGAGGTAAGCCTCCTTAGGTGCTCGTGCAGAGTTGTTCACACAACATGGGCACGAGTCTCCCCAAGAGAGGCAGGGTAATCCTTTCTCCCTTGACAGACGATGCAGCTTGTAGCGTGCACCTGTCGGGGTTCGCTTTTCAAACTTATCACGAGCTTTGATAAGTTTGTCGTTCCAAGCGTCACGACCTACATCCTCGAGGTTATGGATGTAGGCGTTCCACGCCTGAAGTAGTGAGGGACCATCACGTTTGTGATTCCCACTGTACCATCGATGTCTGAAGAAAGCATCGATGAAGAACTCATGTTCAGCGCGATAGTCTTTCGCGCTGGGGTCAAGGTGATGGATCCTTGACGAATCGAACAATCGTGTTCGATAACGATCACTCGTCGTCGCCGACAAGTGATCCATGACTGATTTTGGAGGCATCCATGCCTTCTTTTCTGGAGCGAGACGCAACACATTGCGGTCCCGCTCTTCCTGCGACGTGCCGACAGAAGTACTGGCACCTCGCTGTGAAGTGGTGTCCATTGGAGAACCGACACCACTATTAGCGCCCGAGTCTCGCGACCTCGAGCGCCTTCGCTTCGGCGATGGTTCATCTGATTCATCAGATGAACCAAAGATGCTGCGACGCAAAGCATCGTCCATGCCACGCTTGGCAGGCGGCTTAGATTCAATCGCCGTCGATACGGATCCGTCATCCGTATCAGGAGAGTACGAGACACCGAGCTCGTACTCTGTAAAGACACGAGTGTCTTCATGACCAGCGCCTGCGTCACCAAGCGACACAGGCTGGGTCTCTTCAGCAACCGATGGGGCATCAGTTGCTGTGGTTTCTGCTTCGGCGTCCGCACAGAGACGTGCAGACGCGCTCTCGGCGGCCTTGCTCGCGCATCGCATGGGCTTGTTTACCATGCGATGAAATGTTGGAAAGTGGACGCGGACCAACAAGTGCAAACCCTGTCCCAAATGATTTGGGACGAGTATCCATTTAGTCAATCAGTCACTAAAGTGACTGATGGTTAAGGGGGGGTGATGTAACGGGGTGAATCGTTACATAACAATTTATAAGAAATTGTTGATAGAATATAACTATAAGAGTTATATTCTCAGAATATTGTCATAAGGACAAATATTCTGTAGCACTTACAAGCAGTTCCTAATTGGTTGATATAGGCCATTATATCAACCAACGAAGACGCGCCACGACAGACGCACGCAATGAGTGGTGAGCAGATAACTGATTTACACATTTGTATTTAGACATAGTTAGATGAAGATAAATAGTGATTTATTGCAGACATTAACTATTATAAATACAGTTCTACTTTTTACTCTAACCAAGTACTCGCTTCTTCTTACCGTCTTCCTCTGCACGTACGAGTGTACGTGAAGTTACGAGGCACCGCCTTATTCTGTTATCAGAAGAAGTAGCTTGTACTGTCACCAGTACAAGCTTCAGGGTGCCCCGTTACAGGAATAACATTTCTTCAACATATCTATTTCGGATAATATTGGTAGAATATTGTCAGGCTAGACAATACATTGACACCGTTTGGTGTCAATTTCATGTAACGGGCTACCCCGTTACACGATGAGTTCGGTGGACTCTTCCAGAGTAAATGGGTGAGTGCTGACGAAGAAGTCTTAGATGACGCAGATGGTGCTGGTATCGCAGATGAGCTTGACGATCTACTCGTTAAATAGGGGCGTTTCATTTTGTGTTTGCAGCGCTTTTCTTATGTGTATCGCAATTAATCTGAAATAAAAGGACTTACGTGGCGATTTCTATTTCCCCCTGCGAGGCTTCTGTCTGTGTGATCGCTGCTGATTTTGACCCCGGGCTATTTGTGTAACTGACAGCCTGCTGCATCACCCACCACTTTTGTCGATTATTGTCTGGAAAAAAGTATTTTTTTGAGATTCATGTGAAATCATTGTGTACCCTGTCTAATCAATACCTCTTTTGCAAATCAGGGTATAATAGAGGAATAAAATCTCGGTATATGAATAGGCAGAAATCGTTATCAAAATGAGGGAATTCACCTAAAAATGAAGGCAGGTTCGCAGCTTCGAATACATTGTGCACATTTGTCTTAACAGCGGTGTGAAACAACGGTATTGCACCATAACTATAGTGTAATACCGCAACTATATTAACATTTCACTTAGTCCCACTCCGTCTTAACCGGTTCACTTGACGTAAACCCCCTTGAGCGCGCAGAATGGTACCTCGTACCCCCTCTTTATCTGATGTGTAATACATGAACTTTGTGGTTGGCTGTCGTTGTCTCTCGAGACCTGTTCGACCGCTTCCAGGCGCTCAGTTCTTTTCAGACAGGTAAGACACATGTGTGCTGTTGTTGTCGCGCATGAAACGCCATTCCAATTCTAATCATTAGTCCCAACTTTTCATTCAGGTAAATTCATCACCATGGCCTTTTCCAAGACGCAGAATGTCGTTCTCGCCCGTGGCATCAACGCCATCTCGCGCAACAGTCTCTCTAAGAAGAATGGCCGCGGCAAGATGATCAAGAAGGGCGGCGAAAAAAAGGTCACTGCTGTCAAGAGACCGTCCACTAAGAAGTGGTACCCGGCTGACTACATCCCGAAGCCGCTGCCGTCGGCCAAGACCAAGCGCAACAGCGTGAAGACCGCTAAGCTGCGCAAGTCCATCACCCCGGGCACAGTACTCATTTTGCTCTCGGGTCGCTTCCGTGGCAAGCGTGTGGTGTTTCTTAACCAACTGGCTTCGGGTCTCCTGCTTGTTACGGGTAAGAAACTACACCTTATCGTCAGTCCAGGAGACGGCATTCCAATGATGCAAATTTGACAACTGAGAGACAAACTGCCGCCCCTACCTCGATTGCTGCTGTCTCGTTGTGCCATGTTCGCTCCATTTTTCTTGTATCGAGTCATTTTGGTGAAATACGAGAAATGCGGCTGCGGGTTTGTTTGCAACATTGAGGGCGGTTTGCGGATGAGGAGGGATGATTTTTTGTCAAAGACCCATCAGATTATGAGACCTGAGGAATGCTGTCTTTTGTTAGTTTCAGGTCGATATAGTCGCAGGTGGAAATGTGGTCACTTACTTTATGATTGGGATACTTGTGCTGTAGGCCCCTACAAGGTTAATGGCGTACCGCTTCGTCGTGTGAACCAATCGTTTGTGATTGCCACATCGACCAAGATCAACATTGAGGGCCTGGAGCTTCCAGCCGTTGACGATGCCTACTTTGCTCGTGAAAAGGCGGCCAAGAAGAGCAAAGAGGAGCAGTTCTTTGATCAGTCAAACAACGTACGTCTCATTTTACATTTTCTTGCTGCTGGTATATGTTGAGCAATCCTTTTCCGCTGGTCGGTCTCCGAGATCGTATCACACGATTCTCGTATAAACCGCGACGGAGTGGTCTAGTCGTGTGGGATGCAATCGTCGATTCTTTCAGGATCATTTGTTTCACATTGCTGGGCTGCTTCCTGCACGGTGGAACTGGCGGAGAGTGTGATGATCTTTAATGTCGCTGAGCCCACCTAAAGCGCTTGGGATCGCTTGCTTCGGCACACAAGTTCCTGCAAGAGACTAATTGTGGTCCTGTTTCTTAGGCTCCTGTTATCTCGGAACAGCGCAAGAAGGACCAGAAGGCAGTGGACTCGGCTCTTATCAAGAAGCTTGACGCCGAGCCGTTCCTCAAGGCCTACTTGAATGCTAAGTTCACCTTGACAAAGAGCGACCGCGCCCACGCACTCAAGTTTTAATTGCGCATTTGCCAGCGTCTTAAAGAGCAGTTGAGTGAGTGTTGAAAAGAACAGTGTGCCTGATGAATCTACCAAACTGCAATTGTCTTTGTTGTTGAATTGATCGTAACTTGGTGTTAATGTCCTGGGTGCTGTAACTTTTTATAATGATGTACGCTAGTTATACGCTTACTAGGACTCGTAAGACTCCGAGCTTGTTACAACGCGCCGAAGGGCCGCCACGGAGTCAGTTTCGGCTTTCTGAGCATGTTTTTGTCGCCAGGATACGTAAGGGCGCACTAGCATTTGTTGTATGGTCGAACCGATACAAAGCCGATCTTCGACTTGAGAACATGACCGCCATCGTAACAACCGTCCAGTAAGCGATAGCAGATGAACTGGAAGTAGCACCGTGTTGCAAAGGCCTTGACCATAGCAGGTGTCACCCGTACTATATTGACTTTGTGAGCTTATTGTAGCTCTCAATCATCCAGCGGAGCGTGCGTGCTATCGTATCAATGTCAACCTTATGGAGCGCACTATACAATCAAACAACAGATAGAATTACAACAGGTTTCATTAGCAGGGCTACTAGTACTTGCAACTGTAAGGTATAGATCTCACCTGACTGGAAGCACAGCAAGATCGGTAAAATGACGCAACTTAAAAAGATTGTCCTCGGCGCCTATTATAACAAACACCGGGTCAGAGTGCATACACACATCACATGGGATTCTACGAATGTAATCTGACAGCCAAGTGCAATAAATTTCCTACCATGCTGATCCATCTTGTTAGCAATAATCAGGGAAGGGCGCGACGAGATGCCCGGGGCGTACAGCTCCAGTTCTCTTTGAAGATGTCGAAAATCATCCAAAGGATCGCGTCCTTCTGAGCCCGCCGTGTCAAGAACGTACATCAAAATCTACATGTTCAGACATCAAGCACACAATTCAGATATACTAGCCAGTAGATAAAACACAGCATTCCTCTTACGTACCTTAGTGCGCTCAATGTGGCGCAAGAAATCGTGGCCGAGACCAACGTTGCGATGCGCTCCATCGATAAGCCCCGGGATATCAGCCACGCTCAATCGAAAAGTGTCCGGAAATTCCACGATTCCCACATACGGGTGAAGCGTCGTAAAAGGGTAAGCGGCGATCTCCGGTGTAGCGCGACTCAGCACACTTAGCAACGTTGACTTTCCCGCGTTCGGGTAGCCTACAAGACCGACATCAGCGATAGTCTTAAGCTCCAGCTCGTAATACTGAGAGGTGCCGGGTTGACCGGTGGTTTTGCTTTCCGGCATGTGCTTGCGTAGACGACCGAAATTCGTCGTCTTGCCTGCCAGGATCCGATTCCCCAGTCCCGGCTTGCCACCTTTAGCAGCTAGAAATGTAGCACCAGGTTTGTCCAGATCGGCTACGGCTTCCATCCTATCCACAATCTCATACTCGCCGTTCTCCAACTCACGCTCGTAGCGCTCCACACGCTTAATCAGCGTACCGCACGGCACCTTCATGTGGCAATGCTTGCCTCTTCTACCAGCAGAATCGTTCGCTAAAGGACACAACCATTGTCAAATGCACACACGTACACACAGACATTCACTTCAGTAAGTAATTGTACCCCCACAACCATTAGCCCCACCCGCTCCTCTTCCGTGTCACCTACGGAAGCCGTTTGTTCCTGCTCCACCCTTAAAGTGGTGCATCGCACTACTCAAGTCCTGCATCTTGTCAGTAGCTTCGACCACGACGTCTCCTCCCGCGCCGCCGTGTCCTCCATTCGGACGTTTGCGCATGGCCGACTCGGAGAAGAAGCTCGCGCAGCCATTTCCACCGTGCCCACCAGTCGCCTTGACGCGAATGCGGTCCACAAAGCGGCGATTCGAGTGCTGCGCTCGACGCACGCGCACCTTTTGCTTCACGTGCTCTTCAACGCCGTCACGAGTGTCCAGCGTCCAATCATCTGCAGCCTCCTCGTCAATCTCGTCGGTGAAGTCCTCGAGTAATCCGTCCAGCTTCTTGTCGTCGTGAATATCTTCATATTTTATTGTTGCAGAGAAGGAGCGGATGGTGAAGCAGCAGTTGAAGAGGATCGCGGGATGACGCAGTGGAGTTGCTGCGAAGTGATGCAGTAGATGAGACCCTCGCAGCATGTTTAGTTGATAAAACCCAACGACTGGTTTGATGAGCAAGTGGGTGGAAAGGATGGGTTTTTTAAACGGCGACGTGGTGGGGTTATTCAGATTGGAATGGTGGACAAGTCGGTCAAATGACCAATGACACGACCTGCGACGATTTTAACCGCCTGTATGATGACGATTTTTCCACGCATCAATTGAGTGCATGTTGTTGCACTACAAATCATGAGGACTGAGCGAACTCGTGTGACGAAGCAGGTACGAGCGGTTGGTGGTACGACGCAAGAAGAGAAAGCGAGCTGAACCAGAAGACGATGAAGCAGCAGCGGTGTGGGAGGAGACGCCTGAAGACGATGCTGAAGTCGTGAAAGAGGAAGTCGCTAGGGCTGTGCGACTGAGCGAGGCTCGACAAAAAGAGCAGGTCGAGTACGATGCACGAGTTGAGGAGACTGTGAAGCGGCTGCGACTCGCTCGAAACGTACGCGGTCTCGCGCGATGGAGTCATTGCAGTCCCCGTTGGCTCGCGTTTCAACTCGTTGCTGGTACAGCACTGGACGAGATCGCATCTTTCCAGAGATACAGGAGACCTCATAGGATGCACAAGAGGAGACAGGAGGAAGCCACTTCGGGAGTCGAGAGGAGCTTGCGACTGGAACGAGTTGCAACCAGGTACTGTCTTCTGTACGCATGTACAGGTCTTGCTCAGACGTGCATGTGGCTGATATCAATGTATGAGGTGTAGATTGTACCTCGATCGAGCCGTTGATTTCAGGCCTGATGCAGTGACGACAGTTGAAGGAAAACATCGTGTGATCGATGAGCTTTTGTTCTTCTCGCCACCTGATGCAACGTATGTATCTCATATCGGATACGCGGAACGAGGTAACGTGGTACCTCCTCCACCACTGCGAGGTGTGAAACGATGTGATAGCAGTACTGCATAACGTGTGATGCATTCGCTCATGCTGTGCATTGTAGAACAATCATCTCACCACGTTCAATGGTTTTACCACGGCCCTTCCAATCGCGATGAACGCATGCATCATCATCAGCAAGTCTCTGTGGCCATGTCAAAATTGTGTCTTGATCAGGAAATAGCTTCTGACATCGTCCTCTGCAGGCGAGATCAATAGCCCATACGACGTTCCTGCTCGTCAGTGTCGGTGCGCGCGTTTTATCCGATGCTATTCATGCGTCAATACTTACGGGACTGGCTACACCGTACGGCTCTATTCACTGTGCAACTCAGATACCAGTCTAAAAAACCGAAATCGTGCGTCGGCGCAGTTGCCACGCTTACTCCTTGTTCTCTGTGACCTCACAAGTGGTATAACGATACCGATGTGGTCTTCTTGTATCACTGTTGGATGATTCGCTGTGTGCTGGCTATGCTGCACCTATTTCGTACCTCATTTTCGTGACGACACAGACTGACACATTCGTACGGTTCTTGCCATTCGGCTCAGCACGCCTGAAACGTGTACATCACTTCGCTTGAATGCTCATGAAAGCATCCTTTACGGCTAATTTCTCTGTTGTCCCAATACGAGCTCACTCTCCCCAACGACTTGATCGTGCGTGGCACATACCGAGCAGAATTTGGAAAATCCGAGCACGAGCGTGACGGCTTCCAATGCGATATTGAGCACATAAATCGGAATTGCATTCGCAGGGTTAGCACTCAAGGTCTCAAGGTTGTCTGTCAAGAAGCACCATCAATTACAACGATAAAAGGCGACATTTGACCATTGGTAGCACTCGCCATACTGGATACGCTCGAAAGAGGTGGATGACAAGGATGTGGAACTAAGTCGGAATAGCGTAGACAAACTGCAACGATCCAAAAGAACGATGAACGTAGCATTGCATGAAGCAGAGCAAGCATGAAGCAGAGCAGGCGTGTGCATGAGGCAGAGGTAGAAACTACTCGCTTTTGCCTACATTGAATCTGAGCCGCTCAAGCAGATGAGCCATCGTACTCCATTGCGTTAGTAACAAGTAACCCTTGCACCAAAACTATCTAAAGCGACAGGGACTCGGCACTCATGTTTCATCTTGTGCAATCCAGTCTCTTGTCAGAGTGAATGTCACTTCAACTTCAAGCGCCGCTCCTCGTCCTCACTTTTCAATTCGCCACTTGCCGCACAAGTTGATGAAGACGCAACGTGTGCGCCGGCGCAAACTGCGCTTTGGCACTGCAAAAGCAGACGCGGCCCCCAGTGCGACTGTGGACCGCGCCTCGAAGCACCCCGATAAGCGACGAAAGCGCCAGCTGCGCTCGCGTCGAGCACCTGCTCGTCTCAGAAGCACGGTTCGATGCTCTCCATTGGATCGAGCTGAGGGGACGTGGAGCCACATTCAAGAGCAGTTCACTGCAGCAAAGAGCTTGGGGGAAATGTACGTGTGTGTCGAGTCCAAGAGGTCGTTGAGCGACGATCGATGCGTGCTTCAAGCTGAGGCTTCTGATTGTGTGCTTCCTAGCACGCGCATTGTGTTGCGGTTCTTCATGGAGCACGAGGATCTGCAGAACTCTGTGTCCGGCGCTGTGTTCCCGATCGTCGTTCCGTCGAGTGAAATCTACAAGATGAAGGGTGGGCACAGCTTGTGTGTGTCTTCCATCTTCGCCCTGGTGGCTGCGTAACGGCTTCTCTGTTGTTGATACTGTCTGCGTAGTGCCCAGAAAGAGACGGATCTATGACGTTTTGCACGTGCTGGAAGGTGCGAGAAATCCGTTTACGTGCAAGTTCATGTACAGCATACAACGTGGTAGAAGAGAGTGAAGGTTGACAGGGACTGTGTCTACTGCAGGCATCGGAGTGATTAAACGCGTTCGCTGTGGCGAAACGCGAAAGAATAAAGGCGGCTACTTCCTGTACTTCGGGAAGACTGCAGTCGTGCGGCGTCTAGCAGAGATGAAGGACGTGTCTGCTCAAGCGGTGAAAACGTTTCGGCAGTCCTGCCGTCCAAAGATACTCAATAGAGTAGGAGAAGACTGCGCCGTCGTAAAGGTTTTCGAAACACAGGCAGCAGTGGAGAAATGGCCGTGTTTGGTAACGACGACGGTTTGCTTCCTGGGTCTGCTATTTCAGCAAGATTATCAGATGGGCGTGACATTGCCGGCTGTCAGCAGCCGTCTCATTGAAGCGAAGAAGCTGTTCGCTGTAATGGAGCCGAGCTCACCATGGATAGAGACTCCGTACAATGATGTGCACCGCCGTGTGTACGATGTCATGGCGGTGTTGGTAAGCTGTAATATGATCGACACCTCGCTTGGACTATCGTATGATCTGCGCGACAAATGCTTTCCCCGAAAGCATGCCCGATTTAATTACAACATTTTTACAAATCCGAGGGTGTTATTTGCCTTCCAAGATCCTGGATTGCACAAGAGAGATGACTCCACGTGCGAATCGAAGTTTGATATAAGGGACAATAGTGTTTTTTGTAGCCCGGTGCCGATTGAAGTGGAAGATCGCTTGGTATCTCCGCCATCGGCGTACTGGCGAAGTGTACAGGTTAACACAACGTTGGCTATTTCACCCATTTTCGCACCATCAGTTGATGAAATATCGGATGGAAGAAGCAACAGCGAGATGGCAAATTGGAAAATGCTTGATTACGGTGCAAGTACACAAGTGACTCTGCAGTTTGGGGCAACCTCACCATCAGTGCAGTCTGAAAGCGTCACAAAGTGCCGATCAGAAGGGCAATCAGCACCCCGCATTCAGGACTTGTTCTCTCCCCTCGGTAAGGACACGACTGAGAGTAACGAATGGTATGATGATTCGCTGAAGCAGCTTGGGTGCTACGATGCTGACCAAATCGACTGGGACCTCACCAGGCAGCTCAAGGATACCTGGCATGAAAGCTGGGGCTCTACTGGTATAGCTGCAATTGCGCCTTTCACACCTACACATGCGTCGGGATGGCAATTCCTAATTGACAAAGTGGAGGTGAAACTGGTGGATCTCAAGGTCAACAAGGTGGAAGCTGAGGACGTCACAGCACATTCTACAGACTTCCTTTGCTGACAAAAGAGACCAGGACTCCATTTTCTAGCAACTACCTGCCAATGCAGTTGCCTGGGCTGAAAAATGGATGATGGAGACAGGGCCGGATGTCACACTTTGCCACACGCCTGAGCAAGCACTTTAAGTTACATGGGAGGTATAAGAATGGGAACAATATACCGCGTTTGATTTTTACGAGTTAGTTTGGACACGTGATAGTGAACGACGTCCACCCACTATCACGAGCAACAATGCAGCGACGAAACATACATTAAAGTGTCTCACGTTTTGTGCGAAGCACAAGTTCATGCACAAGTGGTTGCTGCACTTTCAGATCCAAAGACCGCTGCTGCTCGAGGGACTGTCCGTCGCTTCCGAGCAGTGTTGAAACCCGCTCGACGCTCTCCCATCGTCGTCACTCTCCCATTTTTCTTCCATCCCGCTGCTGTCTTCATCTTCGTCTTCTGTATCCAATCCACTGGCCTTGCCAGCAACCTCGTCTGTCTCCTTCTCTGCAGCATGCAAGCCGAACAGCAAAGACTCGGCACGATTGCGTGCTAGTGTCGCAGCCAGTTGGCTTCCGACGAAAGTCGGCACGTCGTTTGCACCAAGGTTAACGATCTCCAAATGCATGTTGACATCCAGTGCGTCAAGCAACGCCTGAGCCCCCTTCCCTGTGATTCGGTTGTGTACTAGGCCCAAAGATTTAAGCGTACAGTTGCAACGGATGGCTTGTGCGAGAGCTTCAGCACCACGATCGCTGATCCAGTTGTTCTCCAGACACAAATGCGTCAACGAGTCGTGTCCGTACAGTGCCTGCGCGAGCGCTTCAGCCCCTCGATCGCTGATGTTGTTCCCGGTTAGTTCCAAGTACTCCAGAGTCGTGTTGATGCACAACATCTTGGAGAGAGCGACAGCACCGCCGTCTCCAATATCGTGGTCTCGAATAATAAGCTTCCGAACGGTGCAATTGGTCGTCAAAGAGCGCGCTACAAGGGCACACCCTTCAGATTCGAGCCGTTTGTTGTGCTGAGACAGAGCCGAGAAGTCGAGCTCGCTCACATCGCCATCGTTGAGGTGAATACGTTGCAGGATAGAGCCAAGTGTTGGACCTACAGAGCGTGTCGACAACATCACATCAGCATTTCCTGACTACACATCGTACTATGTCGCACAACCAACCTGCGACTCGGGAGATCTCTTCCGGAAACGGCATCTCTTGCAATGGTGAACTGACGGAGTGATCTACAGACGGCAGTGCACTCACACCTGTGGTGGTTTGTTCCGCGGGCGGGACGGTTGATGATTTTCCCGTTGTGTCCGCAGAGAAGGATACCTGCTGTAATCCTGCCGTAGTGATTTGCAAACCAGTTGGCTGATCACGCGTTGGACTTTCGAGAGCAGCAGCACCATCGCTGGGTGTCACCTGATCCTGTCCAGCGTTATCATTCTCTCGGATAAGGTCAGCACCTCGAGTCTCGGTTTCTTGGCTGCATCTCCTGCTTTTCATCACTGATGAGGAACCACCATCATGTTTGGCGTTGTACTCAACACTGACAACCGCTTCGATGTCTTCAGAGAGGTCTCCCATTGTCGGACTGAGCTTCGACTCGTGAACCAGCGAAACCTTCTCAACAGATGCGATCCCCGCACTCGCAAGGTCGCTGTTTTCACGTGGACGCATCGCCTGCACACTGGATCTTGCCAGAAAACTCAGCCGATCCGCTAGTCGGTTTCCACCGATCAGAGGGCGCCAGTAGCTCTATGGATGACACAACCATTGACATCGGCGCAACATCCGCACGAGGCAAATCCATCACAAAGTCAGCCACCACATAGTCTAGCGAGAAAGAAAGAAAGAGAGAGTGAACCGGACGAACCTCTAGGCGACATTTTGCACGCTGCAGGTTGACTGTGGACATGAGCAAAGACATTGCTACCGGGTTTCTAGCAAATGACGCTCTCGGATGCAGTCACGACGCAACCGCATCGTTTTTTCGAACAGATCGCTCGCTCGCTCGATCTTCCACCGTCTAAGACGGCAAAGCGTGCACCAAACTCCGATGGAAAGTCACCTCGAGCCACTCATATCCGTGTGACTCACACCGACGGCTGTTGCCTATCCGACTGGCTCTTACACCGACCTCCATCCAATGTACACACGACCATGTCCTTTCTATCAGTGAACCTATAAATAGAGACTTACTTCTGAACTGATCTACGACCCTCCCTGTCTGTCGGTCACGGAACAAAGAACGTCACGCGGGACTAACGTGGTCAACGTCTTTACATGGTCAAAGGAGAGAACGAAGAACAAGGCCGCCACGTCTCGTTCATCATCATCGCTACATACATACTACGCCTCTGCGGCGTTTACTTAAAAACTGCTGCTGCTGCTGCCGCTGCCTCCTGACTGGGCTCAACACGCAGCACAAGTGTCCACCACGTCAGGCGCTTCACCTCTTGCGGCTCTTGTTGATCTCGAGAATGATCGCCTGCAGCTCAATGCACTGCTCGCGCATCAACTCGAGGTCGTACTTCAGATTGCGGTTCTCGATCTTCAGCATCGAGTTCTCATCTTCGAGAGAAATGCCGCTCGAACTCGACGTGCTGCCGCTGCCGCTGCGGGGCTTCATAAAGCTCTTTGCACGAGCTGACAACTCATTGAGACGCTTGACGCTGCCACGACGACCCGAGTGAGCAACTTTAAACGACTCCATCCGGTCGGCCACGGACCGGTGGCGTCCTCCACGCATCATAGCCGGATCGTCTCCAAACCCCTCGTCTGTGTCCGAGTTGTCCATGTCGTCGAGCTCACCTGCCCACTGGTCACTGTCAAAACGGTCATACGCCGACTCGACCGGAATCGCCTTGTACTTCTTCCAGCCAAGCTGGATCTTGATGATGGCACGGCGCTGGAAGTGATACTCTTTGAACTCCAGTGACATGCGAGCGTACGACTGCAGGACAATGGCTGCCCGGATCTTCTTCCGCAAACGTCGTCGCTCAAGGAAACCCAGTGCAACACGCTGGATCGTACGCGCTTCATAGTACATGAAATCCGATTTCATGGCCTCGAGCTCTTCCATCACGCCGTTCTTGAAGTAAATAAGCGTCTTGCCCATTTGGAATTCCAGCGGGGACTTGCGACCGATCGATGTCATGAAGACACTGCACGTCCGGCGCACGTCCTTGCTGCGCATCGATGGTGGGAACATGATTGCATAGCGCGTCGCCAACTCGCTCGGAGTCAATCGACTTGGGTAACCAGACCGCGTGATGCGAATAGCTTCAATCACACCGGCCGATCGCAGTTGCTCGACGATCATGCGCTTGTTGAACTCCGTCGGACTCTTGTTCGAGTTTGGCTTGATGCAACGGACGTAGTGCGTGTTCGTCGTCTTGATGTTGTCCATCAACTGCGCCAACGACGTCTTGAACTGAGAGCCAAGACTCTTTGGAGCTTTCTTGCTCCGTCCACTTCCGCTTCCACTCAACTCTTCGCTGTCTTCAAACAGCTCTGGAAGAAGCGGCAGACTGCTCAACTGGACCAAATCGAGCAGATCCTTCTGCAATGTATCACGATGCTTCTCCATAAAGCCCACCGTCTCGTACGTGACTGGACCAGCGTAATGGTTGACAATGAACTGAGTCCGCTTGACCTTCGGAAAGTCAATGCTCTCGTTCGCGTCGCCGTTCTTCTTCACTTGGTGGTTCGTGCGGATCTTGTTCACCAGAGCCTCTTCCGTGTCACGCGGCTGACGAAGATGATCGTTCATCAACGCAATGATACCCATTTTACCCTCAATCACTTCCACAATGCCTTCATTGTCCTGGTACTGGATGTGGTCCCACTGCAACCCTTCGCGAACGTACTCGTCTTCAACAGTCTTGAAAACGTCCGTTGTGAACTTCTGCTGCAGCTTCTCGTTCGCGTAGTTGATACAGAACTGCTCAAACCCGTTGTGGACAAAGTCCTCGAAACCGAAGATATCAAGCACACCAATTTGACCCTTGATGCGACTTTCGTCCGTGCTGATAGCAGCGTTGATTTTTACCACCATCCAGTCGAACATCTTCGAGTAGATCGTCTTGGCCAATGCATCGCGGTTTTCCGCCGCTTCAACCGGAGCGAGGGGAACAGTCACGCTATCATTGCGTGTAATGACCGTGCGATTGCAAAGCGCTTCTTCGATTCTCGTCGTAGGAAGCCCGAACATCTTGGCAACTTGGACCAGCGCTGGACCACTCGATATGCACGCTCCACTCTCGCCACTCGTGTCAAACACCACTTCGCCAAGCAGCAACACACCTGCAAGAATCTTGAAAAGCGCCGTTCGGGCACTAGCATCCAGACCAATCGTGGACAGTGACTTCTGCGTGCCTGCAAACCACTTGCTGTCATCGAGACCGGGGATCTGCATTTCTGCCAGTGACCCGGCGTATTGGTACTTGCAGTCAGGGTCGAGACCAAACTCCTTCCGTTCTTCGACAGGTAAACCAGCCAAGAGCTGGTAGAAAATATGGTAGTTCCGCTCACCTTCAGCGATCGATACCACGCGCGACTTCTCCAGCAAGTACGTCTCGCATTTTGCACCGATCAACTTGCCACAGCCATCAAACTGTAGTTGCGTGAACTTGCCAAAACGAGAACTGTTGTCATTTCGAGTAGTCTTGGCGTTCCCGAAAGACTCGAGAAGCGGGTTCACGTCAATGACCTTGGCAATGGTCTTGTCCTTGCGACCACCAGCCACGCTAGCCAAGTGGTTCATCACGATCTTCGTTGTCTCGGTCTTGCCAGCACCAGACTCACCACTCACGAGAATACTCTGATTCATATTGTTCGCCTTCATGCGATTGAAGGCAGCCGTTGAGGTTGAGTACACGTGAGGAGAGAGTGCATCGCGAGGCTGCCGCAAGTACTGCTCGTGCAGGTGATCTCCATACAGATTCTCAATCCATTTGTACGGGTTCACTGCAATCACGATGTCATTCGTGTACGTGTAAGGCTTCGAGGCGGCAAACCGCTGCTTCAAGTTGAACAAAATCGACGGCTCGTTCAAGTACCGAAGCAAGCGCATATCTTCCACACCCTCCGGGTTGTCGTGAAGAATGGCGACCGGAAGTGATTCCACCTCCGTCGCTGTCGGACCTGCAACTGCGCGGATGACATCCGGATTCTTGAGATCCACAACGCGCTGCTCTGAATCGCCTGAGTCCAAGAACGCCGTGATTGTCACCTCCTTTCGGCGGTCATTGTAATCGACAATCTCAGAAAGCAGCCACACTTCTTCTTTGTCGGGAATGTAGCACTGCACGCCAGGCACGATCAAGTTCTGCTTGTTTCCAGCGCCAGCAGCCTGCTGACGAAGCTGCTCTTCCTTTATTTCCAGCTGCTCGTTCATGAACCCCTTTCGTTTCTTCTCAAGGCTGAAGCTGCTGCGGCGACGCTTAGGAGGAACCCAATACGTTTGGCGCTTGCGCACGTAATTACCGCGACCTGTAGAGCGCTCAATCATCTGGCGTGGAGTGAAAGGCGTCGGAGTGAAAGGCGTTGCGGGTGTTGGTCTATCACACACAGGCTTCGGGATATCTCGGTCTCCATTCGATGTGCTGTGAGGCAGTTTGAACGAAGCAAGCGTTGGTTTTGGCGCTGCAGCGGACGGCACTGTTGCAACCGAAGAAACAGGCTTCGTCGTCGCTAAGAATGCAGCGAGCTTGCTGGAAGAACGAGGCTTCGCCGAAGAAGCAGTCGACGGGGGCGATTGCTGCTTCGTGAAGTTGTTGAGCTTGTTGGTAGATCCCTGATCAACAGCAGCCTTGATCGGAGCAGAAGCAGACAACTTGGGCTTCGGACTGCTGCTACCTTTTGTAAAGGCAGCCTGACGCTGCGCAAACTGCTCACTCGAGGAACCGCGACCTCTGACAGGTTCGGACTTTGGTGGGGACAAGGTCGAGACGACACGCTTGTCCCCCGAAGTAGGAGAAAGTGGTGACCCGGTGGTACATAACCCTGAAGTAGTCGCTGTCTCAACAACGGGCGAGTTGGATCGCATAAAAGCTGCAAGCTTGTTCTGGGCGTCCACATTAGCAGGCACCGATTTTGGAGGTTGTTTCGGAGACGGCGGCTTCATTGCAACAGGTGGCGTCTTGGTCTTTGCTGCTGGCAGTTTCTTGGCTGTATTGACCTTCTTGAGAGGACCTGTCGGACGCTCCACGTGTGTTAATGGGGACCCACGTGATGCAGGCACTTGATTCAAAAATGCGTTCAAACGATTGGCATTTGTGGCCCCACTGTTGCTCCTGACTTGCTGCTGGGATACCGGCTCCATCATCGGTGGTGAACCTGGCGGAGACATCATGCCGCCTCCCACCTGAGGTGACATTGGTGGTGGCGTCGACGGAGGTGTTTTATCCGGCGACATCTCGGCTGTCTTCTTGCCCGGTTGTTTCTTCTTCCGCGAGAGAAATCCGCCCTTCATAAAGTTCGTGAGCTTGTTGTTGCTGTTCACTTGCTTGACTGGTGACGTGCCCTGCGAACTGCCTGTGGATGTCAAAGACTCGACATCCGACACCGGGTCTTCCTCGAATGCTCCCGTGTAGCCAATCGTGCCGAACCTGTCGAAGAGAATGGACAGCGTCCCGAGCACAGCGACAAAGTCCGTCCCCGTGTCCAGCAAGTCGTCAGGCTGGAAAATGTCGCTGTCACTAAGCCCCTGTTTCTGACACCACTCGCAAAAGAGGCGGATGTTCGCCTTGGAATGGAACACCGTGTTGAGTTTGTTCACCTTGAGATTCGCCTTGGGGTCGACGCCGTTCGCCAAGAGACACAGCAGCTGGCCGTCGCGCAGCATCATGGACAAGTGCTCGCCATGGTCATTCGACGTCGCCGTGACGTTACAGATCCATTCCTGCAGCTCTTCTGTGCGGCGTACAGTCATGCTCGAGTGAAAAGAGGCACCCCCAAACGGTTGTGCTGCCTGGAGCCCTAAGCGTCGCCTGTGTGTGTTCAAAGGGACTGAACAGCCTCGAAAAGGGTACGACAGAGGACTCGATCGATCGCGCGACGGATAGAGTGGCAGTCTCCTGACCCTCTCGCAATTGGACTGTGGAGGAGATCGAGCTCACAAGTGGGCAATCGAGCGGCTTCTCGGCAATGTTCGCTCAGTCGCTCAGTCGCGTGTTTGCTCGCTCACTCCGCGACGAACTACACGGGGGTTTTGTCTTCTCGCTCGCGACTGCTTCTCTGCACAAACACACACACAGACGCGACTGGACGCTCGGGGCTCGGCCTTTGTTTCGCTGGAGACTCGGACCGGACGCTTGACAACTGACTCCTTGTTTGCTATGGCGGTAACGGCTGCTGCCAATCGAAGTGATACGTGCGACGCGCAAATAGACGACGGTGCCGTTCCCCTTTTCGGGCGCATACCCATTCAGCAGCGAGCGGGACCAAATCGACAACAAATACCTTGTGCTCAGTATGCACATCCACTCTTTGTACACGATCGACCGCAGCTGAGCCAAAAGAGTCGAGAAAAGCGTGACCAGACTGGGTCCTCTGACCCAAAAAACGTACCAGCTATGTCCATCGATCTTATACTTCGAGCCTTTTTTTCGACCACTGCTCTCTTCTCGCAGCATAGAGCTAGAGAAAGGACAGTCTGCACAAAGCCAGTACACCCACCCGACTCGACGCCTGGCCTTTCTATCCTGCACACCATCTGGCGGGAAAGCCCCTGACGACGTGGCGATTCTGTCTTGTGCAGCGTGGCGGAGGGATTGGCGTTGCCGCTATACTAGTCACCGACTTTTTTTCTGGCCTTCGATCCTTCACATCCTAGTTCGCACACGTATGTGGAGGTTCCAACGAGTCGTAAACGACCAAGAAGACGTGTAGAATCACTGGTTCTGGTTGTCGACAAAGTGTATGTGGCGGTGGTATCCGTTACTGCGAGTAACAGTAGTCCCTGAACTCGTTACTGCAGTAATATAACTTGGCGCCGAGATACCAGTAACTTTCGGTGACGTTTGGTCTTGAAGAGAGGGAGGGGGGGGCACCGCTACTCCCGCAATGATCGTAACAGCAAGTTTACTGAACCTTCAATGTGAATATCACAGCGTGACTGACTGGCCACGCATAACACGCGCGTTACATCAACTGCGTCACTCCATTCGCTACACCGCCAAGACGCTGGCCAGCGTCCAGTCTATTGTAATCGAATCCGGGCGTAGAGCAGATAAAGTATTCAATGCCATGAGATGTTGCCTTGTAGTGCTCGTGATGAAGCACACATTGGTAACGCTTGACTGCCACTGCGACTCAAGATCATTTATGTGTGAGAAGATGTAACAGTTGACCATCGAAGCGTAAACCATTCATGCAGTTGCACTGCCGGTACATCCACGGGATCCTTGAAGTTGATGCGAGCACGTCGACAAGCTCTGTGTTTCTAGCCTTGCTTTCTCGACACCTTTGCAAGAGTACGACGACAAGTCACACCTGAGCTAAGATACACAAAGGCCAACGAATCGACCAGCTATAAACCGTTTGTGTATCGTGAGCTCGAGAAAAGCAGATGTGAATCGGTGGCAGGTAGACAAGAATGATGACGAAACGCTTTTTTGGAACGATGTCTTGATTCGAGTCCGGCGACTGTTCCGCTACCAGGGTCTCTGCTAGATACGTTGTAGGCGTTTGCATGTGACACCAACCTACTGCCACTACGAGCACTTTACTTTTGTTAAATTAACATCAGCGGACACCTTTCATCCGAGATTTGGTACGTATCACTGGCGCAATGTACACGCATGCGCATGAGCTCACGCCTTTTCAGGTGAATACCACCGAGACGAGCTTTCACCTGCCTACTATACTTTCGCATTGTTCCAGGGACAACAGCATGCAGAAAAAAACGGCAGCAAGCACACAGTACGAGGGCAAGGATGCTGACAATCCATAAGCTATCATGGCGGTAGTTGCGGGAGATGTACCAATCTCGGCTGGTTTGCTGGTCGAGGTGGAGCACGTAGCCGTCTTAGAACGCTGCAATCTCGTCGGACGCAAGGTCGGTCGAGCGTCCAACAATCAGCGGCGCAAACCGTAGCCGTGTCTGCGCGGCGAGCAGCAAGTCTTCTATCTCGATCGTGAAAGTCGCTACGTGTGGTGGTGTTTTCTTCCTTGACGACTTGATCCCGCGACCAGTATCACAGAGTATTGCATCAGCACGTGGCTCCTGGCAACACCGGTAGCACAGAAATGGACCATCAGTCCCGTCGCGCTTTGCAGTCAGGTTAAGCGTTCGTGTCGCATCTGTCCAAAGCCTTGAGATACCATCTACGACTCGACTCGGCAACGACAGCGTGAGATTGCAGTATCGAAGATTTCACGACTCGTGGATACGCACTGGGACCTAGGTGGCGCGGCTGTGCGTACACAATACAGGTGGTTATTATCATTGAAGGATGTTGCAACAAAACAGTACTTCTTCTGGTAGTACCTGGTGGGAAGTTGTTGCTTCCACTGAATGCGTGCTACTTGCCTCTTCGTGGCATTTTCGCCTTGCCATCTTCGGTCTGCTCAGCGTCATCTTCGTAGCCGTTATCGTGCGAATGTGTCGCCAGGAGATGTTGATTTGACCACCTCACTAAATGCCTTTATCTGACCGAGACTTTGACAAGTCCACTCAGGCCATAGCATCAACCTCCCACGATTATTTCTCTTGACGTTACGCACTTGACATCCGATCAAGTGAGCTCGCGGCTTCGACGTAACACACAAGTACCACTCGAGAGGCGGTAATCATCATGGATAGGTATTCTTGTGCGATGGCTTTTTGGTACGCTGTGACCTTGTCTTCCAGTAAAGTGTGAGTGTGTGGGTCTCCAGATGCGCTAGCTGTGAGAGTGCATGAAGCACTTCATCAGTGCATACGGCCGAATGGGGATTGACGATGCTGGTAATGGTTCTGCGCGTCAGCTCCTGGCAAATAGTTCGTAACACGATTGTGAGCTGAAAACAATACCCACCTCACGGGATGTCGTAAGTCAGGCACCGAACTACTTACCTCCAGAAGGTTGTCGAGAGTTGCGATGGGGTCAAGTATTTCGCCCATGTCCACAACGAGCTCGCCAGCGCTGGTTTTTCGTTCCGTCTCGTCATCAATCGCTTCCAGGATAAGAGCTCTTATCTGCACAGTATCACGAGTGCAACGCTTTTCAGTCCAATGTGTCCGCTCGCGAATATGGCCACATTCGATTGATGGATACGTACTGCTGAGAGATCCGCTAAATCTGAGCATTGGATGGTGAGGTCAACGGATCGTTGATCATTTTTGGAGGGAATGAAGCGCAGGAGGACAAGACTTCCGGAGATAGACTGCAACACCGTCCAAAACTTTCCATGCTGTGATCTGCAGCTACGATGCAAGCGTGGAACCTCATCTCCGTGTAGATTGAAGACTCGACGGAGGAATAACACAATCCTTTCGACACGAACCTCCTCGAGATCTTCATCGATGTCTTCAATGTCTTCGTCTTCGCCTTCTGCTTCGAAGAATGCTGGGATGGAGATCACAAACCGGGACGGCGGAGTCAGCTCGAAAGATGGTGCATGTGGAGGGGCAATCTTTGACCACAAAGATGCAAATGATGCGCTCTTTTGGGCATGGTCGGCTAATGCAGCAAACCATTGCACCCCACCTCGAAGTACAGATGACGAGGTGTTGCTTCCATTACCTGTTCGTCCGACTGGCATGAATGCCTCGTGATTCTGATGGAAGGTTGAGTGAATGGAAACTTGGCTAGCTGAAGTCTCTTCTTCGACAGGTCGGCTCAGCTGTGCAAGCGGGATTCGATCGTGAAGCAACGGAACTGCAAATGACGGTATGTCCGGACTAATTGGCCTGAATTGGGCTGCTTCGCTATGCTTGGTTTCTGGACACAGATCTCCGGTGGGACAGAACATCATAGCGCATGACACCCACAAACATCCCTGGTCTTGCTGAGCGATCGTCTCTGGATCCAGCATGATACTTTGTCCTTGGCGCGTAAGTACGTCATTCAGTGGGAACGAGTAAGCTGTTACCGCACATTCGCGAGTGCGGACGTACATACATAGCCACCTGTTCATGATGGTTGTATAGATGTTAGCAGACACACTTCATTCTCATGAGGAGCAAGCAAGTAGTGCCGCGAGTATCTTGTACCATTCATCGAGCGAGGCAATGACTTTGTCGTTCACGAAATGTAAGCGGCACACGAGCTTAACTGTGCGTCGGTCCAAGTACGTGCCAATTTCAGCTACTGATGCCCCCACCTCGCACTTGATCACATTTTCCACACCTGCAAGCAACAGAAACGATATTTAAGGTCGCGGTCGCAATAAGATTGTATAACCTCAAGATCACGCGCCCTGGGCTTTCACAAGTTGCAGCGATTCCAACGCCGAGTGCAGCGTCTTGAGTTGGTTGTCAATCTGGCTTGATCGGACGCGCAAGGCAGACGATTCAGTCGATGTAAGTGCGATGCGATGCAACAGGTGTCGAACTCGAGAACCGCTCGTCGATTCTATCAGCCCCTTCTGGCCTCTCTCGAGAGGTGGCAGCACACTACTTATATTCTCGCACAGCGACGACTCGTCCATCGTGACTACGCGCCCCGATACAAAGAGAATTGACATGCTTTGCACTATGCCGTGTGTTGCCAAGCGCACAATGCCCTGACATTTCGCACACGCACATCCCTCCATCAGCGTATGGAAGTATCTGGCAACCTGCATAATGAACGTACCGGTCGAAAATTCATTTTCTCGACGTGAATTGCGTGGTCATTACACATAGCTTTTGAATCTTCAAGATCCAAGTTCATTAGTACAGCAGTGCTGCGAAACACAAACGCTGACCCATTCGAGCATAGAACGAACGCTCCCAAACTGCTCACAAAGACCAATGACTGTATAGCTTGTCGAAAGTCCAGCTTCTTTGTCGGACCAGAAACAGTATCTACCGAGCAACCTCTCCGCGAAAGAACAGCCTTTACACGCCCTCTCGAGCCAAGGAGCAACAGTGCATCAAATTCCAGCACTACACTCGTTGCTTTTGTGGACGGAGAGAGCGAGCACGGGGAAGATGTGAACGGAATGATCATTTGAACGGGCTGGTTCAGCTGAAACAGCGTTCCACTGCAAATGGTGGACACCTTCGTGCCATCTTTCTCGTTGTAGGAATGACGGATCAAAGAGAGCCGTACGCTTCCATCCAGATCTCCCTGTAAAATAGCCACCACCCCGGCATAGCTTGCTACTTCAGGAAACAAGCTCTGCAGCAACTTCGTTTCCCTCGATTCTTGACTATTCAGACAAATCGAGCACATAGACTGCTCGCCTTCAAGATCAATCAGCTCCAGTGACTGGTAGGTCTGCAGCTTGGACGCAGAGCTCCTTCTAGTACCCACAATCAACGTCGAAGGCGTCACAACACTCCTCATCAGAGTGAACGACGTCAATCCTGCTTGAATGTGTTGAACCGACTGTACTCCAGGTAAATGATAGAGCCACTGCACTTCTTCACACGATGATCTCTCCAGTACAAGTTCCGTCAGCCCCGCACCAACCAACGACTGCAACTGCACTGGCAGCGTCGCTATCCAGACGTTGCCATCTGCTACAGCGACCAAGAGTCTCCGACTTTCTCCTGGAGAATGAGTTCCACTAAAGTCTGCGACATCAACAATTGGGACTTTAGACCTGATCACACACTAAAAATGGGTGGCGGGTAGACGTATCAAAGGTTAGAACGAGGAATGGCAGTGCTTGAAACCTGATGCTTTTCACTCACCGATACGCGGCCGTCAGCCAGGAAATGCACAAGGGTGGGACGGATCTTCACGACAGTGCAGAACACCTTCGTCTCGTCTTCTGTTTCAACTCGTAGTGGTAGTAGAAGGGGCGAGCGGTCGGCAACACGAGCGAGTTGCGTGCAGCTTGGCATGTTGGTCAATGGATGTCGCTTGATCGGCTCTTGGAATTGGACAAAGCGTAGATCTAAGATGATCGACTATTGGCTGGTCTGGATCCGTGTGACAAGCCTGAGTCGACAGCAGGTTTCGGGCATAACGAATGAACGGACGGACGAACTGCACGAAATAAAGTGCGCACTTGACGATAGGATGGACACGTTCGAGTATCGACAATTCAGTTGGCGCGTTGATTCGGACTTTGTAAAGCAGCAGGCGATCGGTGCCTTTGACTTTCTAGCCTGACTGGATTCCAGGTTTGATTCAGCATTCGCTTGTCATCCTTGGGCGCATTGTGCGTGCTGGGAGGCCGTGCCCGATAGGTAAACATGACTGCTTCATGCCCTTCATCTGAGCTTACAATGGCAAGTGTGAGACCGCCGTGATGGCCAGTCACTGACTATATCATGACCGCACGTAACTTCCCTACGGCTTCAGATTCTTCAACATTGACGGACGTATCAATAGAAACCCAAACGAGTTCATTCTGAGCAACTCCGTGCATGCCGCATATTAGACAATGAGACAAGTTTATCTTCGCGTACTTTGTCAAGCGCAAAGCTGAGTCACATGTTGTCGTACTTAGCGCAGCTGGCGCACAAATTTCACCGCAAGCTGAGATGGCGATGCCGCTGTATCGTACCTACTGCACTGGATAAGGTGCCTACTCAATCACAAATAAAGTAGTAGGTTCCAAACCCACCACGTCTCATACCTCTTTGTGCTATAAATACCCCCCGACCCACCCCCCGTAGCAGCTACCACTATGTTTGTCGCCTCCTTTCGTACCGTTAAGTTCGCACCAGTGTAGCCATCTGTCTCTATCCTCCACTCGGCCTTTCATCACTTCGCCATGGAGCACCTCCCCGACAGTCTCTTGGCCGACGTGTTCGCGCTCCTAGCGGCCCGAGACGTCCTGCACGTCACGTCCACCTGCCGCGCGCTCTCGGTCTCCACCCCCAGCGTCCAGTTGGCCTTGCAGCGCGCCATCACGCGTCGATTTGCCGCCGTCACGAGCTTCTTCTCGTCCTCCACCAGCCACTGGCCACGTCCGCTTGTCGTGCTTCGCGGCGCTGAGCTGCTGCGGATCAAGGAGCTCTTGGCTCGCTGCTCAGCCTCTCCCTTTGAAGACGCGGCGTCCTGCGCTTCCAGCTCCGTCGTCATCAGTCGCGCGTGGCTCGGCGCCTACAAGAAACGCTGCCAGGCATTTGAGCACTTTTTGCAGCAGTTTCGACGCACAAAACGGCAGCAACGACGGCAGAAAAACGCACTTAAGACCAAGGAACAACTCGTGGGACTCGAGATGCCCAAGAGCTCGGCTTATGCTGCGCTCGTGGAGGCCGGCGCGATGATTGTGTGTGCCCATGATGCACTGCTGCCAGCTACGCAGTGTGTGGGTCGCAGTCGACGCGCCATTGTCAGTGGTGACGCGTTCCAAGAGATTGCAGTCTATGCACCAGAGTTGAGGGGGTTTCCACTCGAGTCGTGTCGTGACTGTTCGGTCTGTGTGCAGGAGCACGAGACTCGAGAGCTTGAGGTCGAGGAGAAGAAACGAGTGAGGTTTGATGAGGAAATTGCTGGCTCGGACGAGATGCTCGAGCTGCTGCAGAGGAAGAATGGGTACCCAAAGGGACTGTTCTCGCCTGTGGACTTGGCAGGGAGCAGACACCAGCAGTTGGCGCCGCATTTGTCGGTGACTGGACGGAGCAAATATGCCACGTACTTTTTAGTGCCAAAGAAGTGGCTGAACAAGTGGAGAAAGTTTGTGCGGAGTCAAGGCGGGGGAAATCCCGGGCCGGTGCTGAATGCCGAGTTGGTCTGTCTGTCGCATCAGAGGACGATTGTACCGCCCTACATTTCGCTGTTCTTGTCGGGGTTCTCGCTGGAACAGTCCCTCAAGGCTACGCAAATGTACGTTTGTCGTGTTTACTGTTGCTAAGAGGTAGCATTTGGTATTTACGGATGCAATTGCATTTCTTTGCTGTGCAGTCTTGGAACTGCCCCTACTCGTCAATACGAAATCGTAACTTTCGGCGAGTGGGAAGCTCTGTACAACCGGTACTGTGCTGAGTTTGCTGTCGGCTTTGATGTTGTCAACGGGGCGTATCACTGGCGAACTCAAGAATGTCAGATCTGCAATTATGGCATGGGTGGCGGACTGTCGTCGAACCAACCGAACTCGCAGCGTTGAAACGTGATCGCGAAGGCAGTTCGGCACATCGCCGATACTCATTCGAGCAACTCGGGGCCGTTGTCATTGGGTCATCGTTCACTGTACGGTCGGGACGACTGATGTCGAGTGATGCCAGCACTGCACAATGCTTGTAGTTCATGCATGTGGTTATATTCCACTGGTTTGCTACGTAGGCTTGTGGTATACTAGATGCGCGAGGAGGGTAACATGCTCACGGCTAATGCAGACAGTGGTATTCTGCCGGGTGCTATCGACTTCGACGTGATAAACGTTCGTGCTTACCCGCACTTTGGCTTGTGGGACTTGCATCCTTGTCGTTTAGCCCTACCAGTTATGTCAGAATGTCACAGCTGTCATCGGCCAGCCCATCTTCACGAGCTACAGTCGCGGCCCATTTGCTAGCAATTGTCAGAGTTTTCTCATCGCCAATCGATTCTTCCGACTGCCGCTCTGTCCGCTACGCGGTAGAATAAGCTTTGAGCATCGCAAGCACACTGAAGTCGAGGAAAGCTCTCCCGTGACTGTCATTGCATCGCAACGATGATGCATCGGACTTCTCACACTTGACCCAAAAACAGGAATCTCGCACTGAGCCGTCCTTTCAATGAGCTCCACTGTAACCCTGCTGGACTTCTGACTTTCAGCACACCACAGGGGCACTCCACAGCTCCACATTGGCCTGCAACTTGGTGATTGAGGTCACACAAGTTAAAGCACATCTTCAACAGGCGGACGACACTTCTCTCCTTCTCAGAGAGGTCAGCATTACCCATTTAACAAAATGACACCACAGGCTGTTGTTAGCAAGAACGACATTCCACACTTCCACCCTCCACGAAGATCTCGGTGTATTCAGAAAACGCTATTTCGAAAAGCTTCACGGGCTTTGACCTTCCAGCAATCTCTTCAAACCTGCAATACAAAGACGTTTACTCAGCTGTCAACAAACATATCCATAAATGAAACGCGTGTACCTACCTCAAGGAGCTGCGCACAACGGTAGCTCGTTCGTCATGACAACCCGATAAATTGTCGATAAATTGTCAACAGCAGTGCTTTTCTCGTCATTTCTCGCGACTCGTGATCCTCAATACCAATGCGACCTGTTTCTCCACACACTGTCCGTCCAAGCTTCACTCCATTGTACGACACCTGCTGTTGTATACGGACACGACCCTCACGTAGTAAAGTCAAACGTAGCAACATCGTAGTCGTCTGCAAGCCACAAATGAGACCGAGAACAATTTAGGTCTCGGATCCCGATCATTACGATTTACATCGAAGACCGTTCACGTCGATTGCAATGCACGAGGCTTCGCTGTACATGTTGCCGCGAGCTGCTCGCTGACATTAGCGTTTATAAACAATCGTGAAGGGTGTCAGCAGGCTGGAGCTCTTCGCACGTGCGTGATCGAAGACTGTCAGAATCGCACTTCTCTAGTCTGCGCAACGACCAAAAATTCGTCAGCAATGTCAATCAGCTTACAGCCACAGATCGAAACTCTTGATCGCCATACCAAGGCATCTTCAGATCTCAAGTAGCGTTCATACGGGGACCTAATGCCGTCAATATACATCATTTGCACAGGACAGTCGTCGTCAACTGCACATTAAATGCGTCGGCGATCCAATTATTCACCGTCACACACTGGCTGGTATATCGCATGTTTTTGACGAAAAAGGCTCACAAGCGTCAATGCAGCAAGCTCCGAACACGTAAAGAGTGCAGAGCCCACACATACTCGCACTTTCGTTCACCTCCACACGCCTCATCGAACGTATGACGCTGGATGTGTGTCTGCTACGAACCCCACTCATCGTAGCTACACATTCTCCTTCAACCATCTCATGTCGTGGTTGGGCCGTGTACGATTCGTGACATTCGACGTCGTAGCATATATCTAGCTGCTTGCACAGCCTCAGGGCACCAGTCGATCTTCCCGTAGAACCACAGAGCGATAGATACATCAAGATGAACGACATGCTTCCATAATGATAAGGCATATGCACATACTATCTGCGCGTAGCCCTGGGCCCAATGACACGATACTTCGAGTACAGCTACAAGCAATCAGGTTTACAGGGCGTACACAATCCGAATGATGTACATCATCCTTGACATCTCGCCGATGCACATGCCTCCCGTCTCATGGTTGTTGCATCGATATGACACGTACCAAGTCAGCAACTTCATGTTAGTACAGAGCTGTTGACCATGTATATCCAAGTCAAAGCGCTTTCCATGTTCTTATCAACTCGGCGTCCGTCGTCTTGTATTCATCTGTACTAAAATATATCACACTCGATCATTCGAATACGTCGCACTGAAGAGACCTTACTCTCGTCATTCATGCCTGACTGGCTGGCGGCAGGTGCAGTAGGCTGCAGGATGCTATAAGCATATCAGGGCCTATTGTCGTAGGCTGCAGGATGCTATAAGCATATCAGGGCCTATTGTCGTAGGCAGCTCGACAATCTTCGACAGAAACTTTTGAGGTGTGGGTCAGAGCTACGTACTGGACACCGCAACCAGACTGCTAACACGCTATGACCACTTTGCAACGAACGAGGCATCCATAGCCGACACGGTGATCATAACGCTTTTATACATCAAGACGCCACAGGTGCTTGCCTGCTCCGACGTTCATTGCGAGGTTAGTTGCACCACAGTAAGACGGCAGAAACCATCGGAGTCAATGCTTCCAGTAACCGCTACGTACAAGAAGTACGGCTAGTGATCGAGAAGAAAATGCGTCAACCACAACGTGACAAAGTATCGTATCCCGACACGATCGCACGACTTAACGGGCAAGACGTCACCGTTGGCATCAGCGACGGTGTCTTGTAAGCCGTTGACACCACAAGATGGACGACCTAGAATTACAACGTAAAGAACAGTAATAACAAGTACCGGTCGTGAGGCCAGCGTACCCATCATTCAACATTACGCCGATTACCCTGCTGTCATCAAGGTCGTCAACTAGACCAATTCGGACAAAGTATCGAAGGTAGTGTGGCCAAAGACGGTGCATGCACCTGACTCCCGACAGCTCTCCCATCCACCGGCCTCCAACAGCAATACCAATAAATCGTGGTAAATTTCTGTAGTACACGTGGGTGTGTTTCCAAAACTCATAATTGGTCGCGCGGTAGCCAAGGCATGGCGTCAGATTTTAACACTTTCATCGGCGAAGTGCAAGGTGAACTCATACCGGACCTTTCTGGTGTGCGAACGGTATGCAAAGATGCACAACATCCATAATTAAGTATCAACTCGTCGATGTATTCTATCGGCATGGGGCAGCGGCAGTTCAATAGTTGGGCCAAATCGAAATCGCGTACCGTATGCTTCATCACCAGCTTCTACTTGTCAGCAAACCACTAAACTACAAACATGACTGCATTGATTTTGTCAAGTTGTAGTCACCACAACGCCTATTCCACAACACGAACGCAGCATTTCAGGCGCATCTTCAATACCGGTGCACACTTTTCAATGTTAATCAGTGAAAAGCCACTCGTTCCTCTGCTTCTGCTTTTTGGCCTTCTTCTCTGCCGATATTTTCTTCCAGTCAATGTTCTTGCGCTTCAACTGCTCTTTTCTACGCCGTGCTTCTTCACGATTTTTCTCCAGTTCGGTCATATCAAAGAAGTGGCTCATCTGACGCCCAGCACGATCAGCCGCAATGCCCGCATTTTGCCAGTATTCGTCACCTCCAAGCTGCTCGTACTTTCCTGTAAGTCGATTGAACTTTGCCCGTGCTGCGTAATTTACACCAGAAACGGTCTTATGACCTGCAACCGTCGACTCTGGATCTGGAAGCTTAGGTGGGACCCAACTCGCCAACTGCCTCAGCAACAACACATCAGTCAATTATTAGTCACATGCGCATGGCAGACTGTCGACATCGGACAAGCAGCTATGCAAACTCACCCCCGAGACAATCGGTGCGTCTGGCTTGGTCCACTGTGTAACTCCCGTGACCACATTGTGGTAGTAGTACCGCTGCGTCTGTGCGTCAACATGCTGTTGCCATTCCGCTTTTGCTGTCTGAGGAGCATCTGCGGGCTCTTCGTTCATGCCACTCACAGCAGCAGAAGCTTTGCTATCGATGCTACTCAAGATGCTATTCAGTCTGCTGAGATGACCCGATGGATCCAGCACTTGCTGGGTCACACGGGCCAAGCGTTCAGTGTGCATCCGGTTCAGATGAGACCGGTACTCAGCAGACACGGGATGATCCGACGACAGACGCGCAGCTGGCTGTGACTCCTCAACCCCCTCAGGCTGATCCCATTGTGTCGTTCCCGTACTGGCGTTCAAGTAGTACGGCTTACCACTGGCAGCATCCACGTACTTCACCCATGGTCCAGCAGGACCTTGACCGTCTTCTTTCTCCTTCTCTGCTTCTCTAGCTGTACCTTCAGCAGATCCATCGCTGGACACTACAGATGCTCCGTCTTCTCCTTGATCCTCGTCCCTGTGCTCCTCCTGCACCTGCTTTGCCTCTTCCGTATCGTTGCAGTCAACATCCTCATCTTGAATTTCCACTGGTAACTCCGGGTCTAATACGATCAAATCGTAATTGTCCTCGTCGTTTTTCGGCTTTTCTATGCTCTTCAGAGTCGCCAAATTGGTCGGATTTTTGTCGATTTTATCGCTTTTATTATCCAACGTAATATCCGCTTCGGGTTTATCCCATTGGCTGACGCCGTGCACTTCGTCGTGATAGTAAGTGGCTCCAGACGCGTCGTCGACAAACTCGCGCCACTTGGGCGACGGGCGCTCCTCGCTTGCCATTGGCTCCTGCAAAGTGGACACGTCGGACGGGACGTCCCATGAAGACTCGCCCGTGCGCGTGTTGTAGTAGTACGTGGAGCCGGATGCCTCATCCACGTGCTTCTCCCAGTCTACGGTCGCCATTAGAGTGCCGCGTGATAATCGCTGCAATTAGAGGTCTGTATTTGAGAAAAACGCGGGCGCAGCAGCGCTATTCACTGGATTATTCAAGACCCGCCGAAAAGTTTTAACCCGCGAGATAATTACGACCCAAGAAATCTTCTTAACCCACAAAAGATTCTCAACCCACAAAATATTCTCGACCCGCGAAATATCGATGACCCACCAGATAATCACAGCTCACAAAATGTTTACATCCTGCAATTTAGATTACGAACGACACTTGTTTGAAGACGGGATGTCGACCATAAAGGGACGCAAAACTCGATGCGAGCACTGTGATTAGCTCATTCGGACCTGGAACACTTGAAGTGCTCCGGATCGATAGCAAGCGGCAGCGTGCAGCAAATAGAATTCCCACGTCCGTTTAAACGACTCCGGAAGAGACGGCATTTGCTGCAGTGGAGACGTTGGGTCAGTTGCCGCGGCTTGGCCAAGTGAACGCGGTGCTGCGTCGTGGCCCCATTGCGCTTGGAAGCGGCGGTTCCACTCAAGGAACGTGCGCTCATAGTGCTCCGAGTAGCCAAGAGTGTCGTGCAGTGTAAACCCCGTCTCTCGAGCTAACCGCCGCATGCGTGGCAATGTGATTGCGTAGCACGGGAATGCACTATGTACATACTTGTTCGTCCAGGCGTGGGTCGTCATGTTCGCAGCTGTGCACACGCTCAACTCCAGCAAAGTCGTGCCGTTTGCGGTCTGCATGTGCTTTAGCGCTTGTAGCAATCGCGTTCGCTGCGTGTCCGGTACAGTTTCGATCACGCCGCACAGTGTGATGCGATCGAACTTGGACGTACGGTAGCCACCCAAAAGTGACAGTAGCTGTTCGGGTGTCTCTGTGAGCACGAATTCCATTCGACTGAAGACGTCAAGCTCACGGGCGAATTTCTTCGCGCGCGCTAGTTCTTGAATCGAGGACAACACGCATACGACAGTGGCGACCGGGTGTTGTTGAGCGAGGTAACAGCCCACTCCTCCCCATGATCCGATGCTGATATCCAAGACGGTGTGGCCAGCCTGAAGCAAGATAACGGACACAGGTAAGAGGTTGTCCACCACTTCGACTGGACGGCGCTATTCGATCACACGCTTACCCGGATGTCGAGCAGCCGGTCCAAGCTCGCAAGCTTGTTGGATTGAGCAACGTGAATCGTGGTTGTCCCCGGAGTCCACATCCCGAAGCCTTGGTGCAAGTATCGGTCCATGTAAGCTTGTCGAAACTCGGGGCAGAGGTCAAATTGCTCCGACACGGCACCAACAACAAGGCCCATTGATGAAGGTGGATAGTTGAACAAGCGAGCTGCCAGAGCTACAAACCGAGCGCTCCAGGATCGATACATGTCCTGCCTGCCCTCCATCGGGATGGTCAAAAAACCAGCAACCAAATCGTCTAACGTACGGGCAGAACTTGTCGCCCACAGAGAGCCCACATAGGATTCACCGATAGCCACGAGCCCCTCGCTCATCCAATCTAGCCAAAAGGAGTCGTTTCGAACGACAAAGTCCTGAGCCAGCCATTGATCACCAAGCAGCAGATCGTGAGACGACGAAGCTTTCGATCACAGCAAAGTCATCCAACGTACCACATTCGGTCGGATCCCGCCGCTGGAGAGCAGACGACACATGATGGTCTTGGCATTCTTTCGCAGCTTGGGCAACAACAGCGACCGAATCAGTTGCAGACAGAACAGAACAGCCCCCGCAATGGCCGTGGCAGCATACACCCAGAAGGATCTCTATCACGAACGAGCATCCAGAGCAGGTGTTGACGCTATTAGCTTTGGCTTAACCGCAATCGTGTCTTCCTATCAACTCGCGACTACCTGGTGTGCCAGCACGCAGAAGAGAGGGACGAGCACGTTCAACATGAGCTCCATCTTGTAAGCAGCGTTCCAAAAGCGCTGCGAACGGGGCGGCGAGAATCGGTAGATGTGATCGGCTTTAGGGAAGAGTCCTCCTCCAACCACAAAGTGACTCCACAGTCGCGAAGATCTAGACAACACCAACGACGACAACACAGCCAAAGAGCTCAGTCCACACTAGTGTGGCAATGCACCGAGACCAACAACATCCATTTCGAGGGCCTTACACTAAAGCAGGAACGCTCATCCACACGCGAACAAGGGGCAGGTAGCACGACACGAGCAGCATTGGCACCAGGAGATGGAGCACAAAGTCTCCGACACGAGCTGCGACGCCCAAGACCGGCGAACTGGTCCAGACCCCCAGCCAGCCATTGAGAATCGCCGTGAAGGCGTAGCGGTCGAATACTCGCAGCGAGTACCAGCCAACCATAATGGTGATGCCCATGGACGTCGCGATCCCCAGCGCTGACTCGGACGCCAACACGTGAGCGACGGCAGTGAAGACGAACCAGCAGTTGGTGTACATGGTGCGGATACCCACGAGTGGCGGCAACGTGACGACACCAAACAGGAGCATCACGGCCACTGCGGCATCCATGGGGTCATGTATCTGGACAGCGTCGTGGCTCGCGCGACTGAGAGAAGATCCCCATCCTAGTGGCACATCCATCAGGAGCTACTGAAGAGCGAAAAGCAAAAGTGAAGTCGACGGGGATGGCTGGAGCTACTCGGGCTGAACTTGGATTGAAGACATCCGGAGATTTGTGGAGAGGCTTAGCAGACTGGTGTTGACTCGGGTCTCGTGTCCGGAACAGGTGGTTGTTGTTGGCCTCTTCTGACGCAGCGTTTTGTGTCTACAGATCGCCAGGAGCTTATCTTCCTTCTTGTCTCGCTGTTCTTGACGCTGCGTGCCTCGCTGTCTGGACAGTTACGACCTCGGTGCGACCAAGCAGGCGACTACAAAGTCGTGGATACCTGCTTGACACCCGAGCACGCACAGTGTCGGGATGGTGAGGTTATAGACCAACTCGATCTTGTGTGCTGCGTGCCAGAAAGCCTTGGGCCGCGGAGGGTAGATGTGGTAGACGTCGTTGCCCGAGAGCGAGAGATCGCCGTCTGCAACCAGCTTGATCCACAGCTGGGAGAAGCTATGAGGATGGACAAGCACAAAGGAAAAGGAGAGAGAGTTGTCAGCACCCAAGCTTTAGCAGACACCACCAGCAACTAGTAGCAACAGCAGCAGCAGCAGTTTACTCACATCAGAATAGGACCAGTCATCCAGATCCGCACGAGTGGCAGGTAGCAGAAGACGAGTGCGAGCGGCACGCCCATGTGCAGCAGGAGGTCGATCGAGTTGGCCAGTAGTTGAAAAGACCCGTACTTGCTGACGGCACCAAACCAGCCTTGCAGGATGCCCATGAACGTCGTGCGGTCCAACACGCGGAGCGAGTACCAGCCCATCATGATCGTAAGGCCTAGCGACGTAGCAAGGCCTAGCGCTGCCTTCGACTCCGTCACATGCGCCAGCACCGTGAAGATCGTCCAGCAAAAGGTGTAGAGAACTCGCACGCGCACGACCACGGGCAGCAGCGCCACGGAGAAAAGCATCAGGACTGCTAGGACTGCATCGGTGCGCAATCCGGTGGACGAAGGGACGTGCTGCTCGCTGTCGCGGACGCGGAGGACTGTGCGGGTCAGCGTATCGTGGGCAACAGTGAGGAAATAAGGAGCGTCCATTGTCACCGCTACGAGAGGAGCGTCCGAAAGTCAAATGAGCTCGAGAGATGGTCGGAATGCGTCGGGTCAAGTGGCGAGACCGCAGAACGTTCCGCCTATAAAGAGCCGCGAGGGCAAGCGCGGCCGCTACGATGGTTTCGGTCGATTGCTGATTTGCACGGCCAGAGCGATGCTTGTCTATGTCCACGCCGCCTCGTTTTTGCACAAGTGGGAAGTTGTCAAGTGTGTAGAGCGCGTCCGGATGTTGTCGGAAACATGTGCGAATCTGCAGTTGCTATCCTGTATATGACACTTAGCTGGGGGGTGCTTACGATGCATCGTCTGACGGTGTGGAAACAAGGCACGGAAGAGCTCAGCCGTACTTAACAGACCATTCTTGTCCTCGAGACACGAACTTGTTTGCATAGCAATGCAGTTGTTATACGGTCGGCGAAACACGATATTTGTTGTACAGCATTAGCACTGTTGACAGCCTCATGCTGTTCTTACGAGTTCCAGTTTTGCCACGGAGTGCGATGACAATTTATTGAGAAAGCACGATGGGAAATGTGGACCCGAGACAGGCACAAACCAGCATCAGCATGAACGCTGGAGCCAGACAGGATTGCCGAAATCCTGCACTTCTCATACTGTCCAGCCAAGAATGAGGCACTGGAGTCTTCTAGCTGTCCAACTACTGACCAGCGCAACGCAAAGTCGATGATGAGCGCAACGTAAAGTCGATGATGAGTTCAGCCCAGCGAGATAGACGTACGCTCTATTGGCCTGACTGAGCACAGGAAAAATGCTGTCGTCACTCGCAAAATTTTGTGCAACTTGTCCGTCTTCACGAGACATAAATGATTCCAGGCACGGGCTTGCGGCTGTAGAGAACCACATTTCGCGACCAATTGGTCGTGCCGAGTTGAGCTTTGTAGCGGAACCGGCCAGCCAGCAGGAACGCATCAATCTTCTCTACGACGTCCGCACGAACCTTGATCTCGTTGAAAGACTGGGGCACCTCGACGTGCCTGCGATTCAGCCGCTTCCGCGCATTACTGTTGTCGACATGAGATCAACGATCGAGTCAGCGAAATCGTCACCTCATAACAAATCCTGGCAGTATTTTACGTACCGATAGCATTTCCACGTCTGAGGTTCGATGAGCAGATGCTCGGTCATGTCACTGACCGTCTCCAGAAACTTCCAGAGGCCGTCGTCTCCGTTGTTCAGATGAATCCACATTGTCACGCTAAAGCAAGTGACGAGATCGAATTTGCGTTTCGCTGCCGCGCGCTCCGCCAGCTCTAGAAACGGAGCAATCTCCTTGCTAAACTTGCTCGTCATGACGTCCACACGGCGGAATTGCACAACATCTCCTTCATCCAACTGCACGGGCTTATTGGCGGCACGTTCAATCAGCGCCTCGTCTGGATCCACACCCAGTACCATGAGCTTCTTTCTCATCACTGGCTCGTCTTCTGTCACTGGAAGCTGTCCAAGAACACCATTCGAATTACCAGAAGACTCCTCCTCTTCTCTCTCTTTCTGAACCTGGTTCTTGTCATCCAGCGATCTCAGAGCCATTTCAGCCGCCTTGGCCTTTGCTACCTTCTTCGATACACCTTCACCATGACCCATGACCTTGTCGTTGATCTGCAGCTCACAGACATAGCGCCTGCGATGGTCGGTCTCGCTATGGTCTTCGATCGCGTATTCCACCTGCCACTTGTTCTTCTGTACCCGCTCATTCAGAGTACAAATGTTAGCAAGATCAAAGCTGACCGCATCGTCGACTGGAACACTGGCAGGGGGTGCAAGTGTTTCTCGACCAGTAAGCGCATTGTAAAGACCGATAGTCAAGTCGCCTTCGTTGCAGCCAATGTCAATGATAGTGGACGTCTCGTCTGCCGCGTCTTCAGTCGATTCTTTTATAAGTAGCGCCCGTCTAAGTGCGGTAGTCGTTGGCACGTCCATGAACCGCAAGCGCTCGTGCACCGGGTTGAAGCTGTAGTATGCGTGGAAGTTCCCGAAGATGTGGCCATCCGCCTCGAAATTCATGGTCGTGGTGGATACAACAAGTACCGGGATTGTCCGCATCGTAACGTAACCCAAACTGTTAATTGAGAAGCTGATAACCCAAAATATGTCAGTTAAATCCAACCGGTCGTTGCCAACTGTCAGAGTTCTTAACTTTTGTGCCACGATAACGGTTTCTCAAAACTTCAAAATGCTCGGACGTCGCTTGCTTCGAGTCGTGCCCCGCCTATCCACGAGCCGCTTCGTCGCGTCAGTGTCGGAAGGAACCGCAACAAAGGAGCCGATTGGAAACGAGAGCAGCTTCTCCCGATACGCTGGCATGGCGGTTTTTGGCGCAGTGGTGCGTTTGGCAATAGAAATACACTAGAAGACGAATAGCGAGGGTTGTGAGGGTAACGAGTCTACTGTTTGTGGCTGCAATAGACGGCAACGACGGCATATCTGGGCATGTGGCAGGTAAAGTAGACCGATGAGATGATGCAAAGGTTCTCTTTACGTTGATCTGATTGTGAACGTTCGGTGATTCCCGGTTGAACACAACAGGTCGAACGCTACTACTGGAAAGTGGATCTGGTCAAAGAGCGCACCAAGGAGCTGTCGGAATCGGTCATTGAGCTGCCGAAGAACGCGACAGCGAGCGATGCCACGTCAGTTTGATGGTGATGCTGATGCTTGTTGTATGAATGCACTCACGACTTGCTTTCTGTATTGGTACCGGATGCAGAGATGACATCGAGTACCGCCAGCTTCGTGTGGACGGCCGTTTCAAGCCTGGCAGCACGTTTTACTTGTGTACGATAGATGACTTGAGTAGATGGTAGCTACTGATGCAATAGCTGTTGGGTACCTGACATCATGGGTGCGTTCGTATTACAGATCCCCGGTCTGCCCCTGCCGACCCAAACGATTCGGTGGCAACCGTGAAGTCTGGTGGCTACATTTACTCGCTGCTGGAGCGAGAGAATGGGTGGGACTTTGTTTGGTGGCTACCGCTATTGTGCAAATCATTTACATAAGTCCTGCTGTGTTGTGTAGAACGCCAGTGATCGTGAACCGAGGCTGGTTGCCTCGCGAGCTTCTGGATGCTCACATGGCACGCGATAAGAAGGAGGAGGACGTGAACGTCTCGTTTGTCGGCGTGCTTCGTCACGAAGAAGTCGTACGTGCATCTGGCGACATCAATCAATGATCGTGCGGACCGTTTTAACGATGCTTTTTGCACTACAGAGGAACCGTTTCACGCCAGACAACGATCCAGAAAATCGCCACTTCTTCTACGTGGACCAGAGAGAACTTGCTGATGCCATGGGCGTCACATCGACCGACTTGCCCGTCATGGTCGATGCGCTGGGTAAGTGCTGGATAAATGTGTGACACCTTGCTGGTCTAATACTTGCATTCTACTTCCTTCATAGCGGTTGAGGGCGCAAGTGCTGAAGTGACGCTTGACAAGCCCATGCAAAAGAGTCTTGCGTCGTATTTGGAGTTCTACATGACGCCGGAGAAGCATGTTGGATACGCTGCAACCTGGTAAGGGACAGTCCTCTGCAGTCTGTACCAAAGAGTCAAGACATTAACTGACGAATGTGTACAGGTTCGGCACCAGCCTTGCAGCCGCAATCATGGGCATGCTGCGCTTCAAAAAAGGAGCCGCACGAGCTCGTCGTGCCAAATTTGACTACCGCTGAAAATAGCTGTCGTTCGCGCACGGTTAAATCTCACCCAGTCCAATGTGGCGCTATTTTCTGAATTTTGTCGATTATTGCTAAAACTGTCTATGATTCGTGAAAATGCCGCACGAGCGAGATGTCGAAGCGGCGGTCATGGCAGACGCGGTGCTGCTGTTGCTGATGCTCTTCGTCGTAGTCCTGGTGTCGTTCGTTCTGGACCGGTACTCGTGCAACCTCGTGTCACAGAGCGGCTTCGCTATGGTGTTTGGCCTTGTCGTGGGGCTCGTTATGATCATGGGCGACCGACACGCAGCGCTGCATTCGCACTTAAATCTGGACAGCAGCCTCTTTTTTAGTGTTTTACTGCCGCCAATTATCTACGAAGGAGGGTTTTCGATCAAGCGGCAAGCGTTTTTCCGGAACTTCCCGGCCATTATGGGCACGGCCGTCATTGGTACACTTGTTGCTGCGACCATCACGGGCGGCATCTTGTTTTTTGCTGGAAAGTTACAGATGGTGATGAGGCTTTCGTGGGTTGAGGCTTTGCTGTTCGGGACATTGATCAACGCTTTGGACCCCGTATCGACGTTGTCGTGCTTCAATCGACTCCGCGTCCCGCCGCTGCTGTTCAACCTCGTGTTTGGAGAGAGTGTGATCAATAACGCAGTGGTCATTGCTTTGTATCAGACGCTGCACAAGTGGGACGTTGGCACTAACTTGAGCTGGAAGCAGTTGCTGCGAGTGGCTCTCAACACAAGTGGAATGTTTGTGGGGTCACTGCTAGTGAGTGCGGCGATCACACTGAGTGGCGCCTTCTTGCTGAAGCGCAAGGTATTTGCGACACTGCACTTCTTCCCGAGCTACGAGATCAGCTTGTGCTTGATCTTTAGTCTACTGACGTATTACGTAGCTGACAGTCTGGACTTGAGTGGCATTGTCGCGCTGTTCTTCTCGGGAACCATGACAGCTCACTATCACTTCAACGCGCTGTCACGTGAAGCTCGGCATGCATTCACCCACTTACTGCACACGCTGTCGTTCGTGTGTGAAAACGTCGTGTACGTGTTCATGGGCACGTCAGTGATCCTGATCTTCTCGGGCCACCGAAAGCACAGTTCCAGCACAGCGCTCAGCGTGGACGACGTTGACTGGCATTTCATCGCTCTTACACTTGTAGCCTGCGTCGTAGCGCGCTTTTTCAACATCTTTCCACTCTTGAGTCTGTCCAACTGCTCGCGGGATTCGTCAGACCGTATTCCGATCAAACACATGAGCGTGATGTGGTTCGTCGCTCTGCGTGGATCCATTGCGTTTGCACTCGCGAAGAACTGGAAATACGTTGGTCTGCACGGCTCTCACCGTCGTCTTGTGGAATCGACCACTCTCGTTGTCGTCCTCTTCACGACAATCGTGATTGGCGGCGTGACAGGGCCAATTCTCTCCAAGCTGCGCCTCACCGATCATCACAGCGTGCTGAGGCAATCGGAGCCTGGACCGAATGCTGGACACGACTCGAGTTGGGTCGAGGACCAGTCACGAGCGCTACAGCGCAGCACGCGCCACTTCGCGCTTCGTCGGAACTCCAGAAACACCGATGTGCACGACTCGCAGCCGTCAGCAGAGAACACGGCGGGAGAGCAAGCAGCTGGTATGGATCAATACCCGGTACTCACGTCACGACCGCAGTTTCGAGATGAGGATTACAGCGATAATGAGGGAGGAGAGCGCGACGGTGCCCCATTGACTCAGCGCAGCGAGACGCTCACTGGCGCATTCATTCGCAAGTGGCAAACGTTCGATGTAGCGTACATGCAGCCGATATTCGGTGGCTTCGAGACTGCTGCGATCCGGAGAGCAGGAGACGAGACAGATGTAACAGATACTCTTGTCCAGGAAGATGACGACGAGCTTCACGCGGTCTGATCGGTCGCCGAAAAAACGGTGTACGCTACATATTCTGAAGAAGATTACCATCGTACCGATCTGATTGGCTGATTTGACATGTTTTCTGTACGTCAAGTGCACATGCGGAGCTCAGCGGACGTCCCTTTTTCTGCGGACCTTAATGGATAGGGTTCCGGATCTCCTACCGACTCCTACCGGTAACTCATAGCTGATGAAATAATGATCATGTCTCACGCACAATAGAATACCTGCCAATCAGAAGCAGCCAGAGTGCTAAAAAAGCGATGGAAGACGCCGTGCTGTTGCTGCTGATGCTGTTCGTGCTGGTGATGGCGTCGTACATGCTCGGACAGTACTCGTGCATGTTGGTGTCACAGAGCAGTTTCGCGCTCATGTTTGGACTCTTCGTGGGACTCTTTATGATCGTGGGTGGCAAGCACGCGGCGCTGCACACGCACTTGAACCTGGACAACAGCCTCTTTTTTAATGTCTTGCTGCCACCGATCATCTACGAAGGAGGCTTCTCGATCAAGCGACAGGCTTTCTTCCGCAACTTCCCGGCAATCATGAGTACGGCTGTGCTGGGCACTGTCGTTGCTACCACCGGCACGGGCGGTATCTTGTATCTCGCAGGCTTAGCTGGTCTAGTCACCAAGCTGTCGTGGGTTGAAGCCTTTCTCTTTGGGACGCTGATCAGTGCGGTTGATACAGTAGCGACGCTCAGCTGCTTCGATAAGCTCAACGTCCCGCCGCTACTGTTCAATCTCGTCTTCGGCGAGAGCGTGATGAATGATGCCGTAGCAATTGCGCTGTACCAGACGCTGAACAAGTGGGATGCAGAAAGCAACTTTACTGCTAAGCAGCTGCTGCGAGTGGTGCTTAACACTGGCGGTATGTTCACCGGGTCGTTGCTCGTGAGTGCTTTGATCACGCTTAGTGGAGCTTTTCTGCTCAACCGTCGGTTCTTCGCGACATTGCGCTACTACCCGAGTTACGAGATCTCGCTGTGCTTGATTTTTAGTCTGCTCACGTACTTTGTGGCGGATAGTCTAAAGCTGAGCGGCATTGTGGCGCTCTTCTTTTCGGGAACCATGACGGCGCACTACCATTTCAATACGCTATCGAAGGAGGCGCAGCATGCGTTCACACACTTGTTGCACACGCTGGCGTTTGTGTGCGAAAACATTGTGTACGTGTTCATGGGCACGTCGGTGGTCATAATCTTTGCTGGTCACAGTGAAGAAAATGCCGGTGCTGCTCTACGCGTGGACGATATCGACTGGTCTTTCATCGGTCTTACACTAGTGGCCTGCATCGTTTCACGTTTCTTCAACGTGTTCCCGCTACTGAGTATGTGCAACTGCATGCGTTCTCAGTCAAATCGAATTCCAGTAAAGTACATGAGCGTCATCTGGCTCGCTGGTCTTCGAGGATCGATGGCTTTTGCCTTGGCCAAGAACTGGACGTACGTTGGTCCACACGGAGCATCACATCGCCGACTGATTGAGTCGACGACTCTTGTGGTGATTCTCATCACGACGATCTTTATTGGCGGTCTAATGGGCCCGCTGCTGTCGACCTTCCACCTCACTGGCAAGGCCGACGACCAGCTCGGCCAATCCGACACAGACAGGGGCTCAACAACTGCATCAGAATCCGAAGAGACTATATCGCGGCTAGTCCAACGAAGTGCACGTCACTACGACGGCGAGTTGCATGGCGTTTTAGCGTTTCCAGAAGAAGAACTCATCACGACGAACCGCGACGAGAGTGGAAATGTGATTCCGATCCTCACATCACGGCCACAATTCCACGACGCCATGAGTGACGACATGGAGGACTCAGAGATGGCTTCATCCACGCATCGCACTGTTGATCGACCTCCGGGGGATTCGCTGACCGGCGCGTTTTTCCGCAACTGGCAGGCATTCGATGCCACATACATGCAGCCAGTGTTTGGAGGATCGTTGCAGCGACCTACTGCAGCAACAGCTGATGGCGCTTCGACCAATATGGGCCTTGACAAGGTACCGGTGGCGAGTGCCGTGTAAATAATTGTAAGTCTAAGATCACTGCTGTTGCACTATACCTGCGCACTGTTCAAGTGTAGCCATTTTTCTCAAAGTGAATAGACATAGCTGTATCATGTTTCAGAGTACTGCCATGCGGATGCAATTGGAAAGCGATGACGCCGCCGGCGAACGGCGAAAGCGTCAACGCAGTCGCTTCTGCAGCAACGCAAGTAGTACGTAGTATCGAAGAAGCTGCACGAGCTTCTTCACAGTTGAACGAAGCTCTACCGATGTCTGCTGCCTCTGAAATCGCTGCTGCTGCTGCGAGCGGCAATGAAGAAGAAGACAAGATGGTCGAAGCACTGGAGAATTTGATTCTGGAAGCTTACAACAAGATGCAGATCGATGGAGAGTGCATCTTCTTGCCAGAAGAAGTTGCAGAGAAGTTGCACCAAGCTGCCGAGCAGGTTTTGTGATGTGTTAGTGACGGTGTTTTGGATGCAGTGGCTTGACCTCGTGGTTTGTGTGACGTTAGGTCCGCATGCCAAACAACGGCGAGAAGAAGGAGATGGAGAAAAGTGCAAGTGATGGAAAAGATAGCAACAGTGTTGATGTCTCTGCAAGTATGGATGAAGTGGAGGAGGCAGTGGTAACTCTGCAGCAACAATCGTCGGACAGAGTAGAACCTGAGCACGAAAAGGAGCAAGAACAGGACAAGAAACAGGCGGAGGCGATCGAGACAACTAGTGGAGAGAAGAAGCTCGTGCAAGAGGGAACGAGGATGCAAAGGATGCAAGTGCTGCAGGCTGAGGTGATTGAGCTGTGCGAAGAAGAGAGCAAGCAGCGGATTTCTCGAGCACCCTCGATAGAGCATGTTCTTACGGATCTGACGACTACAGCGGATGCAGATGAGGTGGTTTCGAGCGATCCACCCTCACCGTCATCGCCGCTGTACTCGCAGTCGCGTAGTAGGGTGGATACATCGAACTCGAGGGCGTGCGCAAAAGCTCAAGGACCCAGCCACTTCCCTCCCCCACCCCTCATATCACTGAGCTCTACTCCGAGCAGTCTTGCTGCAAGCTCGGGTCACAGCGGAAGGACTACATCATCAAGACCAACCGATCAGCCTGGTGGTGGCAAACGAAAAAGTAAGGGGATCACTTACGAATTACGAAGAGAGGCTGCACAAAGGCTTAAGGAAGACAAAAAGAAGCGCGAGCTGCTCGTTCGCGAGGCTGCACGGAAACAGCGTGAGATTGCAAAGCGGCAGCTCGAGGAGTTGCAGCAGCAAAAGATGGGAGAGAAACGTGAGCGTGCGCGACGTATTCGAGAAGAGCGGCTGCATCGTCGGGCCGGGAAATCGACAGGTGATAAAGGGGAAAAGGGATCGGGATAGTCGAAAGTCTGTCGCACGGGTGACGTCCTTGTAAAAGCTGCTTGTTGAAGGCGTCCATGTAACAAATGCTATTTTATTTCTGCCGACTGTTTGTGCATGATGTTCGTCGTACCGTTCATCCCGCGATCGGTCCAGCATTCTGGTCACTTACTCTCTTAAACACTGTGTTCATGCCGTTTAGCGATGACCTCAGCTTGACAGTTTTCAAAGTCTGCTCGTATCAAATCGGACAGTGTCCGTGAATGTCACGTCTGTACGTAAATACAGTCATTCAAGGTGATCGCACGAATACAGTCTCCAAATCAAAAAGCTGTTGCGATAACGCACCTTATACACCCGACGTCAAACGACCGAAACGCTATCGTGTCTGCTTCCGCGTTGCAGCATGTTCCATGGACCTCATTGGTCAAAATACGCTCACCCGACCTCAAAACCACATCTTCGAACAAAAGACCTTCATTCATCGAATTAGCTCAATGGTAGCAGCAATCCGAGGCAAGAAGACCGCAGCGACAGCGAAGCGGAAGGCGCTGGCGGCCAAGGTCAAGGCTTCTGCTGCCAAAGACGCCGACACGAGATGTGTCACGCGTCCTGCGTCCCAGCAGACGGTCACGCGGCACCGCGAGGAAGAGTTTCTGGCGCTCGTGCGCTTCGCTTTACAGAGCAACTTGGCACTGACTGGCAGCGCGGGAAAGTCGGTCTCTACTACGTGCACCACGCTGCTAACGTCGCTGTGTGCGAGAGACAAGGTGCTGCCGCCCACGCAGATCCTATCGAAGCTGCCGCGGAATGAGCGCAAGCGCGTGTGTGGCGCCATCTTTTCGGCCGACGAGATCTCGTACAGCTGTCGCAATTGCCAGTTGGACGCCACGTGCGTCATGTGCAAGGACTGTTTCGTCCACAGCGACCACGTGGGACACGACGTGTACTTCCAGCGGACCACGGCTGGCAGCTCCTGTGACTGTGGCGATGTCCACGTACGTTTGGATCGCGGAGTGGCTAAACCACGTTTTTTATTCAGTCGGGATTGATGTTGATTGACTTTTTGTGTGGATGGTATTCTTTGACAATTTATGCTGGTGCTAGGCGTGGAAGAAAAGCGGCTTTTGCTCGAGACATAAAGGAGTCACGTCGTCGAACGCTGGAGTGCAAAAACATAAGCTACCGAAACCCATTTGCTCAGCGGCAACTGTCGTGATTGGTGCAGTTGTGGAGCATGTTTTTCAGGTGTTGCTGGGAACGGAGTATGGTTTCGAGCTTGCAGAAGCGTTGGAGCTGTTTACAAGAGACATTCCGCCAAATTTGTTACCAATTCAAAGCGATATGGATGGACCAGATGCTGCCGGAAGTAAAGCGAGCACTGCATTCAGTAGAAGTCGGTCAACAGTAGCGTCAACGCGATCGATGCGATTATCGGCGCAGTATACGGCTGAACCTGGATCGAGAACTGTCGGGCCTGGTGGCAGGCTAGAGGCACAAGCAAACGAAGTGAAGCTCGGGGCGATTGGCTCAAGCGATGAAGTGCTTTTTGGTATTCGTCTTCACAATGACGATATTCATTCGCTGAATGAAGTGATAAATCATCTGTACGCGGAATTGGGTCTATCTAAATCTCAGGCGCGCAGTGTTGTCAGTCAAGTAGACGATCAGGGCGATGCAACAATTTCAACGAAATCGCTGCTATTATGCCCGGGAGTTGTTGGAAATCTAGTGCGTCGCTCACTGAACGTCTCTGTCGCACCTACTTGGTGGGAAAAGCAGATGGAAGGGTTGCCCGCTCTTTTGGAGTGGCTGCACTATATTAGCACAACGTCAGATGGGCTGAGCGAGATTGTGTCGGAGGCACTTCAAAACTACCGAAGTCCCGTCCTCCGAGGATTTATGCCCGCGTCAAGCACTTTGCCCAAGAAAACGACGGTTCAGGAGTTTGTAAGGGAGCGCCGCATCCGCCTTCACGATCACGCTTTAGATGTCCTTGTTGGCCTCGTTGCTGGAGGTAAGGACGTTTACATGTGGGCATGCGAGCAAGAAGCAGCACAGCGTCAGCGCTTTGATTTTCGTGCGGAAGGCGGCACGGCTTCTGTGGCATCTACAGGTTTGCTCGCTGGAGGGAAACACGTCAGCTGTAGAAACGTGTTTCTTGATGAGTTTATCAAGGCTGTGTCACTGAGTCCATCGTACCGCAGCCATGGTCGTGTCCGGCAAAGCTTTGATGTAGTCGTGGCAAAATATTTTGCATCGGATCGAATGAGTGATGCTGGCACTGCTACATCAGCTCTAGCGTTACTCATGCGGTACGACTGTACGTTGCGAAGGAACGCTGTGGAGCGGTTGCACGCATTGTTACGTGAGCACCTGGTTGACATTCAGTTTCGGGCTAGCATGCTAGAGGCATATTTGCAATCGTACGCCTCAATGACCCGTATGTTCCTCCGTGGCCTGGACAATTCGAACGAGTCTATTTTCGATTTTGCCGAGCAGTTCTTGACTGTACCGCATCTGGTACAAAAGTACACAGCACACTCCAGTAAACTGGAGCTGGTTCGGGAATTACTTTGTGCTTTACACACAGTACTTAAGTCTGCTGTCGACGACAAGAAAGGGAGCGTGAACGCTGACCACCCTGCTCTTAGCAGTCAGAAATATAAGGTAAGTGTTGTTTGGGTGATGACAGAGCCATCGTAAGCTCACTTTCTCTGATGGTGTAGCACTGTGTCGAGAACATGGAATGCGTATTCAGTATCGGTGCTCTCTCGAGCGATCTCGTGTGTAGCGCGGAAAATTTGAAAATTTGGCTTTCTTGTCTGAGCATTCTTCAGGTACGAGACTGAATCGCTATTGGTGAGCGTATCGTATCGCTAATAACGTTTGATAATTATGCTTGCAAATAAGGGCGGCGATCCTCAAGTACGTCGGGGCTTTCACCAAAATCATGTGGAATACGAATCAGACAGCTGGTTGTCAATGTTCAATCTTGGTATTCGCATTCACTCGATCTTTGCGATCGCCTGGAACGGTTTTCGCCCGGTCGAGTTTGTAACGCCTAAAGTGGATGTAGCTGCAATAGTCCGCCCTATTATAGAAGCCACCATTTCGTCATCAACCCGCGCCAATGAACGAACGGCGAAGAAGATGTTGGTTTCAGTGACGAGGCTTGTGTGTGGGGACAGAGGGGTTGCTGGGAACCAAGAAGAAGATCGTATCATGACGTACGACTTTAACGTAGCATCCCAGCCAACCTCGCTCCACATACCTTTACACCGTTTCCTGACAGCTGCTGTGCGGCATGTCTGCATTAGCCCAACGGGTTTAGGAGACTCCATTCCTTCAGACGGGATTTTGAGAATTTTTGGGTTTGATGAACTGCCGGTTGACATGCAATGGGAGCTCGTGGAGATGCCACTTCGATGTTTGGTGATGGCATCTCAAATCCACTCCAATCTTTGGCGTCGAAATGGAGATGAAAATATGCTGGCACAGCTGTACAACTATTCAGCACTACCTTATTGCATCCACTACCGTGACGCCGACACACTGATGCTACAGCTCGGTGTGCTCATGACTGGCGCTGATGCCCTTTTGGCACGAATGATAGATCGATTCCAACTTGGCAGTTATTTCACACTGCCTCGTAATACTTCGTTAACAAAATCCGATCAAGATAGCTTGACAGGATCTGACGGTTTGGTGAAGCAGCTTGGGTTTGCGGAAGTAGAACAGGGAATAGATAAACAACAGAGCCTGCAGATGCTTGAAGAGTTTTTGCGTCTCGTGATCACACTTGGCACGAGTCTTCCGAGCACGACTGGTTCAACGTACGATAACGAGTATTTGGCGGAAGAGATGCTGCAGCAGTTGTGTGCAAAGTCACTACCATTTAGTAAGCTCTCTGATCTGGCTGTCCTGCCATCAGGCCAGGATGATATCCCGACAGCGCGGCTGGAAGCGGTTCTCGCGACTGTGTCTGATTTCGTACCATCATCTGGGCTTGAGCCGGGCCGTTACCAATTGAAAGAAGGTATGCTAGAGAGCTATAACCCGTACTTTCTTCACTTGAACCGTGAAGCGCACGAGCTAGCTCGGGATCGTTGGACGACCCACCGCAATACGTGCCGCCTGAAGTCGAAGCAAGCTACCCCCGGTAGCCCCCCGAAGGAGCCATTGAAGGCAGTCAAACCTCCGGTTGATTTCTTACGCCCAGTCCAAGCGATCCTGACATGCGAGAGTACTGTGGCGATTGCTCATGTTATTCTTTGGAAGGTACTATCCTCGGGTCATTCTGAGTCAGCGTCAGCAGGTTCGGAGAAAAGTGTCTCCGACGCTATCGTTTCGACTTGTTTGCACTTGCTGGTCCACGGTGTCCACACGGCGTCATTTGGCTCCGATCATCACTTCTGGACTCGACTAAACACGGCAAATGCTGCTACCTCTGGGTTGTCACTTCTAAACCTTTTGAGCCAAGTACTCGAGCGGGCGTCACTTCTACTTGATAGCGAACAGATTGGTACGGTCGAGTGGCTTATTTGGAAAATTTCTGCTGAATCATCTGTTTGTCGAGAAACATTTGAGCAGTTTGCTCGTGATCCAGGGGAAACGCAAAAGAAGACGAATGTGTCGCTGTTGTTATCAAGTGGTTCCGTACAAGGTGGCCCTTCCAAGTCGATGACCCTAGAACAACGAAAAATGGAGGCAAGGAGAAGAGCAATGGCTGCAATGGCAAAGCGTCAAGCCGATTTCCAAGCGATGGTGGACATTTCGGATAAAAAAGGGCGAGTGAAAATGGATGCATTGGCGGAAGACAAGTCAACTTGTGAGACCCGTTCGTCTTTGGGTAAACGTAAGGCTTTGGCTGCTGACCAAATGGAGGAAGTTACGTCAACGGACCGAAAGCTAAATAATGAGCGAAGCTGCAGCTGTATTCTTTGCCATGACACCTCGAATCCAGGCCAAATGGGAATCGCAGCTTACGTTCATCAGTCCACCGTCTTAGCTCCTGGGTTTAGACCAGAGCCAAGCGAAGCGCTCGGCTTAGAGGGCAGGAAGACGCGTATCCGTGTGAAAAGTATAGTCGAGAAGATGGGGCTGTGTTCGGATGGCGGCTCGGCCTCATCTGATATTGCAAATTTGTCGCCAACCCTGCGTGCTTTTGCAAGCACTTTTCCTGAATGGTACATGGACAGCATGTTGGATGATGACCTTACTCGTGATAACACGGCAAATAACAGTCCACGAGCGCCGACGACTCGCCGCCAGCGCAATGATCGCATCCGCTTTGGGAACGGAAACATTCCGATGCTCGGAGGTGAGCTCCTGGAGACGGAAGAAGATTTCGGAGTTCTTGAAAGTGCTTTGGATCTTCGTGAGGACCAACGACTTTTCCCAGTGGATGGGCGCGGCGCTGTGGGTTTGGATCGTCGCGGCGATGTGATTGAATCACGTGGATTGAGAGATCGTAACGCAGCTCGTGGTGGCAATACTCGTGACCCAGGTGGGGATGACAACGAAGAAGTAAGTCTTCCCCGTTTTCGCCCGGAACAAATGCCACCCGGATTCGGTCGGCCTCACCAAAGTGCCAAATTGTACGTCACCCCATGTGGATTACACATCCGTACATGCCAGCACGCGGTGCACATCCAATGCCTTGAACGCTACATCACTTCATTGCATGACAAAGCCATGCGCGGTGAAGAATTTGACGGCGTTCAAGCAATCGACCCGGATTCAGCAATGACGCAGTTTTTGTGTCCTTTGTGCAAAACGTTGAGTAATTTCTTAATCCCCGCATCGACTCCTCATCTTTCCATCGAAAACGGGGAAATGTGTGAGTATAAAAGTGCAATAGGTGCGCCGATACGCGACGAAGAAGGGAAACTTGCTTCTTGGGACGGTATAGTAGCGGAACAATTATTAATGCCTGGATGGTACCGTTCAGTGCTCGGGCGCGACGGTAAATTCGAAGATAGTGACAACGATACTGAACACGACTCATGGCGGGATTATTACGAGGAAACGCTGTGGGAACCCCATGGCAGTTTGGAAAAGGGCGCACCTTTCCTGTGGTCTGCGTGTGCGTTCACCCTGGCCTCGTTTTTGATTGTTGTAGAGGACGAGTGTCGTGCAGACCCCAGCTGCAATTCAACGTTCGATCCACTTACAGACCGATGTCCCCCATCGATGGAAAAAGAGTTTGAGTCGCTGATAGCGGTCACGAAGTTTTGCAGATGGACGTTCTCGCTTTTGGAGCATAGTGCTGACGCGAAGGTGATTTGGGAAACCGCGAAACGTTGCTGCCCAATCAATACCGAGACAAACCGCGAGTACCGCAAGTATACGAAGGTAGGAATGTTGCTGTTGACTTCTGGTGAGGATAAGTGCCGAGTGCGTCGTCTGATAAATAATGTCTGTAATGACTAGGTCCTTGGTTCGATCGATGCTTGTCTACGCGGAACTATTCTGGGTCTGCTCGTAGCGGACACTTTCACAGTACGTCACGAGATCTGTAAAGGTATCTGTAATCAACGCTAACGGAGTATGTGTTGTAGGCTTTCGTGGTGGCCAGCGTGATCGCAAATGGACTTGAGACTATTTGGCGGTCTATTCCAGTATTCAGCGCTGCTGATTTATTACAGCGTCTGCATACCGAATTTTTTCAGCCTGGCAAGCTTGAGGGGGTATCGCTGTTTGAAGACAAATCGTCTGCCGACGCAACTACCGAGGCAGAGCACATGGTAGTCACAGCTACGGCAGCGACTAGCGACTCTGCCTTGGCTCCGCGTCGCACTCGAAGTGGCCGTGCTATCGGCTGTGCTACGAGTACTCGACCTGCTGAGGCTCCCACGAGGTCCGCAAAAGAGTTGATGCGAGCAATGGAAGCTTTGGGCGAGGGGGGCTCTGAGGCATATGCTGTGCTGCAGCTTTTGCAGCGAATGACAAAGGTGTATTCTGCCGAGCAGCTAAAGCCATTCACGACCGCGAGCAATATAATCGTCCGACTGAAGCACATTGTAGACGCAAACAATGCTTTCGTGCGCCGCATGCAGTTATTCTGGCGCTGTCTGGCGAATGAAGGTACCAGTGCACCCACAAGTACTAGGACGATGCAGATCCCAACATTGATCGACGTCGCCCGTAGCTCAGATGCTACATTTGACCAAATTTGGCGATGGTGCATGGACCGTATGCTCAGCAAGGCCTACTTGGGAGCTTCAAAGGCCGGCGACAAGTGCGAACACACTGAAGGCTGCAGCGAGGCCTATGTTGCTAGCATGTTCATCCTTCGTGACATACCCACGCGACCACGATTAATCGAGTTGCCCATCCAATTCGACGAGCTTTACAGCGAGATGGCAGGCCGCAAATGCACGCGATGTGAAAAAGCGCCCTGCGATCCAGGTCTGTGCTTAATATGTGGCGAGTACCTGTGCTGCGGAGATTCGTGCTGCACCCGTACTTTCATGCCACATGGACCACCGGTTGGCGAGTGCACGCGCCATGCTGCAGAATGTGGAGGTGGTGTGGGCATTGTGCTTCTGCTCGAACAGTGCCGCATCGCGATTATAGGAGGCAGTATGGCAGCGTATTTTCCATGTCTATACGTTGACTCCCATGGAGAAGAAGACGTGGGCCTTCAACGGGGACGACCGCTTCGGCTAGATTTGGCTCGCTACCGGTATCTCGAGTCACTGTGGCTCAAGCATCGTATTTTCACGGAGGTTTCGCGCCAGCGCAACCAGCGAGACCCGCAATATACGATCAACCTGTCGTACTTATAGGCGGGTGGGCCGCACACAAGAGTACGAAGGCGATGCAAGGTATAAGAGCAGCGCTGGAAGTAACGGTAGTTCCGCCAATTTACCTTGCAATATTTGTTGTCCTGCCATTCGCTACCTTGCAACGACAGACGTGGCAGGTCAGTACCAGACGACAATGGCGTTAAAGAGCAGGATTCCGACGATCCGTGCAAAGTGACGCCAATCAAAGATCCAATGCAGGTAACAGGCAGTACCTCCATTCTTTCAATCAAGCAGATGATCGAATATAGCTGGCCGTGGACTCCGCTTATCTTCCAACGTCACCGTAATTGAAACCTAGATCCGGGTCCACGCACGCACGCTCTTCTTGGCAGTCTCCACTCCGAAACTGAACATGTCGCTACTATTCGTAGGAACGTAGATTCCTCTTTACCGTGCCGAATAGATGAGTGGCTCTTCAGATAGTAGCATGACTGTATCGGACGACCACCCGAACTGATCTTCTTGCCGGGTGCTTTTCTAGCAATTCCAGCAACAACATTATGTCATGCCCAGCTTCCTGAGATCGCTTTCAGAAAACCACGCTTCGCCACTTGCCGTGGACTCCTGACAACATAAAGGGTGGATCCAGTTGCGGTGACCACTTCCAGCGCCAGAAGACAACCTTCTAACTCCGTATCACCATTTGCTCTGTAAGAATCCCGTCGATCGTCCGCAACCGTCGCAATGAAGCAGCTCGAACATCAGCTGTAAAGCATCTTTCCGACATATACGAGCATCTTTTTTTCGTACGAAGCTAGTGCGTCAGCAACCCCACAGGTCGACGAGCAACAATCAAACAATGAAGCTGTCCGGTCCTTCCCGTGGCAGTTTCGCAGAAAACAAACGTGACGGCACCCTCCAAGCTGTCCACTTCACTGCTTCGTGGCAGCACCCTCCAAGCTGTCCACTTCACTGCTTCGTCCCCGACATACGACACTCTGCAGTAAACAACATTACAGCATTTACAGCAGAAATTCGTCACCGAGCTTCGTAGGGCTGCAAGCACGAATGCCGACACAAACGAGCAAACAGCCAAAGGGTCTCTAGCCCAAGCCAGTCTGCTATCATGTGTCGGCAAATTCGCTGCACCACCAGCAGCATACCCAATCCAGTCAGTCACACTCATCGTAGCGTACACGCTATCAGAACGCATGCGCTGCGAGATCATAATTGTTCTAACCACGTGACCCGAAAAGGTTCACAGCAGCCTTGATCAATTCAATCTAGCATCCGCATTCCCGCTCGACGGTAAGTTTGGTCCAAGTTGACACCGTTCAGCCTGCCTGGCTCACCGGGTCAATCATTGACCGTGGAACTCGTGCTGCCTTGATTATTCGGAATTTTAAATCGAAGCACGGGAAACTGCAGTCCTCGTCGGAAGCATGTGTGTGTAAGTGTTGCATCATGGCACATCGCACCGTAAAACTGTGAGCCTCTAGGCACTGTACCTAGAGCGGTTAGGTAGCTTCATCTTGCAAAGATAGTGAATGAGTTCAACAAGCCCGAACGCGTCAAGCGACGCACCAACAAGCGGCGAGATGAAAACTTGACTGAGTCAAGGGAGATCCGTCATTGCATTGGAAAGAACGCGTCGTCTGTCAACCCTTCGAAAATGTTCACGTTGTTCTCACCATACACCGCAGAATCTAGAGACCAGCTCATAGCGTTCCCTCCTGTGTGTGGTGGTAACTGTTGTGGAAGTTGGCCTGGTTGCGGAAAATGTTGCGGGGTAGGCTGGAATTGATGTGCCGGCAGCGATTGCGGCATCATACTATGAGATGACGATGCCGGTATGTCAACACTTGCTCCATATCCGAAATTGTTTGACACCATAGATGCTCCAAAATTGGTCCCGTTCATGGACCCCATCATCTGATGTTCGTGTTGCTGCACGGGCATGCCCGTCATACCACCCATAGAGTACCCAGATGATCCAAAATTTACATCAGAGCCGAATCCGAGTGGAGCAATATATGGATCCACTGGAAAGGTGCTATCACTATTACTATTGCTGCCGTTTCCTCCACTGTATACGTTTGTAGGTGCTGGTATCGTAGGCATGCCATAATTATTGTTATCGTACATATTTCCACCCGCCAGGTTCATTGGCATCGGCATTGACATAAACTGCTGCTGAAGGTTCATCATACCTCCGCCCATTTCATAGCCTTGCTGGTTCGTAAATCCTGCGGATAAGCTAGGAGGTCCACTTGTGGAAGTCATATACGCATTTGGCGTAAGTGTTTGGCCAGTGGAGCCCATCGAGTAGCCTAGGGCTGATGCTGCTACACCAGAGGCTGCCATCGATGTAACTGACGTAAAGCCAGCCGACGTTTCCATCGAATCCATCTGTCCCGAGGAAAAAAACATACCCGGACTCGTTGACGTAAATCCAACAGGCATCGGAGGGTCAGGAAACATAGTCGGCGGTGCCGGTGCAGCCGTATGCGACACCGTCATCGCCGTCGATCGCGTGCATGCAGGGCGTATCGGAGTCGGCGTCGTCGAAGCCTGCCGCGGCGCATACACCGACCGAGGAGCAACGGGAGTCAATTGCTCCTGAGCATGCAAAGCTGCAACACGACCAGCTGAAGACACCGGTTTTTTCTGCGACTTCTTTGCTTTTCTTGAAACTGCTACCGAAGAGGAAGCAGCTTGTCTTGAAGCTGCTGCTACAGCAGGAGAAGCATTCTGCCCGGCACTTTTCTCATCTTCTAGAGCAATCTGCTTGTCCGCCAGCGAAGCCAGTATCTCGAGTCTAGCTCCAATCTGCTTACGATATGTTACACATTTCCTCACCCACTCCTTGTGCTCTGCAGACTTTGTCTTATCAGCTATGTAGACGCAAGAGTCCACAAATCATCAACACCCAAGAATCACAAAACGCCCAAAAACCACAACACCAAACAGTCAACACCGCATCCTACAATCGTTTTCAATCGTATCCACGTATTTCTCCGACGTACGCTGTTGTTTATGCAGCGCGTTCCAGCTCCTCAGCGCCGCCTCATTTTTCTCCAACATCGTCTGGATCTCTCGTTGAGAGATGGATCGACTTGGACCTAAGAGCGCCTGTAAAAGGTCGTGCATTCCACAGTCAGTGCATACCGTTCAGTACCATCTACGGCAGGTATAACCAGGACGACTGGACTGGTCCAGTCACACACCTGGGCAGCGGCAGCCGCGCGCTGCTGCAACGGATTAAGATGCTGCTCCCTATTCAATACACAAGAGAAATCGACATGCACAACAGGTGAGAAGCTGGCGATGCAGTCGCAGCGCAGAGTCACGTACGGCATCGGGAAGGACGCCATGCTACGGGCCTACTACTGGTACGGAATAAGTACTGACCGCTCAGCCAATCACAGCGCAGTGTGCTATTGTTTTATTGTACGCGAAAAATAACAATAGTTCCCGCTCAGGCGCTCAATTTCGAGCAATTTGTCCAAGCTGAAGTAGTTGCTCGAAGTGGTTCTATCGAAAACTCCATCGAGCTAGTCAGCCATACTTAACCAGAGCGAGACGTTGTCACCGATGCAGCAGCCAACGTGTGTGTCTGCGCCTGGCAAAGTGCTGCTCGCGGGCGGGTATTTGGTACTTCACGAGCAATACACGGGCATCGTCCTGTCGACGACTGCGAGGTTCTACGCGCAAGTAAATAGCCAGGTACTAGTACATCCGAGCGACTTCTCTAGCATCTGTGTTAGAAACGAAGCGTTCTTATGTTTCTATCGTGGGTTTTGCCATGTATGTGTTCTTGCAGGTTATCGAACCTGACACGACCGTGTGGCCAGCTTCGAGGGGATGGCGTCCGTTGTTCCCGTTACTAGTGGAAAGTGAACAGTTCAAGCAGTTGATCGACGGCTGGATCGAAGAAAAGAGGGACGGACGGTCGTTTCGCTTCCAGCTCAGGTGATACGACGAATAGAGCGCTCGTGGTTGACGATAAGGGACAGTTATGGGATAGTGATGTAAAAATACTGGTGTGGCACGTAACAGGAAGAGCTCGCATCGGAACGTGTACATTGAAAACACCGTGTTGTGTGCGGTGAATGGTATCGCTGGGCTAGAAGAGTTCAAGAGTGAAGACGCTTTCCGGAGACTAGCAGAGACCAAGAAGCGGGTTCACGTTCGACTTCGGGGCGACAATGACTTTTATTCTCAAGTGCAGAGGGTTCGTAAGCGCAGAGGGTGGGAGGTGGTCGTGAATACACTGACGATGCGAGTGGTGGTGCTTGACTAGCTGCAAGATGCCAAGCAGCCACTTTGTCGCGACAGCTTGAAGACACTTGAAGCGTTCCTTCCTCCTACGATCGAAGGTAGGCTTTATCAATGGACATTGTTTCGTGAAGATTACTGATTATGACGGTAGAGCGGGATGGCGAGCTCGTTGCATTGAAGACAGGCATGGGAAGCTCTGCTGCTCTCGTGACGTCACTGGTTGCAGCCCTTGTGACGTTCTTTGTACCGACTATAAGCTTTGAGGAACGGCAAAGGGATCTAGAGCTGGTGCACAACCTGGCCCAGTTGTGCCACTGCTACGTCCAGCGCAAGGTGCGTGCTGCAGATTTTTCCTTCATGCTACAAGACGATCGATTGACAAAAATGGTGTGATATGTACGAATAGATCGGAAGCGGCTTCGATGTATCAGCAGCATGCTTTGGCTCGCAGTTATATTCCCGATTTCCGGTTTCTGTATTGAACACGTTTACGTTCGAAGACGCAATAGAGCCGCAGAAGATTGCGCCTTGCATCAAAGACCACGCATTGTGGAACACTTCTAATCGCGTGGTAACCTTTACTGTTCACCGGGTTGAGATTGCACATTCTCACGAAAGTCTGTGCCACAGAAGTCTGTCCGATTGCCTTCTACCTTCCACATCCTGATGGGAGACGTGTCATCCGGATCGGCCACTGTTTCGATGGTCCGACAAGTGTTGAAGTGGCAAAACGATCAACCTAAGCATGCAGCACGAGTGATCGATGCAATTCATCGGCACATCATGGATGTTGAGCGAGGCTTTGCTGAAATTTGCGACTTGGAGACTAACTATACAAAACGCGGATGGAAAGATATGGCTGCTGTAAACCGCGACCAGGTAAGCGCAGTATCATTCCTTGAGACGTCTATGCTTTGGCTAGCTCACCACCGGACGAATCAATGCTACTCGTACATGTAGTGGGGTACGATAGATACTAAGATTGGGGCTGCACTCATGAGAGTGAGTGCCGCCTACGCAGGTCTTCGACAACTAATGCGGTAAGTCGTGCTGGCTAGTCTGTGTGTCCTTGTAGCACGTGCTATATGTTCAAACGACTGACAATGTCGCGTGTCGGCATCAAAGTGAAATGGGAACATCTGCTGGAGTCTCGATCGAGCCACCGGAACAAACAGCGATCTTGGACGCAACGTTAGCGATTCCTGGTGTTTTGCTTGCTGGAGTGCCCGGAGGTATGATCGTGCGTTTACATATGTTGTGGTTGCGCGCCCTCACGTTCAACGCTTTTAGCCGGCGGATACGACGCGATTTGTGTGATTGTGCTACACGAGAGTGTTTTGCAAGCAGTGGAAGATTTGTGGGTCCGATGGTCTTCAGCACATCCTGACTCTGTGTGCGTCTTTCGAGCAAATGCTGTGTTGTATCCGTTGCGCTTCGTTTTACCAATGTGTGTTCTACTTGTTTACCAGTATTTGCCCACTGCTGTGCGATGTCGACCGCGGAGTGGCGAGTTCGTTATCTGCAAGATCCGGACTTCGAATGCACGCGGTTGAGTAGTTTTGTATTTACCCACGCTACTCTCCTGTGCCGGATAAATGAAGCTGGACTAACGTACACAAATAGTGCTCAGAAAACAAATGGCCCCACACTTCTATAAATGGGAAGACAAACCACCCAAACCGGAGTCACGCGCAAGCGCTTTTCGACGGTTACCAGCCCAGTACGCAGAATCTAATGAAGCGGAAAACGCGTGACGGGGACAGTGTCGAGGAAGACAGAAAAGAAAAGACAAGTTGCCAGTTGCTTAATATAGTCAAGACTGATCGGACAGAGCAGGAACAGCCCGGACACTTCTCAATTTGTGGATTACGATTTGGGACAGAGTCCTGGGCGGGGATGAAAACTAGCAACGAAGATCGACATGTGTCGTTCGTTGACTATTTTCCTGGCCCAGTATTTGGCATCTTTGACGGCCACGGCGGGACATTTTCAGCGGACTTTTTGTCACGGCAGTTAGTTAAGACCGCTGCTTCAGTGATACGACAGGTTATTGGGGAGAAAGCGCTTGCAGGCCTACGCTGTTCTCGAGCTCAGTCGATGCAAGAAAAAGCTCGCAAGGTCGCTCTTGATAAAGAAGCGACGACAGTGCGCCGGCAACTCGAAGAAGTGGAGGCGATGAGGTCAGTTACTACCGCAACAGCTTCCGAGAGCTCTGCTGACGATTTGCACGTATTAGCCGACCAACTCTCGAAGGCTATCGCGGACATGGACAGCGAAGCAAAGCAAATTGAGGTCGAGGAAGCAGAACGCCGGAGAAATAGGTGGCAATGGTGCAGTAGACTGCACAGCTGCTTCTTGAAATCGTTCAGAGAATCCTTCAGGCGAGTGGATTCGCAGATCTTGCAGAAGAATACGTCACAAGATGGGTCTACGGCTCTTTTAGTTTGGTTCTTAGCTGACTCGGTCAATTTCGATGACGACGAAACTGCGGCAACAAATGGGGAGAACAACAACACGCTGAGCTTCTACACCATAAATGTAGGTGACTGCCGAGCAGTTATGTGCCGAGGTGGTCGAGGTGTGCCGCTCACAAGTGATCATAAACCCGATCGTCCGGATGAAAGACAGCGGATCGAGAAGGCGGGTGGCTATGTGGGCAAGATTGCAGGTATTTCTCGCGTGTACTCTGCGGCAGGAGCTGGGTTGTCCATGCGTCGTGAAGCGTCTACACATTTGGCAGTCTCGCGTGCATTTGGTGATCAATCGCTGAAACATCCAGCGCCGCTCGTGTCGTGTGAGCCAGAGGTGGCGCGATTCCAAGTGCTCACCGACGATTTGTTCCTCATCTTAGCTTGCGATGGCATTTGGGACGTCATGAGTGAGCAAGATGCCGTTGATATCGCTCTGCCACACTTTCACGATGCTAAAGCTGCGGCAGACGCGATCGTAAAGGCTGCGTACAAGAAAGGAAGCTTGGATAATCTAACAGCCACGGTCGTCCAGTTCGCATGGAAGACCGGCGATCAGCTACAGCAAGCAATTGATACCAGCAAAGTGACCAAAGCAAGGACTTGTAAGAGCAGGCAGAACTTGGCTTCCGCAGATTCACTCGTTGGATCAGACGACGAGATTGACATGTTTAATCTGTAACTCGAGCTACGTCGGCGAATAGCTCCGTTTGTACGGTGCAATGAGGTTCCGTTGCTGGAGCATCTGCAGGAACACGCAAAACACGAAGTCAACGCCTTGATCACGCACGCTTGCTTCAACCACAAGTATCAAGAACGAGACCTCTGCAATTGGCGTCATCGTATCCACGTCGTACACTTGGAAGCGAACACATGGCAATGCATGGCGAGCACGTTTTCGCTGGTCCTGTTTGCGTTGATGCAGTACATGCTGCTGATCCACGACCACCTCAGCCTCTAGGACGGCCGAATGAACAAGTTGTGCCGTGAAACCTCTCGAGTCAAGCAACCGGTCGCTCATTTCACCAGGCTGTACGTACCTACGTGGGGGATCGCCGATCCGCTATTGATTACGATTGCGTGCAACGTGATGACGGAATCTGGTGATGGGACGACGCGAAGTACCCGGTACTTGGTATCCAAATGCGTTTGCAACAAGTCTACAACTGTGTCGAACTGCACGAGTAATGAGCTGTCAGAGACCACGAAAAACACGGAAGCAAGACACGAAAAAACAACAACACGTACGTCCTGCTGGATGTTTGCTTGGCGTCGGTCGCGCTCGTTTTCAAGCTGCAAAAGGCGGTAGGTTGCAAACAGAATCGCTACGACAATTACTACGCAATGATCATGTGTTAGGTCATGCATCATCTATCCCTGGTCCATGAAAAAAACAAAGTCCGAAAAAAAACAATCGATACAAACAGGCCTCAAACCTAGCATGTGCTTGGTCAGCATAGCCTGCATCGCTCAATCTACCCTTGTAAATCTGGTTATTTTCAAAAGTAACGGAGACCAACAGACGGAGTAAACCAAGTACGGCCCGCCACAAACTAAGTACGGCCCGTTACAAATTAAGTACGGTCCGTCACAAATCAATTTGACAAGCATCACTTCCGTATCCTATCCATCATCCATGCCAATCACAGCCTTCTTGAATGACAGCGGAGGAGGCCACGAGGTGGCAGAGGTAATTGCCAGCTGCTATCTCGTGCTAGTACTGAGTTACGACTTGATTGGACGAACTCGTCATGCTGGGGGTTTGAAGACATTGAGCTACGTGGACTAGAGAACAGTTGACGCGCTCGTAAGGTCGAGGCACTAACTAATGCTTGGACTATGGGCCTGCAGAGCGATGGCAAGTTGAAACCCTTCGGTGGACTGCGTTCCCGTGGTAAGGACAACCAAGTTCAGATATCGAGTCGGGTCGATGCATGTTGCTCACGGTCCTGAGTCAACATGTGACGTCGATCGTTGACGGGTATTTCATGATGTGGCGCAGTAAACGCAGCAATGAATTCCACCGCACTGCGCTTTTTTTTGGGAGTACAAGTGTGCACACGGCAGCTGTTGCGGCATAGCAGCGTTGTCTGTTGGTGACTCGGCAGCGTCATTGTGACAACCGCAAGTGACGATGCAGGGTTGGCAATGGCCGAGAGTTTACACCACAAATCCGCGCAAAAGCTTACATCGCTTCCCTGCGCTGTATCTGGCAACAGCGTTTGTCTTGCCAAAGTCGCGGTTATACTGTCAGCATGGTGGACTGTGCTTACTGTGCACCGAAAGGGAAGCAGCTTTACAGCTTGTCGACGTACGAGCCGTCTTCTGTGGCTACTTTGACCTTGTTGCCGATCTCGATGAACAGCGGCACTTTCACAACTGCACCGTTCTCCAATGTCGCATTCTTTACGCTCAGCGCCGTGTCCGCTACACCTTTCGGGGTGGTTTTCTAACAGCACATTTAAACCAAAACAGACGGTCCCGACACGTAGAATCATGCGACGTCAAAGCTGCGTCTGGAATTGTGAAGCATTTCGAGTGGCACGCACCGTAACTTCGAGCGTCACGTACTCCGGCATGTTTGCCCACAGCACATCACTCTCGATGATCTGCAACGACAGTGTCATACCCTCTTGCAAAAAGTCCAGTTGGCGACCCGAGAAAAGACCACGCTCGATCTCCATCTACACAAAGAAGTAGCAAGCAACACAGTTGATCATTGACTTCCATGTCGACTCCACACGCTTCAGCGTCCCTCAACGCACCTGCTCAAACGTCGTGTTGTGCATGACGACGAGGTGGTCCCCATTAAAGTACAGGAACTGGAACAGCTCATCCGGTCCTAGCGGTGCCTTGTTCACCGTCTCTGCAGCTCGAAAGCGACGATTTATCCTCGCTCCACTCTTGATCTCTCTCAACTCTGCCTACAAACACGCCGTAAATCGCTGGCATTCCATACCAAGCCATTTCTCGTCCACTGATGCACAAAAAATCATCAAAAGAACTCCAATCGAACGTACTTGCACGTACGCTCCGCCTTTGCCCGGTTTCACGTGCTGGTTCTTGCCGACGCGATAGATGACGCCATCAATCTCGAGTGCCATTCCTGCACGAACTTGATTGCCTATTCATTTGAGTGTGCCACAGCCAATTCAATGCACAAGACGATAATTCCAGCGCGATGATAAAGCTCTCTATCTTATACACAGTATCGTACCATTGATCGAGGCAAATCGAGCCCCATAGCCACGGACAGCTGCCGTCACCCGCGCCACTTGTGTGATCGCTGTACGCAGCATGCTCAAAACTTGCACCTACGGACAAAACCACCATGCAGTGCTATGATTGGCCAAATAGTTTGTAGGTTCAATTGTGTCCCATGCAAACGTCAACGATTGGCTAAAACGCATCATTGACCGCTCATTTTCAATTTCATCTGATAACCATGTTCCTCTGGCGCTCTCGTCCTCGGGTCGATGCCATCCAGCAGGTGATGGAAGCGGCAGTAGCGGCGGACAAGGCGGAGAAATACCAGGAGGCAGTAGATCTCTATGCTTCCGGTATTGAGCAGATGATGACGCAGCTTTCGCGTACGTTGAACTGGGACGTCTATGTGTCTGCTGTGTGGCCGATACTACGCTCTGGTTCAGTTTGACTGAGTGAGTCTTTTTTGTGTAGAGCTATCGGACGATGAGGCCAAGACGCAATTTAGAAACAAGATTAACGAGTATATGCTGAGAGCGGAATATCTGAAGAATCAGATAGCGGAGCAGCACGCACTGAAGCAGACGCCGGTCAGTTGTAGAGCACCAAGGACTTTTTTTTACTGAAAACGAGGCGGAGTGCTCGTGAATATCGATCGTGTGGTCTGATGTTTGCTGCATGTAGAAATCAGTTGGACTCGATTCTGTGCTGGGTCCTGCAGAACGCACTTTAAATAGCCAGCAGGTTGGAAATGCTTGGTGTCTCGATTTGTAAACTCAAAAGATGTTGGACATGGCCAGCTGACACGTGTCTGCTAGACGAAAAGAGCAAAGTACGTGAAGGAGCACGCAGCACATGCTCATGCTATTTTGGACGAGGTGCTTGACCATTCACCAGGAGTGCAGTGGTCGGACATTGCAGGGTTGAGCGTTGCAAAGCAAATTTTACAGGTATTCTATGATTTCATAGATGATTGCGGTCTTGATGACCAGGTCGACTAGACGAGCTTGTTATGGACGATGACGAGCAACAGAATTGACGGATTGATGTGCTACTTTTATGGCGCAGGAGGCTGTCATACTACCTACATTGCGACCCGATTTGTTTACGGGTTTGCGGGCCCCACCTCGCGGGGTACTTTTGTTTGGTCCGCCGGGAACGGGTCAGAATGTGTATACTCACACATCTCGTGTGTTATGTACGAGTCAATGGAGCTCGCAAAGCTGACGCTGCGTCTTGCATGGTGATAGGAAAGACTTTGCTAGCAAAAGCTGTCGCTACGGAGGCAAATGCAACTTTCTTCAAGTCCGTACATGCTACGATGCGGCTGCTTTGTGCTCGATGGGTTAGAATACTTTGCTGATGACTGTTTGATGCAGCATATCTGCATCGTCTTTGACGTCCAAGTGGGTTGGTGAAGGCGAGAAGTTGGTTCGAGCATTGTTTGAGATGGCACGAGAACTTCAGCCCTCTGTGGTTTTTATGGACGAGATCGACGCGCTGTTGGCGGCACGATCGACATCGGAGAATGATGCGAGCCGAAGGATCAAAAACCAGGTATGCTTGACGGAGAGGTGCGTTTTGTTACCCGATTGTAATGCTAGCTGAACCTCTTTCAGTTTTTTACTGAACTAGACGGAGCGGCATCATCACAGGAGGACCGGATTCTTGTCATGGGCGCTACGAACCTTCCACAAGAGCTGGATGAGGCTATCATACGACGCCTGGAGAAGCGCATTTACGGTAAGCAATGGTCATTGAACGAGCAGTTATATGTTTTGACCCTGAGTATGGGTGTGGTAGTGCCTCTTCCAGATGCTTCTTCTCGTGAAGGGCTTTTCCGGCATCTACTTGGCAGCCAGAAATTCTCGTTGTCGTCCAATGAGATCAATCGCATAGTGAAGTCAACCGAAGGCTATTCCGGCAGTGACCTCAAGGCTGTGTGCAAGGATGCTGCTTTGGGTCCAATCCGTGAGCTTGGTGCAAAGGTCGCGAGTGTAAAAGCTGAAGACGTCCGAGGAATTAATGCGTCCGACTTTCAGGTAGCTCTCAAGCGAGTACGCCCGAGCGTGTCAGCGACGACGATAGAGGCCCTCGTCGCATGGAATGAACAATATGGAGTGTCTGCAGTATGACAAGCACGTTTTCCATAGCTAGATTGTCCAGAGTAGTTATGCTTTTCGCTCGTATATCATCAAATACGACTCGGACACGCCAATCAGCTGCGGCATCGTTTCCTGAACATGCAAATCTTGAATTTCGTACCATTGCTCGGTTGCCTGTCACAGATAAGCGCATGTACGCGAATGAGTATGACGTCGTTGACCTCGTGTACAAACATCGCAGACGCGTACTCTGTTCTGAACGTGAACCCGATAGCTCCCTTCCGTTAGCGGATTCGTTTTCAACGCTGCTTCTCTGCCCGTTGTCACTGGGCTGTCATGACAGATATTCGCAATCAGATTGTACCTGACAACAGATACGCGTCGCGGTAACAAATTGAACCATGTTACTTCCTTCGGCCACTACAACATGCAAACAACAGCACATACTTCGTTGATGGCAGCGTGGTGGGCAAGAGCTTCTCGATCAAGTCAGACTTTTCGACACAATCCTGCAGTGACAAGGTAGACAATCGAATCACTTTAACCTTCTCCGCGTCCGCAAGAACAAAAAAGGTGATCGCACCTTGGTGGGCTGGTCTCGATCGCGCAAAAGAGTTCGCAACTCAGGAGTCGACATCTTTTGAAGCTCTTTCTTCGACAGGACCTTGTGGTCCAAGGTCAGGTAATCGCGCAACTCGAGATTCTTGACAGGAAAGTTTACAATCGTCGGGTTCTTTTCGATGAAGAAGTTGTTTCGCGTAAAACGCTTTACGTGGAAGATCAGGTAAGCTGGCAGCGAGTCGATCCGATAGGTCTTCTTGAGTCGATGAGAGCCGTGAAGCACGTGTGTGACGTGAGAACCATTGTACTTTTCAAGCACTGTAAATAGTGGAATCTACACCAACAAAGCGATGTGGAACGTCAGCTTGCCACTCTAGTACAACAAATTTGTTTAGATTTGATTGCGCTTACCTGAGGAATGACGTTTCCACCTTGAGAATCTTTGAACAACGGAGTTGACGGCAGATCGAGTGCCATCATCCTACAATCACAATGACTCCATCATTATTGCACGCACAATAAACAAGCGACGAATGCAAGTGGCGTACAAGAACGGCGAAACTGTGGTAGAGCTAGCTGATTGGCACTCTGCAATATCCGCTGAAGCAGCTTTTGTTTCGTCGTCTGTTGTCACCTCAACGAAACCCTGAAAGCACTTGTGGATGATGCTGCTTCCCGGTTTGCTCGATCCACCAAGCCCCTACAATTGCAACACACCGCATCAGTTTTAGCATTTGCTTACGCACAAGAACCATTCTCCCCCTCCTTTTCATACCCTATGCAACTGGTTAAGCAGCAACGCCAATAGATCGACACTTTCATTCTGCGTTCCAACGTGGAACCGCTTCTTACTGCTCACGGAAATCTCCTGCACGAGTTCGTGCGGACTAATCTGCACCACAAACATCCACAAAAACAAGAGCTTCAATCAGCAACCAAATCCAAAACACAGCACACCTAGTTCACGACGAACCGTGTTCTTAAAGTTGTGTGGGCTCCACATCTTGCGCATGAGCTCTCCAAAACGCAGCACGAGCTTGGACTTGACTTTCGCCATCTTGTTGGCTAAAAAGAAGTCTCGAAGCGGTGGCACATGCGCCAGCGCCTGGACCACGACGTTAATGTAGTCCGTGCGCTTGAGATTGTTCAATCCAATGAATCCAGGCAGATACGAGACACCGAACGCGTCTTGCGCCAAGATGCGGTTCTCGTCCAGCTGTGCGATCTCTTGGGCTGTAAACGTCGGACGAAGCGCGTCCTGCACCGACTTGAGCGTGTGGTCCACGACCTCGTAATTATCCGGCAGACAGTAGATCCGGTCCGTCTGGAGGTTGATAAACACGTGGTGACTGCTCTGGACCGAGTGCGTGAACGCGTGTGTATTACGGCCACGACCTTGGAAGTACTTGCCACAGACGAGACACGCGTAGACGTTCTGGTCGGACAAGCTGATCGAGCAGACCTTCTCGAAGTCAAAGTCCAGCAGCTGGTGGCTGATCGTGTCCAAGTACGGACACTTGCGGCGCTTGGCGAAGGCAGCAGCCGCCGCAGCATCGTCGAGTGTAGCCATTTGGGCTTTGCGCTTGATGGCCATGTCGAGACTGGGGTTGTGGGGGTGAGTGTCCGAGATGTCAAGTCCCCATTGCGCTGAACGAGGACGTCTTCGATCCACGCAGCGGATTGGACAAAAAGACGATAATATGCGATTCTGGAGTGACTCGGCACTCGAATGCGTGCATGTAAGCCGAAGGTAAAGCTCATTTGACGTGTCCGTTTGTTATTTACTTACATTACCAATCCACGACTTGGACTCTGATCCAGCGACACCATTGGTCGAGGAACACAGCGTTCGTACTTGAGCGGAGATCCGATCCGCCCGCTGCGTTCCCACCGCACAATTCGTATTGACAAAGGAGGCGTAGGGTCCAGCTCGTGCGATAAGGATGATGCTCCGCCGTTCGACTGCTGCGCTGGTGCAGAACGCCGCGCCCGTCACGCGTGCGTTCAGTGCTGCTGCAAACGCCTCTGGCGACGTCCAGTTTGATCTCTCGGACCCCTATGTGCTACACCGTAAACAACTGCTTGACCTATTCGTATTTCGTTTCATTGATTTAGAAATTAACCTCGTGTGTGGTGTGGTGGTTTATTTTCGTTCCTATTCTATTTCTAAATGCAGGTCTCGATGAAGGACCTGCTGAAGTAGCAGTAACGAACCGTGAGGAAATGCTGGGCTATTACCAGATGATGTACACGATGCGACGCATGGAGATCACGAACGACAATGAGTACAAGGCACGGAACATTCGTGGATTCTGTCACTTGTACGACGGACAAGAGGCCGTGGCTACAGGTGTTGAAGCTGCCCTGGATCGCTCGGACTCGTGGATCACTTCGTACCGTAATCACTGCATCATGCTCGCTCGGGGTGCTGAGGTCAAGGACGTCTTGGCGGAGCTCTTTGGCAAGAAGGACGGCGCTACTGGCGGCAAAGGTGGCTCGATGCACTTTTACAACAAGAAGAACAACTTCTACGGTGGACAGGGAATCGTTGGTGCTCAGGTGCCGGTGGGAGCAGGTCTGGCCTTTGCTAGCAAGTACAACCACAAGGGCGAGGGCCTGATGCCTTGCGCCATTACGATGTTTGGTGATGGTGCTGCCAATCAAGGTCAGGTGTTTGAAGCTTCCAACATGGCTGCTCTCTGGAAGCTGCCGGCCATCTTTTGCATCGAGAACAACCAGTACGGTATGGGCACGTCTACGCAGCGTTCGTCGAATAACACGGACTATTACACCTATGGCAACAAGATCCCTGGCATTAAGTGCGACGGCAATGACGTGCTTGCTGTCCGTGAGTGCACGAAGTTTCTCAAGACGTGGTGCGGTGAGGGCAAGGGCCCCATCTTTGTCGAGATGAACACGTACCGCTACCACGGCCACTCCATGTCGGACCCTGGCGTGACGTACCGCAACCGCGACGAGATCTCGCAGATGCGTGCATCGCGTGATCCCATTGAGCTGGTGAAGAAACGCATGATCGAGGCCGAACTTGCTACAGCGGACGAGATCAAGGAACTCGAGAAGAAGGTGCGCGCTGAGGTCGTGAAGGCCACCAAGGAGGCCAAGGCCTCCGCCAAGCCCGATGAGGCTTCGGCCTTCGTGGGTGTGTACGCGGACAAACAGGGCAAGAACGAGTACCCGCCGTTCATTCGTTTTCCCGACTACACGAAGAGTTTATACAATGGCAAGCGTTTGTAGGCGACGACCTACAAGAAGGAGAGCATGTAGCAACGGGAGACATGCTACCGTCAACAGAGGGGAAGAAAATAATCAGCCAAGCTGCACTGCGTCGCCATGTGTTCCAGGACTGCTCGCTCTGGAGCATGTGGCTGCGGGGGTGCATTAGAATCCGGCTGGTGGTGCAGAAGCTCTTAAGAATAGGCTCGTAAGCTTTTGTAATCCCAGCTGGTTATTGGAAACGCTCCGTGCAGTTACATCTGTTTGTCCGTCGCCTTCGGTGGTAGCCTTTTGACCGTTGACCAGTGGTGGACGTTGTAACTTCAGGCCATTTCACGCCCCCAATGCCGTTCAAAAATAGGCGAACAATCATATGATCCCATGCATGCAAAACCGAAAGTTCTTGCCACTCTGGATATCGTCATTCGCTTCAATGTCATGGCATCCTTGGCACGTTCTGTGTGCCGTACCATCAGAGTACGTCGCTGCATGATTTCGTGTTGCAGATCACTCACAGCAATTACAGTTGCGTACATGATGCAGCCACGTTTGGAAGTTGAAATTGAGTTCACTGCCGCATTGTTTAACAAGATGGTCGAGACCTGGGAATCCACTTTGTCCTGCTCCGAAGCCAAAGCGTTACGAGAAGCTCATCAGCATAATTTCAGTGTGTTGTCAACCGCTTGAAACACCAGCTTCAGGTGCAACTGGACCGCTGATGAAAAGGCACTAGCACTAGACCATTATTGGCAACACATTCTCGATCACGACGGCACTATGTTTACCAAATCCGATTGACTGATCGACTAGCTCTTTGAACTCTACTAACAATAAATAACGTGCTCAATTCCCATGTTGAAGCTACTGCTACTATCCACGTGAAAACAGGACCCCTTGCACCTCCACCGCTTACGCATCGCTTCGTCCTCACAGTACTCACTCACAGCTGCGCTCGTGCAACTGCGCACATTTTAGACATACTTCACTAATTTACCTGCTTTCGACCGCAACCTGCGTGTTCATCGTCGATGTCTTCGTCCACACCGCCCCGTTGTCATAATTTACCAATCGGCTCGAGCACATCACGTCTCAGCGCGCGTACAGCACTGCTCTAGAGCCTCCTGAAGACGCATCGGAGCTGCTAGTCTGGGAATTATTGCGAGATCGCTGACGCATGTCCGGACCAGTACTGCTGGCAGCATCACCATTGTTGCGAAGCATGGGTGCCATGAACTCGTGCTCCTGCTGCAACGCCAAGATGCGATGGTGCGACAGCTTCCGTGCTTGTTGCGCCAAGTTGTTGGCAGCAGAGATGATGTTCTTGGCTCGGCCCGACGCTCCGTTCATCTCGAGCTTCTCCTCATCACTTGTTCGAGCCTCTTGACTACTCCCCTGACTACTGTGACTGCCTGAACAGCCTGTACGGAGACTCTTGCTGCTCTTCGAAGACGTACGGTCGTACGTCGACGTTGATCGCATAGTTGAGTGCGTGGGCGATACGGACGATGATGACGTCGTGGACTCGTCGTCCGTATTGTCGTGTTCGTCCAATCCGTCCCCGCCATGACGAGGGGCATTGCCCATGCGCTTCTGGTACGAGCGAAAAGCTTCGATTGAGATTGCCAAGTCTGCTGGGCTGCCTCGACGCTTGGCTGCAAACAGCGCCTTGTTGCGCATCACAAGGCCGTCACTGAAAGAACGCACCGGGAAGCTGGTCTTGGGAACGCCAACGGATACGGAGCCGTCTCCGCTACCCGACGAGAACGTCTTATACTCAATGAGTCGAGAGCGTACCGGGTCGAGAAGGGTGTCATACGACTGGCGTATAGGCACTTCCTCATCTGTCGCAGTCGAAAAGCTCTGCGCACGACCCATCCTGCGTGAGCTCACTTTCGAGCCGGCAGACACCTGGCTGGAGCAGTTCTTGCTGAGTGGAGAAGGAGGTAGTTCCATCCCACTCACTGCGTTGCGTGACAAGCGACGAGCTTCAATAACACACACTGTGCAGACCCGCAGCTGGCGCTTGCCAATATCCGGCACCTGGACACAACGCACAGCACTGCACGAGCTGCAACAGACTTCGCCACACTTGAGGCAATTGTAGCGACGACGACGAAGGCAAAACTTCTTCGAGCACGTGCGGCAGTGATCGCGCTCGCTCATGGGCACCACTTGCTGCGGGAGCACAATCTCCTCTCGACTGACACGAAAGTTTTCCGTGTACTTGGAGATCCCGTGGATGCACTTTTCCACGTGCGACTGAATCGCAGAGCTGGCAATCCACGCAGGGACGTCCCCGTCCTTGTTGAAAGTGCACGTGTACGTCATGCGGAGCTCCCCCGACCTCGTGGTCGAGTGGTACATGAACCCCATGAGTGGCACAAGCTCGCGCGTGCGCTTCGCTGACTCGGCATACTTAGACAAGCCTGGTGGTGCATCCACAGACTCCATGACACGAAAGGCCGTCAACTGTCCCTGAGCATCTTCAATCATGTCGACGTACTCCAGCATGAGCAAGTCACGGTCCTTGCCAAAAGGACTCGAGCTCTTGAAGACCGCCCACTTGAGACCAACGTAGCGATGCGGGTTCGTCACTGAAGGCTCGACAATGTTCTGCACGACAGCTCCATCGAGGAAATCCGAGGACAAGGTGGCCATCATCCGTTTAAAGGATGTGGTCGTGGGCGTGATCAGGGACGCGGCCACGTCTTCGATGTCACAGGCAAATTTGCACACCGCGTGGACGTTGCACGGTAAGCTGCGACTACTGCTAGTGCTACCGCCGGTGGCAGTTGATGTACTACTGGACCCTGCACTGGTGTCTTCGTACGCTTGGAAGAGCGAAATCCCGTGCTTGTCGCGCACCCGAGTCCAAGAAATGCCACCGAGGAGGTCCGTCGCTTCCAGCAGATTTTCCGTCATGCGCTTGGCCATGGTCGTGAGTCGGGCCCGCTCCTTTCCCGACAAGACACACGTCTCGTCACTAGCCTCAACCTCGTTGCGGTCCTCGGTCGCGTCCGAGCCGTTCGCCCACGAGCGTAAACTCGTGACGGAACGCGGAGTGAACGAAGTGGCAGCAAGTTCGACCGATGGAAGGCCCGAGTTGGTCATGAAGAGAGCCGCGGCTGATCCGTCGAATGAGGAGGAAAAGAACAAGCGGGGGGGCGAAGGCGGCGCCGCGTTGTTTGTGTTTCGAGAGACACACGCTGTAGTGTGCGCACGACAGGTGAAAAGCGAAACTGAGCGATCGATTTGAAGCTGCGAGGAGAAGTGATGCGAGTTGGGCGTTCTCGTCGCACGCACTCACTCACTCGCGCTTTCGAGTCCGGGCTGAACTCTATTTTGAACCACCACCGGCTGGTGAACGAACGGCTGAGCCTGACACTCACTCGGAGCTGCTGCCGCCAAGTGGTAGTTTTCTTCGATTTTCGTCCTGACGTACCTCGTCTCCCCCCCCCACCATTGCAAGCCAGAGGCTCAATGGTGTCTGCGACGTCGCTGACGCCCGAATGAGTTGAGGTTGAGTGCTCTCCCTATAGCGCGAGCCAGCGGGCGCTTTTCGGTGGCGTCGCTTCGAGCGTATTAGCGTAGCGCCCGTACGTCACGGTTTCACGCGTTACGCTGGCGAGCGGTCTGGCATGATTCGAAATGCATAGCGACTTTAACGTGCCAGTGCCGACGCATCGATGCATCCAAGATACGTGTCGTGTGCGACGAAAGCTCATAATTGGTGGTGGAACGTGGCCTCGAATGCAGTCGTTGAAGGTCAAATCAATGCCGGGCGAAGGCGCTAAGTCCGGTGTATCGTTCTGATGTGCCCTTGCATTGAAGATGGTTGTGACGACTGTTTTCGCGAGCAGTAATTGCTCGAATAGAACCGGTGGGTGCACGCGTCTGTCGTACGTGAAACAGGAAGCGAACATGCTGCAGCAGTCGGACGTACGTACCCATTTGTGCCCCAACCAGTCAGTCGCATTGACACTCACGAAGTTGCGAGCGACGTGTTGACGGAACATCGACGCTTGTCTTAGGCATACTTAGAAGAACAATGGACTCGTCTGCTCATGTCGATTTGCTCAATGCAAAGCGCGAGTCCAATTCTTCTCTGCGTGCAGCAGCAACTTCCTAATCAGCGCCTTCAGGAAAGCGACGAAGACCTTGAAAGAGCCGGGCGACCGGCCCCCTCACCTTGGGTGGAAGTCCTCTATCGTGGGGCCTGGATTAAAGGCGGGAGGTCTTCTTGCCGCTGCGTATGTTACGGGAGGCAGCGCAGCGTGCAAATCGAAAGGGGAGCAACACCCTAGACACTCCGAGGTGAGGGGTACGACAACAGCGGTTGTCACCACTCACCTGGTACCTACTATTCTACTTCAGTCTTCGAGTTGTTGGCCTGGTCGTCGAGCATGACTCTCGATTCCCACGAAGTGAACTTGCCTAGAACGTGATCGAGGTCGGCCAGTCCAGGTGCGTCAGCGGCCCATCGGGGGTGAACGATCGGTCTGGTCTGCGGCATTATCTGCGACCTGTCTGCACCCCGGACTAGATATCCGATCCCGCGTGCCCTCTGCGAAGTGGCCCCCGTGATGACCGAAGAGCCGAGCCAAGCAGACTAAGCCAGCGAGGAGAAGATGATGTAGTTGAAGCAGCACTAGCACATCGATATCGTATAGGGCATAAGCACTTAATCGACGTTCAGGATTTACTACTTCTTTGCGTGCAGTCGCTCGAGGTCCAAGACCTCCGTGGCTTCAGTGCTGGACCGGTGCGATTAGGCTGTCAGCAGCAGCTTCTACGACAGATACATTCTGTCCCTGGTAGTGTCTTTGGTGATCCTATTTGCAGCACTTCACGATAGCAGCGTCTTGTACTGGTTGTTTGCACTTGAGAAATGTCGATGCCAACACATGCTTGGTAGAAGGACACATGACAGCCTCCACCACTTGCTACGGAATCATTTCGAACTCTTTCGCGTCGACACTGTCGAGAAACTGTCAACGGATTCTTGTTACCGTGAGTTAGCAGCGATAATTCATCGAACGCCTTGGTCGGCGCTTGCAAAGCTTGTTTGAGTCAACGATCTCTATCTCGCTTTACTGATAGAGATCATGCATTCAGCTGATCACTAGCGCGTCGGCCAATATTGACTTTACGGGCAATCAAGGCACACTAGTGTGCCTCTGTGCAGCCAGAGGAGGGCTTTGTCTAGATCGAGCTTATTCAACGGTAGGCTTAGCACATTATCGGCAGCTGCGTCTGTGCTCAGTCCATAATGCACCATTTATGAAACGTTGCGTGTATCCTGCCGGTGTCGTAACGATCGGACTTGCTTTCCATGCGAACATGAGCAACGAAGATCACGGCGGCAGTCAGTCAGCAGCCGCCCTTTCATTCAACGGCCTATTGAGAGAAGAACTTGTGACGAATAAATTGCGTTCACTATCGATACTTCGCCCGAAGTCCAGGTCCTGGTGTAGTAGAACAGAGTTGGCCGGTGCGTGACAAAGTTATGCTGAGAGTACTATTTTCAGACCAACCTGTTGATATTTTACCGAAGAGGTCCTTGCGGATATAGAGCGAGGCAGGTGGGTCATCGGACGTTGATTGAAGCGTCTGGAAATACAAGTTGAGGTGGTCAAGAAGCGAGCTTGGTGATGATAGACGCGGCTTGCATCCTGTCATAGACGATTCGATCGCGTTGTAAAGTGTGAATCAGGGGCTTACCATCCGATCCTGGATGCATTAGGCCCATGTGATGCGCGAGTGAGACGTTGATGACAATGTTTCTTGCTGTTTTCAGTGCTGGCGACTCATCATCTTAGGCATCAGGTATAGTTTTGTCGCTGCATCAATGAACGTAACAGATAAACAGGTGACAAGAATTATGAAAGCGTCAATCTAAGGTCGCTAACAAAGAACAAATATGCAATCTTACCGTTCAGCAGTCGCTGATAGTGACATCCCAAGCATTCGTTCAGTGTTCTCCGCAAGCGACATATCAACGAAATCTTGATGATAGAGCCAATGTGGCTGGGTGGCTGGAGAAAAACGCCCAACGACCGCCGATAGACGAAGCGTTAGATCGTTGTTGATCCATGAGCGTGTAGTCCGAAGAGGTCTTGAGCACCAAGAATTGAGCAAGCGTATTGCCTGCTGTACTTCCAACTAAGCATGATCAGCACATTGTCAAGGCAACTCTACGCTGTGGCTTCGATAGCAATTTTATCAGGTATGCACTTTGTCTGCTCCTTGTTTGATGTATAGCCGTAGAGGACTTACCTTGCATTCGTGTTCTAATCAGACTGCTGGTTTAGAAAAAGACCCGACAAGTGCAGCATGGTGATCCTACTACAATGATTCTCGCAAAGATTGCATCTACGTCCGATCGTGATTTTTTTGCTCGATTAGTCAAATGCCATAACGTAAGAAATATCGCCGCAACTGCGAAACAGAACGTCTTCTGCTATCTAGCAATGTTGTGCACATCCTTCATAGATTCGTGTTTGAATGAAATTAGCAATCACGTGTCATCTTTGAGCTCTCGAAACGTTTACTAATGGACCCCACTACACGGTGTACGTTGAAGCAAAGCTTGACACAGTACTTCCTGTGTGAGCCCGGCCGAGCATGACACCCGCGAACACAAGAACGTGATGCATTCGCCTGGGCAGGTATGCAAAAGAAGATCATAATGACAAAAGCGAAGGGTTGTACCGCGTCAGACAAACCGACTATGGCACGTTGAACCCGGAGTTGTGCCTTTGACAGATGTAGCTAAATATAAACTGCTCGAATGGAATCACGAGCACTCTGCAATAATTCGTATATTCAATCTCGGACAGCAAATGTTCGCATTGCATTTTGCATGAGCTATGCAAAGTAAGACAGAATGTCCAGCCTGATTTTTAAACATGTATTCGTATGCCCCATACTTATTTTCCTTGTGCGGATGTAAGCTACACATTGGCGCACAACACTTCTCAATACTCAGTATGATCCAGAGACTCACATTAGTCTGAGACTGGTTTAGGCCGTTGTTTGCGCATGAGTGTAGAGGACTTTATACCACCAAGGAGCTTACAACAATACATGCATGTGCAGACACGCTGTTGCACGCAGTCTTGTGATGTATGGATTACGAAGATGCTTTGCTCGGTATCGGGAATAATGCCCATGCAACTGCACGATTATTTCTGTGTACGTCGTGGAGACCGTCGCCTTAGTGATGTACTGCTAGAAATAAGACATGAAGCGACAAGGATATTGTTAGAGAAGCCGTGGTTAAACAGCCTGTCCGTGCGGGAAAGCGCACGATCTAGCTACTCGAACCATAGCATGGTTGTTTGTTGGAAGCGGAGTCATACATGTATTCAGGCGACGAGATGGCGGTCATGTAACGTATCATCTCAAAGCAGATTGAGCCGTGAAAACATTGGGGAATAATTTACAGCATAATGTCATCCAAGGTCCAGCAGATCTGCAGAGGCGCATGAAGTCGAAAAGAATGGAAACTCAATGTAAAAAGTTGAGATAAAAAGTGAGTAATGAAAGCAACTGAGTGTGTTACATCCAAATTGAAGGAAACAATGAGCGAATTGCTGAAGGATGAATAAATCGGGACTTGAGTATTGCAATTCAATATTAAGTAAATCGATAGTGGGGGAAGCAATTTGTATCCGATGCTTGTGCTTTTCTGTTTGTGCAGCATATAGCTAGCGACTCTAATATGGAGACGGCATAGATTCGAATTCCACGAGCGACGGAGTGTACGTGTAACGGGGTGAATCGTTACATAACAATTTATTAGAAATTGTTAATAGAATATAACTATAAGAGTTATTTTCATAGAATATTGTCATAAGGACAAATAGTCTGCAGCACTTACGAGGAGTTCCTAATTGGTTGATATAGGCCATTATATCAACCAACGAAGACGCGCCACGACAGATGCACGCAATGAGTGGTGAGCAGATAACTGATTTACACATTTGTATTCAGACATAGTTAGATGAGGATACATAGTGGTTTATTAACAGACATTAACTATGATAAATACAGTTCTACTTTTTACTTAAACTAAGTACTCGCTTCTTCTTACCGTCTTCCTCTGCACGTACGAGTGTACGTGAAGTTCCGAGGCACCGCCTTATTCTGTCATCATAATAGGTAGCTTGTACTGTCACCAGTATAAGCTTCAAGGTGCCCCGTTACACCTGGTAGCACTTCGTAGTCCGTCCAAGGACCACGTTCACATCCAACATGAATATGTTGGATGATGAAGATGACCAAAGCTTTCACGCTACGCGTGACGTCTACTCCCATTTGAGCGATGTCGAATGGGATGCGGTTGAACGAATGGGTTCAACCATGGGCATCCATGCTGTTAGCGTCATGCTAGAGGCTCTCAACAGAGATGCCCAACATGCTACTATCGCCAAGCTCATTCAAAATGAACTTGACGCTGAACGCGAGAAAGTAGCCTTGCTTCACCAACAAGGTTCTCAACAAGCAGAGTTATTGAGAGAACAGGGTGCTCAACAGTTTGAACTGTTGAGACAGCAGCAGGCTGCTGCTGGTGGGTCGATGCACTCGCTTCGACCCGAGACTTTGAAGATTGACATCTCCAAGTATAGGGGAATCGAAGAGGACTCCCTCCTGAGATGGTTCGTCGAATTAGACGACGCCATATAGGCGCGTCGCATCGACGAAGAGGAAATGCAAGTTGCATTTGCCCAGTCAAATCTGGCAGGACGTGCCAAGCCTTGTGCTTTGGGAATCAAGTTGCACGACCCATATGCGTTTGGGTCGTTAGAATTCTTCAAGTTGCGGCTCAGACAAACGTTTGAACCGCCTAGAGCTGAGTTCAGAGCTCGAACCGAACTCTTGAAGCTCATACAGGGTAAGCGTGATGTGCACGCTTACGCGCAACATATACGACATCTCACGAGTTGTATAAGTTCCAACCCGGTTGATGAACACACGCTGGTTTCGGTGTTCATGCAGGGTCTTGAGGATGGTCCCGTCAAGACTCACCTGTTCCGACTTGAACTAGATTCACTAGAACAAGCCATTTCCATTGCGGAACAGGAAGACTTCAGTCTGAGACAGGCTCGCGCCAGCTCGACATCATATCGTCAACCGAGACGATATGACAGCGGATGTCCAGAGCCGATGGAACTCTGTTATGTAGAGAGCGAGAAGGCTCGCTCTACAGACTACAAGAAGTTACAGAAATGCAACAGGCGTCAAAAGACAGGACACTACGCTTACGAGTGTAGTGCCCCTCGTCCAGTGTCTCGCAACACTGGGCGTAGTGACCGTCCACCCATGAGAAAGGGGCAGGGACGCGGGTCCGCTGTTGGTGCAAAGACGTAACAACGGGATGGACCGTCAAAAAACGGACAAGATCAGTAGTTGCGGAGCACCCTAATGGTCCAGCAACGTCAGGAGAATTTGTAGGCCTCTTGATGAAGGTTGCCCCCAACACACAAACGTTGTGCGTTGCTGCTCTAGGTAATGAGATCTCACTTATTACCTTGAAACTCGAAGTGACACATAAGTTGTCCCTTCGAGCTCTAGTCGATTGTGGGGCGTCCAACAATTTTGTGCGACTCCAATCGCTAGAAGATGGTCACTTCAAGTTTGTTGAATGTGGCACACCTCCTACGAGGATGACATACGTCTTGCGACAGGCGCATCCGTAACCGTCATGAAGCGTATAATGAAGATCCACTATACGCTAGAAGATACCCAATATGACGATGACTTTATCGTATTGGATTTGGATGACAAATTTGATGTCATCCTTGGAATACCGTGGCTTAGAAGGTGCGAACCAGGGGTAAACTGGCAACATCGGACAATAACGATGCCTGCTGCTTGCTCATCAGATGGCCATCTGATGAACGTTTTGGAGCGTCCAAAAGCGTGTGGATGTACTACGAGTGAGTGCGATGGCCTCACTTGTGGTACGGTCGTTAGTACGACTGCACAAAACCTTAGTGCACCAAACGGTTACACTTCGGAGCAAAGTTCCGGCGGCTGTGAGGAAACACAGGCTGCGCCGAAGGTCCACCACTCGAATAAGTCGGGTGTACTGGGACAAAGATGTATCCCTAGCGGGGAACATCTAGAAGAGAAACAATTGATCGCTCAGGTTAAGCGAAACGATAATCCTAGATCGACTGGAGAGTCTTTCGTAGAGGATCTCGCTGTGGTTGCGCAACCCCAGCTAGAGGAAGTAAAGGAAATAAGTCCCAAGATTACAAATACGGCGGAAATAAGTTCCCCGAAACCCGCGGGAATAAGTCCCCGGGAAGCCGAAGGAATAAGTCCTTCGAAGCCTGAGGGAATAAGTCCCCAGGAAATGACACAGACATTGAATGTCATAGTCAATAACGGATCAAGTGTAGGCGCTTATACACTTAATCTGATTGCGCCTCCGAAGTTAACTTCGGAGATCACTCAGTTGCCAACGCTCGAACATAAAAGGTTCTTGCATGATCTGCGTAGTGGCAAAGTCAAGCAGATCTGCGTACTCGTCGCTGACGACGAGTGTGTAGCCGACATAAGGTCAGCAACAGTGTTCACTGAGAACGAGAGAGTTCTCAGTAGTTCATCGATGGACGAGAGTGTCCTAGATGAAAAGACACGAGTTGAGCGATATGACTCTCAATCATGGGAATCGCTCAAGACAAATCCTCTCTATGAAGATTTGGTTGAATTCAAGGATGTATTCCCTGAAACTGTTTCGTGCGAATTACCGGAGGATAGAGGTATTCGACACGAGGTCGAGCTTAAACATGCTCGAAGTACTGTGTCATGAAGCAGTGGCCACTGCCTCGTGAACAAGTACTTGCGATCGACAAGTTATTTGCCGATCGTTTAGCTGCGGGCCATGTGAGGAAATCAACTTCCCCACATAGCTCTCCGACCTTCTGTGTGCGAAAAGCAACAGGAGGGTGGCGGATAGTGCATGCATTTAATAAGTTGAATGCTGCAACGGTACCGGCTCAGACGCCGATACCAAGGAAGGACGTAATCGTTGATGGTATGTCAAAGAGTACCATCTTTTCGTCCATAGATTTGATGGATGGCTTCTATCAAATCCTTATGCGGGAACGGGATATACCCTATACCGCAGTTAGCACGCCTAGCGGCATGCTCTGGGAATGGCTAGTAATGCCACAAGGGCTCAGTAATGCCCCTGCCACGTTCAACAGATGTGTATCACATCTGTTGAGACCAGTACGAGGATTCGCGCCGAGTTATTTCGATGACGTATTCATCCATAGTCGGGCTATGGATGGAAAGTTGGATGTTCAGGCTCACAGGTACCACGTCTGACAGTTTCTTACAATCATGCGAAAGCATCAATTGTATGCAAACCTCAAGAAGTGTATATTTGCAGCAAAAGAAATACCACTTCTTGGGTGCATCGTTGGTAAGAACGGTGTACGTCCTGATCCCGAAAAGATCAAGGCGATCACCGACTGGCCTGTGCCGGTTGATGTCAAAGGTCTTCGAAAATTTCTTGGGCTTGCGGCGTATTTGCACAAGTATTCACGCAATTACGCCGAGATGACTCTACACCTCTCTCGTTTGTTGAAAAAGAACGAGAGATGGTTATGGAACGCTGAATGTCAGCGCTCCTTTGATGGTATCAAGTAGAGCTTGTACATTCCCCAGTCCTAGCAATAGCCGATCAAGACAGGCCATTTCATGTGGTCTGTGATGCCAGCGATTTCGCAATCGGCTGTGCATTAATGCAGTACGATCTTGAAGGCGTTGAACGCGTCGTCTGCTATCAGTCGCGTCAGCTGCAACCAGCTGAGCGGAACTATCCAGTGCATGACAAGGAACTCCTTGCCATGAAGTATGCACTCGCGAAGTTCAGAGTCTATCTATTAGGAGATAGACCCTTCATTGTTTACACAGACCATGCGTCATTACGCACGGCAGTGAACATCCCGCACCTTTCACAACGAATGGCTCGGTGGTTGTTATTCTTTGCAGAATACAACTTTACGGTCGAGTGCAAACCAGGACGACTTAATGTCGTCGCTGATGCACTCTCACGTCGTCACGACTTTGAACCAGTCGCAAAACCCAACAGTGAGACAGTCACTGTTGCGGTTATGACGTCCTCAGTCCCATCTACAACGTTATATGATGATGTGAGGCGGGCATACGCCCAAGATGGTGAGATTGTGAAGTTGTTGACACATCTCTCACAACCATCTCGAGAATCGTTGAAACGATTATCGTCTGCGTATTGATCTGCATCAGATCGAAACACTACTCGCGGCGGTTTACTGTATTATACAGCCGTTTCTAATGACACACCACGTGTTGTCATTCCAGATGATACTGATCTGCGTTTGTGGATCATGTTCGAGTATCACGATGCTCCTGTAGGAGGACATCGTGGCTGTGAGAAAACATATCTCACGGTGAGTCGAGACTTTTACTGGCCCCGCCAGTATCAGTTTGTGCGAAAGTATGTTCGCGCATGCGAAGTCTGTCAACGAGTGAAGTCAAGTCCTTCACTGCGTGCACCTTTACAGCCTCTACCAGTTCCGGCAGAGTGCTGGGAATCCATCTCAATGGATTTCGTCTTCGGGTTTCCCAAAGACGCACGCGGGAATACGGGTATTCTCGTATTTGTTGACAATTTAGCAAAATGGTACACCTAGTGGCTGTACCAGAGACAATCACGGCAAGTGGCTGTGCTTGTGTCTTTATTGACACCATCTTCCGACTTCATGGGTTGCTCCGTGAACTCGTATCAGACAGAGATCCACGATTCAATGCTGATCTCTGGCGTTCCGTGTTCAAATTACTCGGAACGCGTTTGAAGATGTCAACATCTGACCATCCAGAGTCAGATGGTCAGACGGAACGTGCCAATCGTGTCCTCGAAGAGATACTTCGAGGATACGTACACTCCTTTAAGCTTTATGTGAGTTCTTGCCCACGGTATAGTTTGCGATCAACAACTTGGTGCATGCGTCCACGACACATTCACCGTTTTACGTGAATGGCTTACGCTATCCGCGTGTACCCACAATACTAGAGTGTAACTCTGGTTTAAGGGGGGAGGGACTCGCGCGAGCAAAAACCGATTTGGTTCACGCTCATCACGCTCTGACTAAGAGGTCATTGCGTTTGATGCCGATATCGATAACATCGATATCGAAGAAGATGATGCCAGTGAGAGCGCGGAAGCCCTCACTGAAGAAATGATTGATGTTGCCGCAGTGCACTCACAGCGCACTGAAGCTAACGAGTCATCAGATGAGTTCATACTGGCTCGTGAAACGGTAGTCCGTTTTGTGCAAGATTCCATCGCCGAAGCGGTGGATAAGAAAAAGCAAAACGCTGACAAGAATGGAAGGGCAAACACTCTTTTATTTAATAAAGGTGACTTAGTCCTACTGTCTACGGTTAATCTACCAAAGCCTGTAGTGACTAACTTGGGTAGTAGTAAACTTCTACCCAAGTACATCGGCCCATTTCGTGTATTGCATCGCCTAGGCAAAACATACACGATCGAGTTGCCACGTAAGATGCGAACGCATCCCACGTTTTATGTTGGTCGGCTTAAGCCGTACCATCAGTACGCTGCTTCTTCCGATGAATAAATCCCTTGCGCTTAAGCATCTTGCAGAGAGCCTTGTGCTCCCGATGGTGGGCATCAACAAGGGTCTGAAGAGCAGTTATCTCAGCCCGAGACCGCTCAACATCCCCACGAGCTACCCTTAGCTCGTCACGCAGAGACGTCATAGCTCTCTCGTTCTCAAGCTGAGCAAAAGCAAACTCAGCTTGATGTCTCAAGACAGTGTCCGCCAGTGGAGACGCCTGTCCCGCTCATGTTCGAGATCGCCGCGTAACCCTCGCGTTACGCGATCAAAGAAGCTCCCTAAGACACACGCTTCCCCACGATTGTGTGGAGAGCATCTTCCCTCCTCCTCCACCTCCATTAGGGGACTCTCGCGGTCGCCAGCGCTATATGGTTGAGCAGCTGTAAACCACCGCGACGTGAACGGACGTCGGACGAGTTATCTCGTCCGGTGGCGCGGCTATACCCCGTCCTGGGATACTTGGGAGCCCCGCTCCCAACTGATGGTTGACGTACTGGGTCTGGTTGAGCATTACGACGCGGCACATCCTGTGCCGCAGAAGGACTGCCGGAGAGATTCTTCCCGGAACGGTCATAATGGGATTTCAGGTTGTCAATCTCTTCGTACATCTCACTAGAGATACGTACGCGCCACCACGGGCTATTAGGGAGGTAAGCCTCCTTAGGTGCTCGTGCAGAGTTGTTCACACAACGCGGGCACGAGTCTCCCCAAGAGAGGCAGACTAATCCTTTCTCCCTTGACAGACGATGCAGCTTGTAGCGTGCACCTGTCGGGGTTCGCTTTTCAAACTTATCACGAGCTTTGATAAGTTTGTCGTTCCAAGCGTCACAACCTACATCCTCAAGGTTACGGATGTAGGCGTTCCACGCTTGAAGCAGTGAGGGACCATCACGTTTGTGATTCCCACTGTACCATTGATGATTAAAGAAAGCATCGATGAAGAATTCATTCTCAGCGCGATAGTTTTTCGCGCTGGGGTCAAGATGATGGATCCTTGACGAATCGAACAATCGTGTTCGATAACGATCACTCGTCGTCGCCGACAAGTGATCCATGACGGATTTGGGATGCATCCATGCCTTCTTCTCAGGAGTGAGACGCAAGACATTGCGGTCCCGCTCTTCCTGCGATGTGCCGACAGAAGTACTGGCACCTCGTTGCATAGTGGTGTCCATAGGAGAACCGACACCACTGTTAGCGCCCGAGTCTCGCGACCTCGAGCGCCTTCGCTTCGGCGATGGTTCATCTGATTCATCAGATGAACCAAATATGCTGCGACGCAAAGCATCGTCCATGCCACGCTTGGCAGGCGGCTTAGATTCAATCGCCGTCGATACGGATCCGTCATCCGTATCAGGAGAGTACGAGACACCGAGCTCGTACTCTGTGAAGACATGAGTGTCTTCGTGACCAGCACCTGCATCACCAAGTGACACAGGCTGGGTCGCTTCAGCAACCGATGAGACATCAGTTGCTGTGGTTTCTGCTTCGGCGTCCGCACAGAGACGTGCGGACGCGCTCTCGGCGGCCTTGCTCGCGCATCGCATGGGCTTGTTATTCATGCGATGAAATGTTGGAAAGTGGACTCGGACCAACCAGTGCAAACCCTGTCCCAAATGATTTGGGACGAGTATCCATTTAGTCAATCAGTCACTAAAGTGACTGATGGTTAAGGGGGGTGATGTAACGGGGTGAATCGTTACATAACAATTTATAAGAAATTGTTAATAGAATATAACTATAAATGTTATATTCTCAGAATATTGTCATAAGGACAAATATTCTACAGCACTTACGAGGAGTTCCTAATTGGTTGATATAGGCCATTATGTCAACCAACGAAGACGTGCCACGACAGACGCACGCAATGAGTGGTGAGCAGATAACTGATTTACACATTTGTATTTAGACATAGTTAGATGAGGATACATAGTGGTTTATTAACAGACATTAACTATGATAAATACAGTTCTACTTTTTACTTAAACTAAGTACTCGCTTCTTCTTACCGTCTTCCTCTGCACGTACGAGTGTACGTGAAGTTCCGAGGCACCGCCTTATTCTGTCATCATAATAGGTAGCTTGTACTGTCATGAGTATAAGCTTCAGGGTGCCCCGTTACATGTGGTAGCTACTGGAACCTTGTAAAAATTATCATCGCATCCCCAAAGCTCGCTTCGGCTGGAACCGAAATACCTTCTTGTAGAAGACGGTCGGTAATGTGCAGCTAAACAGTAGTATTAGGAGGCTTTAAAGGTCCTTTATAACAGAAGAATCCCGAGTCTTGCACATGAATATGCAACAAGTGACCCAAATCAGCATAATTTAGAAACAAGTGAATGTGAATTAAAACAAGCAATCATAGGGGAAAAGACAAAGATGTCTAAATGCGCATATGTCCAAAGTTGGAAGTCCACTTGTGAATACTTACCTTGTCTTGGTGCTTTGCAACGGTGCAAGCTTTACCAAAATTAGGACGGAATAGAAGCGATCCATTATCAAGGCGACAGTAAATGAGACTCCAATTATAAACGTAATGAAACCCAAAAAAAAGGGTTTTGAGTCGACGCGGCAAATCGGTTTATCCCATATTTATGATGAAAAGCATGTCCAATAGCAGTAGCTCCATTTAAAAGTGTGATGGTAGGGTCAAGCAGAAGAAGTTGGTGCAGTATAGAGATTCGAATGCCTAAAGATCCGTAGTTTTAGATCCCATGTTAGAGCGTAGCTGCCTCAGTGTAATACTGGAATGTCTAAATCTGCGGATGCCCAAGTTTGGGAAATGCGCTTAGTATGGAATAACACCCTGCGCGGACTTGACCTGTAACACTAAAAAAGGCTAGACCCAGCTTTAAAAATGCTAACATTTTTTTCGATGATTCTACAGACAGCAAAATTACGATCGATTAAAAAGTATAGGAACTGTGAAAAGACTGTATCGTAAGCAATTTAGGTTTCGTGTTTGCCTTCAGTAAAAGAAGAACCGAGCTCTTTAGGGGGTAATTCATATCGCGGTACAAAAAAGAAAAAAACGGTAGAGCGAAGTAGTCTTCAATTAAGGCACGAAGGGACAATATGTAACGATGAGATCCGTCTTCAATGGAGCCCACCCACCGTTCGAGCTGCACTTTGACGGTGCTGGAACCAGTACCCCAGACATAGAGCATTTTTGTGTAGCAAGAAAAGCAAGTCAGTGTACACTAGAATTTTTTTTTACTAATCTAACGTCTAAACATAGCAGCCGACAGACCTGTTTCGAGACTAATTGTGCTAGCGGCGACGCTGGTGCAGCATGCAAGACGAACATGTTCCGATTTCGCGCAATACTCAGTTCATATGGGCTTGTGCATTATAAATCTGTCATAAAAGTTAAAGAAATAATGGAGAGACCCGGTCAAATTGTAAATGCGCGTTGAGAAGGACACACATCTTTAATATAATTATAGGGTTTTGTTAAATACTCCCCACTCTTACCAACAAAATTCATACATCACATCTACACCGAACCACAATACGGGTTGTACGAAAACATCGCGCCGCCACCACACTTCTGTCCTACCACTCCCGCACAGCATCCTGCATCTTTTGTACCAATGTCAATTTATAAACTAAAGGCTAAACGGCTGGGTTTATTTTTATTCGGCTGGGTCGTTCTTTCAGGTCTAGGGTAAAAAGTTGTCGGTTGGAACGCAGATTGTTGAGAATCGTCGATCTATCAAATCATTTAAATTTAACTTTTGGTGACCGCTCTGCCAAAGGAGTTTCTCGTGATAGCTGTCGCGTTCAGCTACAATGTATGATTTTTCGAGATTCTATTTCTGTGGTAAGGTCAGTCGCTGCTAACTGGTTATGAACATGCTTTAAAGTTATGACAGGGCAGTTAGAACAGCGGAAAACGACTTATACATTGTAGATATAGTAGCTACGTTCAGCTCCAGCTGCAGAAATAGCTAGGATGAGCTAAAGCGATAAAAAGAGGAAATATTTCGTATTTTTACGACTCAACTACAACCACTAACATCCGCGCCCAATTACTAAGTAGATTAGCTGCTTGCAGGCTACTGCAAAATTGAAACAGCATAAATATCTTGGTGATAATTGAAGTTAACAATGTGTACGATCGCGCAACAAACAGTATTCCTAGGCGACAAATGCTACCCCACCATCAGCGATCGCGTGGACACATCATGTCCGGTGGTACTATCGATTGTGCATTTATGGCGGCGTCAAAAGGTAACAAATTTTCGAAATTGGATATTTTGCAGCAAAAGGAAATGCTGGAATAGGGCATTAGCCCACTTTGCACCCTTCTCGTCATCAAGGGCTTTTAAATGGACTTGTAAGTGGTTGTGTTTGTAGATTAAGTAAATGGTAACGACGAAGTAAGGCGTGCTTCTAATTTCATCATAAGTTCTTTTTAAGTAACTTTAGAAGACTTAAAAATAATTTAGTTGAATAAATACCGAACCCAGTCACTAAGCTTTTGCGTATAAAAATGGTCCGAAATGAAGAAATGACGAAAAATTGAAAGATAGTCTTCGTCCCCTGATATCGTCGATCGTAATAACGATTATTTGTCCGCGAACTGCCACATGTGCCTAATAGTAGTATCAGCTTGGTCTGCCGGGGGAGGCGTCCCGCTGGAGCGCTATAATCAATGTAAATGATGCCGAATTTGTATAGAACTGACGCCGATAGCTTGTCAAAATTTATAACAAGGGTACGACGTTTGGTAGGAATTTTGTTTTTTTGATCAAAGTGCCGAGAGCCAGAAGGGTCGCCAAATGCGCTCCAATATAGAGTACTGTTGAAGTTGACGACGAACACGTCGGCTTGATTTACGTTTTAAACATTTGGGATGAGCTTAATGTTTTTGTTGATGCCTTTGAAATAGTTGCACTTATGCATAGAAGTGTACTTGAAGAAGTCAACACAAGACATTAGTCATCATGATGAGACAAGGTAACAAAGTAGTAGTGATGATGCAAGGTACTGTCATCATGATGAGGCAAGACATCACTGAAGCTCAAGATGCTGAGAAAATTTATAATGAGGCCATGGGACCAAGGGTAGTGACTATGAGAGGCATGTAAAAGTAGCAGAATTCTTGCTTTTTTTTGTCAAGGCCTCATCAATTGCCCCTTTTCAATATGCGTTGTTGTGGCAGCTTTCTCCATAGTGCTCGATTAATTTTTCTTTGTGAGACCATATGATATGGTATCGTTGTGTAGGCGAACACAACATATGAAAACTCCTTTAAAAAAGAATTGGCTTAATACAAATAAGAGAATTGTTGTGGGTAACTACGTCTGACATTCCTAAAAATTCAGATTTGTGAGTTACTAAACACTCACTTCCTCCTTCCTCATGCGCTGGGGGTTACAAATTACCCACCACCCTAAAGATACAGGTGATTGCACTACTGCTAGTATAGGAGACTCACTGGGGCACCCAAGCAAATAGCGTGCACATGTTTAGATTTATACACTTATTAACTTGCCTGTGGTCAACAAATTGTCGACCTTATAGAAGGTGGATGAAGACCTCGAGATGACGCCCGCGTACATTAACATCCCGGAGCATATTACGGCGCCAAGTCTGCATTAATGGAACCAGGCGTCGCTGATTTGCTGGTGAAGCGAGCAGAAGCAGTATGAGTATTGTCTTCGTATGCGTTGATGTGCAATGTACGAGCAATATGACACCACCGCAGTAAGTATTATAGGGCGCAATCGATGCAAAAACGATCAGCAATATGGCGCTCTATGTCCTAGGCAAGAAATTTAAGAAGCAAACCGACTTTGGTATCCAACAAGAAATCAATCCACGTTGCAGCACTGTAAAGAGTAATCAATTTCTGGACGTTGAAGCTCGGTTTTCCAAGGAGCTGCAAATAGACATCCAGGAAAACAAAATTGAAGCACGGAGCTTGAAGTATTTCGCTCGTTTCAACAAGACCGCGGGCAACTATAAGCTTCAAAATGTGATGGGGCATATTAGGGCCAAAGGTCACGGTGTGGTAATGCAGGCCAAAAATCGGACCAAGACCCTATTGACAACCTCGTGCCCAAAATAATGAAGCGTGGGATTAAGCGCCTGGTGTCCTACCGAGCATCGCAAAGCCAAGGCGGAAGAGAAAGCACTTTATGACCTAATTCTGAAACGTGCTCGTTCACAACAGCACTACTCTCTGATGGAGATTAAAAAGATAAGCCAAAGTAGGTTGCACAGAAAAAAAGGCACATGTCAGTCGCAGCTCCCGTACCCCAAATGCTAAGGGATCCTCGAAAAGAGATGATACGCCTCAAGCGTCAGGGCAGCGCTAATCGAAATAGGCATTACTACACCACCCCGATACGGCTGTCTGGTCTGTAAGGGTCTTTTAGTGGGTGTTTGAGTGTTTAACATCATTTAACGCACAGAAGGATGAAGCCACACGAGCAATACGATAGCTCATGGTAGCACGTACTTCAGCTGAGCGCGCCAAACTCCCTTTAAACTTAGACTTACAGCCCACAGCGGTCTTGGCGGGTAATTTGGAGGTCCCGCTATGCGCTGACTCAGGTTCGAATGTATCCATCCTACTCCGGTATTTTTTCTTGGCCTCCCACGTGGCACCTACGTAATCATTATTCTCCTAAAAATATTTTATTTAATTATCCAATTTTATCTAATAATTTAAATTTAGAACATCACCTGGTTAGTGTAAAAGGAGCTGGTTTCGCCACATTGGTCTGCCGTTAGCAAGTGACACTGGACATCCAAGTACGTACTTCCGCAGGATCTGTCAGCATCAGGAATGTTGACTGTCGTGTCCTGGACTAATTCGATGACTAGTTCATTCGAGGTAAAGATTTATTAGTAGTCTTGGAAAGGACGTTAAAGCCATGATAGCCAAGCTAGCAGTGGTATCAGCCATCGATACTAGTGGAGATGATCTCACTACCAGTGTTGCTGGTGAAAGGTGGTGTCAATATGGATGCGGACATTCTCTCTTTTCCGTCCTCTCTAAAACACGCATAATTTTCGAAAGAGGGTGAAGATAGCGGCCTTGCGCATGAAATGTATAAACCTGCAGTCCACAACCGAGACATTAGGAGAAAGCAGCTGGGATGAGACCCTACGGCAAGGTTTGAACCTCTATTGGTGAAGTTTTAGGCTGATGCCAAGCCTGTAACTCGCAAGGCCAGGCCACATCTTAAGCAACAATGTGACTATCAGCGTTTCTACTTCGCCGAGCTAGAGCGGATAGGACTCGTTCGCCGCAATAATCACAGCCACTGGTCATCCTCTGCATTACTGGTTCGTCAGGGCCTCAACACAAATGAATTTGAACTACGGTAGATTACACTCGAGCCAACCGTCTTGTGATTTCTATGGCTGCAGACATGTCAGATATGAAGACAGCGACCGCCTGAGCCTCCGGAGCTTAGTAAATGAATCGCTAAACAATTTGTAGACTTAGGCAGCTCGTACTGCATCCTGACTGCCAGGAACAGTTCTCTATCGTCACTGAAGATGTAGTTTACACCCCTGCCCGTGTGCCGCAGGAGCTACCAACAATACTACTCATTACCAGAACCAGATGCACATGGTGTTTTTTTTAATGTTATATAACAACGTGCTGGTCTGTATTGATGACATTATCGTCTTTGCAAAAACGAGGGAGGACTTTGTCGACAAGATTCATGACTTTTATGAATTGAATTCGCAGTATGGACTGGAGCTAAGTGTCACGAAGAGTCTATTTTTATACCGCCAGGAACTTTGGTGTGGAAAGATCTTGAGCGAGACTGGAGTACGACACGATCCCACCCGTCTTGCTGTACGGCTCCCAGTAATGCTGCGGATCTGCAACGTATACTGCGTGCCGTTTACTGGCAACGTGATTTTTTCATTAATTATTCTGGATCTGCAGCACCTCTCTACAATAATTTGATGCTGTGCTTTCGATATAAAGTCGCTTCAAACGCATTGCAGCTGGTATATTATTGACTTGGACATCTGGTAAAATTGATGCGTACAATACGTTCCTTGCTTCCCTCTACCAGTTTGCTCAGCTTTCACTCACACATGATCAAGCAGCCATCTGTGTTTAATAGACGCCTCCTACTTTAGATGTGATCTCATTGCAACTCAAGTTCGAATGTACAAAGACGACATCCCACTTAAAGAACAGGCCTACGGATTGCTTGCATGTATGGGCGGAATTTTTCGTGGATCACAAATCAATTAATCAGTCAAAATAAAGGACAGATAGCCGATCATAAAAGCATGTATTCAACTATATATTATTGCTATCTCGTGGATTTTGTATGTAATGCGATCACGCAAACTTGATTCACATCTTCGTGTCGGCTCAGTACTTGAGTGTCACATTCGTGGATAGCAGCGCTAAATCTCCACATTGTTTTCTGTCCATAAGAAATTGAACGTTTCAGTGGTGAGCTTAATGTGTTCGCTGACAGTGTTTCTCGTTGGCTTACCCCCGCCCCATGCTGTATGGGCCACGGCCTATGTTATTTGGTTGCGCAGTGAACCAAAGCTATCCCCACTCCGCATGCTACAAACACCAGGGTTTGTCTACACATTGGTCCAGGAGATCGCCACGCATTAGCAGCATTCGTCAGGCTGGGCTGCCCTGGGTTTCTTTCTGTAGATGGATCAACCATCCTTGAAAAAGGGGTAGGTATGGCTACCTTCGGACTTAAATTAACTCATCATGCGCGTGTTCTCGTTACTCACTGTGGTGTGCGAGTACACCGTGGCGTTCACGTAATAGATAACAGTATCAAGCGAGAATTTATGCTTAACAATCTCCAGATCAAGGTGCAATCTTCGTAAAAAAAATTCTCTATTGACATGTTAAGGGTCAGTTGATTGTGGTGCAAGATTGATCGACAACTGCTGTCGAGACCAAGCGCTGAACCCACCTCATGAATGACCTCAGTCTAGGCGACATCATGTTAGGTGCTAAATACTGTCTGGTGCTTAAGGATGCATTTAGCCACTTCTGTAAGCTTAAAGCTTCTGACACTGCAAGTTCAAGGGTCGCAGCTAATGCCATCACCAGCTGGACAAAGGCTTTAAATTAACGACTTCGCTCATGACCGACAATGGAACGCATTTTCGCAATCAAATTATCGCTACCTTGACTACTAAACTTGGTATGACGCACAAACTATTCCCTGTCTACACACCTTTTTTGCTTAATGGAGCTGTCGAGCGCGTAAATCGCGACGTTTTACAAGCTGCACGTGTGGTGTTGCTCGAAGCGCAGCTCGATGTGCGCAATCAGGATATTTTACTTCCAGTGATTCAATCTTGCGCCAACCGATCCCCATTGGAGAGCCTGGGTAACAATCGTCCGATACAAATATTTGCAGATCTCCTACCACCACATTTGCTGGCCTTTCATTGCGCCCGATAGAGGCAGCACAACCTGTATCACGGTAAATTCCGACTCGATAGCGCAGCAACTGGACTAACTCAAAGCTCGTCTACAGCAGATGCACAAGGTCGTGGAATTTAGCAAGCGTGACCGTCAGCGAACTGCTAGCGATGCATCATCCGGTTCAGCTGCCAACTTTGAAGTGATCAATATTTTTTTGTGGTCGCGCGATGACCCTCGGTCATCCGGTAATACACTTATGGTCCATTGAGTAGGCCCCTTTGTGGTCACCGGGATCAAAGAGCATTGCTTGGAAGCTGACAATGTGACCGACAAAGTACGGAACGACGTGCATGGATCAAGACTTAATATTTATTCAGAAACTACACTCGAGGTCACAGAGAAACTACGTGATCATAGATCTATGCAAAGATTAATTTTCGGTGTCCGAAATATTTGTGACCTGCTCTACAGCGATGTTCGGCTTCTGCATGAGAGCTTCAGGTCGCCTGGGTTGGTCTTGAAGATGCTAAAGCATCGTGGGAGCCAATCCCCAGCACAAATGCGGACATACCCGGCTTGGTTTCTGCATTTATGGATGCACGTTCATCTTCGCCCGATTTCATTCGGCTACAGCATGAGCATCAGTAATGTCCGCCATGACAACGGGGTAAGTTGTGGATGATTACGTCACACATTCCTGAAATTTTAGCTTCGTGAGTTAAGAAACGCTAACCTCCTCATGTGCCGGGGGTTACAAAACACCCACCACCCACAAGCTACAGGTGGTTGTACAACTACTAGTATAGTAGACACACTGGGGCACCAAAGCGAAATAGCATGCATTTTTATTTGATTATCACACTTCGCAAATTGCCTCCGAAGCGCTCGGATTCTTCACAAGATTACGCGTTCTGTCATTTAATTTAAGAGTATATAGGGGACCTGTTGATCTAAGCACTACCGGCGCCCAGGGTGGCGGAGCTGCGAGGAATGTCATGTGTTGTGTGATTGTGTGCGAGAAGAACGTCTCAATTTCGTCGCCCGAGGAGGAGTATTATAAACTGACAACTGCTGTGAGAGCGTTGCTGTTGACCGACAACTACAGATCAACGCAGTTTTTATCCTCAATTTGTAAAGAAGGCTTGGCATTGATAATTTGCTGCTCAGAGACGAAATTATCGAGGTGAGTAATTAGCGACTCTGTATATCCTACATTTGGCGTGTCATCATTCGTTTCTGAAAATTAAGCATTTCAGAAAAGACGCCCCGCATCATTTTGAACACGATGCGAGCACTAACATCACTCGTAGACTGCCGTTATAATTTTGGATCGATGTCGCAGAATACGCGATGTGAAATCTTATTCAGAGTTCAAGCAAGGCCAATCCGAGATACAGCTACTATTTCAAATACTCATGATTATTTTTCGGTTTTTAAGCAACACTGTGGATTTTACTTTCAAGCACGGTGCATAGCAACGCGCGCGCAAGAGGGGATCCCGAATAATTTTGAGCAGTTGAGTGACCAGAACACTATTGACTAAAGAGCTGTAAGCGCTCAGATACACCAAAGTTTATGAAGCCAAAATCCCAGTAGACATAAGTCACGTGCTGCATGCGATACGCGTATACAAGGCCAAGACATGTATTGATAGGGCTACTAATAAATATCGACAAGATTGGTTCTCTGTAAGAAAGAACAAATAAAGATTCGGAATGTGGTTTTACATTTTCTGGTACTGTAGATTTGAGCACAGAAAAATGATCGTAGTGCTATCCCCGCATGGAGAGTGCCACAGAGACAAGGTTTGTCCTAATGATTACGTTAAGGCCTATAGAAAGGACTAACTAAAAATCTACTTAGCGAAGCCGCAGAGATATGACTTGACAATAAAGCACTTCATGAGGTTTTGACACACATCAAAATTGAGCCTATAGCTGCAATTTATTCAGTAGTGTATGCTATCAGACATGCGGATCGCTCGTACATTAAGATATTTCAATAAGGCTGGAGGTGGAACAATTTACATGGCGTGAAATCGAAATGTGCTTTCACGGTAGGCGGCCTAGAATTTGATGTGACCCTTATTCGTGCTTGCGTGAACAAATCACGAATATCTGTTTACAATCGTGAGATAATAATATTGCGTTTGAGATGATGGGTTCTTGTCGTTAAAGACTGGACGGCGTTGAAACATTCTTCAGTGCAAGCAATTTTGGGCGACGCAAATTGGTATACGGTCGCCAATAAGGCAATAAATACCGATCATTGTGATCTGGTATAGGCAAAGGAGTACGTGCGCCTAGTGATAAGAGACTGGTGTGGTGATGTTCTTAATAAAGGTGATACTAGGGCTAAGTGAATCGAATGTGCCGTAGAAAAAGGGGAACCAACAATACTACAACCTTAGGTAGAGCCGAATTTGCAAGACCATTGAGGAGAGATCATAATCTGGGTACCTCTTAAACGGTACTGAAGGAACCCAATCACAGTCCTTAGTAAGAAGGTTTAGTCCCCAACGGTGTACAAGGTCCCTCATGAATAGAACTGTTTCCTCATCGGTATACCTGATCTCTCAAGGTTATGCATACCGGGCCAATTATAGAAAGAACCAGGGTCTAGGCAAGGACATTGTAAAAAAATTAAGGATACGGTGATACCAATATCTACTTTATATGCTATCCACGTGATACTACTTTGTCGTGCGTAAAACGAAATTAGTTAGTCTATCCGCCTATTCATGTAGAGGGTTTTCTTTGCTTCTCCCATCTCCACTGTCGACAGCTGCACGGTAAGACTATAGTTTTAGCGTCTTCCAGGAAGCAATTGGCCTGTAAGTTTCTCTAAAATAGCAAATACTACTCCAAAGGCTAAGTTTTGAGAGCGGTTCCCTTTCTACCTAGTGGCTAAGGAGAAGCGTAAATACAAGAGGATTTAAAACCCGTGAGAAAAACGAGGATATAGACAGGAGCGACAAGGTGCTTAAGATATTTGCTATGAACCCACTCTCGGCCAAGTCGATTGAGTGGCCAACTTTCGGTCTACCGAATGAATCACATTTTATTCTTGTCTTTCAACTCGGCCTCTGCCAAGGCCGACATTTACGTCCTCACGCAAGTTTTTGGAAGAGCGCGATCCTCCATCCGACGGGTGCACAAGGTAAGGGAAGGTCCATACGCGGCGCCGGGGCACCATCTCCGAAAGTCGGCAGCTCGGCACTTTAAGTGGCGTAAGTCTCATCACACGTATTACAAATCCACTTCACTACACTAACGAAGTGGACAAAGACTTACGTATCCGACATCAAGACCGGGACGAAGAGGTGAATTGGCGATTCGCGATTTCCAGTTGCTTATGGAGAATTACATTGGCATTTAGGATGCACGCAATCTGATATCAGCTTTGCAGTGCAAAGGCTGCGTGTATACCCATTAACTAATCTTGAGCAGCATATGACTGACTTACAAAATCTTCAGATACTCAAAGAAAACAGAAGTATTAGTTTCAGAAAGAGTGTTTCAAAAATCGAAAGCAGCAGGATCATATTGGGGACTTTGCGGAAGTATAATCGGCTAAACAGAAGATAATTGCAAGCCTGTTACGGCGGAGTTTGTATCATGGGATGTGCTCGTTTTGCATCGTGGTGTGCAAAATACATTTGTTATCTATCTTTGACAACATAGGTGCCCAACTTGCATTGAAATCGCCCGTTAAAATAGAAATATAAGACTCAAGATGCCGGAAGTGTGAGATTTAATATGTAGCGGAGAATCTTTGCCGGTTCTGATCGATAGTTTTACTGCTGTAATGCATCTGAAGTCCGTGGAATTATGTCAAATTTCAAGCACGATGACGTAAGCATGTATTTTTTGTGCAATTGTCTACTGAAAGGGAAAAAAAATCTTCATCGTTAGAATTTTATATCATGTTATGTAACAGAGCTACACATCTCTTCATCAGAGGTAGATCTGTGACTGTAGAACTCACTAAGTTCTACGTAATTATTTTTTAAGTAGTTTAGGTAGTCTATAGTTATTTTTAATAATCATAGAAAACTCGCAGACTCTTCACGCTCGTTGAGCTTCTGATTTTGGCTAGAGGGCTAACAGCGATTCCACGAATCTTACGCACAAAGTGCTTCAGATTATTTACTACAAGGTGGATCTTGACCTTTGCGATTTGACATCGATTAAACAAGACCCGTGTCAATTATATATCAATAAGGAAAATCCTATTCTATTTTGTTTCTGATATAGACCTCATTTACTAACTAAAACTAATGTGAAACCGATACTAATAGAGATTCTTACTGTTTTTGTAAGGTATTAACGAATGGCACACGAATTCGTCATTAATGGATGAAGCACATCAATTCGTCATAAATGGATGCAGCCCAATTTAAAATATTGATGTGCCATCCGTTAATACCTTAAAGTAGTAAGGAAACTAAGAGTAACGGATTAAAATAAGTAATGGGTACTAAATGAGTCTTTTGTTGACATAAATAAAATAACAGTTTTAATTATAACATGTATTCGTAAATCGTCTACCACATGTACAAGGCGCATTCCTTTTTTTGGGCGGTAGCGTGTTCACACGACCGTATTCAATGAACTACGAGAGATAGCAAACACATAGCAAACCTGTACGATGACAAAATTGGGCATGCGACAATCGAGAAAGAGTTGTGGAAGAAGTATAAGATGGTGAGAGTGTGTAGTAGCAGCCATGGCGAGTTATGAGTCTGTAATATGGGTTTAATAAAGAATGTTAAACACATCGATCGGAGAAAAATAAGGAAATTGAGTAAGTGACTGAGTTTAAAGCGTCATATCGTATCACAGGAAGCAACATCAACATCAGTGATTCAATACATGCTGGAAGAAAGGATTGATGTACGAACAGGTCGTTGTATATCGAGAGACAGAGGAAGGTATCAGACAAAGAGCCGCCTTGATGCGAAAAGGCGCCTTAGACCTTCGATTAAAAGTTATAGTGTGGTCGCAGATGCATGCAAGAGCGAGATGATATTACACAGTCTGAAAACACATTGTCTGTGCACCTGTCTCCCTGACGCAAACCGATGAAATCAATAGGTTATGAGCCCGAGTAGGCTGACGAAAAATACGAAAACCGTCCAACGCACAGCGGTCCTTCTGATAACGAGGCGTCACAAGATGCCGCGCAGACACCACCAGCAGTTACAAGCGACAACAGAGGCGAAGGCATGCGCCCGGATCTTGCTCCCGTGATGGAGTAAAAGGCTGCAAATGCCACACGACTAGAGGAACTCGAACGAAAGAGAGTTAGAATGTAACGGGGTGAATCGTTACATAACAATTTATAAGAAATTGTTAATAGAATATAACTATAAGAGTTATATTCTCAGAATATCGTCATAAGGACAAATATTCTGTAGCACTTACGAGTAGTTCCTAATTGGTTGATATAGGCCATTATATCAACCAACGAAGACGCGCCACGACAGACGCACGCAATGAGTGGTGAGAGGATAACTGATTTACACATTTGTATTCAGACATAGTTAGATGAGGATACATAGTGGTTTATTAACAGACATTAACTATGATAAATACAGTTCTACTTTTTACTTAAACTAAGTACTCGCTTCTTCTTACCGTCTTCCTCTGCACGTACGAGTGTACGTGAAGTTCCGAGGCACCGCCTTATTCTGTCATCATAATAGGTAGCTTGTACTGTCACCAGTATAAGCTTCAAGGTGCCCCGTTACACCTGGTAGCACTTCGTAGTCCGTCCAAGGACCACGTTCACATCCAACATGAATATGTTGGATGATGAAGATGACCAAAGCTTTCACGCTACGCGTGACGTCTACTCCCATTTGAGCGATGTCGAATGGGATGCGGTTGAACGAATGGGTTCAACCATGAGCATCCATGCTGTTAGAGTCATGCTAGAGGCTCTCAACAGAGATGCCCAACATGCTACTATCGCCAAGCTCATTCAAAATGAACTTGACGCTGAACGCGAGAAAGTAGCCTTGCTTCACCAACAAGGTTCTCAACAAGCAGAGTTATTGAGAGAACAGGGTGCTCAACAGTTTGAACTGTTGAGACAGCAGCAGGCTGCTGCTGGTGGGTCGATGCACTCGCTTCGACCCGAGACTTTGAAGATTGACATCTCCAAGTATAGGGGAATCGAAGAGGACTCCCTCCTGAGATGGTTCGTCGAATTAGACGACGCCATATAGGCGCGTCGCATCGACGAAGAGGAAATTCAAGTTGCATTTGCCCAGTCAAATCTGGCAGGACGTGCCAAGCCTTGTGCTTTGGGAATCAAGTTGCACGACCCATATGCGTTTGGGTCGTTAGAATTCTTCAAGTTGCGGCTCAGACAAACGTTTGAACCGCCTAGAGCTGAGTTCAGAGCTCGAACCGAACTCTTGAAGCTCATACAGGGTAAGCGTGATGTGCACGCTTACGCGCAACATATACGACATCTCACGAGTTGTATAAGTTCCAACCCGGTTGATGAACACACGCTGGTTTCGGTGTTCATGCAGGGTCTTGAGGATGGTCCTGTCAAGACTCACCTGTTCCGACTTGAACTAGATTCACTAGAACAAGCCATTTCCATTGCGGAACAGGAAGACTTCAGTCTGAGACAGGCTCGCGCCAGCTCGACATCATATCGTCAACCGAGACGATATGACAGCGGATGTCCAGAGCCGATGGAACTCTGTTATGTAGAGAGCGAGAAGGCTCGCTCTACAGACTACAAGAAGTTACAGAAATGCAACAGGCGTCAAAAGACAGGACACTACGCTTACGAGTGTAGTGCCCCTCGTCCAGTGTCTCGCAACACTGGGCGTAGTGACCGTCCACCCATGAGAAAGGGGCAGGGACGCGGGTCCGCTGTTGGTGCAAAGACGTAACAACGGGATGGACCGTAAAAAAACGGACAAGATCAGTAGTTGCGGAGCACCCTAATGGTCCAGCAACGTCAGGAGAATTTGTAGGCCTCTTGATGAAGGTTGCCCCCAACACACAAACGTTGTGCGTTGCTGCTCTAGGTAATGAGATCTCACTTATTACCTTGAAACTCGAAGTGACACATAAGTTGTCCCTTCGAGCTCTAGTCGATTGTGGGGCGTCCAACAATTTTGTGCGACTCCAATCGCTAGAAGATGGTCACTTCAAGTTTGTTGAATGTGGCACACCTCCTACGAGGATGACATACGTCTTGCGACAGGCGCATCCGTAACCGTCATGAAGCGTATAGTGAAGATCCACTATACGCTAGAAGATACCCAATATGACGATGACTTTATCGTATTGGATTTGGATGACAAATTTGATGTCATCCTTGGAATACCGTGGCTTAGAAGGTGCGAACCAGGGGTAAACTGGCAACATCGGACAATAACGATGCCTGCTGCTTGCTCATCAGATGGCCATCTGATGAACGTTTTGGAGCGTCCACAAGCGTGTGGATGTACTACGAGTGAGTGCGATGGCCTCACTTGTGGTACGGTCGTTAGTACGACTGCACAAAACCTTAGTGCACCAAACGGTTACACTTCGGAGCAAAGTTCCGGCGGCTGTGAGGAAACACAGGCTGCGCCGAAGGTCCACCACTCGAATAAGTCGGGTGTACTGGGACAAAGATGTATCCCTAGCGGGGAACATCTAGAAGAGAAACAATTGATCGCTCAGGTTAAGCGAAACGATAATCCTAGATCGACTGGAGAGTCTTTCGTAGAGGATCTCGCTGTGGTTGCGCAACCCCAGCTAGAGGAAGTAAAGGAAATAAGTCCCAAGATTACAAATACGGCGGAAATAAGTTCCCCGAAACCCGCGGGAATAAGTCCCCGGGAAGCCGAAGGAATAAGTCCTTCGAAGCCTGAGGGAATAAGTCCCCAGGAAATGACACAGACATTGAATGTCATAGTCAATAACGGATCAAGTGTAGGCGCTTATACACTTGATCTGATTGCGCCTCCGAAGTTAACTTCGGAGATCACTCAGTTGCCAACGCTCGAACATAAAAGGTTCTTGCGTGATCTGCGTAGTGGCAAAGTCAAGCAGGTCTGCATACTCGTCGCTGACGACGAGTGTGTAACCGATATAAGGTCAGCAACAGTGTTCACTGAGAACGAGAGAGTTCTCAGTAGTTCATCTATGGACGAGAGTGTCCTAGATGAAAAGACACGAATTGAGCGATATGACTCCCAATCATGAGAATCGCTCAAGAAAAATCCTCTCTATGAAGATTTGGTTGAATTCAAGGATGTATTCCCCGAAACTGTTCCGTGCGAATTACCGAAGGATAAAGGTATTCGACACGAGGTCGAGCTTAAACCAGGCTCGAAGTACTGTGTCATGAAGCAGTGGCCACTGCCTCGTGAACAAGTACTTACGATCGACAAGTTCTTTGCCGATCGTTTAGCTGCGGGCCATGTGAGGAAATCAACTTCCCCACATAGCTCTCCGACTTTCTGTGTGCGAAAAGCAACAGGAGGGTGGCGGATAGTGCATGCGTTCAACAAGTTGAATGCTGCAACGGTACCGGCTCAGACGCCGATACCAAGGAAGGACGTAATCATTGATGGTATGTCAAAGAGTACCATCTTTTCGTCCATGGCTTTGATGGATGGCTTCTATCAAATCCTTATGCGGGAACGGGATATACCCTATACCGCAGTTAGCACGCCTAGCGGCATGCTCTGGGAATGGCTAGTAATGCCACAAGGGCTCAGTAATGCCCCTGCCACGTTCAACAGATGTGTATCACATCTGTTGAGACCAGTACGAGAATTCGCGCCGAGTTATTTCAATGACGTATTTGTCCATAGTCGAGCTATGGATGGAAAGTCGGATGTTGAGGTTCACAGGTACCACGTCCGACAGGTTCTTACAATCATGCGAAAGCATCAATTGTATGCAAACCTCAAGAAGTGTATATTTGCAGCAAAAGAAATACCACTTCTTGGGTGCATCGTTGGTAAGAACGGTGTACGTCCTGATCCCGAAAAGATCAAGGCGATCACCGACTGGCCTGTGCCGGTTGATGTCAAAGGTCTTCGAAAATTTCTTGGGCTTGCGGCGTATTTGCACAAGTATTCACGCAATTACGCCGAGATGACTGTACACCTCTCTCGTTTGTTGAAAAGGAACGAGAGATGGTTATGGAACGCTGAATGTCAGCGCTCCTTTGATGGTATCAAGTAGAGCTTGTACATTCCCCAGTCCTAGCAATAGCCGATCAGGACAGTCCATTTCATGTGGTCTGTGATGCTAGCGATTTTGCAGTAGGCTGTGCATTAATGCAGTACGACCTTAAAGGCGTTGAACGCGTCGTCTGCTATCAGTCGCGTCAGCTGCAACCAGCTAAGCGGAACTATCCAGTGCATGACAAGGAACTCCTTGCCATGAAGTATGCACTCGCGAAGTTCAGAGTCTATCTATTAGGAGATAGACCCTTCATTGTTTACACTGACCATGCGTCATTACGCACGGCAGTGAACAGCCCGCACCTTTCACAACGAATGGCGCGGTGGTTGTCATTCTTTGCAGAATGCAACTTTACGGTCGAGTACAAACCAGGACGACTTAATGTCGTCGCTGATGCACTCTCACGTCGTCACGACTTTGAACCAGTCGTGAAACTCAACAGTGAGACAGTCACTGTTGCGGTTATGACGTCCTCAGTCCCATCTACAACGTTGCATGATGATGTGAGGCGGGCGTGTGCCCAAGATGGTGAGATTGTGAAGTTATTGACACATCTCTCACAACCATCTCGAGAATTGTTGAAACGATTATCGTCTGCGTATTGATCTGCATCAATTTGATACACTACTCGCAACGGGTTACTGTATTATACAGCCGTTTCTAATGACACACCACGTGTTGTCATTCCAGATGATACTGATCTGCGTTTTTGGATCATGTTCGAGTATCACGATGCTCCTGTAGGAGGACATCGTGGCTGTGAGAAAACATATCTCACGGTGAGTCGAGACTTTTACTGGCCCCGCCAGTATCAGTTTGTGCGAAAGTATGTTCGCGCATGCGAAGTCTGTCAACGAGTGAAGTCAAGTCCTTCACTGCGTGCACCTTTACAGCCTCTACCAGTTCCGGCAGAGTGCTGGGAATCCATCTCAATGGATTTCGTCTTCGGGTTTCCCAAAGACGCACGCGGGAATACGGGTATTCTCGTATTTGTTGACAATTTAGCAAAATGGTACACCTTGTGGCTGTACCAGAGACAATCACGGCAAGTGGCTGTGCTTGTGTCTTTATTGACACCATCTTCCGACTTCATGGGTTGCCCCGTGAACTCGTATCAGACAGAGATCCACGATTCACTGCTGATTTCTGGCGTTCCATGTTCAAATCACTCGGAACGCGCTTGAAGATGTCGACATCTGATCATCCAGAGTCAGATGGTCCGACGGAACGAGCCAATCGTGTCCTAGAAGAGATACTTCGAGGATACGTATACTCCTTTAAGAGTTGGAGTGAGCTTTTGCCAATGGTAGAGTTTGCCATTAACAACTCGGTGCATGCGTCCACGACACATTCACCGTTTTACGTGAATGACTTACGCCATCCGCGTGTACCCACCTTACTAGAGTGTAACTCTGGTTTAAGGGGGGGAGGGACTCGCGCGAGCAAAAACCGATTTGTTTCACGATCGTCACGCTTTGACGAAGAGGTCATTGCGTTTGATGCCGATATTGATAACATCGATATCGAAGAAGATGATGCCAGTGAGAGCGCGGAAGCCCTCACTGAAGAAATGATTGATGTTGCTGCAGTGCACTCACAGCGCACTGAAGCTAACGAGTCATCAGATGAGTTCATACTGGCTCGTGAAACGGTAGTCCGTTTTGTGCAAGATTCCATCGCCGAAGCGGTGGATAAGCAAAACAAACAAAACGCTGACAAGAATGGAAGGGCAAACACTCTTTTATTTAATAAAGGTGACTTAGTCCTATTGTCTACGGTTAATCTACCAAAGCGTGTAGTGACTAACTTGGGTAGCAGTAAACTACTACCCAAGTACATCGGCCCATTTCGTGTATTGCACCGCCTAGGCAATGCATACACGATCGAGTTGCCACGTAAGATGCGAACGCATCCCACGTTTTACGTTTGTCGGCTTAAGCCGTACCATCAGTACGCTGCTTCTTCCGATGAAGAACGCCCTTGCGCTCAAGCATCTCGCAAAGAGCCTTGTGCTCCCGATGGTGGGCATCAACAAGGGTCTGAAGAGCAGCTATCTCATCCCGAGACCGATCAGCAATCCCACGAGCTACCCTTAGCTCGTCACGAAGAGACGTCAGAGATCTCTCGTTCTCAAGCTGAGCAAAGGCAAACTCAGCTCGATGCTTCGAGGCAGTGTCCGCCATTTGGAGACGCCTATTCCGCTCATGTTCGAGATCGTCGCGTAACCCTTGCGTTACGCGATCTAAGAAGCTCCCTAAGACACACGCTTCCCCACGATTGTGTGGAGAGCATCTTCCCTCCTCCTCCACCTCCATTAGAGGACTCTCGCGGTGGCCAGCGCTATCTAGTTGAGCAGCTGTTGAACCACCGCGACGTGAACGGACGTCGGACGAGTTATCTCGTCCGGTGGCGCGGCTATCCCCCGTCCTGGGATACTTGGGAGCCCCGCTCCCAACTGATGATCGACGTACTGGGTCTGGTTGAGCAGTACGACGCGGCACATCCTGTGCCGCAGAAGGACCGCCGGAGAAAGTCTTCCCGGCACGGTCGTAAAGGGATTTCAGGTTGTCAATCTCTTCGTACATCTCACTAGAGATACGTACGCGCCACCACGGGCTATTAGGGAGGTAAGCCTCCTTAGGTGCTCGTGCAGAGTTGTTCACACAACATGGGCACGAGTCTCCCCAAGAGAGGCAGGGTAATCCTTTCTCCCTTGACAGACGATGCAGCTTGTAGCGTGCACCTGTCGGGGTTCGCTTTTCAAACTTATCACGAGCTTTGATAAGTTTGTCGTTCCAAGCGTCACAACCTACATCCTCGAGGTTATGGATGTAGGCGTTCCACGCCTGAAGTAGTGAGGGACCATCACGTTTGTGATTCCCACTGTACCATTGATGTCTAAAGAAAGCATCGATGAAGAATTCATGTTCAGCGCGATAGTTTTTCGCGCTGGGGTCAAGGTGATGGATCCTTGACGAATCGAACAACCGTGTTCGATAACGATCACTCGTCGTCGCCGACAAGTGATCCATGACGGATTTTGGAGGCATCCATGCCTTCTTCTCAGGAGCGAGACGCAACACATTGGGGTCCCGCTCTTCCTGCGATGTGCCGACAGAAGTACTGGCACCTCGTTGCGAAGTGGTGTCCATAGGAGAACCGACACCACTATTAGCGCCCGAGTCTCGCGACCTCGAGCGCCTTCGCTTCGGCGATGGTTCATCTGATTCATCAGATGAACCAAATATGCTGCGACGCAAAGCATCGTCCATGCCACGCTTGGCAGGCGGCTTAGATTCAATCGCCGTCGATACGGATCCGTCATCCGTATCAGGAGAGTACGAGACACCGAGCTCGTACTCTGTGAAGACATGAGTGTCTTCGTGACCAGCACCTGCATCACCAAGTGACACAGGCTGGGTCGCTTCAGCAACCGATGAGACATCAGTTGCTGTGGTTTCTGCTTCGGCGTCCGCACAGAGACGTGCGGACGCGCTCTCGGCGGCCTTGCTCGCGCATCGCATGGGCTTGTTTACCATGCGATGAGATGTTGGAAAGTGGACGCGGACCAACAAGTGCAAACCCTGTCCCAAATGATTTGGGACGAGTATCCATTTAGTCAATCAGTCACTAAAGTGACTGATGGTTAGGGGGGGTGATATAACGGGGTGAATCGTTACATAACAATTTATAAGAAATTGTTAATAGAATATAACTATAAGAGTTATATTCTCAGAATATCGTCATAAGGACAAATATTCTGTAGCACTTACGAGTAGTTCCTAATTGGTTGATATAGGCCATTATATCAACCAACGAAGACGCGCCACGACAGACGCACGCAATGAGTGGTGAGCAGATAACTGATATGCACATTTGTATTCAGACATAGTTAGATGAAGATAAATAGTGAATTATTGCGGACATTAACTATGATAAATACAGTTCTACTTTTTACTTTAACCAAGTACTCGCTTCTTCTTACCGTCTTCCTCTGCACGTACGAGTGTACGTGAAGTTCCGAGGCACCGCCTTATTCTGTCATCATAATAGGTAGCTTGTACTGTCACCAGTACAAGCTTCAGGGTGCCCCGTTACATAGAATGCCACCTCCAATTAGTGGAATGTTCGGACCGATCCAAACGACGAGGTCAAACCCGATCGTTTTGGCGCCTAGATCAACAGCGACGTCCCAGTCACCATCCATGCGCCTGACGCAAATGCGTCTATCAGAGTTCAATGATCTTCACGGCATTTTGGGTCAGAGTCCCGAGTACACGACGTGAATGTTTATACAGAACTTCGTTAGCTTCGACGAGAACAGCAGCGTCACTAACAGGGGTTTACCGTAGCGCTTGACGGTCTGCGAACGGTCTCAGAAGCTCAGTGCATTTAATTAAGAGCAGCAGCTGGAGCACATGCAGTGTAGTGAGCAAAAGAGCCTGCAGCAAATTATCAAGGGCAAGGTCATCTTCAGCAAGCTGGACAAAAAATGTAGAGCAAATAAGAACTACATCGACAACAGCAAATGGCACTGTCAGCGAAGGCAGAAGCGCAACGTTGCGATCTCAATCATTTTGAAGTTCTGCTTCGACAAGAATGAGAAGAATTAGCGTTGCAGCATAAGCGACAAGATCAAGCCGTGTGATAAAAAGAGTAAAGCCTGTATTGGTAGAAGCAAGAGGTAGTGAGCGAACAAGACCTGCAGTGACAAAAACAGACTGTACTCGCTGAGCGAATAAAAGCTGCGATCGACGTGCATCGCGCTCCTGAAGCAGCACTTAGCGAAAAGTACGACGTGTCTCAGAAGATCAACGAGCTCACGAAGACATAATCCTTAAAGAAGCGCGACGCGTCGGTGCACAGCAAGGAAACGCCGGACGAGCCTGGTAACAAGCGAAGTTCAACGCATCTGAATCGAAATGCGAGAACGTGAAGCTGAAGAACGAAGCTACGCGCGAGCAATGGATAAATCTTCGTCACGGAGGAGCGAATGTAAACACGTCATCGCAACCGCAGCTGCTATAAGCGGGCTCCGCGGTCGTGCAGGTCGGCGGTGCGACGAGCCCGCCAAGGACTCGAAGTCGAAAATTTATGTGTCAGTGAAAATGATCTGCACAAAGGACTTGGTTTCGGCTTTAGGCGGTGGCGCCGTGCGTTCGCAAAGAGCAGGAATGGCTCAAGAGTCGTGCGGTCGCCTCTAGCCAGAATAGTTCAAGGTCTTAAAGCCAGGATCGTGCTTGCGTGGCAAAGCCAAAGAGTTCTACTACGGCTTGCAAGACGAGTGGTGAGTGACGAAGGAGACACTCACGTATTCGATAGAGGAGATGGAGAGTGCGTTCACTCGGACTTTCACTAGCGCACAAGTCGTGGGTTTCTTTAATTGACGAGAACCGACGACCGAGTCGTGGCACAGTCACTGTCTCTACTTGATGGCATTCAGGAACACGACGAGAGCATCACCTTCGCTTGTAACCGAACGTCTCGTATGCACTCGAGTCCAGTTATGCGACCTTCTAGCGAGCCAGTACGATCTTAAGAGATCGAATCCTGTCTAGCATGCATTGAAGAGTGCGATTTGGGCCCCAACGTACGAGGAAATCGAGAAGTGAGCTGCACGACAGGCCAATACGGCCATAGTTGCAGCAATACCAGTAACACCAACCACCGACACTCGCGTTTGTAGCATCTACAGTGTCTTTGGAAACATCGCACACACGTGTCCAACTTAGCTAAGGGTTAGCACGGTGAAGTCAAGGAGCTCTTAGGATTTTCTGGCCTGGTGTGCAGATATATAACAAGTGATGAATGGATCGTCGTTTCCAGCTCATGCGCTCTTATGATCAAGTACAGCTCCATGATGTAATACTGACATGTGTGCAACGATCCGCATGTCGTGAAGCTTCATACTAAGATCAAGTTGTAGGTGGCATGCAAGGGCAAAGTGAAAAGCAGAGTGAGCGCGGAGAGATGAGTTTCGGGTTGAGCTACGCCATGCTTGCTTTGAACCAAAACCGTCAATCAACATGATCTCGCTTATTATTGCAGGGATGCCGGTTTAGGAGCAAAAACAACACACATGCAGTCGTGTAGAACGACATCACAGTAATGTATGTACTCATAAATCACAGCGCCCTGGTCGTTGACTGCGGAATTGATAAAGTGAGATAGAGTGGTAATACGAGAGACGTGATAATGAACACAATTGAAGATTCTGAGCCGCGTGAAACGAAGATGCGTAGAGCCAGTTTGATGTCCTTCCATCGCAGGTTTGGGCACCTCAACTACGACCACGATAAGCGTTTGGAAGCGAATCGCACGAATAAGATCGAGCTCACTTTGCGCATCCTAGATAAACTGTACTGCTTGCAAAGAGGGCAAGCAAACGAAATCCGCACAGTTCAAGAGGAAAAGCGGACATAATGCGCCGATCGACGTCATCGGCGAAGTCATTCGTAGCGGCCTTAAAGGTCCAAATGTATGGACGGATAATCGCAAAAGCCAATGCCTGATCAATTTGTTGACCACAAGTCAAACTACGTTCGAGTGTTAGTCGACAAGTTCAAGGACGAAGCGGCGCGGAGGTTCCAGCATTTAATGTCATGTTTTGAAAGGCTATTTAATCCGCGTGTGATCGCCCTCAGGGTGTACGGAGGAGGCGAGTGTCAGAACCTCGACCTCTAATGCCAGCAATTTGGCGTGGGTCTACAGACGACTAAGCGCAACACGTCCGCTTCAAATGGAGAAGGTGAGAGAATGCACCCAGACGTGATAAATGAGGTTCAATGCATGCTCTTTGAAAGCGGACTGTCATTTGGATACTTGAGGTATGTAGACGAATGAGCCACATACGTATAAATTGTATGCCAACGCGCGCAAACGCGTGACAGAAAATGTCGTTTTTAGATCTCACTAAGAATTTAGTAAGCGAGCCGACGCTTTCGTATTCAGGTTTCCGCGCCGCGTTTACACAATGCCGGAAAATGCAGCAGTAGGAAAGAAAGAAAACGCAGTAGTAATTGTGTGAATATTAATGATGAGACGAAACGATTCGATGTGATGATTCAGGGGAGGCAAGTCGTAGTCACTACGAGACATTTGAACCACATTGAGACACTCACTGCGAAATCGAATCGCCAACTGCGTCGAGTGCTGAAGTCCGAGGGAGAAGCTAAGCCTAAAGCACTTGCGCGTGAAATATAACGAGAAAGCAATCGGCAGGAGCCAACGAGAGATGACGTGAGAACTGCAAGAGCCAGTGCAATGTCAAATTTTAAGTCGAATCATGCGACGTAGACGATGCAAGATGAGAAAGGATTAGCGTAGAACGCAGATTCAGTGAGTGAACAACGGGAGGAGCAATATCGTGGCAACAGCACGAACGCCATTAAGGCCTTCTCGAAAGATCCAGTGCTTGTCGATACTGTAACGCCACTAGAGAAAGAGTTTCATTCAAAACGGAAGGGCGCGACGCTCGTAAGCGATCAAAGTTGAAGCGAAAGCCAAACGACAACACACAAGATGCTGTGTCAAATGATGACTGTGAGATTGTAGCGTTACCACAAAGATAAACGCAAAAGAACTACAAACAGGCAAAGCTGAGCGAAACCGATGAAGCCAATGCACCACCGCATAGAGCAAACATCGTGAATGCTGCGTCGTTGCTCGTTCCAAACGCCATGGCTAAACTTAAGGTCGAAAGTAAGGAATTTGCAGCTTTGCTTAACCCAAGATCGTATCGAGCGTCGATACACTCGCCAGATTCACACCTGTGGAAGAGATCGTGTAGAAAAAGATCGATTCTTTGGATGTACACAATATACATACGCTGGTCAAGCAAGGCAAGCGCATGCACCGGTGCGGTCGAAATGGGTTTTGCGCAAGAAGAAGGATAATATCGGATACTTGAAAGGGCAAAAAGCGCAGCTCTAGCAGATGGCGACGAACGTGGCGTTGGTCGCGACTACAACTTGACATTCTCTGCATTGTTAGACATTACGAGCCAGAAAACTATTCTGGCAGTGGCGCGCCTTTGAAGATTGTAACCTCATTACCTCGATGTGCCGAACGTACCTGGAGACAAACACCAAATACGAGATCGACAGCTACTTGTTGGTGTCATGAGGCATGACTGTCTACAAAGTATAGCTGGCGCGCGTCGATGCTGAAGATAACAGTGTAGCATGTTTGAAGCTTGTAAAGAGCCTGTATGGGCTAAAGCGATCTGGCAGACTAGAACAAGCTGTTTGACAAGACATTAGCGGATATCGGATTCAAAGAGTCAGTCACTGACTCGTGCGTGTACTTCAAGACATCAAGCGAAGGCACAGCGATATTATGAGCGTACGCAAGCGTCGTACTAGCATTCGCGAATAGCGAAAAGCTGATGGACGCCTTGGCGACGCGATGAAGTCGCTCAATCTCAAGTCGGTAGGAGCAGCCGAGTACTTTCTTAAAATTTAAATTAGCTGCACGAACGACGCTAGGTATGGGATCGAGCAGATACTAACTATCGTTGAACTACTGCAAAACCATGAAATGGAATCATCAAAAGGAGTGTGTCCGCCAATTTTGGACGAGTCGTCACTTAAGTCAAACAGTGATAGCGCACGCCCTCTGCCTTCAACAGGAATCGGAAGCACGGAACGAACGACTGTTTTGTGGTGTTAGTCGCTGGTCGGCAGCCTCCGCTGATTCGCTTGCTGCAGTCGACCCGGCTTTGCCTACGCAGTACACGGAGCAAAACATGAGAGTCATGCACCAGCGAACCTCGACCTATGGATCGCAATATGGAGTATGCGATATTTTGCAGGCACCGCGAGCTCAAAGCTGACGATGAGAGGTGACGTGGCGTTGGACGAGGAGCATGCGGCACCGGGAGGAGCTGTTGCGATGAGCACAGTACATCTCGCGTGTTATAGTGATTCGTACTACGCAGCAGATAAAGTAATGCGCACGTCAAACAGCGGAGCTTTTGCGTACGTAGGCAACGTACCGGTGGTGTGGCAAGCGAAGCAACAGTCAGCTATGGAACTATCAATGGCGGAGGCTGGGTTCGTGGTGGCCGCTGTGGGAATGAAGAGACTGATTGGTGTCCATAATCTCCTGGAAAGAGGTAAGCATGCACGTTCGGTTGCCGATGAGCGCGTATTTGGACTCCAAGCGGCTATCGAGCAACTGGCAAACGAAGCGACGTCGAGCGTACAGAAGCATGTAGACGTACATGTCAAGCTCGTGCGAGAAAGGTGGAAGGAGGGATTATAATTCCGCCGTATGTGGCAACAGAAGAGATGCTCGCAGAAGTCCTGTTGAAGAGCCTAGCGGTGCCGCATATGCTAGCTTCTTCGCAACTAGATAGGAATGGTGTAGCACCGACAAAGTGGGAGGATTGTTGGAAGGAAAGAATGTCGAGCGAGGTAGATGTCAGACGAAGAGTCGTAATGATGCGAAAATGCGCCTAATGCATTCACGTATGAGTTGTAGTGTGAGCACAGATGCATGCAAGAGAGAGACGATATTACGCAGTCTGCAAAAACACATCGTCCGCGCACCTTTTCCCCCGACGCTCTAATGAAACTTATCAATAAATACGTTAGCTTTTGCGAAAAAGATTCGGTTGTTTCATGAGGGTGGTTTTAAATGATCAACGATGTGGAAGATTGATCGAACAAACGCTTACAAAACTTAACGGACCCAATTTATACATCTGAATAAATTTGACAGCACTCCTCAGTAGAGGTCTTTTAACTACGCAGGCACTATCACTCGTAAATGACTGAAATATACCATTAATTAAACGAGAGCGTATTTTTCTCGGCTTCATTAACAGAACATCAACTGCTTGTCGTAAAGAAGTGTCTTAATCGTTGTGCTGCCTTAATATCTTCGTGATAACAGGAGCATCATTTTATCTACGCATGTGCGCTTGTCAAAATCACCCCGTGCACGGCTATCTTTATGTCCTGCTGCAAGTTCTTATGTGGACCTGCAGTGGACATTAACAGATCAAAAAAAACCAGCACAGGAAAATAGGATTCTATGCAGTAAGGAACACGACAAAAATTATACAACGTGTCGCGTGCACGCGACACAATCGATCCGAATACACTCTAAAATGCATAAAAAAGAAAAGGGGCTGTCATATCGCTCAATACCGCAGAAACCTTTGAATGTAAGCATGATGGGGATTTATTTCCGTTGTAGAGGCGTCGATACTTATAATATGATGATCGATTGACCGAATCTGCGGACGTATAACTTTGAGCCTGCAAACGGTCGAGGCAAATTTTGACAGAATCTTGTGCTAAAGAAAACATAAGAACGATCGCGAAGTATACTAGAGTAGGTCGAAGCGATGCGTAATAACCAGTTATAATGCTATAATACACTCAAGCATGTTGATAAATTAGTCAATCATGTAGCGCTAAAATAAACTGTGGGGATTTTACAAAGATGAACTAAGAGGAGATCAAAGATTTCTTCAATTAAAAAGAAATCAGTCTTACAGATGCAATTTTATAGCAATATGTGAAGTGAAAGACGAAATTTTTGTCCGTGCCACACGAAAGCAGATCGTTTACCTATCGATGAGGAAGTCACGAGAGCTTACCCGAGCATTCCTACACGCGAGTGAAATCGGTAAATCCGCTTACTGGCGGGCGCCTGAGGTGTGTACATAGGTATTGTGTGGCAGCGTTGATGGTCCGCCTAAAAGCGGATAATAGTTTTGCGAACACGCTTTTACACCCTCATTATCGACCTCATATAACTTGCGCATGAAATTGCCACATAGTTAAATGCAGTGAGACGAGCCTTCATGGTAATACCAGCTCACAGGAGGAACGTGCGCTTGATTCTAGTACGTGTAAGGTCCGTGAGTTTTTATTAAATGCTTACTGAGCCTGAGATGGTATATTTAGCATTATATATATGTGAGCGTGTAATTCTACTACCTCTGTATTCGTTTGAATAACCCTGTTCTGCTTAGATCTATTCTAGTTTATCGATTGTTGCAATGATCGAGAACCTTTTTCATCAGCTGCTCCTTTTCACGTAACAAGTCGCAAATCTTTTAGCATCGCATGTCGCACTCCTTCAACAGTCTTTCCTAAGTGGTCATACTTACCCTGAAAGCATCAAATGTCAGTGGAGCTTACTTAGTCTAGGCGCGGTGAGATAATCATTCGGTATGTCTGCACGCATACTATTGTATTCGCCATATTACACCATGAGCAATCCTTTTTCTGATGTTCGTAAACTTAGAACGCACACTAGGTTGAAAAGGTACGCCGATATCTTGTAGTACTTCAATGATACCCATCTTTTTAGCAGCTGTTCACGAAGCCACACCAGCTTATGCTTTCATCGTCGATAAAACGATTAACTTTTTAATCTTGCAAAGCCACCCCAACTTCTGCTTTCATCATCGATCGAACGATAAACTTTTTAATCTTTCAAAGCACCCCACCACTTTTCCTGCCACCTTCATCACGCTACCACTGACCAAATTCCGGTCAGTTCTGGCTGCGGAGTAGTAAAAAAGCAGCTTGCTTCGGCCATAAGCCATCGTACTTGATTGCGTCCAATTTTACATGCATTATGACCTTAATTCCTTTCTGCCCTTCAAATACTTGGGTTTCTTCTTGTCAGACACCAGTATGCTTATTTGAAGCGTAAGAATGCCGAGTAACTCGGCGTATCGCAAATGTAGTGTCTGAGCTTGTGCAACGGTAAATCAGGCAGCAAAGTGTTCAAGTGGAAATCTACTTCCACCATACGGGACGAGATTACCTTCTTAATCTACGGTCTTTCTATGTTTTGGCACCCTGACTGCAACCAAATCTTCAAGTTCAAACTTGTCGAGCATATCGTCGATGGCTTTTCTTAAACTATTACCCATCCGGTTTTGGCGCTGATTTTTTTGCTATACCAAGGAACTTGTTCACCGCGACTGTTTTTTTCAACTTGACCACTTGGATGTGGTTGAAGTAGTTGTCGACCTTCCTTTTATCATTTCTAGTCTACAGACGTCGTTCATGTGGATTACAACGAGCGTCTTACCTTCAACCTTATTCTTCACGTGTAGACAACTGTCTGTATAGCACTGACTGAAACCCAACTACTTCAAGAAGTGATAATGTATCAGATTCCACAGCAGGTACGACTGTTTTAGGCCATGCAGGCTTTTCTTGAGTCTCAGTGCGGGCTGTCTTTCGTCCCGCACCAAAACGTTTTCGTAGCAACTAGGCACATAGTTCAGTACCCATGGAATGTGAAATGGAATAACCAAGCCAAACTTTCACATTAGCGCTTGGAACATCGCCTTGTCGAGCAGGTACACTCCTGTATCCTTGACACAGATATTATCAGTCTGCTAGAGGTCATCTCTATCACATCCAAGAAAGCGATGGGGTAATATTTACCTAATACCTTTTGTCGTCGCGCGCCACTTTCCTTGCCTTGGATCGTTTGATAGTACGGTCCGCGTGTATTTTAAGCTTGTACACCCGTTTACTGTTTAGTAATTCGGGGTCGCGTGGCTATGCTCATACAGGTGTCGTTATACTCCAAAGCCTCAATGTATTTGCGCATTGCCCTATTTCACTGCTTAATTCTTGGGCACTCATCGCTTTGCGTTAGTTTTTGGGAAATTTTTGAGAATGATCGCGTTCTCTTGGCTCACAAGTAAGTGTTTTTTTGGCATACATATTTTGAGTATGCTATTAAGATCGCGTTTGCTTTTCCGCGAGCAGTAGCTTGTCCCCGCTATCGGTTTCTTTTAAATTAGCGGATTCCATGCCCCATCCCGTTTCTTCTCTACCTCAGCCGATATCTCTTCGACCTGACTATGCTTTTGATGACTTAGCCAACTCTTTTTTTTGGCTTAGCAGACGCCCATGTTGCCCGCAACATTACCACCCCAAGCTCTTTCTGCTCAGTGGCATTGTCGTGCTCTACCATATCGTGCTGTAGCATGAGGTCTTCACGCGCATGCTACGCCTGTAGCTGACCATAAAGCTCGGTGTCAGGTATCTTAACGTTGAGAATGTGCTTCGTTGTGACGCGCACCCAATCAACAAAAGATAGCGCACAAGATTTCGTAAGCTATAGCACTGTCGACAAAGGCTGTTGTCGTCATTTTCGTGGTCCTTGTTACTTCTGCAAGTGCGGAAGATAGTAAGCGATGGGTGTAACTTGCAATGCACGCAGCTTTATGATTAATAGACCTTAACCAGATACACCCGTACTCCATTGACCATCGTGCTTACCGATGACCATGCCAACCTGAGATCTTGTCTTCCATTTTCTTCGGGGTCCCTGAATGTATAGCACGGTACGCCTACGAAACACCATATTTACTAGGTTCAGTACCTTACACGGTTACATCTATAGCTGTGACATATGTTTCGGGTTGGCACTGCACCAGCTCCTATTTATAGATACGCTGCATACCCAATGGCTACACTCCAAAACATTAGAGTCAGGCCGCTCGCAAACAGCGTACGTCTTGCCATGTTAAGAACCGTTTGTTACATTCGCTAATATTTTCCTTATGATCCTCGTTATCGGCCTCGCTGAATTGACGTCTCATTTTATCTGAACTGCAGAACAAAATGACGTTGACAGACTATTTTCCACCGTCCGTGCGTAATCTATGAATGCAACTACTGTATATCTTACAGACTTTGAGTAGGAATTGCTTCAAAATTCATCGTCGCCCCGATCTTGGGAGACTAACGCGCGTGCATAAATTTTCGAGTAGTCGACGAATTCATTGAGGTATCCTTTATCTAGCCGGTCCATCAGGGCCATCGGATCCTTAATGTTGCTACCGATACGCCTATCATGTATTTAATCAGTGCATTCTTATCTGGGTCCTTCTCGGATCAGTTGGTTTTCCTCTGTTTGCCTGGTGTTCAAGTGTAACATTTGGATGAGATCGGTCGGTCAACAGATGCCCGAGCTCGCCGAGTAGGCTTACCTAAAAATATAAGCAATATGGCCGAGCCTATAATGAAGCTCTAGAATTGCTGTATCCTTAATAGCTTCATCCATTCCATCTTGACATTTTGAACGTCTGACTTGACCACCCGAACAATTGCATCTTTTGTGTTCCCGCCTATGGGATTGATATTCAGGAAATCGTTGCGGCAAAATTCCTTCAGCATCTTCATGTTGTCCTCTTGGCGCATCACATAACTTTCGTTGACTCTTCTCAAAAGATAAACACACCACGTTCCTAAATAAAACCATAGCTGATGATGTTACCCGTAAATTTTTCAGCCTAGTAGACCTCACTAAGGTCCACGATAAATGCTTTTATTTACCGTTGTCCTCAGCTAGACCGCTCCTCTTGGTTACCTGGACCATCGTGTTGTCCGCGCGCAACATGAAAGATTGCATCCATCACTATTCCTCGGATGTTTTACAAGGTGTACATTCGAATCGCTGTCCAGGATCCACGAGTCGGAGCCTACCGGTCCTGATGGCTAGCGCATTCCGGCTCGAAACCGAATTAGTGTCGCTTTTTAGGACGTTTTGCTTCAATATGTCCAGCTTGAACATAATCATGACAAGGACGGGAATCAGCAATATCACCTCGTGCTCACTTCTGTCGTTTCGTCCACCGCCGAGGTAACGACTTCCTAGCACGCGGCCTTATCGATCAGCTCGATCTCCTTCCCCCCTCTCTTCGTCTTCTTCATGCTGATCTAGACATAGATAGCGAATGAAACCATCCAATCGACTTGCATAAGATAATAAGGTCGTTGGGCGTTCAGCCGAGTTAATATCACGGTCTGAATATGCGAGGTCACCGACTTACAAAAGCTTCCCAGCATACTCTGCTCTGAATTATCAAACCTCTCTTCCACGTACACATTGAACTGGTAGTGCTCGGGCCATGTCTTGCTTTGACCTTGCTTGCTTGTCATCAGCTCAATTCCTTTTATAAATTGTTATTGGTGTCATGCATAGCATCATCATGCTGTTCAAGACGTGTTCGAGTGTGTGTTCGACACCGACGACCATACTATTAGCATCTTCTCGTAATTGCTGAGCGCCGCCCCATCCAACTTAAACTCAGCGTGAGGACCTTTAACTTTTTAGATCCATCATCTGGGCTGCACGAAGTTGGTGTAGGAAACGCATACTGACGCCTCACAGTTGGCACCCACGCCTTGATATACGTCCGTACCCGTAAACTTGGCAAAGTTAGGAGAGTAAAGGTCCCTAAAAATTGCTATATCCAGCCCAACCTTTACGTGGCGCGAAATACTGTAACGGTCCCGTCGACTGATACTAAATCACTTGTTGCAATGGCTGATGTTAGGCGGTGGTATGCATGGCGTTACAGTCGGAATGGCATTCTGCATGGCTCATCAAGTGATTCACTTCTCATCCGACAGTCCCGCGCTCCGTTGAAGTCGATGAACACGCTTAAACTATCGAACACGCGCTCGGAAGGTGGCTTGTGCGCAGCATCGTCATGACGACTCAGCTGATCTGGCATTTTCAACTGATTAGCCATAAACTGAGCTTGTTGCTGCACCATCCTTTCGATGAGTCCTCAAAGCCGGTCCATCCGCTCAGATCTCGCATCAGGAAAACGAATGGTGCTGTCTTGGGTCTCGGACGGGTCAGCGACCCCGCTTTGAGCGTGAGCTTCTGTCTTGGTGACGTCGTATGCCGAAGGTTTGCAGATGGGGAGTTGAGTCGTTGTCGCTTGAGCTCATAACCTGTTGCATGCTTACTGAGTTTGGGATGGCAAATCGAAAACTTAATGCTTTTGAGCGTGTTATCCTGATTACATCTCTGCCCTTTACTTCAGCTTCTCCTGCGTAGGTTTCTAATAGCTACTCGTCGATTGCAATAATCGCGCACCTTTATCATCAGTTGCGCCCCTTCACCATGAGTCGTAGTTCTTAACTTTTCTTCTTCAGCGAGTTGGCATAATGCTCATTTTCGATAGTGATAGCACTGTTAACAAACACGCAAAAAGTGAGTGCTGTAGAATGATCTGTAATTACAACTAATCACAAAGATACATGTGTTGTGGAGGTCTGCGTGGATAATGCCGAACAATCGTATAGTCTAGGCAGCAATAAAGATATACCGAAGATAACTTACTGCCACGGGCGTCGAAAGCGGTGGTCGTCCTAAATGAAGCTGTGGTTTCAGCCTTTCAGTGTGACATTTGGTGGCTTACACTCTTTGCAATCAGTGTTGGTCGGTGTAAAAGCTTCAAAAATCATGGGTTCTGAAGTGTAGGTTTCTCTGCTAGCGGTGTCTGGTGAATGCGCGACTAGCACCGGCTGAAAGTGCGCGAAATAAGCTAAACTTTGCGGTACACTAACCAATCACGACACGATAAGATCTCGTATTCTGCATTTTCCCTGAAAAGGTACAAACGTGTTCAAAGAAGGAGTTTTTTCGAGGAAAATAGGTACAGAGTAAAAGACGAGTCTAAAGTAAGCGACTCTTACTTTTCGTTCTTTTTTATCGGTAGGGTACTGACTCGCACAACGGTATTATCCCTTATCCGGTATCAGGGACTGCTAACGATTTGTCACTGCCATTTCAGCTGATAAAACTTTGTGCCGACGAAAAGGGGGAACGCCGGCACGTCAAGAAGCGTCGGCCACTCACAATCAGTGCGAAATGACCGCCGAAGATAAGGCCAACAGCTTCTTGGCACAAGGTGAGAAGGCGCTAAAGAAGACGTCCTTCTTCTCCTTTGGCTCGAGCTCGCAGCGCAATGAAGACGCCAGTGACTTTTTCGAAAAGGCTGGTAACCAGTTCAAGATCGCCAAGAACTGTACACCAGCGCTCGTTGAACTCTCGTTTTCGTTTGAAATGTGTCTGCTATATAACAATTGATTGCTCGTGTTCTCTCTTATGTACGATCAATCGTCACAGGGCAGAAGGCTGGTGAAGCGTACGAGCGATGCGCGCGCTGCCAAGTGAGCTCAAAATGGAGGGAAGAATTGTCATGTTACTGACGGACTGACGTGTCTTTGTGTATTCTTATCATTTGGTCCAGGCTCGAATGAAAGAAAACTCGCGTGCCGCCCAGTTTTACCAGCACGCGGCAGAAGCTCTTGGCAAAGTGAATCCAATGGGTGAGATTTTATCTGCAAGAGGGGAAGAGGGAACCAAATTGATTGAAGCTGACGTTGGATACACGACTCGGACGTTGGTGTGACAGACGCTATGGTGCACTACAAGACAGCCATCTCGATGTTGTGCGATGCCGGTCGGTTTTCGAACGCTGCCAAGCTACAGAAGCAGGTGGGCGAGCTTTACGAACAACAGGGCCACAAGGAAGAGGCTTTAGAGGCCTATCGCCAGGCTGCTGACTACTTTGCTGGAGAGAACCAGTCATCTTCGGCCAACAACATGCTGCTGAAGGTGGCGCAGTTTTCGGCCGAGCTGGAAAAGTGGGTCATGGATGATGATCGACTGAGGTTTTCGATAGCGGTGACTGATTTTGCTGTCGTTTGTCCAGGTTCGACGCGGCGCTGGAAATCTACGAGAGCATCGCGAAGTCGTCTATGGAGTCAAATCTGCTGAAATTTAACGCCAAAAGTCACCTGCTGAATGCCGGTATCTGTGCGCTAGCCACGAAGGATACGGTGCTGGTGCAGATGAAATGGGACGAGTTCCAGGATATCGACTACACTTTCGCTGACAGTCGTGAGGGCAAATTTCTGCAGCAAATGAACAAGAGTTACGAGGCCTTCAATGCTGACGCGTTTGCGGATGCGGTCTTCCAGTATGACACGATTTCGAAAATCGAGCCGTGGAAGATCACGCTGTTGCTGCGCGTTAAGGAGGGTATCGTTGGCGAGGGCGATGCGGCGCAAGACCTGACTTAGGCATTTTTTAGCCTGCTACTCCAGGCAGTGTAGCATTTCATCAGTACCGTGTTACTCTTTTCATCGGCTTTTGATGACGGTGGTCAAAAATACACTCAGGAGTTCATAGTGTCTACTTACACTTCAGTCATCATCATCGTCACCGATAATGCTCTTCTTCTCCGAAAACTTCACGGACGGAGACACAAGCGGGCCTTGCAGATAGAAGTAGTACTTCTGGTACGCCGGAACTGCTAAATCTGTCATAGTTTGTAAGGAGCCCGAGTCATCCTCTAGCTGACACGTTCCGCCCGCGCTTTCGTCGTGCAACGAGCTAATCTGCTTATACTGATCGTCCTTGTCACGACTTTTTCCTGGAAAGTACTCGCCTTTCGTCAATGCAATACGCTCCTCTTCCTGCAATTGCAAGATTACAAAAAGCACAAATACGTCGTCAACAGCATAAACAAATGCTGAATCACGACGTGCTTTACCATGAGTCGCTGGTGGACTGTGAACCAAGACGGCAACTGCTGCGGCAGCGTGACCAAATCCACGTCAAACAACTCGATGAACTGTTCGTTTTCAAATCGTGTCTTGACACTGCCAGCAATGTTCCGATACTGCTCATCTCAGCCCGTCAGTGCCAAAACGAGAAGACTGCGAGGACGCTCTGTTGTGCCTGTACCCACCTTGTCGATAGTCGACGTCAAGCTCCAATTCTGGAGTCGCCGTAGACAGCCAATCATGGTTCCAGCAAAATGCACGCCCGTTCTACATGCATCCACACGAACATACACAACCACAACATCCGCGTTGTTACTAATCCTTAGTCCACTTCTTGCCGCAATTTCGTCGCGCTTACTTGCACATAACAATTATTGGATGTCGTCTCTGATCCAAGATGCACTCAACCGTCTCTTTGGCCATTCCCTCAGAAATCCCTTTCCACTGCGATGACGCCGTGCGGTATTTCATCCCGAGATGGATCTAGTTACATCATCAAAATCGACACAAAATGGACAAGAAGGAGACGATTAACCTTCTAAGGATGTGTGCGTACAGTTAGAGAGCAAACATAGTACCACATTGATGTCCTTCTGGGTGAAAAACGCCGCCAAGTCGTGCGAGAGGTCGTCGTACGAGAGATACACGACCGTGTTGAGTTGCAGCGTGGCTAGGAACGGGAATGAAGAGACGTCGCACTTATTGGATCGGTAGACCTGGTCCTCTACGATCTCAAAGAACAGCGGAGGATTGAGAGACGGCAGCGTGTTCACGACCATAAGTGCAGCAGGATCAGATGTCGAGTCTGGCATGATGCCCGAAATTTCTATCTTGAAACGTAACTTTTGTCTCTTGTGCCGAATAGTTTTGCAAAGTACTGACAATTTTCCGATAATTCCTTTCTCATTGTGATATTGTGGATTGTGGTAGTGCGATATTTGGAAGATTTTTTGCATAGGAAATAGGTAAGCGAATCTCTTGTTTGCTTTCTCGGGTTGCTAGAAACGTTACCCATTTTTGAGAATAAACCATTTTATGAAACGAGAAAAAACGAGCACATGGTTCCGACACCTACTTTCTGACATTGAAATGAGTTTTACATTCGTTCCACATCATGACAATGATGGCGCTGATGACCGGAGACTCCATCAGTGCAGTCACAAGTATTTTTGTAGCTAACCGCCGGAATTTAAGGATTACCTCAAAAGTACAATAGGCGGGGTAGACACAACGAATAGAAAGTAGTGGGCAAACCAGTCGTTTAAGCAAGGATTGTACAGCAACGTACACAAATAGACACTTCTCTCACTCCTCACCACTCTCCTCGTCACCGTCATTGTCTTCAAGCGACCCTAAGATTTGAGCCTTGTCTTGCGTGGCAAGAAAAGCTTTTATGTACTCCACGCCCTTATCAGAGATCATATTCGTATCAAGTTCCAGTCGCACAAGAGTCGGCTTGGTCGGCACGAAAGCATCCACCATGGCGATCGCTCCCTTCGCTGTGATCTCGTTGCCGCACAGCGACAGTTCCTCGAGAGACAGAAGACTGTCGGTGCCCAAAGCCGCCACAAACTTCTTCAGCCCTTCAGATGTCACCTCATTTTCGTCAAGTCGCAAAACCTTCAGCTGCGACTGGCATTTCAGTAGCGAAACAAGAGCCGCAAGACCTTCGTCCGCCAGCTCATTGCCGGACAAATCCAGCTCCAATAGCTGAATCTTGCTACTCGACAGCGCTTTTGCCACCATCTCAGCACCTTCACTGCAGAGCGAAGCATCGCGCAGCTTTAGGTACTGCAGACCAGATTGCTTACTAATCGCCTCTGCAAGCTGCGTGACGCCATCATGTTCAAATGAGCAGTCGCTCAGGTCCAGCGATCTCAGGTCGCGCAAGTGATCATTCACGCTGCGAGCCAGGTGTTCACTTGCCTCCGAGCCAGCACGGGCACTTGCATAGCGCAGCAGCGTCAGCCTTTTGCAGTACGGAATGACGTCGGCCACCGCCACACAGCCGTCATGGCCACTCATGTTATTATAAAAATGAAACTCTTGAAGAGAAGACTGAGTCGCCTTGCCGTTCTGTAGCACAATCTCCTGCGCAATCAAGCTAGCAGCAGCGGACGAGATGCCGTTGTTGCAGAAGAGAAGACGGCGAAGTGTTGGCTGCGGAATCAGCAGATCAAAACAAGCACGCACGCCCTTCTCACCAAGTGCGTTGTCACTAAGATCGATTTCGTCCAGGTTGTGACCACGAAGAGCGCGGCACATAATCGACAAAACTCGAAGTGCCTCGTCCTCTGGGCGGCCGGCGATCACGTCAGCCAGATCAACCACCTTGAGATCGATTTGGAGTCGAGAGAGGAACACATCTGCGATCACTTGCGCGCCCGAGTCAGTGTAGCTCTTCCCGCGCAAAGAGATGGATCTGAAGTGTAGAGGCGACTGCTCGCTTACTGCAATACCGGCAGCCTCCAGCAGCTGCTGAGCACGCGCTGCGTCAACGACTTCGCGGTTCTTGTTTTCGAACTCGAAACTCGTATCTGGCGAGATTGTCAACTTTTCGCTTAGCATGGCCGTCACATCATCCAACGAACTAGCCTCGTTGACTTCCTCTCCCTTGTCTTCCTCTTCATCGCCTTCGTCCTCGTCGTTGTCCTCCAGCGACCCCAATATCGTGCCCTTGCTCAGACTCTCTAGCAGCGACTCAATACTAGCTACGCCTTGTGCCGAAATCTGGTTCCCATTGATATCGAGCTTCGCAAACATCTTCTTATCGACCACAGACTTGACAAGGGCAAGCGCACCAGAGGCACCGATCTCGTTGACATTTGCAACCACTTTCTCCAGCATCGGTGATCCCATTATCAAAGCCTTAGCAATAGCTTTAGCACCCTTTGATCCAATCTCATTCTCTTCCACCTGCAAAACACGCAGCGCACTGCTTACGCGCAGCAGCTCTCCCAGCATCGGCATACTCTCAGCAGACAGGTCGTTACCTGACACATCAAATACCGTCAGACTCTTCGCTGCACCTCCTTCACGCAGTGCATCGGCAATAGCCACTACACCAGCGTCTTCAAGAGCCGCGTCACGGAAGTTCACCTTCTCTAAGTATGGCATGTTCTTCACAGCAGCAGCAATAGCCTTGGCCCCCGGTGCTTTGAACGTATTGTCACTTAGATCCAGTCTTTCCAAATTCGTGAGCGACGCCAAAGCCGTAGCAAACGCCAGACTGCCTTCTCGCTGGGCCCGCGTCGCTGAAAATCGCAGATCTTTCAGCAATGGTGACAGCGGTAAAATCTTGGCTAGAGCCATAGCACCGCCATCACCACTCATGTTATTGTAGAAGTGAAAGCTCTCGAGCTTCGTAGGTGTATCCAGACCCCGAAACAGGAGCACGTCGTCTGCAATGACCCGAGCAGCAGCCGCAGAAAGGCCATTGTTGCACAAATAAATGTGCTGGAGCTCTTCTTGATGCTGCAAAAGTCCAAAACACGCGCGCACGCCCTTCTCACCCAGCGCGTTATCGCTCAAATCGATACGTGTGAGCGTCTTGATCGCCGTCAACGAGTCGCAAAGCGTCGCCAGCACTTGCAGCGCTTCTTCTTCTGGACGACCAGCAATTGTGTCAGCAAAATCCACGCTCTTGAGGTGCACAAACGCGCCGCGGGCTTCGAGACGCAAGAAAAACGCAGCGATTACACGCGCCGCTTCGAGCGTGTAGCTCTTGTTACGCAGCGTGATGTGCGTGAAGAAAGGTGGTGGAAGGTCCGCGGAATCGGCGTGAGCGTACGTCTGTATGAGTTCGTGGGCGCGCGTTGCCGTCACGAGCTCGCGCGCGCCATCGAACGAGAGCACGATCTTGGTCGTCGTCATTTAACTCAATCGAGTTGTCGTGGTGGTTGCGAGTTGAGTAATTTCAGCCAATGAGAGACGACAGTACCACAACGAGTGGCGCGAGTCGTGACAAACAATTCGTCGCGGATTTGCGGTGCGATCAATTGATCACATTATCTGCTTTGAACACACTTGGCTAATCGTGTGCTTTTTTCCGGATGTCGCTGCTCGCGGGTGGGTGTGGCAAACAACGTCCGTGACATTCCTAAGTTATCAAATGATAAAGTATGCAACAATAATGCAACTGCAACTCCTGCTCCATTTCTCCCCTGCTCTCTCTCTCTCTCTTGCCATCCGCATGACTGGAAATGCTCAACCGAGATACAAATGCACAGTCCTTTGCGCCTTGTGCACAGCCTCCCGCATCAGGCGTTTGATCAATGACTGAGTTTCCACAAACGAGGCGCACGAGAAGATCTCTTCAGAGCCTACACCAGCAACCGTACCGGATATAATCACACACGTTTCATCACATACAAATCTATGCACACCCGTATGCACGAATCAACAGACCAACGCACGTACCTGCTGCGCTCTCTGCATCCATCTCATAGAACTGGAATGTCTCCTGCGACCAGTCGAGCGCAAAGAGCAGCGTGAACACTAGCACAATAGTTGCCACAACGACTAGCGGTGTGAAGACAAACACCCAGGTCACCCAAGTCCGGTGCACGCCAGCTGTCGAGATCGCTGTCTGCTGCTCATTTTTTTCAGTCTCTTCCGCTTGAACTTGCGATTCGTCACTGCTAACTTCCGGTACAGACACAGCATCGGAGTCCTGATCACAAACTTTCGTGGGCACAAAATCCATGTCTGCCTCCGAACTGCTCGTCACGGCAATCGACTTGATGGTATTGATCCTCGGCATGTACTTCACACGTTCACGCACGCGCTGCACATCTTCTTGTTGCTGTGCAATCGGAGCGTAGATGTCAACCGTGTCATCCAGACCCAGTTGCTTGACGTGGAAATTCGAGGAGGGTCCATCCCACGCACTCTTTTGCTCTTCTTCCTCTTCCTCCTCTTCCTCGACTACTGTAGCCTCTTCCTCCTCGCTCTTATTCGCTTTCTCTTCCTTGGACACCACTTCCACAATATTTTCTTTCGTCACAGTCACTGTAGTCGTCTTTACAGTCGTTGTCACATGATGCGTTGTCTCACTGCATGCCACACAACCTATCAGCCTCTTTTGCTGCTACTTCACCTCAGTCAAGACAAACAAAATGACTGCTCAAAAAGCAATAGGAACAGCATCACGTACGGCAGAGTTTCGTCCAATAGATGTGCCGCATCCCCAACTGTCGACCGTGTCACAAACTGATGTGCAGTTGTCACCGAACGTGTAACTGGCTCTTCCTTCGCCTGCTCAGCCCCTTCCTCGTGCTCTGGCTCGGGCATTGTCGCGAAGCGGTCGACCATCCGTCGAGCAATCGAGCTCTTCTTCTTGTCCACTGGGTCGCTTGTGACGTCCACGACTGTCTTGATCTTCTTACTGCGATGGACAGCATCCACCCCGCGCTCTCCCAGTCCTTTCCGCTTACTGCTCTCTCGCTTGCCCGTAACCCGCGCGACGGCAGCGTCAATGCGCTTCTTCTGCTCCTGCGCGAGTGCCAGACGCGTCGTTTCGAGCTTCGATATCGTGGGTGTGCTCTCGTTGCTGCTACTACTGCGACTGAAGGCCATGCTGGCGTCCGCGATCCGAGTGGCCATCTCAATCGATTTTTGCCTTGTGCTTGCTGCTACTTTTCGTCTTTTTCGTATCTGCCTCGGGTTTACGAACTCTAAAGCTGGAGCACTTGCTGTTACAACCGCTCGAGCTAACAACGGCTGTCGTAACGTCTAGAGGCCCCGGCTGGTCGGGTTGACAATCTGGAGCGAAGTCGGGCACAGAAGCATGCGTTTGATTGAAGTGCGCGATGCTTTTTTTCTATCTGATTTGCATTTTTCTAAAGGTTCGTAGCACTCTCAAGAATTTGTGACGTCACTCGAGACGACGCTCTTCGAGCTATGACGTGACTACATACAATTTGCCCCTAAAGCCTAGCATGTGAACAGAGTCGCGACTTTCGACAGCAATTCCAGCGTGTGACGGAACAAGGAAGTTGGGGTCGAACTGAGACGAGACGAGCCGGTAGTCGTGTGTGTAAATCGTAGACGCATGTTGATCGTCTTGCAGTTGCGTCGTGCAGTGTGTGCCGTGTTTTGTGGTCGATATGAAGGAAGAACAGCCTTGTGTGACAATTTACTATAACAGAGGTGCTAGCGCATCAAGCAGCCGCATTATAAGCTCATGCAATAGCAACTACACTTGTTGTTCTACCTGAGTGTTTGTTCACCATGCCGTACCTCGTCATCCCACGGTAGTAATGGGCGAACCGCGGCTGAGTGCTTGTATACTGACATACTCTGGCTCGTCTCTGACGCTGGAGCAGAGTCAGTCCCATTTAACGCACTCCGTCATCGCGGGTAGACGAAAGGGTGGCTCGATCTGCGGAGTGCGAGTCACTTTCGGCTCGAGTTGATTGCGGCGTTCAAGCAGGCCTGTAGCATCTGCGGTGCCTAGAAATTCGGTACGATGGTGCAAGCATGAAGCCGGTATAAAATCCATACCGTCTTCGACATGCATCTAGGTTCTCGTCGACATGCTTCATCAGATTTTGTGAAAACGAAGACGTTGCCTGAGGCAAAATCGGAAAAAGTAAAAAATATATTTTGGGATGATCCTGTTGAAGAACAGTCTTGTTCGAAGCGTACCTAACAGCGACCTTGTGTCGCTCGCTATCGCACCAAAGTGTACCTAGGGGCGACGTCGTGTCGTTTCTTGTCGCACTAACAGTTTATCAACATCAACATGGTCAAGTCCTTTATTCCTATTCTCTTAACCGTGTCTTTAGTGATGCGTCTGGGCGATGAAAAGTCTGCAGAAACGTGGTTGCCATCGAGCGCACATAGCTGTAAATTATGGTGAGTAACGACTTATTCTATTGGAACAAGTAAGCCTGAAACCAAACGCGAGCTCGAGAAGCCGTGCAGATCTACGAGGTTTGTTACTGTGTCACGCCAAACATCGACATAGACGCTGTCACAATGACCACTATGGAGCTAGACTATTTGCATGCAGCACGAGTATGGCAACGAAAACTATGCAACATTGTGGTAGACGTAGGGAAGGCGTAGCTAGCATAGCTTTACAACAGTAACGTCGATCTGGCTTTAGCACGGGCGATGCTAACGACGGGCAATTCATGAGGCAACCTGATTTGCTGTATCGAATCATTACCACGTTACCGCTCTACGTGTTTGGCCTAGGCCATACTTTGCAAGTTTGAGCGAGAGTGATGGTTGGAGTATGTGGCACATGGGGTGAGGCTGGCTGGAGAAGTGAATGTGCTAAATGAGGACGGCGGTGTACCGAAACGGTAGCAAAGTCGCGGTCACGGTCCATGCTTATTGTTGGAGTTGCAGAAAATATGCGGAAAAGTTATGTTTCGCTCACAAGTACTATCCCTTGCAGTTGATGACATGAGTCGCGTCTTGCATAGACTCAATGCTTGTGATACATTCTGCATTTGCTCATGACTGTTCAGCTGTACATTTCTTATCATGCAATTAGCAGGCGTGTGTTTCGAACTTATACCATCGACATTGCCGTAGCTTGCGAAGCACGTTCGTATCGTTAGCGAACATCTGTAAGAAATCATGCATTTATCACCGGGTGCACAACTAGGTGAAGATCATGTTTTAATCATTTCCATTCGTCTTGATCTGATAGCAGTCATCCACCACGCCTACAAATGTCCAACGTCTGTCTTACTATGAGAACGGCTACTTCTAATGGATGCTTTTCTGCTGACTAAAAGTTGTACAGGATAAAAATTGCCGTAGTGTGTGGTGCCGACAACGAATAGCTGGGTATACCTCGTCTTCGTGTATGCGAGTGGATTCTCGTCGTTCATGCCCAGGATCACTTACGGCCATTGTGTCGTGTTCGAAGCTTCATGAAACCTTTGGCAATGAAAAAAGTAAAGCAGAGTCACCAGTACAACAACAGCATCGAAGTCATGAAGTCCATTACAATCTGCTCGGCAATTATTTTTTGACGTCCCGAACCGAAACTTACACTTTTTATTATTCTCTCCGGGAAACACCCTAGTGATATTGTGCCGATCATTGACCATATGCTCTCTGACCCTTGCGATGCAAAATTAGCGTATGAATATGATCATGTTATGCACTTGATTGTATTGCAAGCACAACATGAACGTAACAAGAGACGAACTCTACATCAGATGAGTGTTGCCCTGCTGGTGTTTCATACATATTAAGCTGATCCCGCACATTGTTATATCTGCAACTTAGTCTTCCCCTCACTTCAGCACGTGCGAAGAGTTCGTCCGAGCTAGACCAGACATGATTGTCAACATCGCGAGCGTTTTGTCAAACGAAGTCCATTCCTGCTTGTCGCATTGCTAATATGCGTACAATCAATCCGGCTCTGATATCATCGTCGGACATGTCTGATCCAGCGCTATTTCCAGAATCACCTTCGCTGCTATTCCTTCCATCTTCGGTGCTCTCACCGTCCGAGTCACAAATACTATACCACTGCAGTTTTTCGATCACAGCAGTCCCCATAATGTTGCATTGTTGAATCAATCGATCTGAAAAGCATTTCAGCGCATCGCAAAAAGACGTGCGCTGTTAGCCTACTTTTGTCGCAATTTCAATTCGTCACAACAAACGCCACCCCTTACCTGCAATATTGCTGTACGCGAACGGTTCTTGTCCAAAGTTAACATGCAACGCATCGTAGGAGTCCAGTCCAACTGCCGGGTACCAGTTCCGATGCTCGACCTCAATATACGCTCCATTCAGAGTGGAGATCAACTCACCATTATTGCTGAAAAACACGGATCGCGTTCCTGCATCAAGACTAGTCCAAATCCCACAGCCAACAGTGCTGCCAGCTTTGAACCTGGAGCCAAAAGGTCGACCCTGCTTTTAGTGGCATCGTAGTTGAAGCACATGGTCAGGTGCTGAGCGTAAGTATATACCATCCACAGATCAGCACATCACCTCAAACGCAGTGCCGTGATAGTATCGACCATCATCGCCATGATACCCATACGATCTCCGTGTCCACCCCGGTTGCTTGCCCACCAGCGGGAACTTTGCATCCACCAGGCCGATTGACGTCATGGGTTCGTGGCCAAACAGAGAAGAAACTCGCGCATGTCGATGTTGTCGCTCCCGCAAGCTCAGCTCAAAGTATCCTCCACTAACAATGCCGATCTCAAAAACTGGCCGAGTTTGGCCTTGAGCGTTGTCTTTTTCGGCTAAAATATGCTTGTACACCGCGACATGGGGCGTCGTCAGAAACGGCATATTTGATCGGACGCACCGATCGTTTCCCAGCATTTGTCCATCTAGTGCAAAATCGACCGTGTGTGTCTGCATCAAGTCGGATGGCTGAAGTGAAATGATCCTATAGAAATAGAGACAACGTCAGTGCCACTGCAGCACTATACTAAACAAATGAAAATATACATACCTATGATATGCATCAAGATAGCCCACGTTTCTTTGTGTTTCTTTTACATCGGCATAAGAAGGCACAGGGACAATGGCATGCGCTAGCAACTGGAATTTGCGGTTGTCCGTGCACGAACTAAACCAACAAAATCTCCACAAATCTCAGCATCTTACTGCCCACCACCATAATCCTGATAGAAATATCACCAGAACCTGGGAAATAGAGTGTCCAATTGCTCGTTAATCTGGAGCAGTGTCTCGCCTTCTGCAACGCCGTGGAGTGGGAAATTGAGCACCTCCCACCGACGGAGGAAAATGTTCTTCCAAATATCTGAAAACTGCGGTATGACGTCTCGAGCGACCACCGAAGACGCGACAGTGGCAGACTCGACGTCTCGAGGCGCGGCAAAGCTTAGCACGTTTGCAAGGAGCTCGTCACCGAGCTCAGAGAAGCAGGTCGGCATTATGCGTGCAGATTATTGAGAAATCATATGTTTTAGAGTATATTCCACTCAAGAGGGCTATGATGAGTCAGGTTGGCGATATGATGCAGATTCGCGATTTGTCACAAAGCGTCGTCTTTCGAAAAAATTCGTTCATTTGGCCACGAAGTATATCAATAGAACGTGCACCGCGTGATACAACATCTCGTGTTTTTACAGCTAGCTACTGAAGCGTTTTAAGGAAATCGCGTGGTGTGCTGTTTGGTAGATCAGGTATTCTAACTTGTAGTTTCGCTTTGCGCCAGGCTTTTTTCACGTCAGCAAGGTAGTCACCGAGCCATTTGTACGATAAGTGGTGCAGAGAGCTCTATACAGAGGAGTGTGCATGCATAACAAAAAGACAGAAGGATAGGTAGGTCGAAAAAGGAATGTTATTTTCCTTGACCTACCTCCTACTGTACTAAACATTTGCGTGCCAACAGGTCATAAGCTTTATGGCAGAAATAACTTATGCGACTGGAAAGACACCAAGTGGTGTCGCGCGAGCTACCCCGGAGCGTGGCTCGCTAGCGCGTGTGCCTTTGTCGGTGGATACGTCAGCAGCCGTCAAGGACTCGCCCGCTCGTGAGAGCGAGATGTGTAACGGGGTAGCCCGTTACATGATATTGACACTAAACGGTGTCAATAGGGATATTGTCTTGCGTGACAATTCCCTACCAATGTTATCTGAGATAGATAATATTGGAGGTATATTATCCCCTTAGGATAACATCTATGCGCTGCTCAAAGATTGGTTGATACAGACATATCAACCATAGATTGCCACCAATCGCTGCTAGACGCGCGCAATGAGTGGTGAGCAGGTTGTCGTCATACGACGACGTAGTTTAATATAGTTAGATAAAGATTAAGTTATATTGATAGCTTAACCATATTCAATACACTTCTCTTTTTACCCTTTACTCAAACAAGTTGTTTGAATGGATTAGCTTCCTCTGCACGTACTAGTGTACACGAAGTTCCGCGGCACCCAAACAAAAGGTGCCCCGTTACAAGATGAGTGACGACATTATCCTCACAGCACTCGCTGGTGTGACAGAACGCCTGACGGTGCTCGAGTCTTCGCAGCGTGTGCGCGACGAAAAAGAGTGGATGATGGGGGCTGTCGAGAAAGGCATGTTTGCGTCGAAGCTCGGCGCGAAGATGCGCGGTCGACCGATGACGATCGACGCACATGGGCCGCCAGGAGACCGCGCGTGCATTGCGCGCCAGATCTCGGTGTGTCCTACAATGGGTCGCTCGAGCAGCCCGGTGGGTGCTTGAGGCCGCAGCACCACTCGCCGATGTACGCAGCGCCGCCACCTCAGCAGAACGCTCCGCTGCTGGCGCACGAGCGTCCGGGACTCAACGTCTTCGGGATACCGACACGAGTCAGCGCAAGATTAACAACAAAGCTGACAGGAACAAGCATTACAAGAGTCTCGCCAGTGGCTTCTTCGACTGGGGTTGCACCTTCATGCGCAATGTAAACCTAGGAGAGACATCGTCCGGTTTCGGGTGGATCGAGGACGTCTAGGTTGATCTATCTCATCCACATTCTAGTGGGTATCGCCGAGCGGTATTACCACAAGCAGGTGGAAACCTGGTGGGTCCAGATGACACGTCTCGAGTACATATTGAAGCAGCTGCACCTGTCGTTCAAGACGACTATCACGACAATCAAGGCCGTGAAGCTGTTATATGAAAAAGAAGAAGCGTGACGCTCCTGTGGAATTCACTTTCTCAATTGGTTGCTGTCAACAACGCTCCCTGCGGCGCCGATTCGCTCGTGTACGACAACCATGTGGACCACGCGTCGCCGGAGCTCGTGAACGTCAATTCGAGCGATGTACGAGCCGACGAGCACCGACTACCTGCGCCAAGTGTACGGCTGGCGCTCACTGTGCAGTCAATCGAGATGGGCGCCGGCGCGGTGGGTAGCGAATCATCGCGGCGTACGTCAAGACAAAGCAGAGAGATTACCAGGCGGGTTTCCGCTGTGAAAGGTCCGGACACGTTCTTTCCGAGTGCAAAGCGGGAGTTGAGCTCGACGACTATACGAGCGGCGCGAACGGCGGGAGAGACATGGTGCTCGAGCTTGCTAAGAAGGCGACTAGCATGCTTCCAAAGCATCGCAAGTTGGAGAAGAAGATCTTGCGCGGAAAAGCGACAGCTGCAAGTGACGCAAGAGTCAAAGCATCAGCAGTGAGCTGCGCGCGAGATTTCGTACGTACGACGATCGGCGCGCAAGGTGTTAGGCGAGACAACTGGATCCTCTACAGCAGTGCGAGTCGGCATCCCGTTGACGAAGAGCCTCTACTGTTTGAATCGAGCGCATGCGACTACTAAATCGAAATGGCAGATGGGGAGTCGTTGCTTTTGACGTGCGTCGGTAGTGTGCGGCTCAAGGTCCTCGCGATTGGCGCTGACACGACAGTGATACTGACGGATGTCTACCTCGCACCGCGACTGTCGAGAACCATCGTATCATATGGAAAGATCGAGAGAGGGGCTTTGGCTCTCATCTACGACGGCGACATGCACTCGGTGACTTGACGCAGTGATGGCGCAGTCGCATTCGATATCGCGATCGACAGCAGCGTGCTGTATGCCGAGATGACAGCGACGCGCGGCAGACAGGCACAATGCAGGTGATGCTTTAATGGCCACTCTCGAAGTGCATGCGACGGAAGGGGACGCTGGCGATGCGCATAAAGGCTCGCTGCTGCACTGGTACCATCGTATCGCCCACCTCGCGTTCGACACGATCGTAATCAAGGCGCACAATCCAAAATCAGGAATCAGACTGACCTTTAACAAGTGCATAGCGTGTGTGTCGTGCCTCGAGGGCAAAAAGTAACACAGCGTTTAGCCGCAGTGCCAATGCGGCACCAACTCTCCAATCAAAAGGGTCGGAGGCGTCATCTGCTCGGACCTCAAGAGCCCAATGACGCCGCCGGGTTGACACATTAATCGACATCTGATCAGCTTTATCGACCATAAGTCGAACTACTGCCGCATCTTCATCGCGCGCAACAAGGACGCGGCAGTAAATCAGATTAAGCGATTCTCGTTCACTTCGAGAAGCTTTTCAGTTTAAAGATTTATGTCTTGCGCACCAATGGCGGCGGAGAGTACGCCTATGTTGATCTCTTTGAAAGAGGACAGTTTTCGCGTGCCAAGTATCGGAGGCGCCTGCCAAGCGTCAAATGGCAAAGCGTAGAGGATGCATTGGAAGGTGTTGTGCCTTGCGCGCTGCATGATGTTTCCGTGTGCGCTGCCGTTGCAGTTCTGGGTTGAAGCGGTGCAGTACACCGTCCACATCTTGAATCGCAGTCTGATGAGAGAAAATGCGAAGAGAGCGTCTCCTCTCGAGGTGCTTACGGTCAAGGCGCAGGATCTGCGCAGCATCTTTGTCTTTGGATCGTCTTGCAGCGTGTACAGGGACCCTAGCAGAAACTCGCTGCAACAGCGCTTGCAGTGCGGCGTCAGTGTCAGCATCAGCGAATATACGAAGGGGAAATTGTGTAGCTTCGGCAGCAGAATTATTCATTGGCACTCAGTACGTGATAAACATTGAGACGCCGTCGGATGTGCAGAGTGCGCAGCTGCAGCGCGCGATCGACGCGAGCTATCGAGCCGATGATGCAGCAGAGCCAGCGCAAGCAGAGGATGCAGCATCCGTGACCCGCAACGTAAATTGGAAGAGCATGATGATTGCAGCGCTCGAAAGAAGATCAAGAAGCCGTGGTTGTGACAAGTGCATGGGACGTGCGGCGCCATGAAGCGCGCAAATGCGGGGCTGATATCCATGAGGATCGAGCTGCGAGCGACGAGGTGGTCAGCCAATATTTCGAGCGCGATACACGCAACTACGGCGAGGCCATGCACACCTTAAAGCGCGCACAGTGGATCCAGCTATGCATGAAGAGACTGCCGTGATCGAGAGCAATAAATTGTGGCGCGTGACAAAGCGCAGCCTGAATCGATATCTCCCCACTCCAAATACTTCTTAAAGACCAATACGGGAGCCTACGGAGAGCTCGAGCATAACAAGGCACGTCCTGGTGCTTCCGGCAATACACATTGCTCAACGTCGACTACAACCCGACGTTCGCCACCTTGATGATCATCTCGACGGCGAAGATCATGCTGGCGCTCACATCTATGTGGAGCATGCAGGAAAAGCACGAGGATGTCCTGAACACGTACGTCCGTGCCGAGAGAGAAGCGCACCTCGACATCTGGCTGCAGGTTCCGCGCGTCATGACTGTTTCGACAGCACGCTACACGGACGTTAGCGCGCGCATGCAGGTCAGGTTTTCCTGAAACTGCTAAGGATCGTTTATTAGCTCAAGCTGGCAGGACGTCTCTGGAGCCAGCTTCTCCATGCTCGGCTTATTGATGCGAATTTGACGAAATGCATGACAGATATGTGCCTGTGTCACAAGCACGATGGCGACGAGATGGTCGTTGTCGGCGTGTACGTCGACATCTGCTGGTGACGGGAAAGAGTGTCGCGTCGGTCTAGAGCTTCTTCAAGAACCTGGCGTCGCTATCGATCAAGAATTTGGTCACATCCACAAGGTTCAAGGGATGCGGGTGGATCTCGGGAGCGATGGCGCGTATTGCATAGATAAGGAGGAGGCGATCAAGGAGATCCTGCGCGCAAATGCGATGAGAGACGCAAACCCGACCAAGACGCCAATCTAAGACGGCTATTACGAGGTGATAGGCGACGACGCCGCACTGATAGAGGCGAAGAGAGCAGGCGGTGGTAAGACGACCAACATGTTTTAGTCGCTTTTTCGGGAGTCTGCTGTGGTCCGCGCGGTGCTCGAGGCCGGACATTGCCTTTGCGGTGCACGAGGCAACCAGGCTGAAGCACACGCCGCGGGTGCTGGACTGAAAGGTCGTCAAAAGGATTGCGCGATTATTCAAGAGCGCCGCGGACCTCAAAATATAGATTGCGCCGGAGCAAACGAGTCGCGACGCAATGCAGATCAAAGCTAACAGCGATGCCGACTTTGCGGCCGCGAAGTCAGATAGAATTTCGCTGACGGGATGCATTGTGCTTCTTAATGGGATGGTGGTGTCGTAGACCTATAAGAAGCATGGTGGCGTGAGCCTCTCCACGATGGATGTCGAGATCGTCGCGGCGTCGAAGGTCGGACGCAAGCTCAACGACTTGCGGCAGATGCATAAAGAGGTACGCATGGAGCCGGTTGTCACTATGTTAATGCCCATGGACAACTAGGCGGCCATCAGCCAGATCGAAGGCGAAGCTTCGACGATCGAGGCCGATTATGTCGACGTGCGGCACAAGTGTCTGCGCGACCTCGCTCGATGCAATGTCGTGACGGCTCAGCACGTCCCTTTGAGCTGATGATCGCTGACTAGATGACGACGGATATTAACGTGACCAAGCTGGCGACGCTTCGCAGTCTGATGAGGTAATTGCAGCTTAGGGTCTGGACGGACATCCTTCGGCGGTCGAGCGAGCGGTAGCGCCTGGATAGAGAAGAGCGTAGGCAAGTCGGGGCGTGCGCGAAGGGCACATCAGCGCGTGGCGAAATTAAAATGATGAAGGGCGGAGGAGTCTGATGCATAGAAAACAGTGTGTCAGACTCGAAAGAGATAGATAGCACAGGTGCACGCAGAGAATAGTGTAGGAATTCGTATGGTGTGCTGTTTGGTAGATCATGAATTCTGGCTTGTAGTTCGCTTGGCATTAGGCGTTTTTTCTAGTCATCAGGGTAGTCACCGAGCCATTTGTAAGACAAGTGGTGCAGAGAGCTCAAGACAGCGCAGTGTGCGTGCATAGGATAAAGACAGAAGGATGAGTAGTAGATCGGATCAGGAATATTATTTACCTTTATCTACCTCCTACTACGCTGCACGTTTGCGTGGCAACAGCGATGGCGTTTGAGATTGTGCGTCTTCGTTGCACAATTATAGTGCGGATATGAGTGATAGTGCCACCCATTATTTTTAAACCATTTACTAGGCAATCCGAGTTCGTAACTTAAAACTGCACAAATCCCTATTGACGGCGAGTATTTGATGCTAGATGAGAAAAGATTACGGCAATTTTAATATGTTTACCGAAGGAGAATTTGATTTCGTATCGATATCAGCGTTGACAGCGGTACCTATAATTAATCTTGTTACCGCGGTTCACGTTGATAGGAGTCTTGTTCCGTGGCACTTCACTCACCGAATGTTCAGTGACTTCGTTAAGATTCTAACGGCAAGTGCCACTAATTCCTTCTCAAAGCACTGTAAAAATCACCCGATTGGCTCTATTTTATATCAAGCCAGGCTTGTATACGATCCTGGAAGAACGCATCGTCATTTTTAGATTCGGCTGACGTCCGCAAAAAATCGGTGGCTAGTAAAGACCAGGAAAAGTCTGGTCCGCATACTATGCCTTCTTATACCGAGATGGGTGTATCGACGCGTTAGCTGCAAAAAGTCAGTCCGTCATCACCCAGATCGTGGATAAAAGGCACGAGATAATTTCCTGTATGCCTATGCATCGATGGCAAACTATTAAAATTCCTCCGAAATTTGGAAGAACCATGCAAGTAGAAAACATATTTGATTATGACAGCACGCTGTTACACCAGGAGGTAAAAAAACAAGCCTGACATTTCAGCGTTGTACGATCCTCGCGGATAGCGACAACTTAATTTCCAGAACGAAGCACGACAGAAGCACTGACAGCGCTGCATGCATAAACCACTTTTGATGGGCACATCATCATTAACAATCCCTGTGAGCAAATATAGTGGTGTATTTATGGCAATGAGACAACTAGACGGTTATTTCAGACACTTGCTACTACCGAGGCGCAATTGAACTATACCTTCATTAATCTGGGCGCTGACCAGTTGTCACAAAAGTTCGCAGGGCAGCATTTGACCACTTGGCCGATATTGCACGAGGATACGACATTTACCGACATTGTATCGAGATGCTCTAAAGCAGAGATTCTTAACTACAACCCGACGACGTTTCCCAAGTATCAGGCCGAGTTGACGAAGCAAGCACATAGTGCATCCATACCCACGCAGAGAACAGCCCCGATTTGTCTGTACTCAGGCGAAAGTGAGGCCGGGACGAAAGCACATCCACTCTCTGGTATCACAGAGCACGCTACTTGCTTTGCATGAATGCACTTCGAGCTAGTGTTTCGAGACCGGCATTCTTATAAAGATGGTAAGTGCGTTACAAATTCGATTAGCTGAAGACCAAAGGCCAGCTACGATTACCGTACTCGATACACAATACCATCTGCTGATCAAATCTCTCTGCACATTTCAAATATGCAGACAGTCGCGGATCATTTGGTGCTGGTGAGAATAACGTACACGCCACACCTATTTATGGGAAGCGCTTGTGGATGCAGAATGACCCTCAGCAAGACGTTTGGAATCGTATCGGCTTACGGACAATATTGCCGGAGGGTAAATTTAATTTCCATAACTTTTCAGACTTAATAAGTCCACGCTACTTCACTAGATACTGGTATTGAGCTTTGTGACAATTACGCTTCCGAAGCATCTCCTCGTGGCACTGCAAGTGTCCCTGGTCGTCAAACAGCGGAGGAAGAGGTCAGTGTGTCAGCACATAACCATAAGACTTGAAATCAGTAGTGATGCGCCTCCGCGCTTCTCTAACTCACGTACAAAGTGCACTGGATCAGTTTGTGTATGAGGGAAGACAACCGTGAGAGATCCTCATTCATGTGCGGTGCGCTCGTGAACAGTCGTCGACTGAGTTGGCTTAGTTGCGTGAGCAGATGGACCGCTTCGGCTAAATTGACTCGTTTATCAAACGACTGCGAATGTATAGTACTACTGCCCCAGATATATGGCCAGGCGGAGCTCTTGAAGAAGATGCATTTATCGGGGGCGACGTATTTTTCGAAGGCGCAAGCACCTCCTGGTCCACGAGAGAAGGATCTTGACAAAGATGAGCAAGACAAAGAAAACACTAAAGGGTGAGCAGCTTCTAAGGGAAATAAGGCAATAGACAAGGTTCTTATAGTCTATGTGCGCGAATGATTAAATGCAGCGTCGACGCAACTCTGCTTTGAATACGTTATGCATTACATGTGATATAGGTTCTTAGTGTGTAGTAAGGTTTGGTATCCAGCACTGTAAAAGTCAATACAGCATGTGCCGCTGCGATTAGCTTTTTGTTTATTGCGATCTTGGAAATCAGCCAGTGCATCACACAATCGGCAAAACACACAAAAGGGCGTCGCCAGAATCTGTCTCACTTGTTTCTATACAGTGGTGGGGCTGGTATTAGTAAGCGTTTCAGCAGACTTTTTACCTAACAAGAACACGAACACGTAGTGGTAATGCGAACATAATTCGCTAATGTGTGAGGTGATTAACATAGAGCAGAGTAAAGCCTTTAGATGCATAAACCGCGATGTTCAACGCAAACTAAATGGCAGAGAGCATCGAGCTCCAAGTATTTTTAGCGACTTAGCGCAAAACTGCAAAAAATAATTGTTGATGACGCGATTAACTCGCTCAGTTTGAGCATTAGTCTGCGGAAGATCTTCTGTGGACAAGTTCATTTATGTGCGGACAATTTGAAAGTGGATGTCCAAAACGTTTAGTGAAGTGAGGATCGCGATCGGTGATAATTTTAGCGGCAACCAATGTTGACGAAACATACGATCGATATACCGCATAGCTGTGACCTTAATATCGATGAAGTCCAACACAGCTGCTAAGTGACCATTTTGCTTAGGCGTTAAACGAAAATCACAATACTCGTATTGCCTTCAAATTCCTTTAGAATAACTAGTACGAAATAAATACTGACGAATGCTTAGCACCTAGTTGATACCGGCAAACTAGCAAGCGACGCAGCCAAATGTGCCAAGGATTTGACCTGGTGGGACTTTTCGCATTTACGCACGTATAGCTTTGGACCAATTTGTATTGTTCGGACCACTAGTAGTGTTTGCTCTGTGAGCTAACACTACAGTGGTCTTTTAGTGGACCAAACATTCACTGGGCGCACTATCATGGGCCTTAAAGAGGGTTCTGTATTTAATATTCTTTTTGTGGGGGAATCAAAGCAAAAAGCACCATTACACATGTGCGACAGCACGAAAGGCCATTATTGATGGAATGATGGTATAGGCTGGCAAGAAACTGTGTAGGTAAAGTGGTGTCCAAGTCTCATACTGTACACTCCATAGGGACTGAAACAATACCACACATTGAGAATTTAAGGATATGCCACATGATTAAACTTCTCAATGGATAACGACAGCGTCGTGGCATTATCAAGATCATTACCGAGAAGAACTGATAGGGCATCTGCCAGCACGATTTGTTTGCGCGATTTGTGCTTCACCTTAAAGTCATCATTCGTAACGAAGAAAAGCTACCGACATTCTCTGAGAGAGGTGATGCGACTGTGTAGCCGCTCGTAATGACGCATGATTTGTTTGAATGACGAATGTTTTGTAGTCAAGCAGGTAAACCTCAGTTTGACGAGAGCATGCTCTATAACAAGTGACTTTTTGTCATCAAAGGGATAGATTTTACACAAGATTTGAGGTGACGAGATCCCTTCTATTTGCGACAGGACGCTGCCTACGACGAATTCGTTTGTGTCGCAGATAACACTAATATTTACTTAGGATTGACAACGCCAAAAAAAGGAGCATGTGGGAGACTATCCTTTACTGCTCGATGTAATTTGTACAAACATTGTCCTAGCGCACACTAGCGTCCTTCATAAGGAAATCTATTAGCGGTTAAACCATTTTAGTATACATTTCACTATATAGGGGTAAGTAATCAGAAAGGCCAAGCCATTGACTTATTATTTTTTTTTGTTAAATCGATCAGCCAACTATAGCCTTTGTATCATCTAGATCATCTTTAAGACCACACTGACTTATAGAGCATACTGTAGAGAAATCTTTCATGCAGTAAAGATGAATTTAGACGCGCTTGCGTACAATTTATGTGCGCATGCAGTCGAGCACGTTTTTAAGCTGACCATTGTGGTATACTGCATCTTAAAAGCTCTGCAGAGCCTAGGGTTCCTCTAGGAGGGTGTCCCGCTCCTACTGGGAGTCAGCGTTTACAGCGCCGTACCATAATATTAGTTAGCAACGGTAGTCCATCTCGAAAAATATTTAAGGGCTATACGTAAAGAGCAATCAGAGATCGAATTGTTTGTGCATCGGCTCATGAAACATCGTCGTATGATACGATCTTGTTCTACATATTGAAGATCTGCTTCTATATCCTTCTCAGTAAGAATTTTTTTTAAACGCCCCGGCTTATTGGAAGGACTGAATAAGCTCGTCAAGGCAAAGATATACCCATACGTGCCAAAATGCGCTTCCCATGTAATAATTAGCGATAGACGCTACATATACGGCCGTCATGAAAAATTTGGGGTGGACCCAAGATCTCCTGCTCGAGCCACACTAGTGCGTAGACCCTCCATGAACATAGTAGCCAGAAACATATTTTTGGTTGGGGATCAAGCTGCATGGCAGCGATTAGAGTTCACATCCCCTGGACATAGTCCGACTTTTCTTTTTTGCCTTGAAGGGCAGACAGGAAGCTGGAACGCATGCGGTATGCCAGATTGGGCGGGGCCAACATCCGAAGTATATTCTGGTTTCCAAATAGTATTTCGGAAATATTTCGTCTGTTGACGTGCTACACGTGAAAGCCCATTCTCTATCTCAATCACCCAATTTTGAGATAGCCTCCTAACTCGCTGTTGCTCCAACTGAAGAATAGAGGGGTTCATGACCATTTAAACCTCTTTGATTTACAGGAGGAGGTTGCTCATTTCTATTTACTCGATTGTCTTTACATTCAAAATAAGGGGGCAATTCCTTGGCTCTTATTGGGTACGGGAATATACCGAGTAGGCATAGCCGATGCCAAATGGTCGTTACTTGCCGAATCAAAGTGGAGTCAAACTGCATAAAAGCGCCAAGACGTGCACGAACCACGTCAGATCCTTGTGCGAGGATTAGATCCCCTTTTTCCTGAATAGCTCTCCGGATTTCTCCAGCGCTAATCTCTGGGCCTCGGAGTGGTTTTACCTTTGTTTCAATCCCGGCAAAGTAACAGTTTTTAACAGACTTAGGTGTAGATTGACCAGTAGTGCTACGGAGTGTAGCATTGCTACCCTCGACCATATGTCAGAGGAAGACATTTAGACTTGTAGTATTTACAAGTATACTAATAAACGGGTATAAACTTAAAGGCGCTCAAGTCTTGCAGATTTAGAGAGAACTGAGTTTAAGTATACGTACGAGCTCTTAACCTTCTGATTATAGTTCAGGAAATTACTACACCAATGATTTACGTAACACTAATGCACAAGATTACTTAGCTATAATAAAGGCTTTTAGTTTTACGATCAAGACGTCTTAAAAGACGCGTGTCTAAAATTGATCAAAAGGTGAGCTGAATTTATTTACTGATCTTCAGCGATACTAATTCTCAACTACACTTTTAATTTTACAGTATGTTACCTGATAAAGAAGTTCTGATGAAGTTTTCCTAGTGTTACCACACAAAAGATAATCCGTTCATTAACCATCCTATTACGATATTTAGCATTTATCCGTAATGGATAAGATACGGCCGCTAGCATTTATGATACAAAAAAGGACTATCGATTCCTCTGACCTCTTTGTGTGTCTATCACACCAGCGTATCCAGATATGATAACTGTTTGTGGAACTCTCATTCAAGTTAGTTAAAACAGGTTCAGAATAGGATCGCCATACAGTAAGCTCCCTCTATAGCATCCCATTTTGTCCACCCCTGATTTAAATCCGATAGAAGGAGGATGTAACGTCGGGGTATGTTATAAAGGTAGCTGACTGTATTCAATCTTTTTGTCCACCCGTCCCCACCTTTAGATCATCTAGACAAGAAGTGTTATATCAGGGATAAGTATAGAGGGAGCTGTTTGTATAGCAAATCAGAATCACAAACGAGTCTCCACTAAAATTGAGAGACAGGCTCTACTAGACCTAGTTCCACCCGTTACAATCTCTATTTGCTAACCCATAAACTATATAAGAGCGTTGGAAATCAATCGCTAAATAGTCACTCAGAAGTGGTTGAGAACGTTTGGTAGCGAGAAACTAGAATCGAAGGGGTTGTAAAGAGGTCAAAGTGTGAAGACTTTAGTGGCTGTGCGCAATGTGAATGCCAAAATTTGAAAATGTACGTATCTGTCTGTCTGTAAGTACAGTAATATACTTTTTATGTAGTCTATGGGCGATTTAGTATTTTTTGCCTTTTTTGTAAGTAAATAACGCTAGGCGTACCTTGTAAAGTGTACTAAGTACGATATAGTCTGTCACTAGGGCTCCATCCTGCAACGTCCCATCCCTCGGGATCCCACATCTGTCCCGCGCAGGAATGGAAGTAGAATGAGCTTGTCCCATCCCGCGCGTCTTGCACATTCCGCATTTGGTAATAATCCTGGTAACAGATTGGGGAGCAATCTCTTGAGCTCGCCCTTTGATACAAGTATCTGGTTCAAAGAACTGAATCAAGTTGCAAGACACTATACAACAGGAGTCACTGAAGAAAGAGTATGATGCTGTTAATGCCTGTATCAACCTAGTTCAGTTGGCTAGGTCAATGCGATCAGTCTTCGTTGACGTGTGTCTAGCATTTGACAATGTGATTATATTCACCTTTGATCGATTGTAGCCAATCAGGTGTGTGTCTTACAATATTGACCTATCCATAGAGTGACTTTTGCATCCCTATTTACATTTGTGGTGAGGACAGGCCAGATCGTATTCAGTACGTGTAAGCTACACCTTTCGGCGTTATTTACGGACACACACTGACACACACTGACACAGACAGATAAGTACGATTCAAAAGCTCGGCATACAACCTTGCACACACCCACTAATAGCCTCACCCTTCGGACTCGCAATAACGCGAATATTCTACTAATTTACAACGATTGTAATATCATACAGACATCAAGAGAGTATAAAATGAAAGCGTCATCAATTACTAATGTATTCATCGTCAACTTCGGTATTTATTGCTACTTTTTATCTTTCTGCCATGACTCGCATCTAGGTATTATAGATACTCGTAAAGAGAAGTTGGCTGCCCCTAGCGACGATACGATGGACATCGTCAGCCTTCTGGGGCTTCGAGACTTCTGGGGCTTCGAGACTTCAATCTACTGTAAAGGTGAGTTTTTTCGGTAGTAACTCGATTGTTCAAAAGCCTCGCCAAGGGGTTAGTCTGATCTATCAAGTGTCAAAATCGCCCATGAGCAATCGCCATAGTTGCACATTTTGCCAGAATGTGCTTCAAGATGTCGTTGTCACTTAAACTCTACTGCGTTGATGTTGATGAACGTGGTAAATTATAGCTACGAGCCCGAATGGTGAAGCTATCAGTGAGTGTGCGCAAGGATGTATGCCGAGCTTTTGAATCGTACTTATCTGTCTGTGTCAGTGTGTGTCCGTAAATAACGCCGAAAGGTGTAGCTTACACGTACTGAATACGATCTGGCCTGTCCTCACCACAAATGTAAATAGGGATGCAAAAGTCACTCTATGGATAGGTCAATATTGTAAGACACACACCTGATTGGCTACAATCGATCAAAGGTGAATATAATCACATTGTCAAATGCTAGACACACGTCAACGAAGACTGATCGCATTGACCTAGCCAACTGAACTAGGTTGATACAGGCATTAACAGCATCATACTCTTTCTTCAGTGACTCCTGTTGTATAGTGTCTTGCAACTTGATTCAGTTCTTTGAACCAGATACTTGTATCAAAGGGCGAGCTCCAGAGCTTGCTCCCCTATCTTTTATAAAAACAACTTGATCTGGAAAAGTGCACTGCATCAAAATAAATCGCTAAGGGGCAAATGGAATTACTTAATTCTCACGGCAGAGTGCTGTCGGTCGAAACTGCGTGCCCTGTTCATCTTTCCTCAATAACTGCCACGATGTTTTCTCGCAACTTCATGTGCCGTTAAGTTGTGTTCCTCACATCAACTGAAGTTTCATTCGTGCAACACTCGCTGCACCACTTCCATTCGTGCTGTCCTAATGATGCTCAAAATAGCGCGTCGCTCCGCGCAGCAGCTCTGCCAATCGGCCACGTCTGCTGCCAGTCATCGCAATGCCGTCTCTTCTTCAACCTGTTTAATCAGTACAGCATCGAGTTTCGCTTTCGCTCGTGCTCATGCTGCAGTCCGCACTATTCAGCAGCCTGAACACGTCAGAGCAGACCCCACGGGTGTTGTCGCTGGGATTGCTGTTGTAGGTGCCCTCGTTGGCGTAGGAAAGATGTGGTGGGATGCTTCATCGTCAGTAAGAGTTTCAGATCCTGAAGCTTTGCAGGACATCTCGCAGAAGGAGATTGGGCTCTTTTTCGAGGAGCTCACGGCAGCGGTCAAGGAGCTGTTTGTACGTGGACTTTAGTAGTGTGCATTGATGTGTTGGAAATGATTGAGGAGGAAGGGGTGTGTGTTGTTATCGCTGTATGTGTGATAGACGAAACTGCCTGAGATTGAGAATGCACTGCGTGCTTACGTGGAGGAGCACAAGCACGAGCTCAGTGACGCTGAATTCAGGCAGGCAGTGTTATCGCAGTTGTATCAGATGATGGAGGCACTTGAGCAGCAGGTTGTTGGCAAGCGAAAGTGGAGTCGTCCGAGTTTGGAGTTTGCGCTGGAGAAGTTTGCGCAGGACGCTGAAGTTTTGAAGTTGCAAAACGAACTAAACGATATTATGCGAACGTAAGTAGAAGATTGCTACGTATAGGGGTGGATTCATCCGCAAAAAAGCTGACTCTTTGTTTGACGACAGTGTCTTCCATGCGCCAACGCCTGTAGAGGTTCCTGAGGACCTTACTGCCGACAAGACGTTGGCGATTCTAGAAGCGATGGTGGCTGGCATGGAGAAAGCCATGTTGGACATGCTTGCCCACGCGCGAGCTGAGGGCATTAGCGATGCAATGAAAGCTATGATGGAGTTTCAGTCTTTGTACATGGAGCATGTGGAGCAGATGACGCAGGCGCAGATGAAACTGCACGGCATCTCGCAAGAGGTATATCGTTTCTGCTATGAGCTTTGCAGTTTTGTTGGCATTGACACGGTTATGGTTGACTGTAATATGTGCGTTACAGATATTTACGGCAGCGTTGCAGAAGCACCACACCGAAAATGAGCAGTTTCGACAGCAGGTTGAGCAGATCTACGCTCAGCAGGCGAAGGCGTACGTTTGATTACTAATGAGCGTGAGATTGCGTTACTTGCTCTGACGTTGCCCTGCTGCTATATTGACTGTGGCGGATGTTCAGTTTTGAGAAAATGGGTCTACCTGTAGAGATTCAGTAGACGGCATTAGTGGAGACCGACATCTGAACCGGGCGTGGTGTTTACATGCGCAGTGTGTCACATTGTGCACTATTCGAAGCGGCTTGTAGGTGTCGAGGCGTTGAGTTAGATGGGGACTACAAAGTAGACACTTCAAGATCAATAAACAGATCTGCCATTGCTGTGTTAGGACATCCATTTGCAAGGACAGCGTGCAGGCTGGTGGGAGATCCTATGCATCCACTCATTCAATACAAGCCAAGCAATCGTTTGGCAAAGAAGCAGCAAAGTTGTTCATCTTGTTAATTTTGCTCGAGTCATCTCAGCGCGTTTCCACGCATTGACGCTCGCTCACCCACGTCAATATCGCCAGTATCGTTAGCCATCCCACATGGAATAGGTCCAGAAGAAGTGCATCTGAAGCATCTTACTTGCCACCAAGGATACCAACCGTGCGGCCACGACGGCCAGTAGTCTTCGTGTGCTGGCCACGCACCTTGAGTCCCCACCAATGACGAAGACCACGGTGCGCGTAAATCTTCTTGAGACGCTCGTAGTCTTCACGCCACTTGCCTTGCAAGTTATTGGCGACAATCTGCGAGTGCTTGCCCGTCTTAAAGTCCTTCTGTCTGTTAAGGAACCACACAGGGATCTTGAACTGCAACGGGTTCTGGATAATGGCCACCACACGCTCAATCTCGTCGTTCGTGAGCTCTCCTGCGCGCTTGGTGACATCCACCTCGGCCTTCTTGCACACCATGACGGAGAAACGTCGACCCACGCCCTGGATAGCGGTCAGTGCAACCCAGACCTTACGACGGCCATCAATGTTGGTGTTGAGGATACGCAGAATGTGCTGGAAGTCGGGGCTGATGACAAGCGACTGAAATGAGAGTAGCAAAAAAGCACAAATTAGCAATCCTGCTTTTTATATCATCAACTTCGTTTTACGCGAGCAAAAGGCACGGGTGAAGAGGCAGGCGTTGCAACGACAGTCGCATTGTGACATGGCATTCAGACATCTTTCTTGGCCGTCTCTTCAGCTACAATACATTGCGTATGCATGCCTGTTGCGTATGCATGCCTGTTGCGCATGCCTACCGGCGAGCGGTAAAACACTTACCATGGTGAACGAATGCTTTTGCTTCTGGTGGTGGGAAAGCGTGTGCTACCTGCTTGGTCGTTGCAACTCACTTGTGTTCACTATGCACTTACAAACGACTGGTAGTCAAGACGCGGTGCGCAGGCAGCCAGTAATGCGCTCAATTCCTTTCTAACCAATCAACAAGCGACATCTCTTGTCGCACCCTTTTGTTCTATGTGTATCATATTCCACAGGATATTCAAACCTACATTCCTTTTCACTTAACGATTACGTTTTCTTGGAATCCCAACGTGCTACTTCACCCCAACAGATCCTTCCCCCACTCGGATTAGCCAAAAGCTCGCGGACAAAATGACCGACTTTCGCCGCACGCAGAACACCTTTGGCGACGCGTTTCCGACTGCAGAGCAGGTGCATGGCGGCTTTAACTTTGACAATTGCCGCCGCAATGAGATGCTGCTGAATCAGGCGGGCGGGAAACAGCGCATCAAGGCCATGAAGACTGGCACGACGATCGTTGGTGTCGTCTACAAGGCAAGCAGCTGCATTTATAAATAGCGTGACCATCACCCTGTCTGAAAAACTAATCTGATTGGTGCTTAAATTAACCCTGATTTTGTGTACACACACTATTTTTATGTGATCTGTTCAGGACGGTGTAGTGCTTGGAGCGGATACGCGCTCGACGGGCGGCTCGATCGTGATGGACAAGAACTGTGAGAAGATCCACTATATTGCACCCAACATTTACTGCTGTGGTGCTGGCACTGCTGCTGATACGGAGAACACGACCGCGCTCATTTCGTCGCAGTTGGAGCTGCACCGTCTGGTCTGGTTTATTAGTCATGCACAATGGCAAGCAGGCTTGAGACGCCGTTGCTGATGTCGTGATGTGGACTCTCTTTGTGTCTACAGAACACAAGCACGCAGTCACGAGTGGTGACGGCCATGACGCTATTGAAGCGGATGTTGTTCCAGTACCAGGGCCACGTCTCGGCGGCTCTGGTTCTTGGAGGCGTCGACGTTACGGGTCCACACCTCTACACGATTTACCCCCATGGAAGGTACAAGCCCTGGACAGATGTTTTGCGTTTATTGAAGCTAATATGCGTTATCGTGCTGTGTGTTGGATACAACAGCACGGACAAGCTGCCATTTGTGACCATGGGCTCAGGGAGTTTAGCGGCCATGTCTGTTTTCGAGCATGGCTACAAGGACGACATGACGGTAAGGCGTTCGTAGGTTGAAGCGAGTGGGTAGGTGTGTGAGGTGTTAAAATATCGTCTAATGTTGGTCATTTGATAGGAGAATGAAGCGAAAACGCTGGTGCAAGATGCTATCTTGGCTGGTATTTTCAATGACCTGGGCTCGGGTAGCAATGTCGACGTGACGACGATCAAGAAAGTCAATGACAAGGTGGAAGTGGTCAAGGAGTTTAACTGTATCAAGCCGAACGAGGTGTCGGAGCTGCGTTCGCAGATCGACCGTAACATCGTCACGCACATCCCGCGCGGAGCTACTCGTACGTTACCCATATCGCTGCTGTATCGCTTTCAGATGTGCTGATTGGTCGTTGTTGCACCATTTCGTAGATGTGCTGAGCTCCACGACAGAGCTGTTCCCTGCTGACATTGTCGTCGAGGAGGCCACGCCCATGGACTTGTAGACGCAGTTCGTCGTTCTAGCATCAGGACGACTTGGTCGCGATTAAATTGACTAATCGTGAAGAAAAGTATTGGCTGTGTACTTTGGCATCTTCATTGCGGCTTGGCTACTCTTTAACTATTAGTCCCTGCGCACCTCGGGCATGATCATATCCGCTGTTAGCTGAAGCTTTTCGACAACATTCGTGGGAATTGCAAAAGTCGGGTGGATCTGGCGGATACCTTCATACTCTGGATGCGTTTCCTTCTCGCGGTCAAAGTAGCCGAGCATGCACAATCCAGCGATGCCGAAGAACGTGTGGAACACGTCGGCTACATTTCCTGGCCGGTCCGCGATTCCTCCATCCTCGGGGTCCTGGCACGCCAAAATGAACTCAATGAGCTTTTCCTTGCTAATCCAGTCCAGTTTGCCGATCATTATGAGTGACGCGATATTCCACCAGCTGTAGCACACGTCAGCCTGCTTCTCTGGTCGTCCATTCAGTCCGCCCGAGTCACATTGTCGCTCACAGAGCCACCAGCCAAGCAGTTCGTCGTCCACGTATAGATCCAGCGCAAAACCCATTGACAGAGCACCCACTGCCGTGAAAATGTGTCCTCCATGTGATTCACAGCCTGGCATATTGCCAAAGCCGCCGTCAAAGTTGCGGCACTTGTCGACGTAGGCCACAGCGGTCTCGACGTTCACAAGGTCCAGTTTGTCCAAGATCTTGAGTGCCGACAGCGCGCAGTACGTGAATTTGGTGTCAATTTCCTGCCACTCGTCGCCAGCAAAAGAGCCGTCACTTTGCTGCAGCGACGCCACGAACACCGCGCACTTGTCCCTCTGGATCCGTTCTAGAGCTCCCAGCATCGCCAGCACCAGTAGAGCGTGCAGTGTATACAGAAGGTGGCGGTCGTGGCCGACATTACCCGAGAAACCTCCGTCCGGATGCTCGCATAGGAGCACCCAGTCGACGATTTCAGATGGCTTCATCTCTTCCTCCCTGTGCAGTAGCGCCATGGCCCCCACGCCCCAGTACAAACCACTGACGCGCATGTGCTCCGTCATGCACGATTCAAAGTCCTCCTTTTTGTTCTTGAGACTCACCAGATACTTGACGTGTAAGTCGAGATGGAAGGCCAGAGCTTGTGACGAGCTCTTCTCCGTGTCGGAGCTGTTCATTTGCTTGTTTGAATATGAAGGAGATTATTGACGTTATTTGTATGAAAAGATAGCTAGCTGCACAGGACCGGGACAGTCTTATCAGTACTTTGCGCGTTGATGCACCGATGTTGTGACGAACTCTGTGACGAACTCTGTGACGTACTTTCGTTCTCTGATGTTAGGGTCAATCAGGAATTGCAATACTCCAGTAGTAGAACAATAACTACACATTGTATTATTCTTTCCTCATTGTCTCGAGACGACCACGACGACAACAGCCACGTGCACGACATTTAACCTGCCATCTTTGTAAGTGTGCCCAACTTTCACGTAACATTTTAGTATCTCTTCAAAATGTTATCCGTTGAAGATATATTTCAGCTGACAAAAAGTATGTTTTGCAAAATATAAGGTTAGTGGCTCGAATCCGATTTATCTCCATACTCTTATTCGTATTATCAAAACTTGTACGCAAAAAGACAAATGATTAGGGAATCGCTAATGAGCCTTCAAATTTTGCTGATGAGCCTTCACACCATACATTAGGCAAAAAAATTGGATTCGGAAGATATTAGACTGATTGTAAAATTGTAGAGTTGTTCTTTTGTGCTCAGAATTCCTAATTTTTGAAAGCCGATCTTCACGACACATTATCACGGATCAGTCACTTTGCTCCTTAAGCGATGCAATGGGGTGTCTTTATTCGTACGCGCTGAGAACCTGTTCGTGTTGGAAAGGTTGTCGTCGTAAGTGCAATTGCGCGTGAGGCGCACCGGGCGACTATGGGAAGTGCGGCCGCTGACTTGGTGTTCGAATCGTAATACATTGTGCGACTCGATCTGAGGCTTTTGCAGATCGAGTGGACAAGGGTGGGTAAAAAGTAGGTAAAGACATTAAGAAAGATAAAAGACTGAATTATTTTACTCCAGTGCATAAGACTACTCCACTACCAAAATGGACCAGATCATGAGCTCAAGCAGCTTGGCTTCTCAATTGCGCAGCTAGCCGGAACGTGCGCCGCGGAAACGTCACATATGACGTCGCAAAGGGACGGTAGGCGATGGTAAATCGAACGACAAGAGCGCACGTCGATAAGCAGGTGCTATTTACGTTCGCTAACGGGACGGTCAAGTTCTTCAACAGGGAAGATGAAGTCAAGTGGAGTGATGATGAGCGAGTTTTCCGTGTCAGGAGACAGAGATATGACGGCAAAGCTTAACGACAGCTGCACGATGTCAAGATGAGACATGACGCTTGACGATAAAAAAACCAGATTAATTGGAACGGCCGTATCATTGAGGTTGGCCTGAGTGCAGGTGGAGAGATTAACATTACGATGCCCAGAGATCAAAATGCAGTAGTGGGCACACCAGCGGATAGTTGCTTAATCATGGACATATCATGCTGTTATGAGAGAGTGTTGAACAGTGCAAGTTGCACTGGGTAAGACGCCACAGCTTTAACCTACGGTAGAATAAATGGATTCATTGAAAAACTTCCGGGTATGCTATTCTACGAGATCCGTTAAATTATTCAAAAGTGTAAAAATCCAAACTCTACTCGATTCCTTGAAGTATCTAATATAAATAAGATGCACAAAAGAATCGAGAAGACCTTAGAACAACCCGTGTATCCTGTCGCAGGTTGGAGCTCTGTCGTCGAAACCAAGTGCAACTTTCACATTGCGAAACTCTTCGTGAGACAACCAGATTTCACGATAGAAGGGGGAGCGAGAGACTGCGGGCAGTATAATCGCTTGATGGGTTGAACAAGCACGACTAGTATACCTGATTGGTGAGATAAATGTGTACTTGCTCACACGTTGCGGACTTGCACCGATGCATCAAATAGGTCGAAGCAAAGGCATGAGTGAGGCCGACTTTAGTTTGAGAAACTCGACTCAGGATACACTAATCTACATTAGACTACCACCCGGTATCATTTGACGACCAGACCAGCATCAGTCATGATGAGTCCATGACTGCATTTCTCGTTATATCGATCTTTTTGTTTGTTATGTTTCTCTGCTATGTGAATACGGTTTCTTGTGAATGGTTAATGAGATCCAGAACTTGTGCAAACTCATTGGAAGGAGCTTCCATCGCGTAATGAGTGTACTGTCGGTGACTGCTTCCGAAACACGCGTCGAGGTCACGCCTCTGGTGCATACATACAATTGCCTCATGTTCGGGGACACACCTACCCAAAGCACACAGGGCTATGGTAGGTTTCAGCCGGTTGCTCGCAGACTTACTTGCGGGCACAAACTCTAAATGCATTGAATATGTTTCGTCGTACGGTGACGTCTCTGCACAACAAGCTTGACATCTCGTGACGAGAGTACAGATCGAGGACGACCTTTTGCTACTACGATCGCGGTGTGAGTACCTGGCCAGTCTGCGCCATCAGACCGCACTCGAACACCAGGAAGATGTGCTTTTTCCTCTACCGATACGACTAGGATAATCACGTCTTATTGGAACAACAAGAGACGCATCGGAATAGATCGGGGCAGCAGGGGTAGGAACATGCATCTCCTTCTGTTGCCATCTACGAGCGGAGCCTTAGTTCAACTAATTAAGACTATAATCAGATTACGGAATTGCGCTCAAGTGACGAAAAACACAGCACATAGTATGTCCACGCACTGCGCACACTGAAGGAAACACGCAAGCAAGAAAGTGCCACAAAATCCAAGCGGGTGCTGCAGACGCTCATCCCGCGAGCATGTTCACAATGAGGCCTGTTTGCATGGAGCTTAACACGAAGGAGTTCACACAGCTCATTTCTACCCGTGATCCTGCTGAAGATGGGGAAGATCGGATGTGGTACCGCCGGACACTACTGAATCCGAAGAAAAAGCGATAATGCCGTTTGGTCCACTGCGCTTGAGCTGATTCGTTCTGTTCCACCATCTCAAGTGTCGACTAATTTACAATTGCAATGTCTCAGACCTTAGTTTAGTGGTAAGCGTTCGCAGGCTCCGAAGAGGCCCTTTTAGACAGGTTGCTGGCGGCGGCTGTGCCGCGTTGGTGTCGTTCTTCTCTATGTTCGGGCTCATAACATGTAGAAAAGTAAGAGTAAAGTAGAATAAATGACGTGTACATTACTCTTTTCAGACGCGATTCGGTCCCTCGCTGGGGGCCTTGTCATTAGCTTTGTCAATTTACAAGGGAGGACCTCGTGAGCTCTAACTATCAGACGTCTATAAGACCCACAAAAGAATCGAGAAGACCTTAGAACAACCCGTGTATCCTGTCGTAGGTTGAAGCTCTGTCGTCGAAACCAAGTGCAACTTTCACATTGCGAAACTCTTCTTGAGACAACCAGATTTCACGATAGAAGGGGGAGCGAGAGACTGCGGGCAGTATAATCGCTTGATGGGTTGAACAAGCACGACTAGTATACCTGATTGGTGAGACAAATGTGTACTTGCTCACACGTTGCGGACTTGCACCGATGCATCAAATAGGTCGAAGCAAAGGCATGAGTGAGGCCGACTTTAGTTTGAGAAACTCGACTCAGGATACACTAATCTACATTAGACTGCCACCCGGTATCATTTGACGACCAGACCAGCATCAGTCATGATGAGTCCATGACTGCATTTCTCGTTATATCGATCTTTTTGTTTGTTATGTTTCTCTGCTATGTAAATACGGTTTCTTGTGAATGGTTAATGAGATCCAGAACTTGTGCAAACTCATTGGAAGGAGCTTCCATCGCGTAATGAGTGTACTGTCGGTGACTGCTTCCGAAACACGCGTCGAGGTCACGCCTCTGGTGCATACATACAATTGCCTCATGTTCGGGGACACACCTACCCAAAGCACACAGGGCTATGGTAGGTTTCAGCCGGTTGCTCGCAGACTTACTTGCGGGCACAAACTCTAAATGCATTGAATATGATTCGTCGTACGGTGACGTCTCTGCACAACAAGCTTGACATCTCGTGACGAGAGTACAGATCGAGGACGACCTTTTGCTACTACGATCGCGGTGTGAGTACCTGGCCAGTCTGCGCCATCAGACCGCACTCGAACACCAGGAAGATGTGCTTTTTCCTCTACCGATACGACTAGGATAATCACGTCTTATTGGAACAACAAGAGACGCATCGGAATAGATCGGGGCAGCAGGGGTAGGAACATGCATCTCCTTCTGTTGCCATCTACGAGCGGAGCCTTAGTTCAACTAATTAAGACTATAATCAGATTACGGAATTGCGCTCAAGTGACGAAAAACACAGCACATAGTATGTCCACGCACTGCGCACACTGAAGGAAACACGCAAGCAAGAAAGTGCCACAAAATCCAAGCGGGTGCTGCAGACGCTCATCCCGCGAGCATGTTCACAATGAGGCCTGTTTGCATGGAGCTTAACACGAAGGAGTTCACACAGCTCATTTCTACCCGTGATCCTGCTGAAGATGGGGAAGATCGGATGTGGTACCGCCGGACACTACTGAATCCGAAGAAAAAGCGATAATGCCGTTTGGTCCACTGCGCTTGAGCTGATTCGTTCTGTTCCACCATCTCAAGTGTCGACTAATTTACAATTGCAATGTCTCAGACCTTAGTTTAGTGGTAAGCGTTCGCAGGCTCCGAAGAGACCCTTTTAGACAGGTTGCTGGCGGCGGCTGTGCCGCGTTGGTGTCGTTCTTCTCTATGTTCGGGCTCATAACATGTAGAAAAGTAAGAGTAAAGTAGAATAAATGACGTGTACATTACTCTTTTCAGACGCGATTCGGTCCCTCGCTGGGGGCCTTGTCATTAGCTTTGTCAATTTACAAGGGAGGACCTCGTGAGCTCTAACTATCGAACGTCTACAAGACCCACAAAAGAATCGAGAAGACCTTAGAACAACCCGTGTATCCTGTCGTAGGTTGAAGCTCTGTCGTCGAAACCAAGTGCAACTTTCACATTGCGAAACTCTTCGTGAGACAACCAGATTTCACGATAGAAGGGGGAGCGAGAGACTGCGGGCAGTATAATCGCTTGATGGGTTGAACAAGCACGACTAGTATACCTGATTGGTGAGACAAATGTGTACTTGCTCACACGTTGCGGACTTGCACCGATGCATCAAATAGGTCGAAGCAAAGGCATGAGTGAGGCCGACTTTAGTTTGAGAAACTCGACTCAGGATACACTAATCTACATTAGACTACCACCCGGTATCATTTGACGACCAGACCAGCATCAGTCATGATGAGTCCATGACTGCATTTCTCGTTATATCGATCTTTTTGTTTGTTATGTTTCTCTGCTATGTGAATACGGTTTCTTGTGAATGGTTAATGAGATCCAGAACTTGTGCAAACTCATTGGAAGGAGCTTCCATCGCGTAATGAGTGTACTGTCGGTGACTGCTTCCGAAACACGCGTCGAGGTCACGCCTCTGGTGCATACATACAATTGCCTCATGTTCGGGGACACACCTACCCAAAGCACACAGGGCTATGGTAGGTTTCAGCCGGTTGCTCGCAGACTTACTTGCGGGCACAAACTCTAAATGCATTGAATATGTTTCGTCGTACGGTGACGTCTCTGCACAACAAGCTTGACATCTCGTGACGAGAGTACAGATCGAGGACGACCTTTTGCTACTACGATCGCGGTGTGAGTACCTGGCCAGTCTGCGCCATCAGACCGCACTCGAACACCAGGAAGATGTGCTTTTTCCTCTACCGATACGACTAGGATAATCACGTCTTATTGGAACAACAAGAGACGCATCGGAATAGATCGGGGCAGCAGGGGTAGGAACATGCATCTCCTTCTGTTGCCATCTACGAGCGGAGCCTTAGTTCAACTAATTAAGACTATAATCAGATTACGGAATTGCGCTCAAGTGACGAAAAACACAGCACATAGTATGTCCACGCACTGCGCACACTGAAGGAAACACGCAAGCAAGAAAGTGCCACAAAATCCAAGCGGGTGCTGCAGACGCTCATCCCGCGAACATGTTCACAATGAGGCCTGTTTGCATGGAGCTTAACACGAAGGAGTTCACACAGCTCATTTCTACCCGTGATCCTGCTGAAGATGGGGAAGATCGGATGTGGTACCGCCGGACACTACTGAATCCGAAGAAAAAGCGATAATGCCGTTTGATCTACTGTGCTTGAGCTGATTCGTTTTGTTCCAACATCTCAAGTGTCGACTAATTTACAGTTGCAATGTCTCAGACCTTAGTTTAGTCGTAAACGCTCTTAGGCTCCGAAGATGCTCTTTTAGACAGGTTGCTGGCGACGGCTGTGCCGCGTTGGTGTCGTTCTTCTCTATGTTCGGGCTCATAACATGTAGAAAAGTAAGAGTAAAGTAGAATAAATGACGTGTACATTACTCTTTTCAGACGCGATTCGGTCCCTCGCTGGGGGCCTTGTCATTAGCTTTGTCAATTTACAAGGGAGGACCTCGTGAGCTCTAACTATCGAACGTCTACAAGACCCACAAAAGAATCGAGAAGACCTTAGAACAACCCGTGTATCCTGTCGTAGGTTGAAGCTCTGTCGTCGAAACCAAGTGCAACTTTCACATTGCGAAACTCTTCGTGAGACAACCAGATTTCACGATAGAAGGGGGAGCGAGAGACTGCGGGCAGTATAATCGCTTGATGGGTTGAACAAGCACGACTAGTATACCTGATTGGTGAGACAAATGTGTACTTGCTCACACGTTGCGGACTTGCACCGATGCATCAAATAGGTCGAAGCAAAGGCATGAGTGAGGCCGACTTTAGTTTGAGAAACTCGACTCAGGATACACTAATCTACATTAGACTACCACCCGGTATCATTTGACGACCAGACCAGCATCAGTCATGATGAGTCCATGACTGCATTTCTCGTTATATCGATCTTTTTGTTTGTTATGTTTCTCTGCTATGTGAATACGGTTTCTTGTGAATTGTTAATGAGATCCAGAGCTTGTGCAAACTCATTGGAAGGAGCTTCCATGGCGTACTGAGTGTACTGTCGGTGACTGCTTCCGAAACACGCGTCGAGGTCACGCCTACAATTGCCTCGTGTTCAGGGACACACCTACCCAAAGCACACAGGGCTATAGTAGGTTTCAGCCGGTTGCGCGCAGACTTACTTGCGGGCACAAACTCTAAATGCATTGAATATGTTTCGTCGTATGGTGACGTCTCTGCACAACAAGCTTGACATCTCGTGACGAGAGTACAGATCGAGGACGACCTTTTGATACTACGATCGCGGTGTGAGTACCTGGCCAGTCTGCGCCAGCAGACCGCACTCGAACACCAGGAAGATGTGCTTTTTCCTCTACCGATACGACTAGGATAATCACGTCTTATTGGAACAACAAGAGACGCATCGGAATAGATCGGGGCAGCAGGGGTAGGAACATGCATCTCCTTCTGTTGCCATCTACGAGCGGAGCCTTAGTTCAACTAATTAAGACTATAATCAGATTACGGAATTGCGCTCAAGTGACGAAAAACACAGCACATAGTATGTCCACGCACTGCGCACACTGAAGGAAACACGCAAGCAAGAAAGTGCCACAAAATCCAAGCGGGTGCTGCAGACGCTCATCCCGCGAACATGTTCACAATGAGGCCTGTTTGCATGGAGCTTAACACGAAGGAGTTCACACAGCTCATTTCTACCCGTGATCCTGCTGAAGATGGGGAAGATCGGATGTGGTACCGCCGGACACTACTGAATCCGAAGAAAAAGCGATAATGCCGTTTGGTCCACTGTGCTTGAGCTGATTCGTTCTGTTCCACCATCTCAAGTGTCGACTAATTTACAGTTGCAATGTCTCAGACCTTAGTTTAGTCGTAAACGCTCTTAGGCTCCGAAGATGCTCTTTTAGACAGGTTGCTGGCGACGGCTGTGCCGCGTTGGTGTCGTTCTTCTCTATGTTCGGGCTCATAACATGTAGAAAAGTAAGAGTAAAGTAGAATAAATGACGTGTACATTACTCTTTTCAGACGCGATTCGGTCCCTCGCTGGGGGCCTTGTCATTAGCTTTGTCAATTTACAAGGGAGGACCTCGTGAGCTCTAACTATCGAACGTCTACAAGACCCACAAAAGAATCGAGAAGACCTTAGAACAACCCGTGTATCCTGTCGTAGGTTGAAGCTCTGTCGTCGAAACCAAGTGCAACTTTCACATTGCGAAACTCTTCGTGAGACAACCAGATTTCACGATAGAAGGGGGAGCGAGAGACTGCGGGCAGTATAATCGCTTGATGGGTTGAACAAGCACGACTAGTATACCTGATTGGTGAGATAAATGTGTACTTGCTCACACGTTGCGGACTTGCACCGATGCATCAAATAGGTCGAAGCAAAGGCATGAGTGAGGCCGACTTTAGTTTGAGAAACTCGACTCAGGATACACTTGATCTACATTAGACTACCACCCGGTATCATTTGACGACCAGACCAGCTTCAGTCATGATGAGTCCATGACTGCATTTCTCGTTATACGGATCTTTTTGTTTGTTATGTTTCTCTGCTATGTGAATACGGTTTCTTGTGAATTGTTAATGAGATCCAGAACTTGTGCAAACTCATTGGAAGGAGCTTCCATCGCGTAATGAGTGTACTGTCGGTGACTGCTTCCGAAACACGCGTCGAGGTCACGCCTCTGTGCATACATACAATTGCCTCATGTTCGGGGACACACCTACCCAAAGCACACAGGGCTATGGTAGGTTTCAGCCGGTTGCTCGCAGACTTACTTGCGGGCACAAACTCTAAATGCATTGAATATGTTTCGTCGTACGGTGACGTCTCTGCACAACAAGCTTGACATCTCGTGACGAGAGTACAGATCGAGGACGACCTTTTGCTACTACGATCGCGGTGTGAGTACCTGGCCAGTCTGCGCCATCAGACCGCACTCGAACACCAGGAAGATGTGCTTTTTCCTCTACCGATACGACTAGGATAATCACGTCTTATTGGAACAACAAGAGACGCATCGGAATAGATCGGGGCAGCAGGGGTAGGAACATGCGTCTCCTTCTGTTGCCATCTACGAGCGGAGCCTTAGTTCAACTAATTAAGACTATAATCAGATTACGGAATTGCGCTCAAGTGACGAAAAACACAGCACATAGTATGTCCACGCACTGCGCACACTGAAGGAAGCACGAAAGCAAGAAAGTGCCACAAAATCCAAGCGGGTGCTGCAGACGCTCATCCCGCGAACATGTTCACAATGAGGCCTGTTTGCAAAGAGCTCAACACGAAGGAGTTCACACAGCTCATTTCTACCCGTGATCCTGCTGAGGATGGAGAAGATCGGATGTGGTACCGCCGAACACTACTGAATCCGAAGAAAAAGCGATAATGCCGTTTGGTCCACTGCGCTTGAGCTGATTCGTTTTGTTCCACCATCTCAAGTGTCGACTAATTTACAATTGCAATGTCTCAGACCTTAGTTTAGTCGTAAACGCTCTTAGGCTCCGAAGAGGCCCTTTTAGACAGGTTGCTGGCGGCGGCTGTGCCGCGTTGGTGTCGTTCTTCTCTATGTTCGGGCTCATAACATGTAGAAAAGTAAGAGTAAAGGAGAATAAATGACGTGTACATTACTCTTTTCAGACGCGATTCGGTCCCTCGCTGGGGGCCTTGTCATTAGCTTTGTCAATTTACAAGGGAGGACCTCGTGAGCTCTAACTATCGAACGTCTACAAGACCCACAAAAGAATCGAGAAGACCTTAGAACAACCCGTGTATCCTGTCGTAGGTTGAAGCTCTGGCGTCGAAACCAATTGCAACTTTCACTTTGCGAAACTCTTCGTGAGACAACCAGATTCCATGATAGAAGGGGGAGCGAGAGACTGCGGGCAGTATAATCGCTTGATGGGTTGAACAAGCACGACTAGTATACCTGATTGGTGAGATAAATGTGTACTTGCTCACACGTTGCGGACTTGCACCGATGCATCAAATAGGTCGAAGCAAAGGCATGAGCGAGGCCGACTTTAGTTTGAGAAACTCGACTCAGGATACACTTGATCTACATTAGACTACCACCCGGTATCATTTGACGACCAGACCAGCTTCAGTCATGATGAGTCCATGACTGCATTTCTCGTTATATGGATCTTTTTGTTTGTTATGTTTCTCTGCTATGTGAATACGGTTTCTTGTGAATGGTTAATGAGATCCAGAACTTGTGCAAACTCATGGGAAGGAGCTTCCATGGCGTACTGAGTGTACTGTCGGTGACTGCTTCCGAAACACGCGTCGAGGTCACGCCTCTGCTGCATGCATACAATTGCCTCATGTTCGAAGACACACCTACCCAAAGCACACAGGGCTATGGTAGGTTTCAGCCGGTTGCTCGCAGACTTACTTGCGGGCACAAACTCTAAATGCATTGAATATGTTTCGTCGTACGGTGACGTCTCTGCACAACAAGCTTGACATCTCGTGACGAGAGTACAGATCGAGGACGACCTTTTGCTACTACGATCGCGGTGTGAGTACCTGGCCAGTCTGCGCCATCAGACCGCACTCGAACACCAGGAAGATGTGCTTTTTCCTCTACCGATACGACTAGGATAATCACGTCTTATTGGAACAACAAGAGACGCATCGGAATAGATCGGGGCAGCAGGGGTAGGAACATGCGTCTTCTTCTGTTATTATCTACGAGCGGAGCCTTAGTTCAACTAATTAAGACTATAATCAGATTACGGAATTGCGCTCAAGTGACGAAAAACACAGCACATAGTATGTCCACGCACTGCGCACACTGAAGGAAGCACGAAAGCAAGAAAGTGCCACAAAATCCAAGCGGGTGCTGCAGACGCTCATCCCGCGAACATGTTCACAATGAGGCCTGTTTGCAAAGAGCTCAACACGAAGGAGTTCACACAGCTCATTTCTACTCGTGGTCCTGCTGAGGATGGAGAAGATCGGATGTGGTACCGCCGAACACTACTGAATCCGAAGAAAAAGCGATAATGCCGTTTGGTCCACTGCGCTTGAGCTGATTCGTTCTGTTCCACCATCTCAAGTGTCGACTAATTTACAATTGCAATGTCTCAGACCTTAGTTTAGTGGTAAACGCTCGCAGGCTCCGAAGAGGCCCTTTTAGACAGGTTGCTGGCGGCGGCTGTGCCGCGTTGGTGTCGTTCTTCTCTATGTTCGGGCTCATAACATGTAGAAAAGTAAGAGTAAAGGAGAATAAATGACGTGTACATTACTCTTTTCAGACGCGATTCGGTCCCTCGCCGGGGGCCTTGTCATTAGCTTTGTCAATTTACAAGGGAGGACCTCGTGAGCTCTAACTATCGAACGTCTACAAGACCCACAAAAGAATCGAGAAGACCTTAGAACAACCCGTGTATCCTGTCTAGGCTGAAGCTCTTGCGTCGAAACCAAGTGCAACTTTCACTTTGCGAAACTCTTCGTGAGACAACCAGATTTCACGATAGAAGGGGGAGCGAGAGACTGCGGGCAGTATAATCGCTTGATCGGTTGAACAAGCACGACTAGTATACCTGATTGGTGAGATAAATGTGTACTTGCTCACACGTTGCAGACTTGCACCGATGCATCAAATGGGTCGAAGCAAAAGCATGAGCGAGGCCGACTTTAGTTTGAGAAACTCGACTCAGGATACACTTGATCTACATTAGACTACCACCCGGTATCATTTGACGACCAGACCAGCTTCAGTCATGATGAGTCCATGACTGCATTTCTCGTTATACGGATCTTTTTGTTTGTTATGTTTCTCTGCTATGTGAATACGGTTTCTTGTGAATTGTTAATGAGATCCAGAACTTGTGCAAACTCATGGGAAGGAGCTTCCATGGCGTAATGAGTGTACTGTCGGTGACTGCTTCCGAAACACGCGTCGAGGTCACGCCTCTGCTGCATGCATACAATTGCCTCATGTTCGAGGACACACCTACCCAAAGCACACAGGGCTATGGTAGGTTTCAGCCGGTTGCTCGCAGACTTACTTGCGGGCACAAACTCTAAATGCATTGAATATGTTTCGTCGTACGGTGACGTCTCTGCACAACAAGCTTGACATCTCGTGACGAGAGTACAGATCGAGGACGACATTTTGCTACTACGATTGCGGTGTGAGTACCTGGCCAGTCTGCGCCAGCAGACCGCACTCGAACACCAGGAAGATGTGCTTTTCCCTCTACCGATACGACTAGGATAATCACGTCTTATTGGAACAACAAGAGACGCATCGGAATAGATCGGGGCAGCAGGGGTAGGAACATGCGTCTTCTTCTGTTATTATCTACGAGCGGAGCCTTAGTTCAACTAATTAAGACTATAATCAGATTACGGAATTGCGCTCAAGTGACGAAAAACACAGCACATAGTATGTCCACGCACTGCGCACACTGAAGGAAGCACGAAAGCAAAAAGGTGCCACAAAATCCAAGCGGGTGCTGCAGACGCTCATCCCGCGAACATGTTCACAATGAGGCCTGTTTGCAAAGAGCTCAACACGAAGGAGTTCACACAGCTCATTTCTACTCGTGGTCCTGCTGAGGATGGAGAAGATCGGATGTGGTACCGCCGAACACTACTGAATCCGAAGAAAAAGCGATAATGCCGTTTGGTCCACTGCGCTTGAGCTGATTCGTTCTGTTCCACCATCTCAAGTGTCGACTAATTTACAATTGCAATGTCTCAGACCTTAGTTTAGTGGTAAGCGTTCGCAGGCTCCGAAGAGGCCATTTTAGACAGGTTGCTGGCGGCGGCTGTGCCGCGTTGGTGTCGTTCTTCTCTATGTTCGGGCTCATAACATGTGGAAAAGTAAGAGTAAAGTAGAATAAATGACGTGTACATTACTCTTTTCAGACGCGATTCGGTCCCTCGCCGGGGGCCTTGTCATCAGCTTTGTCAATTTACAAGGGAGGACCTCGTGAGCTCTAACTATCGAACGTCTACAAGACCCACAAAAGAATCGAGAAGACCTTAGAACAACCCGTGTATCCTGTCGTAGGTTGAAGCTCTTGCGTCGAAACCAAGTGCAACTTTCACTTTGCGAAACTCTTCGTGAGACAACCAGATTCCATGATAGAAGGAGGAGCGAGAGACTGCGGGCAGTATAATCGCTTGATGGGTTGAAAAAGCACGACTAGTATACCTGATTGGTGATAAATGTGTACTTGCTCACACGTTGCAGACTTGCAACGATGCATCAAATGGGTCGAAGCAAAAGCATGAGCGAGGCCGACTTTAGTTTGAGAAACTCGACTCAGGATACACTTGATCTACATTAGACTACCACCCGGTATCATTTGACGACCAAACCAGCTTCAGTCATGATGAGTCCATGACTGCATTTCTCGTTATACGGATCTTTTTGTTTGTTATGTTTCTCTGCTATGTGAATACGGTTTCTTGTGAATTGTTAATGAGATCCAGAACTTGTGCAAACTCATGGGAAGGAGCTTCCATGGCGTACTGAGTGTACTGTCGGTGACTGCTTCCGAAACACGCGTCGAGGTCACGCCTCTGCTGCATGCATACAATTGCCTCATGTTCGAAGACACACCTACCCAAAGCACACAGGGCTATGGTAGGTTTCAGCCGGTTGCTCGCAGACTTACTTGCGGGCACAAACTCTAAATGCATTGAATATGTTTCGTCGTACGGTGACGTCTCTGCACAACAAGCTTGACATCCCGTGACGAGAGTACAGATCGAGGACGACATTTTGCTACTACGATTGCGGTGTGAGTACCTGGCCAGTCTGCGCCAGCAGACCGCACTCGAACACCAGGAAGATGTGCTTTTTCCTCTACCGATACGACTAGGATAATCACGTCTTATTGGAACAACAAGAGACGCATCGGAATAGATCGGGGCAGCAGGGGTAGGAACATGCGTCTTCTTCTGTTATTATCTACGAGCGGAGCCTTAGTTCAACTAATTAAGACTATAATCAGATTACGGAATTGCGCTCAAGTGACGAAAAACACAGCACATAGTATGTCCACGCACTGCGCACACTGAAGGAAGCACGAAAGCAAAAAGGTGCCACAAAATCCAAGCGGGTGCTGCAGACGCTCATCCCGCGAACATGTTCACAATGAGGCCTGTTTGCAAAGAGCTCAACACGAAGGAGTTCACACAGCTCATTTCTACTCGTGGTCCTGCTGAGGATGGAGAAGATCGGATGTGGTACCGCCGAACACTACTGAATCCGAAGAAAAAGCGATAATGCCGTTTGGTCCACTGCGCTTGAGCTGATTCGTTCTGTTCCACCATCTCAAGTGTCGACTAATTTACAATTGCAATGTCTCAGACCTTAGTTTAGTGGTAAACGCTCGCAGGCTCCGAAGAGGCCCTTTTAGACAGGTTGCTGGCGGCGGCTGTGCCGCGTTGGTGTCGTTCTTCTCTATGTTCGGGCTCATAACATGTGGAAAAGTAAGAGTAAAGTAGAATAAATGACGTGTACATTACTCTTTTCAGACGCGATTCGGTCCCTCGCCGGGGTCCTTGTCATTAGCTTTGTCAATTTACAAGGGAGGACCTCGTGAGCTCTAACTATCGAACGTCTACAAGACCCACAAAAGAATCGAGAAGACCTAAGAACAACCCGTGTATCCTGTCGTAGGCTGAAGCTCTTGCGTCGAAACCAAGTGCAACTTTCACTTTGCGAAACTCTTCGTGAGACAACCAGATTCCATGATAGAAGGAGGAGCGAGAGACTGCGGGCAGTATAATCGCTTGATGGGTTGAACAAGCACGACTAGTATACCTGATTGGTGATAAATGTGTACTTGCTCACACGTTGCAGACTTGCAACGATGCATCAAATGGGTCGAAGCAAAAGCATGAGCGAGGCCGACTTTAGTTTGAGAAACTCGACTCAGGATACACTTGATCTACATTAGACTACCACCCGGTATCATTTGACGACCAAACCAGCTTCAGTCATGATGAGTCCATGACTGCATTTCTCGTTATACGGATCTTTTTGTTTGTTATGTTTCTCTGCTATGTGAATACGGTTTCTTGTGAATTGTTAATGAGATCCAGAACTTGTGCAAACTCATGGGAAGGAGCTTCCATGGCGTACTGAGTGTACTGTCGGTGACTGCTTCCGAAACACGCGTCGAGGCCACGCCTCTGCTGCATGCATACAATTGCCTCATGTTCGAAGACACACCTACCCAAAGCACACAGGGCTATGGTAGGTTTCAGCCGGTTGCGCGCAGACTTACTTGCGGGCACAAACTCTAAATGCATTGAATATGTTTCGTCGTACGGTGACGTCTCTGCACAACAAGCTTGACATCCCGTGACGAGAGTACAGATCGAGGACGACATTTTGCTACTACGATTGCGGTGTGAGTACCTGGCCAGTCTGCGCCAGCAGACCGCACTCGAACACCAGGAAGATGTGCTTTTTCCTCTACCGATACGACTAGGATAATCACGTCTTATTGGAACAACAAGAGACGCATCGGAATAGATCGGGGCAGCAGGGGTAGGAACATGCGTCTTCTTGTGTTATTATCTACGAGCGGAGCCTTAGTTCAACTAATTAAGACTATAATCAGATTACGGAATTAGTTCGCCTAATTAAGACTATAATCAGATTACGGAATTGCGCTCAAGTGACGAAAAACACAGCACATAGTATGTCCACGCACTGCGCACACTGAAGGAAGCGCGAAAGCAAAAAGGTGCCACAAAATCCAAGCGGGTGCTGCAGACGATCATCCCGCGAACATGTTCACAATGAGGCCTGTTTGCAAAGAGCTCAACACGAAGGAGTTCACACAGCTCATTTCTACTCGTGGTCCTGCTGAGGATGGAGAAGATCGGATGTGGTACCGCCGAACACTACTGAATCCAAAGAAAAAGCGATAATGCCGTTTGGTCCACTGCGCTTGAGCTGATTCGTTCTGTTCCACCATCTCAAGTGTCGACTAATTTACAGTTGCAATGTCTCAGACCTTAGTTTAGTCGTAAACGCTCTTAGGCTCCGAAGATGCCCTTTCAGAGAGGTTGCTGGCGGCGGCTGTGCCGCGTTGGTGTCGTTCTTCTCTATGTTCGGGCTCATAACATGTAGAAAAGTAAGAGTAAAGGAGAATAAATGACGTGTACATTACTATTTTCAGACGCGATTCGGTCCCTCGCTGGGGGCCTTGTCATTAGCTTTGTCAATTTACAAGGGAGGACCTCGTGAGCTCTAACTATCGAACGTCTACAAGACCCACAAAAGAATCGAGAAGACCTTAGAACAACCCGTGTATCCTGTCGTAGGTTGAAGCTCTTGCGTCGAAACCAAGTGCAACTTGCACTTTTCAGTAGCTTGCCTCTGATTTTGACCCCGTCGTCGCACGAAGCAAAAATCTGCAATAGTTTTTTGTTCGTTACATCGCACTTAGTTCCTTTTAAACCAATGGTGTTCCTATTTGTACGTAAATTGCGATTGTCTTCATTTCGATATGCGAGGCTTTAACGTCACGCAGAAAATTAACGGGTGGAGATTAGTCGTCTGTTTCTGTCCATGTGTTAGCCTTAATTATTGTTACACCATTTCATATATGTTTTGCTTCAGCGTGTTCCAGCACGGTAAGAATGAAGTTCAATGGTATGTCAAATGTTAAGCGTTTCGTGTTTAGCGTGGGTAACGAGTTAATGCCCTCAGTGAGCGCCACACCGCAACGACTCATTTACATCATTTCTCATAATCCAAATCACGATAGAGTAACGAAATAGTTCTACTAAGCAATTACTTACCGCTGACGAAGCCGTCGCCAACCAAGGCACATTTTATCTTATTTCTTCGCTTCTAACTTGTAGTACACTTGCAGTACCAAGTATATCAGTGACAAACGTCTTGGTTCAAGCGAATGGACGGATACAAAGTTATTCTTCTGCATTGATGACTTAAAAGCAGCGACGCAGAAACAGAGGTTTCAGGGTCGATGGCGGTCTGCAAAATTCTATACCTTGTTGCCAGCAATCTGTACGACATGTTACCATTCAGGGGATTTCTGACAGCTGTATACCTGGTGCTGGAAGGGTTTTTCGAGTTATTATAGATCCTCTATCTTTACCAGCTTCTGTCTCTGCTTTATATATTGATTTGGTTTTGGTCATGACAATGGCAGCATTTTTTACGGGCAATTTCGCTCTGCACGCTTTTTGGATGAACAGGACAATCGAATTGATGTGCTGTCTTTATCTAAAGACAATTTCGGATGCTGTAAAATTGGAACTGAGTGTAATGAGTAAGGATGAGAATTGTATCGTCAAACAATATGCTTATCGTTGTAATGACTTTGCGATTTATATAAACACTAACATGCACGCTGGTACATTATTATTAGATAAATAGTTCGTCTTGGTTACGGCATTGTTCGAAGTTATTTGAGACGTCTTTAATTTGTCGGTGTTGCTTTCTTTCAATGGACTAAGTTACTAGTTATCACATGACGAAGTTGCACGTGGCACCTTTAGCAACGCTAAAATTTGCGAAAGTTCAACGGCTTGGTCGTTTTCACTATTGTTGTTTAATTTTGCGTTCAATGTGTGGATTTAGTACTTCATGAAGCTTGTTCTACGCGACTTGCAACATTAAAATGTATGTTTAACTTCTGCATGTATCTTTACATGGAGTGGTCGCTCGCTGGCTTCATCGTGTTTCTTGCCGCTCTTATGTTCGTGGACACTTCAGTCGACTCGACGCCTCAAGCATGACTTCGAGTGGGAGTGGATACAACTAATGGTCTGGCCTATGCAGAACTTTACTTGAAAACTACCGTGACATTGTTAGTTTCGCTGACCGAAAACAGATCGCAATTTGCGTACGCTGTGCAGGCATGTGGAAAGAGCTGTTGTTTAACTGATATTTTCTAATATTTGCAACTGATTTGTCGTGTGAATCTGCACCTTATTTATCGAAGACCTATGTTCTAGATCTCGATCGGACACGTAAGACATAAACCACAATCGATAACGACAACGATTGTGCCCATGCGGAATAATTTGAAGTTAAGTCACAATATTTACGTGATGCTCTTATCCCCACGTATCTCACTTGCTTCATTGGCAGTTTATGCATTTGTTTGGACGCGCAAGAGGCTGTGAAGGAAATATGGTCGGTGGCAGTGGCATATTCTTTAGCGGGGGTTGCTTTTAAGTTTTGCTCATTTGGATTCTCGACTGCGCTTGCAGTTTTCACTACACTTATGTGATCAAACAACGTAGCCTGATCCAATTTTTTTGCATAAGGTCACAAACTGATGAATTTAATCTAGATGTAGGCTTGTACCGGATTAATTAATGCAGGTCACACATAAAAGTGCGAATATAGGTCAGACATAAAAGTGCAAATATACGAAGTTGATATAATGACACATATCTATTATGCTGCTCACCCTCTGGCAATGCTTGAGTGCTGTGACATACCCATCTTTCGAACCACCTGTTGTGGACAGCTTTAAGAGGTTGTCAAAGAGCCATTATAATTACTTTAATGTAAATTGTAAAGGTACTTTATTAAGTAGTGACGAAACCTAAGTAAGTTAACATGCATATTTATGACGACTATCTGCATACACATCAACAGTCCAATGTTTGATACAGCGTTGAGAGAATCAAGAACTAAATTGAAATGCGTAATATGCTCATTCTGTCGCAATTCTATCTGTGAATTAGGCTATTCTTGTGCTACTTGACGACATTCCCTTGTGCTGGGCCTCGGATGTCACAGCGTTCACATCTTTGAGCTCGTCTAAAATGAGCATTATCCTCTACATGCTCAGCGTGAGATATATTGCTGCGGGTGGAATATGTTGGTCAGTGGCATGTCCCAAAGAGCACATGATCACGTATGGAGGAATCTGGAGCAGCGATAGCTTGATTGTGTGTCCTTTGCTGATGTCTGTCAGCATTCGTACATCTTTCACAACATTTGTTTTACACAACATTGTCACAGACAACACTGCATATGGTCGGCTTGGTGTCAGCTCTTCATGTTGAAGGTAGGGCTACTCAAATGCTGGCCGAAATTTTTATTGTCACCAGCTATTGTAACATGATCATATTATGACACAAGATGGACCATTTTACGTGTCATCAGATCTTGACAGGGTCCTCGGTCAAGTATTCGAAGAAATTGACGATGATCTGCCAGTACACTTGCAACCTGCAGTCTTGCCCATTATTCTCTCAAAAAAAGTTTCTAGATGCGTCTAGAAGATGGCGAGTTCTCTTGATTTTTGATGGTTGAGAATGGAAAGTCAGCCGTGGTTAGCCAAACCAACAGCCGTGTTTATCGAACCAAGATCAATTAGGGGGAACAACAATCTTTAAGTTGCTGAACTATTAATATCATGATGACTAACATAGTTGAGCTTACCTACGGATCCATTCGACCACTTCTTGGTAGTCGCATATGCATCATCGACACAAGACATTGTCACAGGAGCGTAATGTAGAATAATACGCAAGTAGCAGGTTGCGAACATTTTTGTGAAAATAAGCCATGTATCCTCCAGATACCACATTACATGAGCTGATAATTAACCATCATTGTAATCAATTAAAGGTCATACTCTGCCATTGTTTGAGCTGTATTAGGTCGATCCATGCACGCTGTTTAATTTATTAAATGCCCACGCGGTTTTAGATTACCTTTGCATCTTGGCTATAATGTTCTTGTTTGTGTGCTATCTACAAAGCAGTGTCCTCGCAAAAAAAAGGGAGAAACCAAGCACGTTTGTTAATGCCATCTCGCGATCAACAACATTTTTTTCGGTGTAGGAATGTAGAACATTCCAAGTACCCGCCTCAGGTTCTGCATCGTACAAATATAGTCGTCCTCTGCCTTATTTCAGAATGTAGATCTGAGCAAAAGTGTAGCTGTTGTTGGTCACAGTGACGCCTACAGTGTGTAGTTGCAGAAGTTTAAATCGGTTGGTCTTGTAAGCGGCGTCAGCACAAATACCCGGCTTGCACTGCATTAGGCAGTGGTTTTACTTGCGAAGAGATAAAAGATGAATAAGTGGATATGCTGCCATTTGTAAAATTAATAGCAGCTCAACCACTCATTCATCGTTTCAGTAAAAAATTGCGTAGTAGGGCGCATTTTGATTTTAGTTTTTCGTTGTTCTCCTCCACAATCTCAACTAAATATGCAAGCAATGACCGCCCTCCTAGAAACCTGCAACGTTCATGTGCTCGAGTGTTATATCCACCGCGTACAATGGAACCCTTAAAACTAGATTGACGAAGGAATGCAATTATGATACCGGCGCTGATGCCTTCACACAGACTTGCAATCGCTGATTGGCCATGTTCTTCCGTTAGTAGACGTCCACGTGGATGCGCCTTGCTGTCTTAAAGGAATAATAGTTACGCTTTTAATGGGTAACTGTAACTAGCCACTGATCCGGTAGTTCTTGACGTTGCATCTGCATGATCGTGGCTAAGAAGGAGCAGCCAGTGGAGCGGCGGGATACCAAGCGCTGACGAAGAGGCGCTAGACCTGAATTCGCAACAGAAAAAGGCCGCTAATTTGTTGCACAAGCATTAAAAATTCACTTCTTGTACATCACCGTCCTTGCGGCTGCCCACATTTTGTTGACGCGGTATTATTTTAACATAGTCTCCCGTTAACATAAGCTTGCAATGTGCTTGACCGGCTTCTTCCACAGAAAAATAGTGTCGAGTGGTCCGGTTCGATCTCCCCATGTAATTTTTTTGGATTTGGAGGGAGGCCAGAGGTACGATAGAGCATAGTAAATTATTCCAAATCAATGAAACCTGTTTTAAAATGTACAACGATACAAGTCTACAATTAAGAGTCATTAAAATGCGACTACTCGTTCGACGTACAAGGTGAAAGCGAAATAGCGAGAGCCGAAGGCTTACTATCGGCTCATAGAAAAGATTGAACGACGATCTTTTTATCAATTGATTGAGAAAAATGAAAGAGAAATGTCAACAACAAATTTAAAAAATCTTAATGTAAATATGCGATGGAAACTCCAACATAATTATACTTTCCATCATAGTTTCTCACTGACTGAGGCTCAAATCAATCTGTTCAAACAGACTGCTAATAATTTTTATTTTAAATTTCACGAATGGAAAATTACGTCGCTTATTTTAAAAATAATCCGTGAAATTGTTGAATTGAAAAAATGGCAAAACTTTACCAAACGCTACGTGGATGCATTTCCATGTCAAATAAACGTGATTCAACCCAAATAGTTTTTATCTAAATTACTCAAGCACGACTAATGTAAAATTGATCAAAACTCTATCATCACTCGCGGTACCTTTATTCGATGAAATGCACTTGGATTCGTGTATGTTCAAGCCGAAAGAGGTTAGTTAGCAAACTAAAGCACAATACATAATCTTAATCCAACGAGAACTTACTTATTTATAAATCATTTGATTTGATCAGTTAATTAGAGAGGAAGTGCGATCCGCTTGGTCGAACGGAGTTTAGTGCATTTGTTTACTAATGACTAAAATGTGAGAAAATAAGTGGTATGTCTGTTTGAAATGCTGAATGTTTACGCGAGTTTTCGTTTCCTTACAAAATATATTCCCCAATATTTTAGGTTGTAATTAAGTAGTTTTTAAGTCATGTTACCAAAGTAAAGTAATGACTTCTGTTGTTAGAGTCAGCTTTTTAAATTTGGTATGTAGCTCACACAAGCTGACTCTATTTTTTTAATCTTTTAATTTGACAATCGAAAACAGATAATGTTTCGACAGTCTTTCGTCTTCACTTAGTTTTCTGAAAAAAACTCAGTTTAACACAACAATACATGATTGAATATATTATAAGGCATATTATAGGGCAAGATGTCGCTGTCACTTTCTTATGGGGAATCTCTCAACTGCTTCTGCCTTCTTGTCCGTCGCTTGCACATTTACACAAATATACGTTAAAAAAGGAAATTGTACCCATTCTAATAAAACTCAATTTCTGCTCCTCCGAACATGCATGTTTTTGCTCAAACCAGCTTTTCATTTATTCGTCGTTTAAAGCCATTTCTTATTTTTTTTCTTACGCTTAGACTGAGACTACGTGGTCATTTTCTATCGTTTTTTACATTTTGCTCACTAATGCTTGCTACTTACTTGGCCGTGACTCAGCTATCGTTATGCGGTGTAGAGGAACACGTTCGGGCGCGTTGTTTTTAAAGCAATGACATATACGACAACGTCGGACAACGATAGTTGGCTCAAAAGAAAGCTCTACATGCGCAGACTTTAAAAAACACTCGCTGCGCTGATCCAACGGGTAATCGATTTTGTATTCTGACCGTCGACCGCATACTTGTATTTTTTCTGGGTAATTTACCTCTGTCGCACTCTAAAAATAAAGGCCAACAGATTGTATAAAGCAACTGTCTCAGGTAAATTTGTATTTGATTACCCTAGTTAGTGAACGGGTTATCGAACGGGATTTACTTCCAAGTGCTGGTAGCAAACGAGTCAATTCCGTCGCCTAATTTATTCGGGAGTCGTAAAAAAGACAGGAATACGTATTGATTACGCGATTAACCCTATCGTCACGCGCTTTATCCAAATCTGTAGTTTTAAGGGGCTTTTATCGAAGCAAAGAATTTCCCGCTAGATACATGCAATGAACTTCTTCTTACCTCAGTAACAATAGGAGTATGGCCGAGAATGTGTTAAAGTAGCGTTGACCCTCTTCATTGTAATTTATCGCGTTTTCCTAGCTTCCTCCTGAAAAAGCACAAAAAATCGGCCGTGTTGGCAACCTTGCACTTTACAAAGCTTGTTGGCTATAATTGCGCAAGAGCTTCTTTTGTTATAACCTTGTGATTGAGTTCCACCCGTCCCCGTGACCACGTGCTCACGCGCCTTTTACAGCTTCTTCTTTTGTATTTCTACATAAGATAGGGGGGGGCTAGGTCTAGAGCTCTCTCTTTGATATAAATTGTTTAGTCCATAGAGCTGAATTAAGTTACAGATTGCTGTACAACAGCAGCAGTCACTGAAGAAAAATTATGATGATGTAAATGTCTCACTTTACCCCGTAGTATACTCATGCAACGCGATCAGCCTTTGCTAATGAGTGTCTACCCTTTGCTAATATGCAAATATTTACCTATGATCGGTTTTAAGTCTATCGCGTACGTGGGTCACGATAGTGACTTATTTTTAAGAGTAAAGTTGGATGTACTTATATGACTATACGGAGAAGACAGGCTATATCGCACTTATTAAGTGCGAGGTACGCCTAGCCGCGTTATTGCGAACCCGAAGGGTGAAGCTATTAGTGATTGTGCGCAAGGCGGATGACGATATTTTTATATCGTACTTATATCTGTGTGTGCCTTTGTGTCTGTAGGTAAACAACGCGGCTAATCGTATCTTAGACGTAGTAAGTGAGATCCATCCTGTCTCCATCATAGGTATATGTAAAGTCACTTTTAGACAAATCAACATTGTGACGCACGCTTGTGTTTGAATTTAAATTGACCAATAGTGAATATGATTAATTTGGCAAATGCTCGACATTCATGCGCATAGGCCGATCGCGTTGCATAAGTACACTGTATTGATATAATACCGACACTAACAGCATCAAACTCATTCTTCAGTGACTGCTTGTAACAGGACACCGGTCGCTTGTGTCGTCATAGAACAATCTACGTACACTGAACACAGAGTAAGGCGGTGCCTCAATACTTCACGAACACGTATCGTGTAGAGGAAGGTTTATATACGAAATGAGGTTAAAAGTAGAACCGTATTTGGCATAGTATAGATTCCATAAAAATAACAAATATTATTCAGTCTTCTGTAGCTATATCTGATACAAAATGTATTGAAATTATCTGCTCACCCCTCATTGCGTTCTTTTGTCGTGGAAAGGCTTTGTTGGTTGATAGCATTAACCAAAATCAACCAATAAGCAGTGTATTACTTCTGTATCACAAAATTACTTGTTAAGCTAACATTGCAAGAGTATGATGTCTGTCCTGACATAATATCTAAACTTAATATTTACCTATTGGAAGTTATCATGAAAATTGAGGCGCCCCGTTACGCTGCTGCTGTGTAGTTGTTGCAACTTGATTCAGTTTTAATTGGATAACTTACATCAAAGATTGACCTCCAGATCTTGCTCCCCTATCTTTTGCAAACAGACACAAGATGAACAGACAGGCACACACAGATAAGTACGATTTAACTAAGGTTCGCCAATCAGCTTGAGCAAAGTCACTATTGTTTCATACTTTGGGCTCGCAACAATTTAAAAAGCTCGGCATCACCCTGTGCAGACTCACGAATAGCTTCATCCTTCGGCTTGCAAAATTTATCTCGGCAAATAAAATACACGTTTTGGGGAACAGCAAATGAGTGATACTCAAATTTGGGCAATTGTTGTATATTTGGGTAAAACTGCAGGCAATGAGCAAGAAGGTAGCGGCGATCGAGTGATTCCCTTCTTTTTGTGCAAAACAGTTCAGTTTTTAATGACAGAAATTGACGTTTAGATACAGCTGATATTGATATCGCTCTCTCTATACACGCCTCATAATTCGCCACTTTTGTATTGTAATTTCAGACTGAGTGAGCTTTACTAGAAAACTGAGTCAAGATCAACGCTTCCCTGCATTTTCTACATTCTAATCTGAATAGCACAATTTAATCAAAATAATATTCAATTAATCTTAGGCATTGTTAAATACATCCCACTTTTTACTAAATACACCCCATTCACCATACCCATAGTACACCAAAATGTGGTATGTACGACGAGTACCGCGCCCACCTACCTATGTACGACCACTTTCGCACAACAAACTACGTCTGTCGTACAAATGGTGAGTGCTTTATCAGTCAATCTCGTATCTGCGAAATGACCATTGCATCAGTCAAAAAGCAGCTTTGAGCACGCAAACCGCCCCTCAGCCCGTCACGAGCTATAGTTACAGTAGCAGAATAAATATATGGATATTAGTAAGTACAAGTGAACAAAAGCACGAAGAAAAATAAACTGTCGCGCATGTTAAGCATCTTGTAGGGTGAACAATACGGCCTCTTCGTATGTTTTTCTAGGAATCCATATATATTAATTACATAGCTCGTTTCAAGGCTAAAAAGGGGGAAAGAACGATAACAAGATATGTGATAAGGCATCTGGTGGTTAGAGACCTTACTCACTAGATCGGATGATGGATATCGGTTACGTGTCGTGCTGCTGGACAGTCACTTTGTTTTTGATCGACATTGACCTGGTCCTTACGCAGATACAGGATAAACTCGATAAGTAATACGTATGGCTGTAAAATATGATTCATCGTTCTTGGATTTAGATTTGCTGCAACGTATGTATCCGACTACGCTCGGCGGTGCGTGAACCATTGTTTCATTTTTGTGCCTTTCTCGACTGAAATATGGCTGTCGCTATTTATTGAAAACCAAATAGCAATCCAGATGTATCCGACATGTAGTGACGAGTGCTTCATGTTCGTTAGTCGATTCGTTTACAGAAGCAAAGAGCACCAATCGTCTATCGCGGGCTAAAAGAAGTTTGCATGGCAAGCCACTTGCCATTTGTACGACAGATGCAGATTGTTGTGCGAAAGTGGTCGTACAGAGGTAGGTAAGGCGCGATATTCGTCGTACAAACCATATTGTGGTGTGGTATAGGTGTGGTGAATGGGGTGTATTTAGTAAAAAGTGGGTGCATTTAACAATACCCTAAGTTTTGGATGTTATTTCTCTTGCGCGGAATGTATCTGAATCAAGGTGATCTACGCCAACAGTGGAGGTGATCTACACAAACGTTGACGATGGTCAACACCGACAACACCTCGGATGCTTTTGCTCAAACGGACGACTAGCTTCGCGACAAAGACCTCGCACAATGGGATTATCTCAACGCTCACCTATCCAATAGCACTTACGTGGGTGGGGTAAAAACTCGTAACCGCAGCACTGAATTCTTCCTCACAAATTTCATAGTCAGTAGATTGCCTCTTGGTGACCATCTCATGAGCACCAGAAGCTTTTGCTTGGTGCCTCTGCAGAAATAACATGAGAGGCCCCCGACTGATCCAATGTAGTCCAGGGCTGCTGTTGCAGTCACCAAAATTGCTAGTCTTCGATGACGATGTTGGTGCTGCTGCACTCGACTTCGCTCGATGTTCACAAGGGCGTGCACTGCACTTTACCTGACAGTACAATGTTACGCACTGCCAGACGAGCTCTTTTATCCGAGACTTTAGGACCGAAGATGTACCCACCGAGCGTCATCGTCACAGCGAATCCATCTATATCTAGCTAGACCATAATGGAGATCGTGAGGAAAGATGCTCGCTCCTCCGCTGTTGCTGTATAGCTCTAACTTCGTAATGTCGTGTTATCGGTGCAGCCTTAACTGCGCATCAACACGTTCAAACATCTCGGTCTTGACGCATTGTCTGTGCTGTGTGTGACACTTGTTGCCATAAAATGCTCAATCACTCGACAGCCTGTCCTTACAATCAGATCTCAACGTCAAACCAAGGGACATCATGTCGTACCGGTCATCCACAATACTGTGCAGAAGCACATATCGTTCACGACGCGAGTCCTTGGACTCAGGTGTCAGAGCTAGCACCTCTTCCATTGTAAATTTGAGCTGCTTTCGGTATCGTGGATGCTTAGCGCACATTGCGTCAATACCACTACGTCCCACTTCCATCAATGCTGACGACATCTCTCGTACCAGTGAAAACGGCAAGTCTATCGACAGCACTTTCATGGCTTTGTCACCACGAGCTGAGAAGCTAGCCGAGATCCATTTCGATACACGACGCGTAACCTTCTGCGTGTCGAGCTGGTAATTTCGGTAGTTTCTGTCCCTCGATTGATACTTCGCGTCAACCAACTTTACATCGAAGATGGGCTGTAAGACGCTGCTCGTCCGTGCGTAGGTTCCGCCGCCGCCGCTAGGGCTGCTGCAAAAAGTTTCTCCAAAATAGCTGTTTCCACGGCCACCAGCTGCAGTGTCACCATATGAGCCTTTGCCAAAGTTTGCTTGGAGCTCAGTCATGAGCTCCGGTAACGAAGCCATATCTGTCACTACGTCTGCCTCAGAATGGCTTTTCACCGTGCGGATCTTCACCTGCTGCTTCTCTCTCATCATGTGTTTTTGCACAATTACCATCCAGTGCACATTGTGTTGAGCGCAGTAGTCTTCCAGGTCTTCGAGATGCAACAGCTCGGGGTGAAGGTACTCTGCACCAATGCCGTATCCCCACAGCAGCATCGCGACCTGCATACGAAACAACATCGTGTCGGATGCCTTCCCTGCCGAACAAATCAAAACTTTGCGGCTACCCGGTATGAAGTCGAAGGTTGACGATTTCGATTCCAGCACAGCAGGCCCCATGGACTCAGCTAGCAGTGACACAATCTTGTCGATAGCGAAACGGACGCCCATTGCAGCAACTTGCGAAGCATTTGCGTAAGCCGTTGTGAGCTTGAAGCGCGATACTAGGGCGTCATAGCGTCCACCCTCAGCAATGATTGTCTGATTGTCCGTGGTGGCAACAAAGTACGAGGCGGTCATATGACTAGCATGGCCACCACCATGTGCGGCTTCCTCAAGCAAAACTGCCTGAAATATGAATCCTGACGTATAGCGTTCGGGACGTGGGCTCAACCCCAGATCTAATCGCACGCATGCTGGACTCGAATGCTGAAGGTATTGCATACCTTGCAATAACAAGCGGAGGGACGCAATGCCTTCACTCACGTCGTGTATAGCTCGTCGTAGCTGGGAGTCACGCTTTTGAATCCGCCTTCGATCTACGGAAGATGCAGAACCAGCGTCACTATCTGCTGCCATCGCTGAGTCACCTCTCGTCAATGCTCGATTCTCAGCAAACAGCTTCTGCGCCTCTAACCCAATAATAGTGAGCGACGCTAGACAGTCTTCCGGTAACAGGAAGAATGGTTTGAGTGCGTCAATAGAGCTTGCTGGTGCCCCGTAGTGCGCCATTCGCTTTGTAACGAATTTCCAACGGCCAGGCTTCAAACTCGGAGCTTGAGTGGAAGACGGACCAGCATGCACGGAAAAAGAAACCTCGTGGGAAAGTAGCCGCAGCACCTCGCGACGGGCGGTGTTAGGAACACGACAAAGCTCAAGAACACCGCGCGTGATACGGGCGTCATTAAAGCGCAAGTAGTAAGAGCCGAGACAGCTGGGAAGTGCCTTGATCACGCTCGATACAACTTCTAATCCCTCCAGCTCCAAGAAGCCAAAAGCACCTCCATCATCCCAAATAACATCGAAATCAGACTCGGTGAACTCACGTGGGTGACTGCCGCCTATGCTTTTTCGATAAACTCGGTCAAACTGAAAGCATTTCAGACGCGAAACATTGTGCCGTGCCACAAAGCGGGCGAGTCTCTCAGTCAAATCAAACGGTAGTGATACGGACACACCGTTACCATCTAGCATCAGTGGTGCGTTAGGTGCGGTATTCGGCGTGATGTTACTAAAACTCTGCTCTGATGATCGTGGCATGAGCAATGGCGTCGATATTTCGACGGCCCCATGGCACTGGAAAACTTTCTGCTCAAACACGCAAGACGCACTGTTTAGACTCGCAACACAATTGCTACAGTAATCGAATGATAACGAACCTGTAGCAGGCTCCTGACGTATGTTTTTGTGCGTAAATATACCTCGTAGCTGCGCATTTTGACCGACTCCATGTGATCATAGGTATAGTCGACGTGATTGAGAGGTGCCTGTGACACCAGAGCTTCAATCAGCTGGCGAAAGCATTTGCCCTGTGGATTCGCGAGCGTTTTCAATGCCTCTCGCAGGTAGGATCCCTCAATCTCAATCTTTGCAGGCAATAATGGACTCACCATGAGCTCCTTTGCATCCGGCCGCCTCGATGGATCATGTTCGCAAAGCCATAGGATTATCTTTCTTACGTCATCAGACGCACAAAATACTTCTGGTAACTCGTGCCTTTCTCTTAGTCCAACAAGTGCCTGTGCTCGCTCCATCAGGGTCGTAAACGGCGGTGACCACATTTCGAAGAACATAATGCCGAGCGAGAATAGATCTGCTTTCTGATTATAGCGCTGTCCTTCTCTCTCTTGCTCAGGCGCCCGATAGAACGCAGTACCGACACCAGCGGTGATACTGCCGTCAATCACGTCCGCCGACATGGTCGTCATCAGGCTGCTATACTGCTGAACACTCGGTGGGCCATCGACTCTTGTGTCTTCCAATGTCTCTCGCTTGAGACGTCCATACAGCTCGGCAACAGATGATCCAGCGGACTGCGATAACATTGCGCCAGTAGCAGTTTCCCCGGACGATGAAGAGCCGCTGTTGCTGCCGTCGTCTTCTACTACCTTGGGAGGCCGAACGGCAAGACCAAAATCCCCTAGCTTTATAGTCCCCTCCGAGTCCAGAAAGACATTCGGCGGCTTAATATCGCGGTGAATAATTCCCTGACTGTGAATGTACACAAGTGCTTCCAAGATTTGTCGAAACATCGTCCAAATTCTGTCAGGATCCTTCCATAAGACTCCTTTGTCAATCACCTCCCGTAGAGCATTTCCCTCGCAGAACTCCATCTGTATAAACAGCTTCTCAAACTTCCTCTTTTTCACGAATTCAGGATTATTATAAAGCAGTGTCTCTCGATCAATTCCACCATCTTTATCTCTCATAAGGTCAATCTCGATTTCTGGAGCTTCTTCCAGCGCTTCCCACTCAGAATCACCATCAGGGTAGCCCTCGACCGCCGAATGCTGTGAAGAAGGCTGAAACAAGCGACTCTTACTACGAAAGATCCGGGAATCGTGACAAGACATTGAAGTCGCCCGTAGCCCTGTACTGCTGCCCATGGCGCCTAGCCAGTCGTCTTCGTCTTCATCTGTCGACGTCATTAGCTCCAGCCTGTCGTCGGCATCCGACGAGAAACTCGCTGCGCCACCCGGACTACCTCTTTCACCAACGACAAGGCTGCTCAACGAGTCTTCTCCGCCACTGAAGTCGCTATCCTCTGGACTAGAATTTCCTTCATCGTCAGAAGACATTCCATGCTCACCTTCTATCCATGCCTGGAAATAACGCACAATATGTCGGTGTTGCATTCGCGAAATCGTCTTCACTTCACGCAAAATCTTCTTCTTCATCGTCTTGTCGTTTGGGTCCACTTTAACCTTCTTCACCGCGTACAGCTGTCGGTCCAGCCGGTTGCGGACCTTCACCACTTCGCCACCTCCTCCACGTCCCAGCAACCCCAGCTCTTTAAAATCACCTAGATATCTGGAATGGTATCGTTCCGATGCCGCAATCGCGTCCGAGTCCGATGCATCGGAGTCCGACACACTAGAATTCCACTTGGAACTCGTCTCCGATTGCTGATCGTATACGTACGATGGACTTGCCACGTCGTCTCGACTTTTAGCACCATCGCTGCCACTCGCATGTTCATCCCAATCCTCAAATTGGTGTCTCCTTCGCCCTCGCCGCGTCTTCTTTTCCAAGGTCTCTCGCTTCTTCCGCTCGGCATCCAAAAGCGCTAATATGGCCTCATTTTTTGCTCGAATGTGTTCTTCTTGTTGTTGCAGCAGTGCGTCGTCTGTTAATTTCTTTTGCGCATCTCGATCCTGCTGTCGAGTGACCATCTGGTCAAAGAACGACGATTGGTCGGACAGACGATCCATGATAAAGTCCGTGGCAAACACCACGAGGTCGTACACGACCGGGTCACCGATTTTTTCCAGTGCATATTTCTCCATTTGGTCCGTCAAATTCTGCGTCTCACTGTCCGAGAGTCCGTGCTTCGCTTCCACCGTGACAACAGGCGGTTCTTTGATAGGATACAATCGCGTATAGTCAAAATGTAGCAGCACTTCTGACGTTGTCGCTGATCCCGACGTGGCCTCACATCGCAATCGAATAGTGAAAATATACGGATACAAAGGCGTCGCGCTCTGCATGATCAGATCGCTGTCATAAATGGACCGAAGGACCTCGAGCTCTTGGGTCTGCAGCTTTCGTGCTTCATCTAAAGTAACGGTATCATGAGTAGCAGGAGTAGTGTCGCATATCGCCGCAGCAGAAGCGTGAGCGTCTGGAAAGACACAGGAAAGAAAGTGAATAGTGTTGGACTATACGTGATACAAGTGAGAGAAGAAGAAGGAAAGGAAAGCCACGTCTGCTCAGCACTCTCTGCAGTTTGTACCTCTCTTCTTCGTCTTTTTGCGGCCCATGCACGGACAAAGGAGATGGTGTTAATTGGACACTCGAGTAAACAAAATGGGTTCAAAATGCACGAATGATGATGCAGCTGAAGTAACGGTAGTAATCCTGTCGCACTTGAAAAGTGGTGGACGAATAATACGTGGCCACGACTGGACGAAAAAAAAGGCTCAAGATCGACTGACGGCTGGTGCAAGTTACCAGCCACGACATTCAACGTCTTAATAAATCTTCGATCCGGGTTGCACCGCTATTACTTCTTGACGTCTGTTGCTATAAATGCCAAGTACGCCGTTGCTATTTGTAAGTGCACCTCGTACTCACAACGACTTGGTTGAAGTTCAAGAGCAATAAAGACAAGGACCTCTGACATGTAGCGACGCGCGGCGATCAAGTATCTTTTGACTCAGTCATTTAACAAGTATCATACATTCAGTCAAAAGAAGGAGCGCTTAAAAGCGACGTGGGGAGGAGCTAGGTGCATGCCATAATCGAAAGGATTATGCATCTGCACTCTTCCTTGTACAATGCATTCCCCTTGATACTGTTGCCAATCGCCAGCAAACCAGTCAATAGCAAACAAGTTGGCGTGACTTCTATCGCCAACCTTGTCACGGAATAGCGCTACATCAATTATAGGCTATGATTCCCGTCTTGCTACTACCGCGGTACGATCTCTGTCCCAAGCTCGCAAGTCGCCTCATGAGTAAAATATCGTCTTTTGTTGAACTATTTTCCCGACAAACGATAAAAAGTGTAACGGGGTAGCCCGTTACTTGATAATGACACCAAACGGTGCCAATAGGGATTTGTCCAGCATGACAATTCCCTGCCAATATTACCCGAGATGGGTAATATTGAAGGAATGGTATTCCCTTTTAGGATAATGTTCATGCGCTGCTCAAAGATCGGTTGATAAAGACCTATCAACCAAGACTACCACCAATCGCTGCTAGACACGCGTAGTGAGTGGTGAGCAGGTTGTCGTCATACGACAATGTAGATTAATATAGTCAGATAAAGACTAAAGTTATATTGATAGATTCACTATATTAATACAGTTCTCTTTTTACCCTTTATTTAAAACTAGCAGTTTGAGTAGATTGGCTTCCTCTGTACGTACTAGTGTACGTGAAGTTTCGTGGCACCCCACACAAATGTGCCCCGTTACACCTGGTAGCTAGTCAATGAGCACTATTGTCCACGACATGCTTCAAGTCTGCCTGTGAGACGTTTATACACGCAAGCACCACTATATTTGTTCGCCTGTGACAAATTATCTTGTGACTTTGTGTCAGGGCTGACAACACTAGAATTTTTTGCATGGTTTTTTTGTTATAAAACCGATGAGTTGAAAAACCTTAAAACTCTACAAAAAATGTTTATCCCGTGGCGCATCCGTGGCGCAGCACATTTCAACCAGCTTCGCACTCGTAAATGGGAGCCGTACCATATCCGACTTGAGCAATGATGGCGCAAGTATATTTAGGCCAGGTGAGATAGAGGATGATTATTCGGTCTTTGAGGTGGAGTTTTCAGTCGTGGATGAAGCACTCGAGCCAGTCAGGAAGACAGGCCGGAGTCAGAGCATGGTATGGTGATACTTTACTGGTGTTGTGCAGCTGCATAAGCTTAAAGCAGCGGTGCGCAAACACTGCCGACTTCTAATTTATCATCACATAAAGAGTGAGTCTGCAATAACCCATCTGAACAAAAGCTCCGAGTTTCGTCACGTTATGAAAGGGCTCAATGTTTTGAAACGTCCAAAAAATTATGTTCAGCAAAAAATTGGCTTCTATGAGCGCAACGTTGTTAAGGCTATGCTAATCTCCGCATCATCTCATGATCAGCGTTTCGTCAAGGAGTATTGCTTACCTTCGCTATCGCGGTCGGAGAAGAAGAAGTTCCAGCTCTATATCGCCATGCACTACTACGCAACAGGGTCGTCTTCACAGCTCGTTAAGAATCTTCGTCTTCAAGGAGCTATACGCATTGTGCTCCTTAACGAAAGCATTATTCCGAATTGCAAGAAGCTTGTAATTGAATGGTTCAACCAGTGCTACGATCGGCCGAAGACAAACGACGACAGTCGCATAAAAGGTGATTATTTATGTCCGGTAACGGTCGGCTGGTCGGACATCAACGATCATTATTTTAACTACATCGCCAAGTCTCCTGCACTCTGCTTTTCCTCGAGTCAGCATCTACTGGAAAGCAAGGTCACAGCGCCGATTGGATTTCGCAGGCCATCATGTGTATATTAGATCACTATGCGCTGTTAACGTTCTGTGGGGCACGGACTTACAACACCTCGGAGAACAAGAATGCCTGAAGACAGCTTAGCAAGGCGCTCCCATCTAGTTACTTTATGGGATGTTGTTATCACGGACTGTGTCCTTCTGTAAAGATTGTGGTCTGCGCGTCACAAACCCTGAAGGGAAACGACAATGAGGCGACGTACCCTGTAGGATATCCATTGTGGGCATGCTCATCTTTTTTTCCGCGTGCAAGAATCTGGTGAAGTTTTTCCACCACCTTAAAATTGTTAAGGCACGCCTGCAAGAGGCACAGAAGGCTGATTCCCAATGTTCCCTCGTTCGACCCGCGCCCGCTCGTTTGGGGAATGTTTAAGCCACGTGACCGTCGGATCTTTGCATCACAGCGCCTGACCTACAGCATCGTTAGCGCTCGTGTGTGTGTAATCGGAACGGCTGCGCAGGATTTTGAGCGACAGAAGATCAGGAACCTCGTCTACGGCAATATATTCGTCTTGAAGCTGAACAAGACCGTCGTAATTATAGAGCCTATCGACGCGCTAATTGTCAAGCAACTATATGGAAGTACCCCAATCCCAGAAGTTGTGCCAGATTTTGATGCCTTCCTGAACAAGTTCACTGCTATCTATATCAATCAGCTGAATCTGCAGTATGTAACGAAGATCGCAGCTTCCCGGTTTCTTTCACATTGTGTGTAGCGCATGTTGTGTCCTGTCTCCTCGACCCTCGCCTTTTCGGTGATGGTTTGCCGCCACAATAAATTCCGTCAACTCGAAGACAAACTTTGTAACAGTCCCATTGATGACACCACACCCGTTAAAGACACTAGGCGGATGTCCTGGTCCAACGAATTGAATGACTTCATCATATCGGCGCGGCATGAGAAGGCTACGAACTCATTTTTACTGGTCATTGCTGATGAAATGAGGAAGACGCTACTTTAATACAGTCTCACAGAAAAGTCCGATTATAGCGGAGCTACTTAGCGCTTCTTAAAAGAGGAAGTCTTAGACTCAAACAGGCTCTTGGTTAAAACAAGCTAATAACGACGTACAGTTGTTTAAGCGAACAAGCTTATAAATTTCGGTTTGAAAGGGATTACGATTCATATAGTCACACACTAACTAGTTACTACTAGTTAAACAAGTGTAAGCGCCTTCAAAAGGCTAACACTCTTACAAAACGCTACGAATTTACTAGGCACTAGCGTCCAACGATTGAAAAGGGAAACTAAACTTTCTTTATACTTGAACTACGGTAACAAGACCCCTGAACCTTGTCTGACTGACTGCTACATTGAGATCCTGTGACAAAGTCTGCTTCCTTATCCTTACTCGAAGAGGTGCGGTATTACCGCAAGCACGTGGTGCCAAAGCTTTATAACTCAGATCCACCGATTTTGCTTGGTGTGTACACACAACATAACCAATATAAATAACCGCGTAGAACCCCGTTAAACCAATGGCAAAATCTGCAGCCTGTAGCAATCAAGCTGTTTTCGATGGCAACATTAAGTGCCGCATCTGAATGAAAATTCTCCACAATGGCATCCTCGATATAAAACTTCGTAATTCACTTAGCGTGACATCGATTGGAATTCATCTATTTTGAGAGCAACATGAGTGCCTTCCTCGACATGCATACCGCAAAGTACTATCCACCAGATGAAGAAGTCGACCCCAGCGAAAGCATTTTACAAAGCCAAAACAAACGTGACGGGGCTCCCTTTATTTGGGGTGCCACGAAACTTCACGTACACTAGTACGTGCAGAGGAGGCTAATACACTTAAACGACTCGTTTAAGTAAAGGGTAAAAAGAGAACTGCATTTAGTTTAGTTAAGCTATCAATATAACTTTAGTCTTTATCTGACTATGTTAATCTACATTGTCGTATGACGACAACCTGCTCGCCACTCATTGCGCGCGTTTAGCAGCGATTGGTGGTAGTTTTGGTTGATGTGTCTTTATCAACCGATCTTTGAGCAGCGCATGAACATTATCCTAAAAGGGAATACCATTCCTTCAATATTACCCATCTCGGGTAATATTGGCATGGAATTGTCATGCTAGACAATATTCCTATTGGCACCATTTGGTGTCAATTACATGTAAGGGCTACCCCGTTACATTACCCCCCCCTAAATTATTAATTACCCGTTGATTGATTAGAATTGATTGGGACAGGGTGATCACCGTTGGATCACAAGTTCAACTCTTTTGCCAATTTATCATATGGTGTCAAAGTCCATGCGGTGCGCTGCCAAATTATTTAGGAAGCCAGTTGCACGCATACGTGCAGTCGAATAGAGTACTTTGGTCAAGTTTAACTCTTTCGCCAATTTTTCGTATGGTGTCAAAGTCCATGCGGTGCGCTGCCAAATTATTTAGGAAGCCAGTTGCACGCATACGTGCAGTCGAATAGAGTACTTTTCTTGCCTCAGCAACAGGTGATCATTCGCCTGCTGTTGCAAGTGAGCAATAGGCAGTGCCTGTTGCGACTAGTCCAAGTGGTAAGTCACCAAGTGCGAAATATTTATCCGCTCCGTCTGCAGCGGGTGTTGCGACTCGCAAGGTGCATGAGTCTGATATACATTCATTTATTTTAGCAATTCGGATAATGCCTCCGACTTGAAGGCGGCGCCTCCTGCCTCCGGACTACCCGGGGCGGACACTGCCAGAGCCAGGTCGACTGGCTTTGGGGAACATAAGGCTAGATGTCCTAGATCTTTGGACCGGGTGATTCGTCTGAAAAATCCTCGTCTCAAGCAAGTTCATTTGGCACTAGGACGCGTGGTGATGGTGGTGACGCACCAATGCGTCACCTTGAGAGAATCAGCTCAAGGGATAGAGCTACTACTGGTGTCAGTGCTCATGCTGACACCAATCAAGAGACCAGGGACCGAAATGTCCCGCGCCATGCTCCTCAAGTGGAGTCTCCTTGGATGCCATTATCTAAGGGGTAAGTTCGAGTGAACGGTATGACCACCTAACGGGATCGACTCCCGTTATTCTACCGTAGGAGGATGCATTATCCTATTTCCAGCACGGAAACTATTTTTGCCGAGGAAGGATTCTTCACCGATGCGTTCTTCAAACATCGGTGGTACAATCGCAACCGTGGTCGAGACGGTAAGGCATTGGTACAAGGATGGAATGCCCTCATCCATAGCATCGAGTCCATTGGCCGTGAGGCATGGCTCGGTAACCTTGATGCAGCTCGCATCAGGTTTGGGAAGCGTAACCCATTAGGGGTGCGATAAAAGTGTACAGACTGTCAAGAGAGGCAGGATTACCCTGTATCACGTGGGGTGATTCGTGTCCAGGTTGCCTGGACAACTTGAACCGTGCCCCTAGGGAGGCACACCTCCCTTATGTTCCCTACTGGAGGGTGCGCATCTCTTCTGAGATGGTCGAAGGGATTGGCACTTTGCAATCCCTGTACTCGCGTTTGGAGACGTCGTTTTCCGACGGCCCTTCTTCGAACGCAGCAGGTGGGTCTCGTCATATTGCTCGACGACCCAGAACATCAGCAATCAGCTGGGGGCCTCACGTCCAGCTTTTCCAGGCCGGTGAATAGCCACGCCAGCGAGCGAGGTAGCTCGTCCGGACGCCATTCACGATACGGTGGCTCAAAATACGCTCCACCAGAAAGCCTTGACCACCGCCAGAATCCACCAAAGGATGTGGTGGGGTAAATATACCTGATCCGGCTCGAGGGTCGGATCATCTTGATGTATAGAAGCTGAACCGTGTAACCGATCGATTACAAGATGACCTGGCTGAAGAACGGACTCGGCGTTATGAGCTCCACGATCTTGTAAGGGATAATTAAAATTCATTAGCGCACGATCGATCGAACGGTCGTGCCGCGTTTGCGTTTACACAACTTGAGAACGAACGTTCGACTCGATCTCTTCGTGACAAGCTGACTGTAGCTTGTCAGGCATCTCTCAACTGCATCAGCAGGTCGCTTCGCTATTCGACCAGACTGGCTCATTGAAACGGGACCACTCGAAGGTGGTCTCGGCTCTAGACCGCGGAGGTGTTCTTCGCCTCTCGAAACGGGCTCGTACTGATAGTACGGGCGGAGAAGTCCAACGTAAAACGTAGGATGCGTACGCATCCTACAAGGCAGTTCAATCGTGTATGCGTCGCCCATTCGGCGCAACACACGAAATGGACCGATGTACTTGGGCAGTGATTTACTGCTGCCCACGTTTGTCACTACGTGTTTCGGTAAGTTCACTGTAGACAGTAAAACTAAGTCTCCTTCATCAAAGGAAAGAACATTTGCTCTTCCATGTTTGTCTGCGTTTCTTTTCTGCTTGTCTATTTAATCTGCTATAGAATCTTGAACGAAGCGGACAACCGCTTCGCGAGTCAGCAGAAATTTCTCTGCTTATTCATCCTTGTCAAAAGCAGTGCACTTCATGTGCACTGCTATAAGAACGTTGTCTTCACCAGAAAGAGCGTCATCGTCCTCACTGTAAAAGTCATTGGCGATGCTGAATATGCCAGCATCGTCATCATCACTATCGATGTCGATGTGATCGACATCGGCATTCATCACGTCGACACCATTTTTGACGGGTGATGAGCAAGAACCAGATCAGTTTTCGTTCGATTGAGTCCCCCCTTAAACAAGAGTCACAATTTAAGAAAGTGGGTAAACGTGGATGGCGTAAGCCATTCACGAAGAACAGTGTAGGAGTTGTCGACGCATGCGCCGAGTTGTTTATGGCGAATTCCGCCATCGGCAAGATATCCACCTAAATTTGAAAACGAGTGGACATACCCTCAAAGTATCGCTTCGACAACGCGGTAGACGCGTTCCGTCGAACCATCTGTTTCTAGTTGTTTAGAAGTCGACAGCTTTTAATCGTGTTATAAGTGAATGGAACACGTATTGCCAGAACTCCGCTGAGAAGGTTGGGTCCCTATCAGACACGAGTTCACAGGGTAAATCGTGAAGTCGGAAGATAGTATCGATGAGACACGAGCACAGCTCTGGGCTGTGATTGACTCGGTACTGCAACAAGATGTTATATCTTGCTGAATCGATCAACAAACACAAGAATACTAGTATTCTTGTGAGCGTCTTTAGGAAACCCTAAAACGAAATCCTTCGATACGGACCGCCAGCACTCTACCGTAATCAGTAAAGCCTGCAAGGGTGCGCGGGATGAAGGACTAGGCTTTACACGTCGACGAATTTTGCAAGCGCGAATGTATTTGCGCACAACCTTATTCTGGCGTGGCCTGTGGAAGTCACGACTTACCATGAAGTAAGTCTTTTCTCTACCGCGATGCCCACTTGTTAAGACACCGTGATACTCATACATGATGCTCAACTGCAAATTATCATAAGCGGAAACGATGTGTGGCGCCGTTGACTGCTGTATAGTACAGCAGTCCATCATGAGCCGATTACTGTTATATTGAAGATCAGTAATGATACGTCAAGCTTGTTAAAAGCTTGACTGTATGGATTAGACACGTAATTCATCAATCGCAGAAGAGACTCATCTTCTGCGTATGCTTTTCGCACGTCGTCAAGCAGATTCGACGACGGAACCCTCACTGATAGTGTCGCTACAGTGGGATCACCTCTAATGTTGGGTTGAGCAGTCGGCTCGAAATCGGGGCGACGCGAAAGAGCATCAGCGACGACACTAATTCGTCCTAGTTTATAGTATACGGAGAAGTTGTACTCCGCGAAGAAAGACAACCACCTCATCATTCGTTGCGAGAAGTGTAGACTGTCACGGCCGTGCGTAACGACGCATGGTCGGTATTAATGAGGAGAGGCCTATCTCCTAATAGATATACCCGAAACCTAGCCAGTGCATATTTCATGGCAAGGAGCTCCTTGTCATGCACTGGGTAATTTTGCTCAGCTGCTTGCAGCTGACGCGATTAATAACAGTCGACGCGCTCAACGCCTTCTGAGTCGTACTGCAGTAACGCGCAGCCATTGCAAAATCGCTGGTGTCACAGAACACACGGAATGGTCTGCCCTGGTCTACATTCGCCAACACATGCGACTACATCAAGCTTTTCTTGATACCTTCAAAAGATTGCTGACACTCAGCGCTCCATGACTACCTCTTGTTGTTTTAACAGACGAGAGAGATGTACGGTCATCTCGGCGTAGTTGCGCGAGTACTTGTGCAAGTACGCCGCCAAGCCAAGGAACTTTCGAAGTCTCTTGACGTCGACTGGCACAGGCCAGTCTCTAATCGCCTTGATCTTTTCCGGATCAGGGCGTACGCCGTGTTTACCCATGATGCAGTCAAGAAGTGGTATTTCGTTCGCTGTGAATATACACTTCTTGAGGTTCGCTAACAACGTTTGCTCTCGCATAAGTGTAAGAACCTTCCGGACGTGGATTCTATGAACCTCAACATCCGACTATCCATCCACAGCCCGGCTATGGTCGAAGACATCGTCGAAGTAACTCGGTGCGAAATCGCGCACCGATCGCAACAGATTCGTGACACATTTGCTGAACGTTGCAGGGGCGTTACTTAGCTCCTCTGGCATCACTAGCCACTCCCAGAGCATACCACTGGGGGCTCTCACTGCTGTGTACGATATGTCCCGGTCACGCATGAGGATCTGATAGAATCCATCCATCAAATCCATGGACGAAAGTGTTAGAATAGGAAGATGCCAATGCAAAATGTAGAAGTGTTATTGTCGTTACCAAGTTTCTACCATGCTTCCATCTCTTCGACACCAACCATTTTCGCCCTGATTTTACTACACCATCCCAGGATAGAAACTGCCATTCAACTGAAGTGGTCGGCCGACTGCCACGTTTTTGCAGCGACTACTGCTTCTTCAATACTCCTCCTCGGACGACGCGCTTCATCCGGTCCACCTTCAACATTCAAACAAGGTTAAACAATTCGCGTAGCTCCGCGACCCTTGGCGCCGGCAGTGTCTTCGTCAACAGGTCTGCTTTCATCAACTTCGACTCATCGAATTCAGGTTTGACGATACCCTTTTTAGCATAATCGCAGATGAATTTCATCCGCACATCCACGTGCTTCGCACTCGCCATGCTTCCTTCAGACTCTAACATCTTGATTGCTGCTTGATTGTCCATTAGCATGCTCATTGGCTCCGTCACAGGAAGTCCAATCTCCTTCAGCAATTCTCGCAATCCCAGCAGCTCTCGTCCAACGTGCGACGCCGAGGTAAACTCGGCCTCCATGGTAGACAAGGATACTCCGGTCTGCTTTTTGCAGATCCAATGCACGATGACTCCACTCACCGTAAGTACTCCACCGGTTATTGACTTGCGGTCGGACTTATCTGCCGCGAAGTCTGAGTCACTCCAACATGTCACCGTGATAACATCTTTCTCATCTTCGAGGCTCATCTTGAGTTTCATGTCTTTTGTTGTCTTCAGATATCTCGCGACGCGTTTTGCCAGCTTCCAGTCGCTGACAGTGGGCTGGTGCGTACGTCTTGTGGCTCTGTGAACCGCGAAGCTAATGTCAGGCCTTGAACACCGGGCAATCCATAGAAGGCTACCCACTAAAGACTGAAAGTTTCGGACAGTAGGCTCGCCTTTCTTGCCCCGATTTGCCGACAGGTACACACCTTCTGACACATCGTCGTTGCTGTCGTCCCCGATGGGCACCCTCACGCCGTTTGCTGCATCCAGACCATGTTGATTTAGCATCTCATCGATCGCCGTAGTCTGATCGACAGTGTAAGTCTTCGAGTCCTTTAGAGCCATCCTCATGCCCAGGAACTTGTTAGCTTGACCCAAATCCTTAATAGAGAGGACACTCATCGCTTTAAAGAATTCTTCCACCTTGTCCTGACTTGTCGCTGTCACCAACAAATCATCAACATATACCCCGACAATTGTCAGCTCGCCTCCGTCGTGTCTGAAATACAGACATGCGTCAGACACGCATCGACTAAAACCAGCCTCGACCAGTTTCGTGTCCAGCAATTTGCTCCAAAGACGACCCGCCTGTTTAAGGCCGTAAAGCGACTTTTTAAGCCTGAGCGCCAGTTTGTCGCTGCCTTGTGTTCCAAATTGCTTCAAAATCACATCAGGTACAGTCATGCCTTGAGGTATGGCAAGAAAAATCTCCAAATGTTCCTCTTTGTTCGCCTTCACGTAGGCGTTAGGTATGTCACCATGTCTTGCTGGTACTCCCCAACGTAGGGCAAGTACCAGTATGACCTTCACCGTGCTCAATTCCATCACCGCAGCAAACGTCAACCCGTAGTCGACACCGTAGACCTGCTCGTTCCCGCATGCCACAAGCCTCGCTTTGAAACGATCGATCTCTCCCTCTGCGTTCAACTGGGTTTTGAACACCCATTTGGTGTGTAGGACATGGCTTCCCTTGGGCGGCACTTCCACCTTCCACACATCGTTGTCTTCCAAAGCTCGCAGCTCCTCATCCATTGCTGCCACCCACTTATCTTTTAAGCCGCTCTTCATGGCCTGACCGTAGGATTTTGGGTCGCTCTCACGAATGACATTCACCACATCCGAAACCTCCTCCTCTTTTTGTTCTGCATTGTCTTCGCGTGACTTTCTCGAAGTCGCCCTCGTCACATGCGCCTCTCGCGTCCAGCCACCAACTTTCGAGTGGTTTCTTCTCATCGCATCATGAACAGTCGCTTGCGTCTTCTCTTTCTGCGTCGAGCCATCGCACGCAACTTCATCAATCTCCTTCAGATGCACACGCCGTAGTTGATCGTTTTGTTCCTTCGTAAGGGTTTCAACGTTCTTAACATGTTGAGTTACGACCACGACCTTGTCCCTTGGAATGTACACACGGTACCCTTTCACTTCATCGCTCTTGCCTATGATCACGCCTTGCTTGCCACGAGCTCCTAGTGACTTGTTCTTCGCGTTCTGGTGCACAGTGCACGGTGACCCAAAAACCACAATATCACTTAAAACAGGTACCTTCTTGGTCAACATCTGTAGAGGTGATAGGCGACCAGCGTTGGCTTTACTTGGGCTTCGATTCAGTATGTAGGCCGCATACTCCGCCGCGTCCCCCCAGAAGCTCAGCGGCAGTCCGCACGCAAACACCATGCTACGCACCATATTCATAATGGTGCGATGCATCCTCTCGGCCTTCCCATTGCTGGCTTGGTTGCTTGGCTCACTAATTTGCCTCGCAATTCCTGTTTCCTTGCAAAAGAGGTCCAGAGTACGATATTCTCCTCCGCCGTCCGTTCGCAGCACGTGAATGCGACAATTAAATTGCCTCTCGAAAAATGCCATGAAGTGTTTAAACTTTTGGGCCGCCACGTCTTTGCTCTTCGCCAGGAAAACTCTGCAGTAGTTCGTGCGATGATCCACAAAATTAACCATGTAACGATTTCCCAATCTGTCGCTAGGAGTCATGGGACCCTTCAGGTCAGAGCAGATGACTCCTCCGATAACATCAATCGGCGCATTCGTGCCAGTGTCTTTTCTCGACTGCTGGTTCTTGGTCTGTTTACCTTGAGCGCAAGCTGGACAGTTCTCACGCGTTTCATCGGTCAGCTGTATCCCTGAGGCTGGATCCTTTGCCATGCGAAGGATCGTGTCATAATTCAGGTGAGCCAACCTTCTGTGAAAGTGCATAAGCGTGCCCCGTTGCACGTCTTGACTCACTTCGAATTCTCCTTGCGCTAAAGCCGTCATTAGTATGTCCGATGGTAGCTGAACACTTCCGCGATCGTGGTCCCGCACTATTAGCACGTTGTTCTTCTTCTCCACGTCAAAGACAACCACCCCACTGTCAATGTTGCCGACGACCCTGCGATCACCCATGTAGGCTATCCCAAACCCTTTAGCCTCCAATATACCGTAGGATATAATGTTCCTTTCGAGGTTCTCGGCATATTGCACGTCCAGGAGTCGCACTTTAGTGACCTTGCCCATTACAGTGGTCGTGATTGTGACGCTTCCTCGCTTCGTTATGCGCAAGGGCCCTCCGTCAGCTGCGATACACTCGCTTTGGCAGTCCTCTGGGTTCTCGAGCATGCTCACATCGTTTACCAGGTGACGACTCGAGCCACTGTCCAGTATCCAATAGCCGTGGTTAGCGCTCGGGTTGCCCACTGCGAGCACAAAGTCCACGTCGACGCTTGCTTCTCTTGAGACCTTGTTCCCCGGGCACGCAGCTTTTATGTGTCCAGATTTCCCACAGCTGTAGCACTTGCGATTGTCCTTACGCCCGTTTCGTGTCTTTTCGCGCACATGTCGAACGTTGTTGACGACGTCCTTTCCAATGTGCTTTCCGCGCAGCTCGATCTCCGTCGACTGCGCGAAGTGAGCCAGCTCCTCCGCTTGGCGCAAGTAATCAATTCTTGTTAGATTCAAACGCGCCAGCATTGAAACTCTCATTGCCGGATCAGCGTAGTGGACTATGTTGTCTTGGACCAAGTTGTCTGCTCCACCGCATGCCTCGCTTACTGCGACCAAATACAAATAGTGTTCTGTCCAGCTGCGCTTGGGGCTCTTGGCAGCAGTAAATAGCTTCATACTTTGCGCTGGCGTTATCTTAGTTGCGAATGTATGAAGCAGCCTTTGCATGGCGTGTTCCAATGTTGGCTCTTCTTGCCACCACCCTTCAACTTGGCGATTATAGTACCGCTCAGCCATTCCCGTGAGATTGTGTCCAAGGACGTCTATCTTGACATCCTCACTCCACGGAAATCCGCTCGCACGCTCAGCAAAAGAGACTTCCCGTACAAACTTCTTCCCCCAGGATAGAAAACCGCTCCCTAGCCCCTGGTAAAGCTCTTTTCCATCGAAATGACGGATGTTCAGCTTGCGCTGTCTAGCGTCCGGCACTCTCGCATACGAAGGGACGTGCTGCGGTATCTGCGCCTGCTGGCACACTGGAGGTGGCACAAAGTGTCGTGGTAACCCCGGCTGCGGCGCCTGTGCCCTCTCGACGTTCTCAGCCGCCCTTGCATACCCCGGTTGGTTCATCCCGAAGTACGTCCCCGGCGACATATGTGGAGAAGGAGCCCTCGGCGGTGTCACATCGAGAGCACGCCGATTCATCGGTTGCCCCAGGCCTATTGCTGACCCGAACACACTGGACTCCTTGTCCATCGGCTGGTCCTTGGTCCCTTGTGACGCCTCTAGCTTAGCCATCCGCTCCGCTAGTCCCGTCAGTAGGTCCAACATCCTTTGCTCCGTGTTCCCTGGCACCGCCTCTGCCTTGACTTCTAAATTTTCGCCTTGTAGGCTGCTGGCCCTTTCGCGACCAGTCAGTGCCCTAGGTTGCGCGCCAGTTGCACCAGCGGCATCAGTATCACCGTTTGGGCTCATAACCTGTTAGAATAGGAAGATGCCAATGCAAAATGTAGAAGTGTTATTGTCGTTACCAAGTTTCTACCATGCTTCCATCTCTTCGACACCAACCATTTTCGCCCTGATTTTACTACACCATCCCAGGATAGAAACTGCCATTCAACTGAAGTGGTCGGCCGACTGCCACGTTTTTGCAGCGACTACTGCTTCTTCAATAGAAAGATGGTACCTTTTGCCACACCATCTATGATGACGTCATTCCTCGGTATCGTTGTCTGAGCTAGTACGGTTGCAGCGCTAAATTTGTTGAACGCGTGCACTATCCGCCACCCTTTTGTGGCCTTTCGCACACAGAAGGTTGGAGAGCTGTGTGGGGATGTTGATTCCCTCACATGACTAGCCTCTAAGCGATCGGCAAATAATTTGTCGATCGCTGTGACCTGTTCAGGAGGCAGTGGCCACTGCTTCATGACACAGTAATTCAAACCGGGTATTAGTTTATTCTCATGCCGAATGCCTTTATCCTTAGACAACTCGCATGGCACGGATTCAGGGATACATCCCTGAATCTAACCTAATCCCTATGCAAAGGATTTGTCGTTAAAGACTCCCAAGATTGAGACGTGTACTGTTTAATCCGGGTCTTTTCATCGAGGACACTCTCATCTATTGATGAGCTACAGAGAACCCGTTCGTTCTCAGCAAACACTTGTGTCGACCGAATATCAGCGACGTACTCGTCCTCTGTGACGAGCAAGCAGATTTGCTTGATCTTGTCACTCCGCAGATCTCGCAAGAATCTTTTAGATTCTAGCGTTGGCAAATTGATTATCTCCGAAGATGAATTTGGAGGTAAAACCAGATCAAGTGTATCAGCGCCTAAACTTGATCCGTCATTGACCAAGACATTCACTGTCTCGGTGATTTCTCGGGGGCACAGGTGCGCAGGAGGATCAGCACCCTCAACAAAACTTTCTCGGGGGTTATAACTTTTAGCAACGCCGGAACTTAATTCCAATACGTTCTATGATTGTGGGCGCACTACCATAATCATGTCCTCTTCGATCGAATCTCTTTCAGTCGATCGGACTTGCTCTACGATCGGCTCTCTGATTGTCGATCTCGCTTCAGCGTGTTGTTCATCCTGAACAACACTAACCTCTCTTCTCAGATGCACCTATCTTGGTGTGCATCTGTGTTTAAGTCCACCCGATCTCTTTGAGTGGTGAACCTTCGGCGCAACCTGTGTCTCTCCACAGGTGCCGGAAGCTGGTTCCACAGTGTAGTGGCCTTCTACACTGTGATCCTGAGCATTCGTACTAACGACCGTACCACAAGTGAGGCCATCGCACTCACTCGTAGTACATCCACACGCTTGTGGACGCTCCAAGACGTTAATCAGATGGCCATCTGATGAAAAAACGGCAGGAATCTTCACGGATCGATGCTGCCAGCTGAACCATGGCTTGTACTTTCTGAGCCATGGCAGACCGAGGATGACATCAAATTTGTCATCCAAATTTAGTACGATGAAGTCATCATCGTGCGGCTTTCCTCCTACCTTGTAGTGGATTCCGACTACACGTTTGTTCACTGTTACGGATGCGCCTGTAGCAAGGCACATCGTCATCCTCGTTGAAGGGAACGATCGCTCAACTTAGTTTAGTCTACTATCCTCTAGCGACTGGCCAATAAAATGTTCGACGCCCCACAGTCAACTGGGGCGCGAAGTGACATTCCACTTGTCGCTTCGATCTTCAAAGTGATGAGAGATTCCTCATCACTAAGGGCAGTAACACACAGAGACTGCGTGTTAGGAGCAATTTTCGTCAAGAGTCCTGCAAATTCTCTTGACGTTGTTGGATCTGCAGGGTGCTCCGCCCCTACTGACCCTGACCATTTTTGACGGTCCGACTTGCTGTTACAACTAAGCGACATGGTCTCTCCGCGCCTTGGACCTTTCCTCAGTCAACGGCGGTCATCACGTCCTATCTTTGAAAGCGATGCTGTGCTTAAGACACTACACTTATGAGCGTAGTGTCCAATCTTCTGAAAGCGATTCATCTTGACGATGGCTTGTGACTCAGAGAGCGAGAGTTCTCGCTCTCGATGTAATAGATGTCCATTGGTTCGGGACCTCCACTTTCCTGTCGTCTCGTCGAATGGTAGTTTGACGAGTTAGCCTGAGACTGTCTCAGGCTGAAGTCTTCTTGTTCCGCATACGCTATCGCTTTTTCCAGCGTATGGAAGTACTCTCGAACCATGTAGGTCTTGACCGGTCCATCCCCAAAACCGTAGATAAACACGTTGATGAGTGTGTGCTCGTTAACAGAGTTTTCCGTACCACTACTCGCAAGGTATCGTACACGTTGTGCGTAAGCGTGCACGTCACGCTTACCTTGCTTTAGCCTCAAGAGTGCAGAGCGTGCACTGTACTCGGCTCTTGGCGGCTCACGCGTCTCTTTGAGTCGAGCCTTTAAGGTCTCTAACGACTCGAACTTATTTGGGTCGTGAAGCTTGAGCCCAAAAGCCTAAGCTTTGCTCGTCCCGTCAAATTTGATAGAACGAAGGTGACTTGCATCTCGTCGCTTTCGATGTGACGGGCCCTGATGGCGTCGTCTAACTCGACGAACCATCTCAAAAGCGAATCTTTAGCAGTTCCCTTTTACCCTGAGATACCTATCTTCAAGATTTAGGGTCGACACGTGTGCGTCGGCCCGCCCATCGACTGATGAGAGACTTGCTGGTGAAGCAAGGCTATCTTCTGTCTTTCGACAGCAAGTTCCCCTTGTAGGAACTTGTTGATAGCTGGCATATTGTTAATCTCTGTTTATAGACTTTAACATGCATCTAATGGCTGGTTCGCTCATGAGCACACTCATGCGGTCGACTACCTCCCACTCTGAGTCACTTAGATGGAAGTAGCCTTTACGTGTGACTTTTAAGCTGTCATCTTCATGTTGGACGGACACTAAGTAGTCGTTGGACGGACTACGAAGTGCTACCAGGTGAAACGGGGCACCCTTTGTTTGGGGTGCCACGAAACTTCACGTACACTAGTACGTGCAGAGGAGGCTAATCTACTTAATTGTCTCGTTTGAGTAAAGGGTAAAAAGAGAACTGCATTTAGTTTAGTTAAGCTATCAATATAACTTTAGTCTTTATCTGACTATATTAATCTACATTGTCGTATGACGACAACCTGCTCACCACTCACTACGCGTGTCTAGCAGCGATTGGTGGTAGTTTTGGTTGATGTGTCTTTATCAACCGATCTTTGAGCAGCGCATGAATATTATCCGAAGGGATAGTATTGGTAGGATATTGTCATGCTAGGCAATATCCCTATTGACACCGTTTAGTGTCAATATCATGTAATGGGCTACCCCGTTTCACAAACCTCGTCCGAAAATTGGTTTTGGGTTAGTTCGAGCCAAAAACCCGATGAGTTCGCAAAACAAAATCGGGGGTCTTCACCCTTGCTCAGTGAACAGTCACACCTCAAGAGTGTCCACGTAAGTCAGAGACAGCAATTCACCTCGGAATCCACTACCCACCCATCAAGCGTCTTGGCTTCACTCCCAGCATCACCGAGAGTGCCAATAGAATGCCGGACAAAATCCCTGTTGGTCTTGTAGGCTTCGGCACGGGCTCCAGCGTCTTCCACGCGCCTTTGCTCCTGAGCTCGGGTCAGTTTCAGCTCACGCACGTGCTCGAGCGCTCAACATGCAAAAGCCGAGTGCTAACCCCCGCTCCTCAGATCGTTCGTTCGATGGACGAGTTGCTCGCTACCAACGTGCTGCTCGTGGTCATCTCCACGCCTACGACCGTGCACTTTGAGCAGGCCAAACAGGCAATGGAAGCAAAGCGCCACGTAGTCGTGGACAAACCGCTGTGTGTTACAGCTGAGCAAGCCCGAGAGCTCTGCTCGATTGCTGAGGCGAACAACGTGCTCTTCTCAGTCTTCCACAATCGCCGCTTCGATAGCGACTTCCTAACAGTAAAAAGCTTGATTGAAAATGACACATTAGGACAAGTGCACAAGTTTGAGGTCCATTACGACCGCTTCCGTCCAAACCTGAAGGGCTATTGGAAAGAAAAGGCTGGACTTTGTGGTGGTGTACTCTACGATCTAGGGTCGCACGTGACAGACCAGGCTCTGCAGCTCTTCGGCCAGCCTACTTCCGTCAAGGCTGACGTCCAGATCCAACGTGAAGGCGCTGAGACCGACGACTACTTTTGTCTTGAATTCACGTATGATAAGTTCCCCGAGCGAGAGGTGATCCTGAGTGCTGGGATGTTGGTCCAGGTCCCTAGTCCAAGGTATACTGTGGTCGGCACTAAGGGGACATTTGTGAAGTACGGTGAAGACGGGCAAGAGAACGCCCTTCGTGCGGGCAAGCGTCCCGGTGACGAGGGATGGGGTCAGGAGCACGAGAGCTCATTTGGCACGTTCACGGATGCAGCTACTGGTAAGATTCGTGTTATTCCCAGTAAGCTTGGCTGCTATGAGGTGTATTACAAGAACATTGCGGCAGCTATTCGAGGAGACGAGAAGCTTTTGGTAAACCCGAAAGAAGAGGTGATCGATCAAATTCGCGTCATTGAAGATGCGAAGAAGACTGAGCGCATAAACCGCATCGCAGTATAAGCTGACATTGGTGGAGGAATGCAATCTCTCACCGAAATCTACGAGATGAAATTTGCGAGATTGTAGGCGTTCTTATCTTTGGAATCTTCATGTGTTTAAGCTTTTCACGCGGGCTACGCATCGAATCTACAGCATTTTCGCGGTTGATGGCAGTTTTGTAGCTGTAGAAGCTCTTGCTCTGGTGGTTGTCGATCATGGATGCTTGTTTGAAAAATCGAATGCAGACTAATGCTGCAGATGCAAGTAATTGCTTTACCTTGACAAATATGCATCTGTTCATGTCCATTTCCATATCCAATGACACGATTTGTTCGCACTGCAGGCAAGAAAACGATTCTCACCTTTCATGTTCCAGTAGCGATGGGTGTCTGCTTTAACTTTCGACGTCGCTTTTACTGTATATCGAGTGGCGGCATTTTGATGACGCTGTTCTCACCAACAGAACCGAATCAGGACAATTTGACTTTTCCCAAGAGGCACTCCTCTACGTGTAAGACAACAATGATAATGCGGCTCTGTATTTGCATACACGTCCTTGCGCGCCTATGCGTGAGGTTATGGTTGTTGCTTTCTCAGCTAAACGAATGCAGCCATTTCATTAAATTTGAAAATACATTTTAACCGAGGCTGAGGGCTGTTCAACCGTGATCTTCTAGGCACATTCTGGTATTCGTTTACTTGTCGTGTCCATTATCTAGCAACTCACATCACAAGGTATAGCAGCGGTCAAGTGGAGTTGTTTTCGTCACGGCGTGCATGGGACAGTGCCATCTTGACTACAATCGATTAATTTGCTCGTAAACTTTACGAGAATGCATCCGAGAATGAGTAAACCGCACGTGTGTCTGCTGCATAGTCACCAGCTTTCAAGTTACTGAATACCGCCGCTCCTCGTGTTTGCTTAACTGAATCGCTCAACACCCGTTGCAGCTTGTTAATTTAGAGAAATGTATCAAACACTTGTGCCAGCCAATGTCACCATGCCGTCATTACATCGGCACACACGACTTGACGACTTGGACTAGATTACTCGCCGACAGCGATCATTCGTCCGCAAAGTAGCAGTTCTTGTCAGTCGTAGCGGGTGTGGTTTGAGCTTTTCAAGTACTAACAACTAGTACTTGGGAAAGCTCTCTGACTTAGATGAAGGCAAATCCATCGGTGGGGGGACATCGCAGCTGGTAACAATAGATGTCATGATAGTTACGCGACGAATAATGATCCTTCCCTGACTAGAAGTAGCTGGCGTCACTTGTTCTTGATGCAGGTGCAGCACCCATCCATACGTTGACTGCATTGCTGCTCATGCGGTTGATCTCGTCGTACGTCAACTTCAAAACGTCAGAGGCGTATTGCAGAACTGCTTCCATAAGACTGCCCAAACATGACGAAGACGCAAACAAATTGCAGAGTTCTGTATCACCCAGTACTAAGTCAATTTTGCCGACTACAGTGTGCGATCGGTCGCCACCATGAGGTTGCTAAAATCACAATGTAGCCACCCGCTCCAAGCGGCATACACGTTGCTTCAACTTTTTCACCCTGTCACTTTGTAGATACGACACATCGTCACGACGTTTGCATGTCAACCTAATATCGCGAGACAGTGCAAATGAGCACCCACGTTTGGCGTTTATGTGTGAACGTAATGATCGAGCAAGTTTCGAGCAAACCAGCCCACGCTCGATCCCGTATGACCCGAAATTGCTGTCGTCGCGGCGGAAGGACTGTTACTATTTGCGTTCAGCGCAAGTCGCCAGCAACCGTTTGACCCGCCTTTTTCTCACTGTGCCACACGTCTATCGGCATTACATTTGCGTGTCCGATGTGGCGGACACGGTCGCTTGACCCGCGCCTGCATCAGTGGCGTTTGTCCCACAGCTAAGCCAAAAGCCGCGCCTGTGACGTGATAAATCTGCGGCTTTCGCCGAAACAAAACCGTTTAGCAGGTGGCTCTAGTTTGTCTGGAAGTGATGCGAGCAGCCGTGCGTTGCGACAACAACGGTCGGCGTGAGAAGTCCGTAAGCTGCGAGTCGTCCCTGGCAGGTCGACTGACTTAAGCACGACATTACTGACTCTTCCTTGCCTCTTCACATTTGTGCTGGGTGTGCTCGAAGTGCGCTGCAAATAGTAGGCACGGACTAGTCGACAGATTTCAACACGCTCTGTTGTTACGACAGTTCGTCGCTAGTTTTGCACCTAATGAAGGCCGAGTGTGAGTCAAAGAGTGTACTTGTCATGAGCTGATCTGTTGCTATTGCCAGCGAACAATGAAACAGTTTCATCCCTGTACACGGCGGAGCAAAGAGACTGCGAATCAATGTCTGCGGAGCATCGCACGCGTCAGTTACTTCGTAGAACGGAACAAGACGCTGATCCATTTCACGCCCAAAGACTCATACGTGCTACTTTCTGTCTTTTGGCGACATGAAGACATTCGCTTCAGCAGCAGCATTCTGAAGGGCAGGTTCCCAATGCCTTCTAAGCGACAATTCCAGGACCTACCCATAGACTGAAGCTTGCATATCTTGAAGCTACACTATCCAACCCGCGTTTATTCACATCCACCCCAGACAAGAAGAGACCAAGTGAGTACACCTGCCCATACCCGTTGCCCCTACTTGTCGCGCACTTCAAGCATCGAGCGCTTCAAGAATCCAGAGCCACGAGATAAGTGCATGTCGCACTCCAGATTAGTCTGCCGGTAAAGATGGATGTGTTTTGGGGCGTGCAGCTCGCTACTTGCCAGTTACAGATGCTGCACACTGTAGTTGCAGCACACGGCATACCACTGGCATACTTGTAGTAGGATGCAGTGTCCTAGTACGAGCTGTGGCTGCTAGGGGATACGTTACCGTAGAGCTACGGTACAGATGAAGCAGGTTAGACTTATGCTCGCCACTCAGACAAGCAAACTTGCCGTGACAAGTCTGTCTAGGTTTGCGTGGCGCCCGATCAAATTCAACGAAGTAGGTGAAATGAGGTCTTGCTGGTAACTTGACGCGGTTTTGCTGGACGCAAGTTGCACTAGTCCGTCACTGCGAGGACAGCCGTGCAAACGTGACTGATTCATGCCACATGCGGTCAGACTTGGACGACAAACCTCAGTAAACAGGCTTTCGTTCAATAACGTGGATCACTGTTGCAAATCAGCCCCTACAAAAACGTGGATATGTGCAGTTCGACGTGGAACTAGTGCGGGCGCAGGAACTGTGCCAATGTCCTGCATTAGCCATTCGCCAACGGAACGTTACTTACACGGTGTTTCATGTTGAGCTACGGCGCGAGTAATGGATCAACAACTTGTCCAGTAGATCAAGTCGTGGTACGCCTCGCTCAGCGCCAAAGAAATTAATCGAACGCAACTCGCGGAGTAGTTACATGTTGCAAACATGGCTGCTCCATTTGCAACGACGTAGCCACAAGCAGTTTCAGTAATCATTTCTGACTGTCCGAGATCGCTCGAGCAACGTATCAGCGCTGTTTCTTGTTCCACCCCACCGAAGACCGGATAATGTCTCAGTGCGCTTTACACGCGTTGATGGCAAACATGGCGTGCAACACTGCCGGTCTTGTGGCGGTCGACTCGATCGGTACCAGGCAACGAGCACCTCTTGCAAGTCTTTTGTCATCATGACGACTGGCAGTAGTTCACCACACTCCACGAATCAGCAAAGCAGCGCTGAGCAGCAGTAATGACCCATCGTCGTCAACAGGACTGTTTTGACACCAAACATGTGTGGATTTTCCACTTCCGGCTTGCACTAGCAGACGTCTGCTAAAGCAAAGCTGGCAATCATATCCCTGTCGTCGAAACGCCGCTTCAAACGTCGCGGCTACAACGTGCCCTACTTTTTAACCGCCCACCAGATGCCGACGCGACACAACTACAACCAGGCGGTAGTCAATGCAGGCCCACTACCATCGTCCCTCTGGCGGCGAAGAAGGGTGCAGCAACTGGCACTATCCCCAGAGAGTCTCTGCACAGTCTCCTTTGTTGGACTATCGGCGGCATCTCGGCAGTGGCGTGCTAGCTTACAAAGGAGCAAGATCCTGCGCAGACGATATCTACCATGTCGTGCCATGCTATTCCACCACGGCGATTCCCATTTCGAGCCAAAGTTTCCACATTCAGTCCTTCTTCACTACGCAGTTACTAGAACTCACCCCTTTGTCGTTGACCAAATACACGAGCGTCAACAAAAAGGGACGATCCACGTCTGCTTTTCTTCGTCCCTTTACGGCTAGCACGGACGGCCAGAGCCGCATACCACGCCGGCTCTTTCCCCGATGCCTAGAAACAGCTGCCCGCTGGACTGAAACTCTCTCTTGCGGGCGCGGTTTCGCTCTTCCTTTCTTTCCCAATCAAACAACCAACCAACCAAACAAACGCTACAGCGAATCAAGCGGCTTCTCCTGCTCTTGGTGCGCCTTCTACACACACACACGGACAAACCCCCTCACCCAAGCCGCCCCCTCCTTTTTGCGACAACGTCACAACAACGGACCACCACGAAAGCACAAAAAACACCTAAAAAAACACACACGCACCCACCCACCCCGCGCCGGACGCAACTCCGCCCATCATTACATAATCTCTTTTGCCAGCGACGTGTAACGTGCTGCGCTGACACGAAAACAGCGAAACCAACAACCGAACGAACCCCGCCACAAGCGTCACGATACACCGCACAATGTCCATGGGCCTCCACTCTGCACGTGAGGAGCTCGGTCTGCCCAACGTTGCGAGCAGTCACGGCGTGGGGATCCATCCCACATCAGGGTACAATCTCCACACGGACGTCGGCCACCATCACCAGCAGCAGCAGCAGCAGCACCACCACCACCAACAGCAGCAGCAGCAGCACAATTCCAGTCTTTCCAAGCCCATGAGTCTCAGTCCCCGGACGTTCGGGATGGAAGATTTGCGGGACTTTTGCGGCCCCGTTGGAGGCGGCACGTTCAAAACGGGCTTGACGCCCCGTGTCTTCAGTACGGGCTTGACCCCTCGCTCGGGCTTTACGCCTCGCTTTGCCACTGGCTTCACGCCTCGGATCAACGTGACGGACCTCAGTCAAGCTTGCAGCAATGCCCCTTCTACAGGGACGGTGGCAGCTGCCACGAGTTTCATGAGTCGACCAAGTAGTACCGGTGCTGGGAGTGGAGGTGGGGGCTTCTCGCCCCGCACGGCTTCGGACGCTCCTCATGCTCACAGTAAGATCTCCCCGTCGGGCTTTACGCCCAAGGACGTGTCGGGTCTGTCCAAGGTCCCCATGCGCTTCCCCGGTGCCTTTTCGAGCTCGAGTTCTCCCAAGATGGCCATGGTTGACCAGTACAAGCAGGAACAACAACAACAGCAACCACAGCACTCGCATCTCTCTCATATTCAGAGAGGGTCGCTCTCACAGTCCCATCTCCAGCAGATGCAGCAGCTCCATCATCAGTCGCAGCAGATGAGCCACCACCCGGGACAAATGACACATCCGAGCATGGCAGCAATGAACATGAACATGTACGAGTACATGCACCGCCCGACGCTCCAGCAGCAGCAACATTCAGTGGACGCTCGATTGAGTGGAACCCCGTGCTCGGACCGAGCGTCTGATCAAGAGGACCTCGATGAACGTCGTCGGATGAAGAATCGCGAGCGCGTGCGCAAGTGCAGGAAGCGCAAACAGGACCGTCTCAACTTTCTTGAAGACCGTACGGCCGAGCTGGAGAAGGAAAATGGTCTATTGAAGGCCAAAGTGGCACGAAAAGCGTCCGGAGTGAAGGACCACGAGCCGTTGACGGACGTGCAGCTCGATGAGCTGCGCAAGAGCCAGACCACGACATTGTTGGCCTACATTCGTGCTTACAATGAAGCTGCTGAGGGAGCTACTTTCGACATGAGCGCGTGTAGTATTTGGACGGACAATGCCGAGATTCTGTACGGCAGTAGTGGGACAAGCGTGGCTGGTTTGGCAGGGATTGTCGCCTGCAAAAAGTCGAGCTCGAGTGTGTTTGCCAAGTACGAGATCAAGCAGTATATGGTGCAGTGGAAGCCAAACTCGACCGACAAGTGCCTTGTCAATTGGGATATCGAAGTGATCGTGAAGCAGGATGCCGCAAAGGACGTGCCTTTGACCGCACCTTTTGCAGCCCTCGCACCTCACTTTGGTGCCACTGGTGAGCTGCTGACATTCCAGATGACGTCGCACATAACTTTTGAGGATGTCAAGATCGTGGAGGAAATTCGTCAGCTGAATTTGTCCCGCATTAGCGAGAAGGCTTTGGAGCAGTTTGGAGACGATCCTAAGAAGGCTGCAGACGTGCTGCGGAGTCTGATGAATACTGCATGAGAACGAAACGAGCATGGCCAATTATCGGACGTACTGGTTGGCGAAGGTACTAGGAGGTAGGCAGCTCGTAGCTGAAAAGAGTGTCGTGCTCTCGTTGTTTTGAGTAGCAGTAGTGCATCGTGTATCATAAAGAACGTATTGGAAAACCACGATTGTCCTTTGTGCGCAAGCCGATACCGGGTACTTGTCCAGCCAAGTAGGAGGCCAGCCATCATCCTTTTGGCCCAGTATTTCCCACCGAAAGATCACGTCGCGGCGTCGTCCAAGACCGTTACTCCAATATTACGAACGATTACAACACAGCACAGCTTGGTGCTATCGACGACACGAAAAAGAGACTCGAATTGAGTTAATCTATTGACACGAAGATAGCGTGGTGCGCTTCCCAGACAACAACTTTTCTGACAGGTGGCTCTATGGAGAAGCAAACTTGACGTGTTGTAGTCTGTGGCGGAGTCTTTCGTTCCAAACGAGACATCAGTCACTGCGCAAACCTTCTTCTTCCCCCATGATCGACCCCACGTAGTGGAATCCAGTACCCCCTTCAAGCTCGTTTCAACACGTCTAGCCGCACAAAGACAACACAACAAAGAATGAGCACCACACGGTCGACTTGAGCACCCTAAACACGCGAAAAGTACCAGCAAAGACGCTTTTGAGCGTCTGGATGTTGTTGGCCTTGAGAATCTCTGGCGGCACATCGTTCATCTCGTTCAGCTCCTATTTCGACACAAGAAAGAGAGAGAAGGGCCCGCCACAGCAATCAGTTGACAGTCCCGCGACATTTGTACCATCATTGCACAGCGTGACACGCACTTGAATTTCCTTGAACGAGCCAATGTACTGGATCTTCTTGCCTTCCGAGTCCTGTAGAAACACCTGTGGATAGTTGGCACGAATGCCGCTGGCCTCAAAGTAGCGGTCCCGCGTCTCCCGGTTCTCCTCGAGACTGCAGTCTACTTCCGTATACGTAATCTTGTTCCCATCGAGCAGCTGCTTGAGGTGGCCAATTTCGTACTTTTGCTCGGTAATGGAGACCATGGAAGACGTGAGCACGACGCACGTCTGGATACAAATGTAGCCAAGTTAGTGACAATTTAGAGAAGCAGGTGATCGCAGCACGTTAATCGGACACACCTTGGCGGGACTCATGACGGTTGTTGCGAGTTATAGACTGGATCGCACACCAGAGCGTCCGAATGGGCTTTTTCCTGGGCTTTTCGCAGACTATTTCGGCTGGATCGGAGCCGTCCACGGCCGACGCGATTGGTGTGGTGCAAATACTCGCATATGTACGAACTGGTTTACCGAGTAGTGACGCACGTAGGTGTCGCAGGCCATGCGAACCGACTATATGTGTAAAAAACGCATTGTGGCACACATGTCGCAAGTGGCTGAATATGAGAAAGGTACTACTGTATCCGATCTGGAAAGAGGATTGGTTCACAACCTGCTTGATGGAGGGAGAGTGTGTGACGGAGTGCCTCCGTTATATATTGATTTGTATTGGGTAATTACCAATCATGAACATTTTGTTAGAATAGACGAACATTTTCACAATATTATCCTGATTGATTTTATCGCTTCGCAGATGTTATTCACTGCTCATTGGTTGATGTAGGACCACAAAGTCCACCAATAAAGTATTGATCCACGACAAAAGCTCGCAACGAGTGGTGGGTAGATAGTTACCACACATGTTTGCGTTTAGACATAGTTAAATGAAGTCAAATAGGAATTTATTAACAGGATTAACTATGCTAAATGCAGTTCTGCTTCTTACCTTTGTTGAGCACTCTTACTCCATTTAGCAATCTTCTTCTGCACGTAAGTGTACGTGATGTAGTTGGACGCACACACCCTTGCACTGTCAGCAGTGCAAGGTTCATCAAGTCAGTTGAATAAGGTGCGCCTTGTCACACCTCGTGGCACTTTGTAGTCCGTTCAGCGACCGTGGACATGTTGGATGATGAAGTGGAAGATTTCCATCCCACGCATGAAAGCTACTCCCATTTTAGTCAAATCGAATAGGATGCCGTCGAATGTTTGAGCTCGACTATAGGGCAAGAAGCCATTGGCGCAATGCTGTCCGCTCTGGATCCAGGCGGGCAACATGCTACCATCGCCAAATTCATTCAGAACGACCTTGACGCAGACCGGGAAAATGTGACCTCGCTGCACCAACAAGGTGCTCAACTGACAGAGCTGTTGAGAGAACAGAGTGCATAACAGTTCGAGTTGCTGGACAAAAGCAGGCTACTACTACCGGGTCGACAGACTAACGTAGATCCGAGCCACTGAAGATTGACATCTTTAAATACAAAAAAAGCAGATGAAGAAGATTCTATGCTGATATGGTTCATTGAGTTAGATGGCGCCATAAAGGCTTGCCACCTTGTCCATGAGTAAATGCTGCATTTGCTCAATCGAACTTGGCAGGGCGTGCAAATATGTGGGCCTTCGGCCTTAGCTTGCACGGCCCAAATGTCTTGGAGTCGTTGAAAGTCTTCAAGTCCTTTTTTAGGCAAATACTCAGGCCGCCGTCAGCTGAGTGCAGGGCTTGCTCTGAACTCCTAAAAAACAAACAAGGTAAACGTGACGTACACTCGTAAATCAGTAAATACGTCGTAAGATGACGTCTTACGAGTTGCACGACGTCAAATTCGCCAAATAAAATAACGATGATCAAGTTGTTCCTGCAGGGTCTCACTGATGGTCCCGTTATAGCCTACCTGTTCCAATCAGAGTTTGACACCCTGAAAGAGGCCCTAAGTGGTTGCGGAACAGAAGAACTTCAGCATGAAACAGGCTCACGAGAATTTGAGGTCTATCGTCTGTCGAGACGACAGGAAAGCGGAGGCTCAGAACCGATAGACCTCTGTCATGTGGAAAGCGAGAACTCTCGTGTTACCAATTTATAAAATGGCAAACATACAAAGATGTGAGAAGACAGGTCATTATGCATACGAATGCACTGCCTCGATCGCTGTCCCACGTAACGCAGGAAACAGTAACCACCAAAAGTCCAAGCGGGGTCCAAGGCGCGGGTCCGACGTTGTTGCGAAGACGCAACAACTTAACGGACAGCCAAAAAACGGTCGGGTCAGTAGGTGCGGTGGACCATACTGATTTATCACGTCAAGGAAGTTTGCAGACATCTTCACGAGAATTATACCTAACAATAAACATGGTGTACTACTGCATCTGGTAATGAGGTTTCCCTCATAATTGAAGCACGAAGTGACAATGAGCATTTCAATACAAGCTCTAGTCCATAGCGGGGCGTCAAACAAATTTGTACAAAGCCAATCGATAGACAATGACAATCTTAAAATGTGGCGAGTGAAAGATCCCTCTTTCGAGGATGACGGTACGCCTTTCCACAGGCGCATCCGCAACAGTGATGAAACGTGCAGTAAGGATTTCCTTGACACTGAGTGATTTCCGATACGACGATGACCCGTCGTATTGGACTCATCGTCTTGGACTTGGATGACAAATTTGATGTTATCCTTGGACTGCCGTGGCTCAGAAGTACAAGCTACAACATAGCTAGCATCAACGAAGTGTTGACATTCCCGCCGCTTGTTCACCAGATGAACATATCATGAACGCCCTGGAGCGCCCACTAACATGTGGGTGTACTACGAGCATGTGCGATGGCCTCGTGTGTGGTTCGTTCGTTAGTACGACTGCAAAAGATCGCAATATGACTAACCATCACGTTACGGAGAAAGTTCTCGGCAACTGAATAACAATACAGGAAGTACTTAAGGCCCACCTCTCGACTAAGTAGAATAGACCGGGGTATAGCCGTCTTCGTAGTGGACAAAAAGATCATGATCAACCGATTTAGAACGATCTTCATTACGAAGACGAAGCAAAAATCTAAAGGCTAGAGTTGAGGAAATCAGTCCCTAGCGTATATTGGAAACAAGTTCCTATGATCTAACAGAGACAATAAATGTCCTGGTTAACGACAGGACAAGCATAGGTAGTCATACACTTGATCTAATAGCAACTTTTAAGTTTACTTCGGAGGTGATTCAGTTACCCCCACTGAACAAAAAGATGTTCTTGCGTGATTTGCTAGTGAAAAAGTCAAGCAGATATGCGAACTCATCGCGGAGATTAGTGCATTAGTGATATCGAATTGGCAATGTTATTCGCTGCGGATGAAATATTTCTCAGTAGCGCATTAATGGACGAGAGTTTGTGAGACATGTTTTTACGACCTCGAGGTCCACCAACAGTGGTGCATCGTGTTTTACATACGTTTTAAGTAATCGCAGATACCCATGATTTGGTACGACGACACGAGGTGTGCCGCATTCAGAAGCCGAATATCGAGTTAAGCCGTTGCGAACTTTATATCTATTCGTAGAGGACCGATTAACTGACGACAACTGTTTGAGGCTCTTCCCGGATAGGTTCAAGAGATGATTCGTATTTCACATCATTCACGGATAATACGCCTTATGATTGTCTTCCAATAAAATGACGACATGATATGCGAAATCAGTACCGCAACAGTGATCGGGCCAGTGACTGGAGTCGCAGTTGGTTAATCATCAAGCCAACACGATATTGCATTTAGCGACAACGTTAAGTCGTCCTGAATTATACTCGGCGAAGAATTTGGATTTTGCACAAAATGATAGCCACCTCGCTAACCGCTGCGAGAGGTGTGGTTTAATAACGGCCGTGTGTAAAGACGCATGGTCCGTATTAACGATGAAGGGTCCATACCTGGCAGATAACTCTGAACTTAGCCAACGCCGTAATATGTTGCATAGAGTTCTTTGTCATGGATGGTGTAGTTGCGTTCACCCGGTTGCAGCTGACGAGAAGTTTAGCAAACGACACGCTCAGCACCGTCTGTGTCATACTGCGTTAGTGCACATTCGCTGAAAAAAACCTTCATCGCAGACCACATGAAATGGTCTGTCTTAGTATGCAATTGTCAAAACTGGCGATCGTATCAAGCTTTGATTGATACCTTCGAAAGGGCGCTGGCGATCGGCTCTCCATTTTCAATTCTCGTTCTTTTTCAGTAAGTAAGGCTGATAAACATTCATCTCGGCGTATGTGCGTGAGTATTTGGGCAAATTTGCCGCTAGACCAAGAAGCTTTCGAAGTCCTTTTACGTTGGTAGACACCAGCCAGTCATTTTTTGCCTTAAACTTTTCCGGGTTGGTACGGACGCCGTGCTTACCCACGATGCATCCATGAAGTGGTATTTCGCTAGCAGCAAATTTACAATTTTTTGGTTCGGCATCCAGATTATGCTCACGCATCAGTGTAAGAACTTTTTGGACGTAAGTCGGTGCACTTCCACATTCGTCTGTCCATCCACATCCCGACAATGGGCGAATGTAGTATTGAAGAAGCTGAGCGCGAATTCTCTTACATACATCAACAGATTTGTCACGCATTTGTTGAGCGGAACAGGGGCATTTACGTAATCCCTGTGGTAAAATTAGCCATTCCCAATGCATATCACTTGGGGTGCTTCCTGCTGTGTACGGGATGTCCCTGTCACGCGTGGGGATCTGATAGAACCCGTCCATCAAGGCCATCGATGAAAAGATGGAACTCTTTTCCATACCATCTATGAAGACGTCCTTCCTTGGTCTTGGAGTTTGAGTCGGTACAGTTGCAGCATTCAATTTGTTGAATGCACTTTCCGCCATCCTCCCGTAGCCTTTCGGACACAGAAGATCGGAGGGCTACGTGGGGAAGTATATTTTCAAACATATCCCATTGCCAAGCGATCTGCATATTCTCTTACATATCCTACTGCCAAGCGATTTGTTGATCGCTAGTACTTATTTACGAGGCAGTGGCCGCTGCTTTATGACAAAGTGCTTCGAAACCAATTTTAGTACAACTTTGGGCCGAGTACCTTTTTCCTCAGGTAGCTCGCACGGCGATTGCTTTGCTGGAAAATGACGTCCGTGGCGTAAATCGAGCGAGCACCGAAAAATGTGGAAAGTACGCCCGGATGTCACCAAAAAGCGCAAATTCTCTTTTAATGCACTATTCGACTCGTTCGTCATGTATTCGGATGGCAGCGACGCGTAAAAACTTCGTTATTGCTGGAATGAACGTAGATGTAGGCACGTTGAACACATGCACTGCTAAACCCCACATGTAACGGGGCACCCTGAAGCTTGTACTGGTAGCAGTACAAGCTACTTATTCTGATGACAGAATAAGGCCGTGCCTCGGAACTTCACGCACACTCGTACGTGCAGAGGAAGACGGTAAGAAGAAGCGAGTACTTGGTTAAAGTAAAAAGTAGAACTGTATTTATAATAGTTAATGTCTGTTAATAAACCACTATGTATCCTCATCTAACTATGTCTGAATACAAATGTGCATATCAACTATCTGCTCACCACTCATTGCGTGCGTCTGTCGTGGCACGTCTTCGTTGGTTGATATAATGGCCTATATCAACCAATTAGGAACTCCTCGTAAGTGCTGTAGAATATTTGTCCTTATGACAATATTCTGAGAATATAACATTTATAGTTATATTCTATTAACAATTTCTTATAAATTGTTATGTAACGATTCACCCCGTTACATCACCCCCCCTTAACCATCAGTCACTTTAGTGACTGATTGACTAAATGGATACTCGTCCCAAATCATTTGGGACAGGGTTTGCACTTGTTGGTCCGAGTCCACTTTCCAACATCTCATCGCATGGTTAACAAGTCCATGCGGTGCGCGAGCAAGGCCGCCGAGAGCGCGTCCGCACGTCTCTGTGCGGACGCCGAAGCAGAAACCACAGCAACTGATGTCTCATCGGTTGCTGAAGCGACTCAGCCTGTGTCACCTGGTAATGCAGGCGCTGGTCATGAAGACACTCATGTCTTCACAGAGAATGAGCTCGGTGTCTCGTACTGTCCTGATACGGAAGACGGATCCGTATCGACGGCGATCGAATCCAAGCCGCCTGCCAAGCGTGGCATGGATGATGCTATGCGTCGTAGCATCTTTGGTTCATCTGATGAATCAAATGAACCATCGCCGAAGCGAAGGCGCTCGAGGTCGCGAGACTCGGGCGCTAACAGTGGTGTCGGTTCTCCTATGGACACCACTTCGCAACGAGGTGCCAGTCCTTCTGTCGGCACATCGCAGGAAGAGCGGGACCGCAATGTCTTGCGTCTCGCTCCTGAGAAGAAGGCATGGATGCCTCCTAAATCCGTCATGGATCACTTGTCGGCGACGACGAGTGATCGTTATCGAACACGGTTGTTCGATTCGTCAAGGATCCATCGCCTTGACCCTAGCGCGAAAAACTATCGCGCTGAGAATGGTTTCTTCATCGATGCTTTCTTCAAACATCGATGGTACAGTGGAAATCACAAGCGTGATGGCCCCTCACTACTTCAAGCATGGAACGCCTACATCCATAACCTTGAGGATGTAGGTCGTGACGCTTGGAACGACAAGCTTATCAAAGCTCGTGATAAGTTTGAAAAGCGAACCCCGACAGGTGCACGCTACAAGCTGCATCGTCTGTCAAGGGAGAAGGGATTACCCTGCCTCTCTTGGGGAGACTCGTGCCCATGTTGTGTGAACAACTCTGCACGAGCACCTAAGGAGGCTTACCTCCTTACTAGCCCGTGGTGGCGCGTACGTATCTCTACTGAGATGTACGAAGGGATTGACAACTTGAAATCCCTTTACGACCGTGCCGGGAAGACTTTCTCCGGCGGTCCTTCTGCGGCACAGGATGTGCCGCGTCGTACTACTAACTTAGACCCAGTACGTCAACCATCAGTTGAGAGCGGGGCTCCCAAGTATCCCAGGACGGGGGATAGCCGCGCCACCGGACGAGGTAACTCGTCCGACGTCCGTTCACGTCGCGGTGGTTCAACAGCTGCTCAACTAGATAGCGCTGGCCACCGCGAGAGTCCTCTAATGGATGTGGAAGAGGAGGAAAGACGCTCTCCACATTATCATGGGGATCCGTGTGTTCCCGAGAGCTTCTTTGATCGCGTAACGCAAGGGTTCTCGAACGTGAGCGGGACAGGCGTCTCCAAATGGCGGACACTGTCTTGAAGCATCGAGCTGAGTTTGCCTTTGCTCAGCTTGAGAACGAGAGAGCTCTGACGTCTCTGCGTGACGAGCTAAGGGTAGCTCGTGGAATTGTTGATCGGTCTCGGGATGAGATAACTGCTCTTCAGACCCTTGTCGATGCCCACCATCGGGAGCACAAGGCTCTCTGCGAGATGCTTGAGCGCAAGGGCGTTCTTCATCGGAAGAAGCAGCGTACTGATGGTACGGCTTAAGCCGGCCAACGTAAAACGTGGGATGCGTTCGCATCTTACGTGGCAACTTGATCGTGTATGCATTGCCTAGGCGGTGCAATACACGAAATGGGCCGATGTACTTGGGTAGAAGTTTACTACTACCCAAGTTAGTCACTACATGCTTTGGTAGATTAACCGTAGACAGTAGGACTAAGTCACCTTTATTAAATAAAAGAGTGTTTGCCCTTCCATTCTTGTCAGCGTTTTGCTTTTGCTTATCCACCGCTTCGGCGATGGAGTCTTGCACAAAACGGACTACCGTTTCACGAGCCAGTATGAACTCATCTGATGACTCGTTAGCTTCAGTGCGCTGTGAGTTCACTGCAGCAACATCAACCTTTTCTTCAGTGAGGGCTTCCGCACTCTCACTGCCATCATCTTCTTCGATATCGATGTTATCGATTTCGGCATCAAACGCAATGACCTCTTCGTCAGATCGTGATGAGCGTGAACCAAATCGGTTTTTGCTCGCGCGAGTCCCTCCCCCCCTTAAACCAGAGTTATAATCTAGTAAGGTGGGTACACGCGGATGGTGTAAGCCATTCACGTAAAACGGTGTATGTGTCGTGGACGCATGCACCGAGTTGTTAATGGCAAACTCTACCATTGGCAAGAACTCACTCCAACTCTTAAAGGAGTGTACGTATACTCGAAGTATCTCTTCAAGGACACGATTGGCACGTTCCGTCTGACCATCTGACTCTGGATGATCAGATGTAGACATCTTCAAGCGCGTTCCGAGTGATTTGAACACGGAACGACAGAAATCAGCAGTGAATCGTGGATCTCTGTCTGATACGAGTTCACGGGGCAACCAATGAAGTCGAAAGATGGTGTCAATAAAGACACAAGCACAGCCACTTGCCGTGATTGACTCTGGTACAGCCACGAGGTGTACCATTTTGCTGAATCTGTCAACAAATACGAGAATACCCGTATTCCCGCGTGCGTCTTTGGGTAACCCGAAGACAAAATCCATTGAGATGGATTCCCAGCACTCAGCCGGAACCGGTAGAGGCTGTAAAGGTGCGCGCAGTGAAGGACTTGACTTCACTCGTTGGCAGACTTCGCATGCGCGAACATACTTTCGCACAAACTGATACTGGCGGGGCCAGTAAAACTCTCGACTCACCGTGAGATTTGTTTTCTCTCGGCCACGATGTCCTCCTATAGGAGCATCGTGATACTCGAACATGATCCGCAAACGCAGATCAGTATCATCTGGAATGACAACACGTGGTGTGTCACCAGAAACGGCTGTGTAATACAGTAACCCGTTGCGAGTAGTGTATCGATCTGATGCAGATCGATACGCAGACGACAATCGTTTCAACGATTCTCAAGACAATGAAGGGTCTATCTCCTAATAGATAGGCTCTGAACTTCGCGAGTGCATACTTCATGGCAAGGAGTTCCTTGTCATGCACTGGATAGTTCCGCTCAGCTGGTTGCAGCTGACGCGACTGATAGCAGACGACGCGTTCAACGCCTTCGGATCGTACTGCATTAATGCACAGCCGATTGCGAAATCGCCGGCATCACAGACCACATGAAATGGCCTGTCCTGATCGGCTATCGCTAGGAATGGGAATTGTATCAAGATCTGCTTGATACCATCAATGGAGCGCTGACATTCAGAGTTCCATAACCACCTCTCGTTCTTTTTCAACAAACGAGAGAGGTGCACAGTCATCTCGGCGTAATTGCGTGAATACTTATGCAAATACGCCGCTAGCCCAAGGAATTTTCGAAGACCTTTGACATCAACCGGCACAGGCCAGTCGGTGATCGCCTTGATCTTTTCGGGATCAGGACGTACACCGTTCTTACCAACGATGCACCCAAGAAGTGGTTTTTGTTTGCTGCAAATATACACTTCTTGAGGTTAGCATACAATTGATGCTTTCGCATGATTGTAAGAACCTGTCGGACGTGGTACCTGTGAACCTCAACATCCGACTTTCCATCCATAGCCCGACTATGGATGGATACGTCATCAAAATAATTCGGCGCGAATTCTCGTACTGGTCTCAACAGATGTGATACACATCTGTTGAACAGGGCAGGGGCATTACTGAGCCCTTGTGGCATTACTAGCCATTCTCAGAGCATGCCGCTAGGCGTGCTCACTGCGGTATAGGGTATATCCCGTTCTCGCATAAGGATTTGATAGAAGCCATCCATCAAATCCATGGACGAAAAGATAATACTCTTTGACATACCATCAATGATTACGTCCTTCCTTGGTATCGGCGTCTGAGCCGGTACCGTTGCAGCGTTCAATTTGTTGAACGCGTGCACTATCCGCCACCCTCCTGTTGCTTTTCGCACACAGAAGGTCGGAGAGCTATGTGGGGAAGTTGATTCCCTCACATGGCCCGCAGCTAAACGATCGGCAAAGAACTTGTCGATCGCAAGTACTTGTTCACGAGGCAGTGGCCACTGCTTCATGACACAGTACTTCGAGCCTGGTTTAAGCTCGACCTCGTGCCGAGTACCTTTATCCTTCGGTAATTCGCACGGAACAGTTTCAGGGAATACATCCTTGAATTCAACCAAATCTTCATAGAGAGGATTTTCCTTGAGCGATTCCCATGATTGGGACTCATATCGCTCAATTCGTGTCTTTTCATCTAGGACACTCTCGTCCATAGATGAACTACTGAGAACTCTCTCGTTCTCAGTAAACACTGTTGCTGACCTTATGTCGGTTACACAGTTGTCGTCAGCGACGAGTACGTAGATCTGCTTGACTTTGCCACGACGCAGATCACGCAAGAACCTTTTATGTTCGAGCGTTGGCAACTGAGTGATCTCCGAAGTCAACTTCGGAGGCGCAATCAGATCAAGCGTATAAGCGCCTACACTTGATCCGTTATTGACTATGACATTCAATGTCTCTGTCATTTCCTGGGGACTTATTCCCTCAGGACTCGAAGGACTTATTCCTTCGGCTTCCCGGGGACTTATTCCCGCGGGTTTCGGGGAACTTATTTCCGCCGTATTTGTAATATCGGGACTTATTCCCTTAACTTCCTCTATCTGTGGTTGTGCAACCACAGCGAGATCCTCTACGAAAGACTCTCCAGTCGATATAGGATTATCGTTTCGCTTAACCTGAGCGATCGATCGTTTCTCTTCTAGATGTTCCCCGCTAGGGATACATCGTTGTCCCTGTCCACCCGACTTATTCGAGTGGTGAACCTTCGGCGCAGCCTGTGTTCCCTCACAGCCGCCGGAACTTTGCTCCGAAGTGTAACCGTTTGGTACACTAAGGTTTTGTGCAGTCGTACTAACGACCGTACCACAAGTGAGGCCATAGCACTCACTCGTAGTACATCCACACGCTTGTGGACACTTCAAACGTTCATCAGATGGCGATCTGATGAACAAGCGGCAGGCATCGTTACTGTTCGATGTTGCCAGTTTACTCGTGATCCGTACCTTCTGAGCCACGGTATTCCAAGGATGACATCAAATTTGTCATCCAAATCCAATACGATAAAGTCATCATCATATTGGGTATCTTCTAGCGTATAGTGGATCTTCACTATACGCTTCATGACGGTTACGGATGCGCCTGTCGCAAGACGTACCGTCATCCTCGTAGGAGGTGTGTCACATTCACTGAACTTAAAATGACCATCTTCTAGCGATTGGCGTCGCACAGAATTGTTGGACGCCCCACAATCGACTAGAGCTCGAAGGAACAACTTATTCGTCAATTCGAGTTTCAAGGTAATGAGTGAGATCTCATTACCTAGAGCAGCAACGCACAACGTTTGTGTGTTGGGAGCAACCTTCATCAAGAGGCCTACAAATTCTCTTGACGTTGCTGGACCAGTAGGGTGCTCCGCACCTACTGATCCTGTCCGTTTTTTGACGGTCCATCCCGTTGTTGCGTCTTTACACCAACAGCGGACCCTCGTCCCTGCCCTTTCTCATGGGTGGACGGTCACTACGCCCAGTGTTGCGAGACACTGGACGAGGGGCACTACACTCGTAAGCGTAGTGTCCTGTCTTTTGACATCTGTTGCATCTCTGCAACTTCTTGTAGTCTGTAGAGCGAGCCTTCTCGCTCTCTATCTAACAAAGTTCCATCGGCTCTGGACCTCCGCTGTCATATCGTCTCGGTTGACGATACGATGTCGATCTGGCGCGAGCCTGTCTCAGACTGAAGTCTTCCTGTTCCGCAATGAAAATGGCTTGTTCTAGTGAATCTAGTTCAAGTCGGAACAGGTGAGTCTTGACGGGACCATCCGCAAGACCCTGCATGAACACCGAAACCAGCGTGTGTTCATCCACCGGATTGGAACTTATACAACTCGTAAGATGTCGTATATGTTGCGCGTAAGCGTGCACATCACGCTTACCCTGCTTGAGCTTCAAAAGTTCGGTTCGAGTTCTGAACTCAGCTCTAGGCGGTTTAAACGTTTGTCCGAGCCGCGACTTGAAGCCTTCCAACGACCCAAACGCATATGGGTCGTGCAACTTGAGCCCCAGTGCCCAAGTCTTGGCACGTCCTGCCAGCTTTGACTGGGCAAATGCAACTTGCATTTCCCCATCGTCGATGCGACGCGCCCTTATGGCGTCATCCAATTCGACGAACCATCTCAAGAGAGAGCCCTCTTCGACTCCCCTATACTTGGAGATGTCAATCTTTAAGGTTTCGGGTCGACGCGAGTGCATCGACCCACCAGCAGCAGCCTGTTGCTGTCTCAACAGTTCAAACTGTTGAGCACCCTGTTCTCTCAACGACTCTGCTTGTTGAGAACCTTGTTGGTGAAGCAAGGCTACTTTCTCGCGTTCGGCGTCAAGTTCATTTTGAATGAACTTGGCGATAGTAGCATGTTGGGCATCCCTATTGAGAGCCTCTAGCATGACGCTAACAGCATGGATGCCCATGGTTGAACCCATCCGTTCAACCGCATCCCATTCGACATCGCTCACATGGGAGTAGCCGTCACGCGTAGCGTTAAAGCTTTGGTCATCTTCATCATCCAACATATTCATGTTAGATGTGAACGTGGTCCTTGGACGGACTACGAAGTGCTACCAGGTGTAACGGGGCACCCTGAAGCTTGTACTGGTAACAGTACAAGCTACTTATTCTGATGACAGAATAAGGCGGTGCCTCGGAACTTCACGTACACTCGTACGTGCAGAGGAAGGCGGTAAGAAGAAGCGAGTACTTGCTTAAAGTAAAAAGTAGAACTGTATTTATAATAGTTAATGTATGCAATAAATCACTATTTATCTTCATCTAACTATGTATAAATACAAATGTGTAAATCAACTATCTGCTCACCACTCATTGCGTGCGTCTGTCGTGGCGCGTATTCGTTGGTTGTTATAATGGCCTATATCAACCAATTAGGAACTACTCGTAAGTGCTACAGAATATTTATCCTTTTGACAATATTCTGAGAATATAACTCTTATAGTTATATTCTATTAACAATTTCTTATAAATTGTTATGTAACGATTCACCCCGTTACACCACATCCCGCCATTCTTCAACACGAGGAGCATCATGAAGAATACGTCCTTGGCTACAAGTTGAGAGCACTCGCCACGTCCAACATTCCAATTACGCGTCATGTGTCCGACCACAGTTGACCAGAGATTATCAAATATTTGCAGTGAGGATTTCGTCATGGCAGATTTACGTCTGCACCGCCGTGATTAAAGAAGCGGGCGTGAACCAGCGATAGAGAGCTTTCCATGGTGTCTAGCATGGTGGCAATCGCGGAAAGTAGCGCAGCGCTTCTTGGCGGTCGGCTGCTCACTGTTCAATCACTTCGAGTGCTTGGAGAACTTGGTCGTGGTCCGCGGCGGGGGTGTATGACCGAGACATCGGTCATCGACTGAAGTGAAATGAATGGGCTTGAAAATGGGTGATTTAAATCATAAGAGACAAGTACAAATTTGGGGGACCAATTTTATGAAGATCAAGCAAAATGGATATGATAGAGAAAAATGGCTGATGTCTACAAATTTAGGTGTTTATCTGTAAACCACCAGTTACTAAATAACTGTTCCACATTGGTGATTTGATTGGATACACATCAACACACGTGTTAGTTAGTTTCTAGCTTAAAGAGTACTGCATAGAGATCAAGTAAAGGGGGGATAACTGAGAGAAATGACTAAGATCTACAATTACGGCAATTCCAATGTCTACTACCACAGTTTACTGGGGTCTTAAACAATTCACACGGGTGATTTGGCTGGACACAAAACAACACAAAGGGTGGCCGTTTCTGCTTAAAAGGTCTGTTTTTTTATTTGAAAACACATACTCAGTAGTCGATTTGACAAAGCGTTGCTCAAAATCACCAGACGGATTATGATTGACAGCATCAAGACATACAAACAAGTGTGACACGGTGTGTGCCTATATATAACTTGTGAGAGTATCTACGAGCCATGTAACCCTCCACCAGTCATAACTGCATGTCAGAATGCACGCACCACCTGTCACATCCGTTCCCACAAATCAGTCATGACCTCATGCTCCACAGTGCTGCTTCATACAATATGCTTGTACATCTGCACCTCTGCACTAGCACTTGATGCCAACGACTCATTGGTGCTGAACATCGAGCCAAACGTGACATGCGAAGCGTCTCCTGAATGCCTGGCAAAGGGTCTAGAGCACAATACGTGCCGTGGCGGTATCTGTGTGACCGATACGCTGTTTCCTCTATCTCCAGCGGATATCGCCGGCTCCGTCGGTGGTTTCGTAGCAACTGTCTTAGCTGCTGGGTCTGGATTGGGTGGTGGTGGGCTCCTCGTGCCTGTCTACACTCTACTGATGAGCCTGTCGTCCCACGAGGCAGTGCCACTGTCTAAGGCCACAATCTTTGGTGGCGCGATTGCCAGCTTTTTGGTCAACGTTCGGAAGCGTCATCCATTGGTGCACAGCCGTCCGCTGATTGATTATGAGACAGTCCTGCTCATGGAGCCTTTGACGTTGGCTGGCACGATCATCGGGGTCCATATAAACACGGTCTTTCCGGAATGGCTCATTACGATTTGTATTGTCTGGCTTTTGGCCAAAACGGCCTGTCGTACCTACAATAAGGGCAAGAAAGTGTGGAAAGAAGAGGCGGACGTGGACCGCAAGGTCGTGGCAGACATTGTAGCGTACTGGCGCTTACTGCCGTATGAGTCGAATTTCAGGCAGTTCCAAGTGACCGCACGCGCGTACTTGAAGTGGAAGACATACAAGTCGCCGGACAGGGCAGAATTTCAGCTGAAGATCGTGACGGCAAGAAGCTGTCGTGAGGAACATGACAGCTTTTCAAATAGCACGGACGCGAGCACGGAAGATGAAGAAGCGAGCAGCGACGGTGATGAAAATCGACCAGCAATGACGTGGGGGCTCCAGGACAATCGGGCAGTGAAGTTTGTCTCGGTGAGAGAAATCGCCAAAGCGCGACGCGCTGTCCCACTGGCAGATATGGGCGTGCTGTTCCTGACGTGGATCGGACTTGTACTGTTTTCTATGGCCAAAGGCGGACACGATACGCCTAGCGTTATCGGGTTGTCATGCGGCAGCGCTGCTTACTGGCTACTCACAATTGCTTCGTTCCCATTCTTCGTAAGCGTGACGATCTACTTTGGTATGAAGATCAGCCGGTTTCACACAATGCTGCAGGCTTCCGACTACACATATGCCAAAGGCGACATGGTCTGGACAAAACAAGCAGCGATTAAGTACCCTGCGCTGTGCACTGCCGCTGGCATAGCTGCTGGCCTGCTGGGCATTGGAGGCGGCATGGTAAAAGGCCCATTGCTGATTGAAATGGGACTGCTACCACAAGTGTCCTCGGCAACGTCGTCGTCGATGATCCTGTTTACGTCTTCTGCCACCACGATCCAGTTTATCATTCTGGGCTCGTTGTCAGTGGACCACGCGTTATGGCATGGCGCCATCGGGTTTGCCGCCGGTCTCGTTGGGCAGCTGGGTATGTCGTATCTTGTCAAGAAGTACCGCAAATCGGCGCTCGTAATCTTCTTCGTCGCTTGTTTCATTGGAATCAGTGGCCTCGTTATGGGTGTGCTGGGCGTTGTCCGCACTTCAAGAATCGGCTTTGGCGGGTTTCGGCCGCTTTGTCTCGGTTAATAAAGAACGTTTAGTGTGTCTCTGTGGATGTTCGACGTTGTACTAACGTTCTGGAAATCTTCTATCGATCGATCGATCGAACGAACGAACGATATCGATCTTTTGGCGTGTCCGACGTAATGGCTTCGGTATCATTCGAACCGACCACCTGGTGACGTCATCCAGGTCAAAAACAACGGTGACATGTTGTAATATGCCGTTAACGGATACTTTCGTATCCTCAGTTCCCAATTTGCTTCAACGCCCATCTTCGCCATGAGCACCTTCCCATCGATCAAGCTCACGTATTTTTCTGCTGCTGGCCGTGCCGAGGTCGCGCGTCTGGTTTTCTACATTGGGGCATCCCCTTTGAAGACAAGCGCATCACCCGTGAACAGTTCATGGCCACGAAGGACACTTTCCCGTTGGGTCAAGTACCCACGCTCGAGATCGACGGCGATGTCATGACCCAATCGTACGCTATGATGCGGTACGCTGGCCGCTTGAGCGGACTGTACCCCTCCACGAGACCCGCGCTGGCGCTTAAGATCGACGAGGTACTGTGTGTGATGAGCGAGATTGAAACCCGGATGGTGCAATCGTTTTACGAGTCGGACGTGGCCAAGAAAAAAGCCATGCAGGAAGAGCTGACGACCGTCACGCTCCCTCGCTACGCTGGACTCTTGGAGGCTCGTCTGCAGAAAATGAAGCAGACGCCCTTTTTCCAGTCGGACCGCATCTATGTGCACGAAGTAGCCATCTACGTTTGGATCAAGTCGCTCCGGTCTGGCGTCATCGACTTTATCCCTACGACGGTGTTGAGTAGCTACCAGTTGCTCAGCGAGATGCACGACAAGGTTGCGAACCACCCGAAAGTCCAAGAGTGGTACCGGCTCGAGCACAATGCACCCAAGCTGAAGCTCACGTACTTTCCCGCTCAAGGTCGTGGCGAGCCAATCCGTCTGGTCTTTTATATCGGAGACGTTGAGTTTGAAGACGAGCGCGTCCCACTCGAAGAGATGTTGGCGCGCAAGCCGTCGCTGCCGTTCAACCAGTTTCCAGTGCTAGAAGTGAACGGTGAGATGATGTCACAGGCGCTGGCGATCCTTCGCTATGCTGGCACCATGTCGGGACTGTACCCCATGACTGACCCGATCGCTGCTTATCGGATCGACGAGCTGCTATCAATCATGGAAGAGATGTTTAACAACCCGCTATGGGGTGCCTCGCACCGTGAGAAGAACATGGAGAAGAAGGAAAAGCTGCGCGCTAAACTGGCGACTGTCGTGCCCAAGACACTGGGTTTCTTGGAGAAGCGCATTGCTAAGAACAAGGGTCCCTATGCGGCTGGCCCGAATCTCTCTGTGGTAGATGTTGCAATCTACTCTGTCCTGGTGGACTTTACGATGAACCTGCCGAAAATGATGAGCACCATGCGAGACTCGTATCCAAACGTGTACCGTGTGTACGACCAGGTACTGAAGCACCCGAAGGTCGTGGAGTGGAACGCAGCGCACAGCCAGTAACAGGACAGCGCCGTGTCGGCAAAGATGCCATTACGTAAAGACAGACACGAGTGACGCTTTCTAATTCGATATGAAACGGAGCAATATCGACAAAATGAGAGCGATCGTGCAGGTTGAACTTAACAGCAATAGCTTGATGGCATAGTTGGCTTTGTCCGGATCAATCCAAGTACTCCTTGCCCTGCTTGTATCGGTCTGTCTCACGTTGCATGCATCAACTGTCAACAGCAGTAAAGTCGATACAATCTAAATGGCTGCTATATCGCTTGGAGGCTGCTAGTATTGTCGGTAGAAAACATAGTCCTGTATTCAATCCGTGAGCAGATAGATACGATCGTGCGCATTTGAGCTGGAAAGGGTGCAAGCAATTCTGGCCATGGTCTACATCGTATTAGCCATTGCTACCGTTAAATACTGTCGTTTAGTCGTGGAACAGCTATCCCTCTGGTTGCTGAGCACTTTTCCACGCACCACAACTACTCTCTCATAGTCAGTAACTTTCCCATAGAAATTTGCATTTGTATGATAGCACCTCCGCTTTAGCCCATGTACTTCGCGTAGATGATACCCAACGAGCGCTTGCAGCCAGGAATTGCCATCAAAACACACAAGACAGTGTCTCTGACGGACGCTTTCGCGCTTCTTGTAGGCGATACCTGATGTTTTTAAAGCTTCATGAGCACACGAGCATGATGAAGCAGCCCAAGGTTGCTCGGAGGTACATGGCATAAACCGCTTGGTCATGATGCGATTCGAAGGGAGTGGCGTGTCCAGCGTCGTATTGGCAAAAGAGCGCAAGCACTTACTTCGTGTCTGGCAGCTTATGGTAACATCACTCAATAGGCTGACATCCTGGCAATCACAAATGTCTCACTAAAATCAACAAGAAGTCTTCACTTCGAGATTCGACTCCAAGATGTATGCTTACCCCAGTCAGTCATGTTGTATAATATCACATCTGGCCAGCATAAGTCTAACTGTCTACGACCTACGAACTTCTTTGTCACTTCCGGTGCAATAGCGAGTGACCTACGAACGACAAGAGTGCAATCCATCACTGACATTGCTCCGATCCGAATAAATTTGTACTGTTGCGGTAAATTACAAATCCATTCGGTAGCGTAGGTGGTATAGCGCTCACATCTCTTCGTCATGATGCAAACGAAGATTTTCAGTGCTCTAGTTGATCCTTCTTTGCATCCGGCTTAGCACCCATCTTGCTCAACTCTTTGAACATTAGGCCACAAAAATAAAGATCCTCTCAGACGGGATCGATAGAAATGCATTCGGTCGCAGTAGCTCGATTGTTGTGGTACATTTATGACGTTCCAGATATTGGTTTAGAGAACACAAATGTATACACTCAATTTCGAGATTAGGAGAGTTGTTGTGCTAACTTCCCTCCCCGTGCAACATACTTTCGACGTTAAAACGATCAAATGTAGCGACACTTGTAGTGCCACTCGATGTAACGCTGTTATGTATCATTTCGAGACTATTATCGCTTCAGTCGAGCGAACATGCGTTGATGAAACCTTGTACAATCCGCACATGGCTAACCTTCAGCCTTGGCCATTTCTAGCGTCCAGGTGAGCTATATGGCTGTGGCATCTTGCTGCGAAGCGCGGCCCACGTTAGATTACATATAGGTCTAATCTTTTGTCGGCGAATTTCCCACGCATACTGCTCTAACCCCTAGCCTACTCAACGAGATATTCTTCTTCGTCATTTTCGTCCTGATCCACCGCGGCAAAGTCTTGTGACCGTTGTTGCTCTGACATGGGGTGACTACATTCGCGACGATAGCGACACAACATAGTATGAGCCAGGGAAAAGCAAGTCCAAAAGTAGACATCATTCTATACCTGCGTGCGATAATGACCTCCATCTCGACATCGCGTTCCAAATTGTTGAGCGACAGATTCTGAGGACAGCCTGTACATATCGTCAGTACTGATACCTCATTCAAACAACTTCTCAAACGGGCCACGGCATGCACCTGCGACAGGACACTTCTTGCTGCGTTGCAAGTGGGCTTGAATGCCTTTCTTGGAGTACGTGTGACCACAACTCGGGCTACACAACAACAACAAGAGCAAGAGCAACAATACACCTCAATCACTTCCAGCAACCCACTCTGTATCATCGTATTAGAAACGCACTTTCGTAGTGGATCCTCCATCTCGCCCTGAGTGACTGGACAGATGGTACTCCTCCTGCTCTCACTCTCCTGAATGGCCATGTCATCGTTTTCGTCCATCGCGAGCTCAATCTACCACCAACCAAGCGCCAGCATTACACACACAAAACACACCACTTTGTAGTCACAATCAACAGTCAATGGCTATCAGCTACTCCAAATCTCAACGTCGTACCCCTGCGCTGTCGCAGAACTTCTTGTAAAAGTCGTGCTTCGTCGCATTGACCTTCGGCGTCGCCAGCGAGTCCTTGAGCATCTTGTCCATCTTCTTCTTGTCTAGTTTCCCACTCTGTACGAGCGGATCCAGCTTCTCCAGCTCCGTTCTATACCGCGTCAGCTGCGTCTCCAATACCGCAAACTCTTTGGCCGTCCCGTCCAGCTGTTGCAGAAGCTCCTGCTCGTTCAGTTCCTTCACGAACTTGGCATTATTGCACAGAGACTCGATGCCTTCAATCGTGTGCTTGCGCAGCTCCAGCTGCTGCTTCTTGGACGCGTACAGCGCCATCTTGAGCGCGCTCGGCAGCGCCTGCTGGATGTTGGCCTCGAGCTCTGTCGTCATTGTTTGTATGCACCATAGTGTACACCACACCATGTTGTCAGCTTCAAAGCTGGCCGTCATGCGGTAATCTAAAGGCGTCATACATTACACTACACGGTATAAATTACACTGGACGGTATAAATTACACTTCTACTTGACACTTCTGGAGCGATGGCGTTTGATACGGCAGGAGCATCAAGTCTCGAGCAGTTTACGCTGCTGGCCAAGAACGCACGCGGACGCGCCTGTGTGGCACTGATCCAGCAGGTGCTGAGCAACAAGAAGCTTTTCGTGTTCCGTGAACTGCTGGACATGCCCAACGTGGAGGCGCTGCGCGATTCCGAGTACAAGGAGCACTACGAGCTGCTGCGCATCTTTTGCTTTGGGACGTATACTGACTATGTGGGTAGGTGAAATATATACATATCGATCGATCGATGGGCGTGTAGTAGAAAGAATTTTTGTCAATGGCCGAAATTTACTCGTCGAGGGTGTGTATACTTGGGTATACTCTGTGTCTTAGCTCGCAAGCACGAGCTGCCGGAACTTACGTCGCTGCAGGTGAAGAAACTGAGGAAACTCACGGCTGTGCTGCTAGCTCATCGGTTCAAGGTAGTGCAGAACCGGTGGTCTCAAGGATGTGATGATTGATGCAGTTGGGGCCTGATGGTGGTTGCTGCTGTGTTCTGCTGTTTGGTCAGAACATTCCGTACGACACGCTGATGGAAGAGCTGGACGTGTCGACGGTGCGCGAAGTGGAAGACATCCTCATTGACACCATTTACTCGGTACGGGATACGCTGTTTGTTCGTTTTGGGCTATCGGGAGGTCTTGTTTTTCCAGGTGGTTACTGTGTTGTTGTTCATACGTTTTTTGTTATTGTCGGGCGGCCGCTGCCAGGGGTTGATTCAAGGCAAGCTGGACCAGAAGTTACGCTGCTTTGTTGTCAAGTATGCTGTCGGACGCGATACGCATGACGAAGGTGTGGACGAGATGATCGAGAAGCTCACTAGCTGGAAAAAGCGGTCGGCGGAGATGTACGGGAAGATCGATACAATTCTCAGGTATGCGCTATAATTTCAACAAAAAGCTGCTGCGTGTAGTCGGACTGTACCTAACGCGCTGCTACTTGCCGGCCCAGTTTGGCGGATAAACAAGAACAAGAAGAACGGACGAATGAAGATGGCATTCGCGCCAAGATGGAAGCTCGCGCAGGTGAGCGTGGCAAGGGCTTTGCATCTGGCAGCACGAACTTTCGTCAAGGCGACGATTTTAGTCATTACGCAGACTCTGCAAGTCGACGAGGGTACGTCATTCACCATTTCATGCCCAATGGATGTCACTATATCGATATGTTGATGCGACACGGACCGACTAACGTCGTCATATGTTGTCAGCGCACCATCCAAGTCGCATCTACACACGATGGGTCGCAAAGGCCGAATGTAATCGGAGCCTCCGTTTTGCCGCTTCTTCGAGCCGTTCGACTGCTCTTTGAGCAGCTGAAACGCTAGAATAATCAGTTTAAACGCTGGTAATTCAACCAATTTTACGTGGACGACCCGACTTTTTCACACACCCAGCCAAATCGTCGATCGGTCCGTCCAGCTCATCAAACCGCTGGTCATCATGACCAATTCCAGCTACGGCTCTGGAGCTCCCCGGCAGCGCCCAATTCAGGCGTCAGGTCTGAGCTATAAACACCAGAAGAAGCGCCACGAGCAACAGCAGCAACTTCACGTCAATCCAGCGGTTGCCGAATTGCAGCGCACCCGTCAGCGGCTCCCTATTTACGCGCACCGCAACACAATCATCGAGGCTGTCAAGAGCAATCAAGTGACCATTCTCGTGGGCGAAACGGGAAGTGGCAAGACGACGCAGATCCCGCAGTATATATGGGAAGATGACCGGGTTCATGTCCGAGTAGCCATCACGCAACCACGTCGCGTGGCAGCGATTACAGTGGCCCAACGCGTGTGCGAGGAGGCGAATCGAGGTCCTCTGGGCGGCAGTGTTGGCTACTGCGTTCGATTCGATGATACAACGTCCACGAACACACGACTCAAGTTCATGACGGACGGGATGTTGGTGCGAGAAGCGCTGCTCTCGCCAACGCTCGAGAGGTACTCGGTTATCGTGCTGGACGAAGCTCATGAACGGACGTTGCAGACGGACATTTTGTTTGGGATCGTGAAGCGTGCGATGGTCAAACGCAAGGACCTCAAGGTCGTTGTCATGTCTGCTACGCTGGACGTGGCACTATTTCGGACCTTTTTTGAATCCTTCAAGCCCTCGGTGCTTCAAATTCCTGGACGGATGTTCCAGGTCGATGTGTTTTATACAGCAAAGACGCAGCCGGACTACCTCGACTCAGCGTTAGTGGCTGTGTTGCAGATCCACTTGCAGGAGAAGATGGTGAATGGCAGTATCCTGGTGTTCCTGACAGGTCAGGAAGATATTGAGACGCTCGAGACGCTACTGGAAGAGTATGCTCGGTCGTTACCACCTGATGTACTGAAGCTCATGGTGTGTCCGATATTTGCTGCCATGCCGCGTGAGCAGCAGATGAAGGTGTTTGAACCTGCACCTGATGGAGTACGCAAGGTCATCCTTGCCACGAATATTGCCGAGACTTCGATTACAATCAACGGTGTGCGCCATGTCGTGGACACGGGGCTTGTGAAACAGCGCTCGTTTGTGGCGTCGAGCGGGATGGAGATGCTGCAGACGGAGTCAGTGTCGAAAGCACAAGCTTGGCAACGCACAGGTCGTGCAGGTCGGGAGGCGCCTGGCATCTGCTACCGTTTGTTTCCAGAGGAGATATTCGAGCAGCTCCCAGAGCGATCTATCCCGGACATCCAGCGTGTGAGTCTAGAGGTCGTGGTGTTGCAGCTGAAATGCATGGGGATCGACGACGTCTTGGGTTTCGACTTTATCGAGAAACCACTCAAGTCATCGATGATTAAAGCGCATGAAAAGTTGTACGCGTTGGAAGCACTTGATAACAAGGGCAAGTTGACCACGCGCGGCCGACAGATGGCTGGTTTGCCCGTGGAGCCCATGTATGCGGTAATGCTGTTGAAGGCGACCGAGTTGGGATGTGCGGAAGAAGCGTTGAGTGTCGTGGCCATGCTCTCTGTCGAGTCCATCTTCTACTCTCCTCGTGACAAGAAAGCCGAAGCAGCGCAGTCCCGTGCACGGTTCATTGCGCACGAAGGCGACCAGATCACGTTGCTCAATGTCTTTAATGGGTACATCCAGTGTGGACCAAAGCAGCGCACCAAGTGGTGTCGGGACCACTACATGAATCACCGCGCTATGACTCGTGTGGAGAGCGTTCGACTGCAGCTGAAGACGTACCTGGAGAAGCTCGAGCTGCCGATTGACTCGAGTTTTCCGGACGTTGACCCGTTGCGCAAGAGTATCGTCGCGGGTTTTTTCCTGAACACAGCCATGCGGTCTGTCGCCGAGGGTTTAAGTGGTTCCAAGACTGCGTACAAGACAATCTGTGGCCCGTCCGATATTGTCAAGGTGCATCCTTCGTCGTCGTTATTCATGCGCAATCCACCGCCCAAGTGCGTCGTCTACAATGAACTGGTGTTTACGAGCAAGCACTACATTCGATCCGTGCTCGTGATTGAGAAAGAGTGGCTCGTGGAATTAGCTCCTACGTTTTTTGCCAAGAAAAATAGCGCGACATCGTGATCGAGCGGTATAATAGAGTGACAGCATCAAGCGAGCGAGCGAACAGAATACAGATCCAGTGACGACTTTCGTATAAATTTAGAGGTGTCTGCGTGAACATAGTGTGTCTGCCGCGCATATTTTCGGCATTAAGCCACGTCTTGTCCTACAATGTGTAAGATCGGTGCCTTGCCGTCAATTCCTCTACCAGCTTATAATCGGACGACGTTGCATGCGCTGTTGCACGTATCGTGTTAGACGGGTAGAACTTAATATACGTTTCTAGAGGTCAGCACCCTTGAGCGATTGGCCGCCAACCAATTGAGGTCCAGCCACACTTTTCGTGCTGTGACGCCGCCCATACCTTCAGTCCCTCGATCGTTCAATTCATCCGACTGGTACGTGTAAATCCCGTAGATCGATCCTGTTGGCGCGATTGCATCAAGACCTTCTCTCGTCTCTATCCGACTTAGTCCAGTCAATGACCATAGCAATACAAAGCTCTAAACCCAGTGCAGCGCTGTTTCGTACACCGTAATGAGCGTGTTTCAACACTCGTTTCGAGTATCACTGTAGGAGAGAGAGAGAGACAGCGAGAGGCTCGAGCCATCGCTAGTGACTGGAGGTGTATCGCAATGGCTTCTGTACTCACACGGTTCTCTAATGCTCTCTTGTCTGTGGTCAGAACTTTGCTAAAATGGTCGCTTCTGCTGGTCAACCTACTCGTCTCTACGTCAAGGGTGTGTTCCTAGGCTACAAGCGCGGGCTGCGCAACCAGTACTCGCACACGGCACTGGTGAAGATCCAGGGCTTGACGGACAAGAAGGATGTGGACTTTTACTTGGGCAAGAAGATTGCGTACATCTACAAGGCCAAGTCGTTGAAGAATGGCACGCAATTCCGTGTCATATGGGGCAAGGTCGTGCGTGCTCACGGCAGCAATGGCGTTGTGCGTGCGAAGTTTGCCAAGAACTTGCCAGCTGAGGCGATGAGCAAGAGCGTGCGTGTCATGCTGTATCCGAGCCGCGTTTAAGAACGTGCAGGAAAATTGTTTGGAAAAACTCGCACGTTTTCAAACAGCTTTGGTAGTTAAATGACAACGAAGAGGGATTGTGACCACGTCCTCGTGTTTGCTATGGAGCTCTTTTGCTTATTTCGCTGGTTGTGGTACGCCTTGCATTCCCTTTGGGTGGGTACAAAGGCTTGGTGAAGAAACTACGAAGCTATTCACGCCATTGATGAATGTTTTCTCGGCACAAACATTGTTTACCGCATACAGAACACACACGAAACTATTAGGCAAGTTCTTGCATGCGTTCTACATCTCAAACTGCTCATAATGCACATCGAAGATGCCTGCGAAGTTGGAGGCTTCGATCTCCACGGATCGGATGAGACCCGATGGACCTGATACCCACGTCCCGATGCCGGTAATATTGATCACAAAGTTGTAAGCTTGTTCCTGAACCACCTCGTTAAAGAGCTGCTTCACGTCCAGTCGCAAGCGATGGACAGGGTGGCGGAACACGAGTTCCTGTCCGTCCGTCAAGTGCGAGCGCGAGAACTCGGACGAGCGGTTAAAATGTGTCATCGTCTCGCCAGGCGCGTAGCTGCCGATTGTTGGCATCAACCGTGACTTTTCCAACCGGCTCATTGATCGAGGGGTTGGCTCCGTGGAGACCACGAGCCAGCCGACACTAGCCCCTGCAATCATAATGAGGACTTCAACCACGCGTTGGATCGGCCACAGGTGCTGGTTGACGCGCAGAGGACCCAGAATCGGGTAGTCATACCGAATGAGAAACAGACACCAGAAGCTGCACGTGAACGTCACGAAAAACAGCAACATCTGACGGGGCACTGACCGGGATGACTGGAAGAATGGCCGCGTGGGGACCATGCTAGTGTCGTCCATAGGCTTCAGTGCAATTCCGTTGGGAACGTCCACACGACCTAGATGCTGGTCACCAGTGAAGTAGAGACAGACTTTGACCTTGACATGGTTTGGATCGTACTGCTCGATAGCGTCCAGCAAGGGCTCAAATTCGTGGAAAATGCCGAGTTCACGAGACGTCCAGTGGAAGTAAACCTGCGTGAACTCCATGTTTGGGTCGTTGTTGCGCATACAATCCAGGATCTTGCCCATAATGCTAATGATCGGTGTAGCACCGATCCCGCCAGCTACAAACACGAGAGCAGGGTAGTGCTGAAAGTCGTCCGACATCTTGCCGTAAAAGCCATCGACGTACACAAGCGGCATCTTCCGTTCTTCACGTGCCTGGATAGCAACAGCGTACAATGACTTGGTCCAATTGCCCACGCACTTTACGTGCACGGTAAACGTGTCCTCGTACTCGATCGGGGACGAGCTGATACTGAACGGATGCCACTGCGTATGCGACAGGAGTGGAATCCGCAGGTAAACAAACTGGCCAGCATGGTAATGACCTGACTTGCCTGGGGAACGGCGGAACACCAACCGCGTGATCTCACCAGGAATAGCTTCAAGATCCACAACCTCACATGGCATGCGACTTTGGCTTCGAGCCAAGATGCGGTGCATGACATAGAGACAGACTGCCGGGTACATCCAGATGACAAGGCGTGAAAAGTGCAGTGCTCCGAAGAAAATCACGAAGATGAAGAGGTGGTGGCAGTAGTAGAACACTGCATAGTACCTGCGGCGGATCGGGCCAAGCGACGTCACGCCAATGATGACACAGCTGAGCAGTGCTAATTGACCGCAAAAGTTCTCGAAACGCCTCTTACCGACCGTGGCAAAGTCACAGTCCATGCAAGGAAATGCCGACTCGATGAACGTACCGCTTTTGATCCACACGTAATAGTGCGGGATCGCATGCAGCATCACGACGACAACAGTAAAGAACCCGATCCAGCGATGGTACTTGATCGCATGGGAGTAGTCGATCCCCATCGAAAGCATCCAGAAGGAATTCCGCGTTGCAGGGATAAGCAGCAGCGAGAAACAGAGCACGGCATTGAAGCCAAGCACTGTCCCCACGAGTCGGAAGACGGACGCTCCATCCGTCACTTTCGCCTTGGCAAGAAGCCTGTAATTCCGTGACAAGACCGCAGCAAACCAAATGGCGTTCAAACCTAGAAACACGAGCGTGCACATGGACTCAGCGTACGACATGTTGACGCTGCCAACGAGCATCTTGCGCTTCAAAAACCGCATAGCTGTACGATGAGCTCCTGTGGGTACAGGTGGCAAGGCATTGCCTAGAGCAAGAGCCATGCCGCCAATCATGAACGGCAGTCCAATCAGGACGTAATTGACCAGGAACTCGACCACTTCACGCCGTCCACCAACCCATTGCCCCTCGACCTCTTGTGAGCCAAATGCAGCATAGAGCTGGTAGCGTAACCCCGTCCGGTACTCTGGTAACTCGTGGTAGATCATGGTAAAAAGCACCATTGCTGCACACGCAGCGACTGTGACGAACGGCCACGTCTTGTAGTTCTTGTCCACTGGCGTCCCGTAGACAAACGGCGTGGCAACTTGAGACGCTTTACCGGTCATGCTGGTGCCGCTTGTGCTACTGAGTGTAAAGAACTTGCCGTCATTGCGATTACTGTCTTCATTGACGCTATAGTTCATTAACTGGTGCTGCTGCTGGTGGTGAGCGGACGAGTCCGGAGGCACGTCGAGCACGTTGCTACTGTCCATGGCGAAGTTGACCATACTCGATGAAAAAGAAGACGGCTTTCTTCACGCTTGGGCGAAGGCAATAAATTGCACTCTCTCGCAGAGACAGCAGCAGCAGTACGACTCGAAGACGTTCGGTCGGTCAGTCAGTCAGTCAGTCACTTGTTGATGGTTTTGACAGGCGAGAAAGAGAGATAAATAGAGATAGTTGTAGCTTTTGGGCGAGTACTGCTCTCTCACACCAGCACACTCACTCATACACTAGACGGAGCCCGTCTTTTCCGGCTTGTGCCAGCAGGTAGTGAAATCGAGTGGAAAACACGTGGGATGTCAAGAGAGAGAGTCCAGTCGAAAGTCGAAAGTCTCTGTTGTTCGTGGTCGCATTGTATCGAAAGAGACGATGTCGCTCGACTTGCGGTCGTCCGGTTGTTCGCGGTGCTACTCACGCTGCGGACTGGCCACTTTCTGAACGAGAGGGTGGTCTGTTACCGACCGGATCAGGTGAAGTCAGACCGCTGTCTTGATGTTCGTATGAAGAGCCTGACCCCATTTTCGGTAGAAACCACTTGCAAGTCAATTCCGCCCAGGCGATGGACAGAGAAATGACCTCCAATTGGCGATTGCGCGCTAACGTGACCAGCACGATTTTCGCTAGCTGTTGCCCTGCTGGGGCAGCTGTAGGTATAAAAGACATGTGGTGGGCCCTTTACGGACGCAGATGGGTGACGTCAATGCGAACGGGCTTTCAAGTTTAGTGAGTGGATGTCGAGCGAGCGAAAAGCTCACAAGACATAGAGCAGCTGAGTGAGTGTGATTGCAAGTGGCGTCATTTGTCGTTTGCTCTAGGTTCCGTTGTGTCGACTTGCTCGTGAAGTCCGGTCTCTCTAGCTTTTACAATTGCTCGAAGTGAAGTTGTGTACTTTGCTCGTAAACGGTGTCAATGACTGTTTTTCGTCATTTGCCGTTCCGACGAACAGCTCCGTCACGTATTCGGGTGTGTGTTCTAGGCCACAACTTTTGCTCGAACTAGGAACGATTACCGAGACTAGACACCATCTTACATGCGTCCCTTTACGTCAATAAACCCTCTAATTGGAAGTGCAAAGACTGACATTACAACTTCAGCGCTGTCGTTATTCATAGCGCAGTGAATAAACGCTCGTAGAACATTGACAAGCGTCGTCCGTAGATAGCAAGTGCGAGGGCATGGAGATAGCCAACTAGCACTTTGCTGTCTATAAGACTCGTGGATGAGAATAAACGACCGATTTTTCCAACGTGAGAACGTGACGCGCAACTACAGATGTGGTGTCGATGAAGAATGGTTCACCGTCAATAACGGCTGTGCTGGAGAACACCACACCCTCTACCCCTCACCACGGTCCGTCAGCTATAAAAAAATAGCTCGCTTCCGTTTTGTCTCGGGTACGACTTCAGCAGTTGCCATCTGATGGGCACCATTTGGGTGTCTCGTCATGACGGATGACGCATGCGCTCAGTAATTGACGTCTCGTGAGTGCTGCAGGACTTAAAGAGCCAGAAAATGCTGCAATACTGCGATGATGACATTCTTCCGCGATACTCACAAGCAGCGGCAGCTCTACTCTCGATGGAGGCGTTGGTATGCTACGATGTGTGTGAAGCAGTCTCGGGTGTGCTTGAAAACAGACTTTGCGACCTTCTAGTGTCGATACATGTACGCTAAAAGATTGTCCAGCAATATTCCATACATTTCGATGCGTCGTCGGTCTTTGCGTCAGGAGTGGGGAAGCATCAGTACTGAAATCAGCAACATGAAGCGTCGCCCTACAAAATCATGTGTACGGTAACATTTTACAGATATTGCTTTGCCGGCATTCGCCAATGTTAGATAAAAGAGCGACACGATTGTCTGCGTGACAGAAGCGAACGCGGAGAATGACAAGCCAGACCACACGGAGGTAAAGTACATATATAAAACAGACGAGGTGCCTCAATGACCGATTCGTCGAAGCCTAAGGGGGATGTCATGAGTGGGTGAATATTCTACGCACGTACAATAAAAACAAAAGCCTTATGCCAGCGGACGCCTTACGCGCAAGCCCAAGGTTCTGTCACTTAGGACCGTATTTAGTAGTCTAGGATGATCGGAGTGATACTCGGTAACATTGAAGGCAGCACTTTTCTATCGCATTTGTGAGATTTATTTAGACTGCAAAATTTCGTCGCGTGGCCTGACATGACGCTCGATCAAGATCAAAAGGCAAGTTTGCACTTGTTTATCGCTCAAAACGAAGTCTATGGAATGACTGCATCATGTCGGGGGAAGTGCAGACGCTTTTCAACAGTAGTTGCAGTGATCGGGTCCCATCTTGTCCATTAGAACAAGTCAAGCGTGACCTCAAGTCGAACAGATCCCATAATTCCATTTTCCCGAGTTGGATAAAATGTCCATTTGCAAGACAAGCGCTCACGCACAAGTTCACGTCCAGGGGAAAGACACCAAATCAGCGTGTCTAATGCCCTAGCACAATTGTGTCAAAAGCCGGAGAATTGTGCCAGATTGGCCGAGGAGTTATGGTCCATCGGACGTTGCAGTTCATGGGCCAACAGTAAAAATGTCAACATGATGCTGCCGGCTCGTGAGGCTGATAGAGCCATGCAATAACTAGAGAGAAGAAACTCTTCGGACGCTCAAGAGGCAGTCAGCACTGCATCTTTCGAGCTATCGGTAGTCGTTTCCCACTCATTTAGTCGTTAGAGCGGTCATTTTCAGAAATAATGATTCGTGTTGCCAGACACATCTTGTTGACGTCCACACTGAGTGCATTGCGTAGCCATGGAATATTTGCGCTTACGAACGGGTCGATGTGGTTTGCGCTTATGGACGTGCCTACTTTTCCACGTCCAAATCGCAAGTCACGGTGCAAACATGATGTTGAAGAAGCACGTGTGCAACATCTTGGACCACTGCTCTAATGAAAAGGTCAACACAGCTGCAACTTGTGGCCGTAGTAGTCTTTCGGCAACTACGTTCGAGTGTGGACTTTGGAAGGGCTGGCCTGTAGGGCTTTTAGTGTCAAGTGTAGGGCTTTCTAAAGCATGCTTGGTTGCTGACACGACGATCGAGTGCACGGCTCAAGGCTGGACAAGGTTTCGAGTGCAAAGCTCAAGCCTGGTGCATGGAGGAGATAAATCGATGGTGCGATTCAACGTTGACTAGCTGCAAGCAGTAACCCAACGTGCGCGCTAAAAAGACGGGAAGCACGGCTTAGCATTCAACGATGCTAAACTTCACGCAGGGCTGCTGCACTCCACGCTATCGGATGAAAAAAGAACTCAGGGGTACATAGCAGCGTATTCATGCCTTGTTTCGTCGGAACGGAACGGAACTGGAATGGGCTGTATTCACGTTACTTCCCGGATTCCCACCAGCTTCAGGACGCAGATCGTAGATTTGCACTTAAAAGCGGAGCTTCTTGAAGAAGAAGCTGACACCAGCAGCCTTCTTCTCTGACTTGCACGAGCCTTGGTTCAGGTAACTGTCACAAATTCCACGACATGTCAGCACGCTCCGCTGCAAATCCACAGCCCACAAAGCTCAATCACTCAAACACTACAAACGTACCGCTCCTCAAACACCTTCTTGATCGTCTTACGGGACTCAATGCGGGTCTCCGGGTTGCCAAGCACCTCATCGTCCAAGACCTTCTTCAAGTCAATGTCGGCGACGTAGCGGGTGGGCATGATGTGGTTGTAGTTGACGTACTTGACAAACGGTTTCACCTTCGAGCGCTGTTTCACCTTGGCCTTGCTCATAGAGCGTGTCACCTTGCGTGGGTAACGGTCAATGCCAGCAACTGCATCGATCACAAGCTACGTCAGTAACACTGCTCACCATTTACAAAATGTTTGGCATATGCTCAACTCGTACCAATGGCGTGGCCAAACTTGCGGTCACCACGGCCCTCGTCAAAAGTCTTGACAACAATCGCTTTGCGGCCAGCAAAGCGGCCGTTTAGCAGCACCACAACCTTTCCGTTCTTGACACTACAGCATAGCAGCGAAACCAGTATCCAAGTCAATTAGTCTGGTTACCCAATCCATTCACAATCAAGTAAGTGTCGCCTGTGTGTACGAGTCCTTCAACGAGGAGCTTCAGGGATCTGGTCAAGTTTACAGCATGATTCCTGCTTGTGACTACCCAAAAAACTGCATTTGTTGTCACTATACAATCTCGCCAATCACTATCCAACCGAAGCATGCTCTGAGCAAAGGCGACCGGGCGCTCTATCGACTCCCCTCCTATCGATTCCATTCACTTACATGCCCATGATTCCGTTCGTTGGTGCAGTTCCGTACTGCTCGCAACCAAAAGCGCCTGCCAGGGCCAACCAATCGTGCACGCGTTGACGCTGATTGGTTCTTTTCCAGTTGCTGCTCGGTTTAACTCGACGCGGTTCACTGAACCGCTGTACGGGAAGGGCTCCATCCAGGATAGGATATTCTCCCTTTTTCAAAGGACTGTGTCACACACCATGATGTTAACTTACACGAAGCTGAGAAACAGTAAATAGCCGACGAGCGTCATTTATAGTAAAGGTGGTTTAATCTGCGAAAGTAGAATGGTGGTTGCTCTGATGCCGCATCACGGGTTTGTTTTTGTCGGTTATGACGGGCAGTGGAGGGTAACCAGATTGTCGAATACAGCATGTCAGTCGGATTGATAACGGGAGTAAGTTGACTCAACGATGCGTGCGTCTTTGTGCCAAAATTGCTCATCGTTGATCGAGGTTGCTTTCAGGTCACGATGGTCAGACAGCCCCACGGCTGTAGAGATTCCCAGCTTAACCAGGTGTACACAATAAGACACCCGTAAAGCGTCAGAACATCCAACTTTTGTAGTGCTGGTTTGTGACGCTATGAGTATGTAGTCACTGCAGGCATGCAGAGGCTACTTGTTGCGATCATAAAGTCAGCCTCCACGTCCCATGTTATGCAGTTTTGATACGCAGCAGCTACAATACCCGCATAGGCAGTGTGCTGTATAATGTATGCTTGTTGAGTCACGCATGCTAGTTAAAAAGCGATGATGTCCCTAAGCTTCTATTGTAGTAAAGATATTCCAATGTCAAATGGATCATGAGGCAGGCTACATAATCACTTCCTGATTTGCAGCCGACCGTTCAAGCGACTCTCCGATCGATTTGGGCACCTGGAAAGTGTGCCGACCAACAAACGATTTGCTTGGAGCGCGGCTCTTCACGCGTCTTGAACCTTTCGTCACGGGTGCGAATCTTATGGGGGACGCAACAGATTCCAGTCCGTCCAAGGCGAGGACAGAACGCCACCACCATGGTTCCATCTCTTACTACCTGTCATCCATACCGCTCACATAAAGCGTCTTCGTTGCATCCGGACTCGCCTGCCGCAGAGGCAACTACTTCATCTTCTTGATCGCCTGCGACTGCTCTGTCCGTGCTGTCGGTCTGGTCGACGAATGTCAAGAGGAATCGATCGGGAGACGATGATACACACAGCGAGACTTAACGTTGTGCGCGTGGCTCGTATACCTTAGTCTTGACAGCTACCAGAGAATGCTTACTTTGCTTGAAGACAGAATGCTATAATTATGGATGAACCAGCGCATCCATTTGACGGAGCCTCCCGGCTTCGCTTGTACATCGACTGTACGTCATTATCCTCATCGGATCCGTACTACCAGCAGGGAAATCCCGCCTTCACTTCTGTTGGGCACTACTTGCGGCCAACATCGACGAAAATTTTGCAGCTCGGGTCAGGATCTTGCTCGCAGAGCTCAGCGTGTAACGGGGTGAATCGTTACATAACAATTTATAAGAAATTGTTAATAGAATATAACTATAAGAGTTATATTCTCAGAATATTGTCATAAGGACAATATTCTGTAGCACTTCCAAGTAGTTCCTAATTGGTTGATATAGGCCATTATATCAACCAACGAAGACGCGCCACGACAGACGCACGCAATGAGTGGTGAGCAGATAACTGATTTACACATTTGTATTTAGACATAGTTAGATGAAGATAAATAGTGATTTATTGCAGACATTAACTATTATAAATACAGTTCTACTTTTACTCTAACCGAGTACTCGCTTCTTCTTACCGTCTTCCTCTGCACGTACGAGTGTACGTGAAGTTACGAGGCACCGCCTTATTCTGTTATCAGAATAAGTAGCTTGTACTGTCACCAGTACAAGCTTCAGGGTGCCCCGTTACACCTGGTAGCACTTCGTAGTCCGTCCAAGGACCGCGTTCACATCCAACATGAATATGTTGGATGATGAAGATGACCAAAGCTTTCACGCTACGCGTGACGGCTACTCCCATTTGAGCGATGTCGAATGGGATGCGGTTGAACGAATGGGTTCGACCATGGGCATCCATGCTGTTAGCGTCATGCTAGAGGCTCTCAATAGAGATGCCCAACATGCTACTATCGCCAAGTTCATTCAAAATGAACTTGACGCAGAACGCGAGAAAGTAGCCTTGCTTCACCAACAAGGTTCTCAACAAGCAGAGTTGTTGAGAGAACAAGGTGCTCAACAGTTTGAACTGTTGAGACAGCAGCAGGCTGCTGCTGGCGGGTCGATGCACTCGCGTCGGCCCGAGACTTTGAAGATTGACATCTCAAAGTATAGGGGGTCGAAGAAGACTCCCTCTTGAGATGGTTCGTCGAATTGGATGACGCCATAAGGGCGCGTCGCATCGACGACGGGGATATGCAAGTTGCATTTGCCCAGTCAAATCTGGCAGGACGTGCCAAGACTTGGGCACTGGGGCTCAAGCTGCACGACCCATATGCGTTTGGGTCGTTGGAAGTCTTCAAGTCGCGGCTCAGACAAACGTTTGAACCGCCTAGAGCTGAGTTCAGAGCTCGAACCGAACTCTTGAAGCTCAAGCAGGGTAAGCGTGATGTGCACGCTTACGCTCAACATATACGACATCTCACGAGTTGTATAAGTTCCAATCCGGTGGATGAACCCACGTTGGTTTCGGTGTTCATGCAGGGTCTTGCGGATGGTCCCGTCAAGACTCACCTGTTCCGGCTTGAACTAGATTCACTAGAACAAGCCATTTCAATTGCGGAGCAGGAAGACTTCAGTCTGAGACAGGCTCGCGCCAGCTCGACATCATATCGTCAACCGAGACGATATGACAACGGAGGTCCAGAGCCGATGGAACTCTGTTATGTAGAGAGCGAGAAGGCTCGCTCTACAGGCTACAAGAAGTTGCAGAGATGCAACAGATGTCAAAAGACAGGACACTACGCTTACGAGTGTAGTGCCCCTCGTCCAGTGTCTCGCGACACTGGGCGTAGTGACCGTCCACCCATGAGAAAGGGGCAGGGACGAGGGTCCGCAGTTGGTGCAAAGACGCAACAACGGGATGGACCGTCAAAAAAACGGACAGGATCAGTAGGTGCGGAGCACCCTACTGATCCAGCAACGTCAAGAGAATTTGTAGGCCTCTTGATGAAGGTTGCTCCCAACACACAGACATTGTGCGTTGCTGCTCTAGGTAATGAGATCTCACTCATTACCTTGAAACTCGAAGTGACGAATAAGTTGTCCCTTCGAGCTCTAGTCGATTGTGGGGCGTCCAACAATTTTTGTGCGACGCCAATCGCTAGAAGATGGTCACTTTAAATTCAGTGAATGTGACACACCTCCTACGAGGATGACGGTACGTCTTGCGACAGGCGCATCCGTAACCGTCATGAAGCGTATAGTGAAGATTCACTATACGCTAGAAGATACCCAATACGACGATGACTTTATCGTATTGGATTTGGATGACAAATTTGATGTCATCCTTGGAATACCGTGGCTCAGAAGGTACGAACCACGGGTAAACTGGCAACATCGGACAGTAACGATGCCTGCCGCTTGTTCATCAGATGGCCATCTGATGAACGTTTTGGAGCGTCCACAAGCGTGTGGATGTACTACGAGTGAGTGCGATGGCCTCACTTGTGGTACGGTCGTTAGTACGACTGCACAAAACCTTAGTGTACCAAACGGTTACACTTCGGAGCAAAGTTCCGGCGGCTGTGAGGAAACACAGGCTGCGCCGAAGGTCCACCACTCGAATAAGTCGGGTGGACTGGGACAAAGATGTATCCCTAGAGGGGAACATCTAGAAGAGAAACAATCGATCGCTCAGGTTAAGCGAAACGATAATCCTAGATCGACTGGAGAGTCTTTCGTAGAGGATCTCGCTGTGGTTGCGCAACCCCAGCTAGAGGAAGTAAAGGGAATAAGTCCCAAGATTACAAATACGGCGGAAATAAGTTCCCCGAAACCCGCGGGAATAAGTCCCCGGGAAGACGAAGGAATAAGTCCTTCGAAGCCTGAGGGAATAAGTCCCCAGGAAATGACAGAGACATTGAATGTCATAGTCAATAACGGATCATGTGTAGGCGCTTATACACTTGATCTGATTGCGCCTCCGAAGTTAACTTCGGAGATCACTCAGTTGCCAACGCTCGAACATAAAAAGGTTCTTGCGTGATCTGCGTAGTGGCAAAGTCAAGCAGATCTGCATACTCGTCGCTGACGACGAGTATGTAACCGACATAAGGTCAGCAACAGTGTTTACTGAGAACGAGAGAGTTCTCAGTAGTTCATCTATGGACGAGAGTGTCCTAGATGAAAAGACACGAATTGAGCGATATGAGTCCCAATCATGGGAATCGCTCAAGGAAAATCCTCTCTATGAAGATTTGGTTGAATTCAAGGATGTATTCCCTGAAACTGTTCCGTGCGAATTACCGAAGGATAAAGGTATTCGACACGAAGTCGAACTTAAACCAGGCTCGAAGTACTGTGTCATGAAGCAGTGGCCACTGCCTCGTGAACAAGTACTTGCGATCGACAAGTTCTTTGCCGATCGTTTAGCAGCGGGCCATGTGAGGGAATCAACTTCCCCACATAGCTCTCCGACCTTCTGTGTGCGAAAAGCAACAGGAGGGTGGCGGATAGTGCACGCGTTCAACAAATTGAACGCTGCAACGGTACCGGCTCAGACGCCGATACCGAGGAAGGACGTAATCATTGATGGTATGTCAAAGAGTACCATCTTTTCGTCCATGGATTTGATGGATGGCTTCTATCAAATCCTAATGCGGGAACGGGATATACCCTATACCGCAGTTAGCACGCCTAGCGGCATGCTCTGGGAATGGCTAGTAATGCCACAAGGGCTCAGTAATGCCCCTGCCACGTTCAACAGGTGTGTATCACATCTGTTGAGGCCAGTACGAGAATTCGCGCCGAGTTATTTCGATGACGTATTCATCCATAGTCGAGCTATGGATGGAAAGTCGGACGTTGAGGTTCACAAGTACCACGTCCGACAAGTTCTTACAATCATGCGAAAGCATCAATTGTATGCAAACCTCAAGAAGTGTATATTTGCAGCAAGCGAAATACCACTTCTTGGGTGCATCGTTGGTAAGAACGGTGTACGTCCTGATCCCGAAAAGATCAAGGCGATCACCGACTGGCCTGTGCCGGTCGATGTCAAAGGTCTTCGAAAATTCCTTGGGCTAGCGGCGTATTTGCATAAGTATTCACGCAATTACGCCGAGATGACTGTACACCTCTCTCGTTTGTTGAAAAAGAACGAGAGGTGGTTATGGAACGCTGAATGTCAACGCTCCTTTGAGGGTATCAAGCAGAGCTTGATACAATCCCCAGTCCTAGCAATAGCCGATCAGGACAGGCCATTTCATGTGGTCTGTGATGCCAGCGATTTCGCAATCGGCTGTGCATTAATGCAGTACGACCTTGAAGGCGTTGAACGCGTCGTCTGCTATCAGTCGCGTCAGCTGCAACCAGCTGAGCGGAACTATCCAGTGCATGACAAGGAACTCCTTGCCATGAAGTATGCACTCGCGAAGTTCAGAGTCTATCTATTAGGAGATAGACCCTTCGTTGTTTACACTGACCATGCGTCCTTACGCACGGCAGTGAACAGCCCGCACCTTTCACAACGAATGGCGCGGTGGTTGTCATTCTTTGCAGAATACAACTTTACGGTCGAGTACAAACCAGGACGACTTAATGTCGTCGCTGATGCACTCTCACGTCGTCCCGACTTTGAACCAGTCGTGAAACCCAACAGTGAGACAGTCACTGTTGCGGTTATGACGTCCTCAGTTCCATCTACAACGTTGTATGATGATGTGAGGCGGGCATACGCCCAAGATGGTGAGATAGTGAAGTTGTTGTCACATCTCTCCCAACCATCTCGAGAATCGTTGAAACGATTGTCGTCTGCGTATCGATCTGCATCAGATCGATACACTACTCGTAACGGTTTACTGTACTATACAGCCGTTTCTGGTGACACACCACGTGTTGTCATTCCAGATGATACTGATCTGCGTTTGCGGATCATGTTCGAGTATCACGATGCTCCTATAGGAGGACATCGTGGCCGAGAGAAAACATATCTCACGGTAAGTCGAGACTTTTACTGGCCCCGCCAGTATCAGTTTGTGCGAAAGTATGTTCGCGCATGCGAAGTCTGCCAACGAGTGAAGTCAAGTCCTTCACTGCGTGCACCTTTACAGCCTCTACCGGTTCCGGCTGAGTGCTGGGAATCCATCTCAATGGATTTCGTCTTCGGGTTACCCAAAGACGCACGCGGGAATACGGGTATTCTCGTATTTGTTGACAGATTCAGCAAAATGGTACACCTTGTGGCTGTACCAGAGTCAATCACGGCAAGTGGCTGTGCTTGTGTCTTTATTGACACCATCTTCCGACTTCATGGGTTGCCCCGTGAACTCGTATCAGACAGAGATCCACGATTCACTGCTGATTTCTGGCGTTCCGTGTTCAAATCACTCGGAACGCGCTTGAAGATGTCAACATCTGATCATCCAGAGTCAGATGGTCAGACGGAACGTGCCAATCGTGTCCTTGAAGAGATACTTCGAGGATACGTACACTCCTTTAAGAGTTGGAGTGAGTTTTTGCCGATGGTAGAGTTTGCCATCAACAACTCGGTGCATGCGTCCACGAGACATACACCGTTTTACGTGAATGGCTTGCGCCATCCGCGTGTACCCACCTTACTAGAGTGTAACTCTGGTTTAAGGGGGAGGGACTCGCGCGAGCAAAAACCGATTTGGTTCACGCTCATCACGCTCTGACGAAGAGGTCATTGCGTTTGATGCCGATATCGATAACATCGATATCGAAGAAGATGATGCCAGTGAGAGTGCGGAAGCCCTCACTGAAGACAATGATGCCAGTGAGAGTGCGGAAGCCCTCACTGAAGAAAAGGTTGTTGTTGCTGCAGTGCGCTCACAGCACACTGAAGCTAACGAGTCATCAGATGAGTTCATACTGGCTCGTGAAACGGTAGTCCGTTTTGTGCAAGACTCCATCGCCGAAGCGGTGGATAAGCAAAAGCAAAACGCTGACAAGAATGGAAGGGCAAACACTCTTTTATTTAATAAAGGTGACTTAGTCCTACTGTCTACGGTTAATCTACCAAAACATGTAGTGACTAACTTGGGTAGCAGTAAACTACTACCCAAGTACATTGGCCCATTTCGTGTATTGCACCGCCTAGGCAATGCATACACGATCGAGTTACCACGTAAGATGCGAACGCATCCCACGTTTTACGTTGGTCGGCTTAAGCCGTACCATCAGTACGCTGCTTCTTCCGATGAAGAACGCCCTTGCGCTCAAGCATCTCGCAGAGAGCCTTGTGCTCCCGATGGTGGGCATCAACAAGGGTCTGAAGAGCAGTTATCTCAGCCCGAGACCGATCAACAATCCCACGAGCTACCCTTAGCTCGTCACGAAGAGATGTCAGAGATCTCTCGTTCTCAAGCTGAGCAAAGGCAAACTCAGCTCGATGCTTCGAGGCAGTGTCCAACATCTGGAGACGCCTATTCCGCTCATGCTCGAGATCGTCGCGTAACCCTTGCGTTACGCGATCAAAGATGCTCTCGGGAACACACCGATCCACATGATCGTGTGGAGAGCGTCTTTCCTCCTCCTCCACCTCCATTAGAGGACTCTCGCGGTGGCCAGCGCTATCTAGTAGAGCAGCTGTTGAACCACCGCGACGTGAACGGACGTCGGACGAGTTACCTCGTCCGGTGGCGCGGCTATCCCCCGTCCTGGGATTCTTGGGAGCCCCGCTCCCAATTGATGGTTGACGTACTGGGTCTGGTCGAGCAGTACGACGCGACACATCCTGTGCCGCAGAAGGACCGCCGGAGAAAGTCTTCCCGGCACGGTCGTAAAGGGATTTCAAGTTGTCAATCCCTTCGTACATCTCAGTAGAGACACGTACGCGCCACCACGGGCTGGTAAGGAGGTAAGCCTCCTTAGGTGCTCGTGCAGAGTTGTTCACACAACATGGGCACGAGTCTCCCCAAGAGAGGCAGGGTAATCCTTTCTCCCTTGACAGACGATGCAGCTTATAGCGTGCACCTGTCGGGGTTCGCTTTTCAAACTTATCACGAGCTTTGATAAGTTTGTCGTTCCAAGCGTCACGACCTACATCCTCGAGATTATGGATGTAGGCGTTCCACGCCTGAAGTAGTGAGGGACCATCACGTTTGTGATTCCCACTGTACCATCGATGTCTGAAGAAAGCATCGATGAAGAACTCATGTTCAGCGCGATAGTCTTTCGCGCTGGGGTCAAGGTGATGAATCCTTGACGAATCGAACAATCGTGTTCGATAACGATCACTCGTCGTCGCCGACAAGTGATCCATGACAGATTTAGGAGGCATCCATGCCTTCTTTTCTGGAGCGAGACGCAACACATTGCGGTCCCGCTCTTCCTGCGACGTGCCGACAGAAGTACTGGCACCTCGCTGTGAAGTGGTGTCCATTGGAGAAACGACACCACTATTAGCGCCCGAGTCTCGCGACCTCGAGCGCCTTCGCTTCGGCGATGGTTCATCTGACTCATCAGATGAACCAAAGATGCTGCGACGCAAAGCATCGTCCATGCCACGCTTGGCAGGCGGCTTGGATTCAATTGCCGTCGATACGGATCCGTCATCCGTATCAGGAGAGTACGAGACACCGAGCTCGTACTCTGTGAAGACACGAGTGTCTTCATGACCAGCGCCTGCATCACCAGGTGATACAGGCTGAGTCGATTCAGCAACCGATGGGACATCAGTTGCTGTAGTTTCTGCTTCGGCGTCCGCACAGAGACGTGCAGACGCGCTCTCGGCGGCCTTGCTCGCGCATCGCATGGGCTTGTTTACCATGCGATGAGATGTTGGAAAGTGGACGCGGACCAACAAGTGCAAACCCCGTCCCAAATGATTTGGGACGAGTATCCATTTAGTCAATCAGTCACTAAAGTGACTGATGGTTAAGGGGGGTGATGTAACGGGGTGAATCGTTACATAACAATTTATAAGAAATTGTTAATAGAATATAACTATAAGAGTTATATTCTCAGAATATTGTCATAAGGACAATATTCTGTAGCACTTCCAAGTAGTTCCTAATTGGTTGATATAGGCCATTATATCAACCAACGAAGACGCGCCACGACAGACGCACGCAATGAGTGGTGAGCAGATAACTGATTTACACATTTGTATTTAGACATAGTTAGATGAAGATAAATAGTGATTTATTGCAGACATTAACTATTATAAATACAGTTCTACTTTTTACTCTAACCGAGTACTCGCTTCTTCTTACCGTCTTCCTCTGCACGTACGAGTGTACGTGAAGTTACGAGGCACCGCCTTATTCTGTTATCAGAATAAGTAGCTTGTACTGTCACCAGTACAAGCTTCAGGGTGCCCCGTTACACAGCGGATAGTCTGCTCTTGACGCTATCCGATGGCGAATTTCGAATTCACAAGTTTAGAGATGCGTGACCGCTAAGAGAACGAACCTTTTTTAGCGAACGTTTTCCAATGAGGCGTAAAGCTTCCGAATCACCAGCTTAAAAGGATGCGCCGAACGACTACGCGATGCAGAATTGTCGCTGATCTACGAGATTCATGTAGTTAAACGCTTGATTTTGGACGCGGATACTGTGGGACAGTGGGTCAGCACGGCTGCAGATGCCGTCATTTACAAAATAACACTGCTCGAACCTCAAATAATGGACTCAGGACCTCACACCTTAGAATTCTTCTGGAAGCCTTTTTCGAAGCGGCAGTTGAGAGTGACAGCCCACGATTGGACATAGCTAATGTTTCTCCACTACCCGCGATTTATCAGGTCGACTGCCTTGCACAGCGTGCCTTAGAGCAAAGCGCTATCGCTAAGAGTACACAGTGAGGGCACCCCTGTCATAGCCGAAAAATTTACATGCGATGTAACGGGGTAGCCCGTTACATGAAATTGACACTAAACGGTGTCAATAGGAATATTGTCTAGCATGTCAATTTCCTACCAATATCATCGAGATGGATAATATTGAAGGAATATTATCCTCTTGTAGGGTAATAAGCATGGGCTGCTCCAAGATTGATTGATATAAGACACATCAACCATAGATTGCCATCAATCGCTGCTAGACGTGCGCAATGAGTGGTGAGCAGGTTGTCGTCCTACGACGGCGTAGTTTAACATAGTTAGATAAAGATTAAAGTTACATTGATATCTCAAATATATTAGATACAGTTCTCTTTTTACCTTTACTTGACCGACTCGTTTAAGTAGGTTAGCTTCCTCTGCACGTACGAGTGTACGTGTAGCTTCGCGGCACCCCAAACAAAAGGTGCCCCGTTACACCTGGTAGCACTTCGTAGTCCGTCCAACGACTACTTAGTGTCCGTCCAACATGAACATGTTGGAAGTAGAAGACGACAGCTTTCACGTCGCACGTGAAGGCTACTCCCATCTGAGTGACTCAGAATGGTAGGTAGTCGGCCGCATGAGTGTGCTCATGGGCAAACCCGCCATCAGCGGTATGTTGGAGTCTCTAAGCAGAGACCAGCAACATGCTGCTATCACAAGTTCCTACAAGGGGAACTTGCCGTCGAAAGACAAAAGATAGCCTTGCTACAGCAGCAAGGCTCTCATCTGTCTTTCGAAGGGTGGGCCGACGCACATGCGTCGATCCGAAACCTTGAACATTGATATCTCAAGGTACAATGGAACCGATGAAGATTGCCTTTTTAGATGGTTAGTCGAGTTAGATGACGCTATCAGGGCCCGTCACATCGAGGATGACGAGATGCAAGTCATCTTCGCCCTGTCAAATTTGACAGGACGAGCAAATACTTGGGCTTTTGGGCTCAAGCTTCACGACACAAACGTGTTTGAGTCGTTAGCGATCTTGAAGTCTCGGCTTAAAGAGACGTTCGAGCCGCCGAGAGCCGAGTTCAAAGCACACTCTGCATTCTTGAGGCTAAAGCAAGGTAAGCGTGACGTGCACGCTTACGCACAGAGCCTGCGCTAACTTGCGAGTAGCGTTACGGAAAACCCTATTGATGAGCACACGCTCATCAACATGTTCATCTACGGCCTTGTGGATGGGACGGTGGATACCTACATGTTCCGAGAGGACTTCCGTACGCTGGAAAAGGCGATATCGTATGCGGAACAAGTAGACTTCAGCCTGAGACAGTCTCAGGCTAACTCGTCAAACTATCGTCCGACGAGACGACAGGAACAGAAGGTCCCGAATCTATGGACCTCTGTTACATCGAGAGCGAGAACTCTCGCTCTTTGAGTCACAAGCGAACGGCAAGATGACATCGCTGTCAGAATATTGGACACTACGCTCATGAGTGTAGTGTCCTAAGCACCGCATCACGTCCAAAGACAGGACGTGATGACCGCCGTTGGCCAAGGAAAGGTCCGAGGCGTGTGTCCGACCATGTCGCTAAGCCGCGACAGCAAGTCGGACCGTTAAAAATAGGTCAGGGTCAGTCGGGGCGGAGCACCCTGCAGATCCAACAACGTCAAGAGAACTTGCAGGACTCTTGACGAAGATTGATCCTAGCACAGAGTCGCTGTGTGTTACTGCCCCTAGTGATGAGGTGTAACTCATCACTTTGAAGATCGAAATGACGATTAGGATGTCACTTATCGCCCTAGTTGAATGTGGGGCGTCGAACAGTTTTATTAGACGCCAGTCGCTAGAGGATAGTAGACTCAACTATGTTGAGCGAGAGTTCCCTCCAACGGGGATGACGGTGTGACTTGCTACAGGCGCATCCGTAACAGTGAACAAACGTGTAGTGGGAATCTACTGCACGCTAGAAGGGAAGCATTACGATGTTGACTTCATCGTACTAGATTTAAATGACAAATCTGATGTCATCCTTGGTATGCCATGGCTTAGAAAATACCAGCCAAGGGGCAGCCGGCAGCATCTATCCGTGCAGATGCCTGCCGTTTGTTCATCGTATGGCCTTCTGATAAACGTCTTGGAGCGTCCACAAGCGTGTGGATGTACTATGAGTGAGTGCGATGGACTCACTTGTGGTAAGGTAGTTAGCACGATTGCACAAGATCACAGTGTAGAAGGCCACTGCACTGTGGAACCAGCTTCCGGCACCTGTGTAGAGACAAAGGCTGCGCCGAAGGTTCACTACTTCAAGAGATCGATTGGACTGGAACACGGATGCACACCAAGAAGTCTGCATACGAAAATAGAGATTAGTATTGTTCAGGATGAGCAACACGTTGAAGCGAGATCGAATGACAGAGAGTTGATCGTAGAGAAACCCCGATCGACTGAAAGAGAGTCGATCGAAGAGGACGTGACCGTGACAGAACACGTAACGGAAGATAAATCCAGCATTCCTGAGAGTGTTAACTCCCGAGAGAGTTATGTTGAGGGTGTGGATCCCCAACCACCTGCGGATGTGCTTTCCCAGGAAATCATCGAGTCAGTGAAATGTCTTGGTGAATGACGGATCAAGTGTAGGCGCTTACACACTTGATCTGGTGACGCCCCCGAAGTCAGCTTTGGAGGTAGTCAAGTTGCCAACGCTCGAATCTAAAAGATTTTTGTGAGATCTGCGTAGTGACAAGATCAAGCAGGTCTGCGTACTCGTCAAAGAGGACGAGTACGTCGCCGATATTCGGTTGGCACAAGTGTTTGCTGAGAACGAACGGGATCTCAGTAGCTCACCGATGGACGAGAGTGTCCTCGATGAGAAGATCCGGATTGCCCGATACACGTCTCAGTCTTGGGAGTCTTCAAAGACAAATCCTTATCGTGGCGTGCGAGTTGCCTGACGACAATGGCACTCGACATGAGATCGAACTCAAAACCCGGTTCGAAATACTGTGTCATGAAGCAGTGACCACTGCCTCGTGAACAGGTCACAGAGATCGACAAGTTCTTTGCCGATCGTTTAGCCGCTGCTCATGTGAGAGAATTTTAACATCCCCACACAGCTCTCCGACCTTCTGTGTGCGAAAGGCCACAGGAGGGTGGCGGATAGTGCACGCGTTTAGCAAATTGAATGCTGCAACGGTACCGGCTCAAACGCCGATACCGAGGAATGACGTCATCATAGATGGTATGGCAAAAGGTACCATCTTTCCTCCATGAATCTGATGGATGGATTCTATCAGATCATCATGCGTGTAAGGGACATATCGTACACAGCACTGAGAACCATCAGTGGTATGCTGTGGGGGTGACTAGTGATACCACAGGGGCTAAGTAACTCCCCTGCAGCGTTCAGCAGATGTGTTACGAATCTGTTGCGATCGGTGCGCGAATCGCACCGAGTTACTTTGACGATGTCTTCGACCATAGCGGGGCTATGGATGGAAAGACGGACGTGGAGGTTCATAGAATCCACGTCCGGAAGGTTCTTACTATATTGCGAGAGCATACGTTGTTCGCGAACCTCAAGAAGTGTATATTCGCAGCTAACGAGATACCACTTCTTGGCTGCATCACAGGTAAAAACGGTGTACGCCCTGATCCGAAAATATTCAAGGCGATTGGAGACTGGCCTGTGCCAGTCGAAGTCAAGGGACTTCGAAAGTTCCTTGGCTTGGCGGCGTACTTGCACAAATACTCGCGCAACTATGCCGAGATGACTGTACATCTTTCTCGTCTGCTAAAGAAAGGCAAGAGGTGGTCATGGATGCTGAGTGCAGCACTCTTTTAAGGGCATCAATAAAAGCTTGGTGCAATCGCCTGTGTTGGCGATTGCAGACCAAGACAGCCCATTCCATGTGGTCTGTGACGTCAGCGATTTTGCAATCGGCTGCGCATTTATGCAATAGGAATCAGACGGTGTTGAGAGCGTGGTCCGCTATCAATCGCTTCAGCTGCAAGCAGCTGAGCGTAATTATCTGGTGCATGACAAGGAACTCCTTGCAATGAAATATGCGCTGGCCATGTTTCGGGTATATCTATTAGGAGATAGGCCCTTCATCGTTTATACCGACCATGCGTCGTTACGCACGGCCGTAAACAGTCCACACCTCTCGCATCGAATGGCGAGGTGGATGTCTTTCTTCGCGGAGTACAACTTCTCCGTTGAGTATAAACCAGGACAACTTGATGTCGTCGCTGATGCTCTTTCGCGCCGGCCCGATTTCTAGCCGACTGCGCAACCCAACAGTAGGGGCGATCCCACTGTAGGGACACTAATAGTGAGCGTTCCGTCGTCTATTGTGCTCGACGACGTGCGAAAAGCAAACGCATAACATGAGTCTCTTCTGCGATTGATGGATTACGTATCCAATCTGTGTAATCTAGCTTTGAAAATCCTGTCGTCTCATTACTGCTCTTCAACCGAACATTATTCGACTCGTTATGGACTGCTGTACTATACAGCATTCAACGGCGACACACCTCGTGCCGTCGTTCCGGCTCATAATGATTTGCGATGGTGCATCATGTATGAGTGTCACGATGCCCCAACAAGTGGGCATCGCGGTAGAGAAAAGACTTACCTCACGGTGAGTCGTAGCTTCTACTGGACCCACCAGTATGAGTTTGTGCGCAAATACATTCGCGCTTGCAAAGTTTGTCAACGTGTGAATCCTAGTCCTTAACATCCCGCGCACCCTTGCATACCGATTCCGGCAGAGTGTTGGCAGTCCGTATCGATGGACGTCTTTGGGTTTCCGGAAGACGTTCACAAGAATACTGGTATTCTTGTGTTTGTTTATCGGTTCAGCAAGATGAAACATCTTGTTGCTGTACCGGAGTCAATCACAGCCCAAGGCTGTGCGCGTGTCTTCAACGGTACTATCTTTCGATTTCACGGGGTAATCCGTGAACTCGTGTCTGATAAGGACCCCCGCTTTACAGCGAATTTTTGGTAATCCGTGTTCCGTTCACTTAAAACACGTTGAACGATGTCAACTTCTGACCATACCGAAACAGATGGTCAAACGGAACGCGTCAATCGCGTTCTCGAAGAGATGCTTCGAGGGTATGTCCACTCGTTTACGAGCTGGGTGAGTTCTTGCCTACGCGAAATTTGCCATCAACAACTCGGTGCACGCGTCGACAACGCATACACCGTTCTTCGTGAATGGCCTAAGCCATCCACGTTTACCCGCCTTCTTAGAGTGTTACTCTAGTTTAGGGGGGAGGGAACTCGCTCGAACAAAAACGGATCTGGTTCTTGCTCATCACCCGTCGACAATGATGTCGACGTGATGGATGCCGATGACGATGCGATCGATATCGATGATGATGATGACGACGATGCTGGCATATTCAGCATCGCTAATGGCTGCCAAAGCGAGGAAGATGACACCCTCACTGGCGAAGACAACGTTCTTTCAGCGGTGCACACGAAGCGCACTGCTGTTGACAAAGATGAATCAGCAGAGGAATTTCTGCTGACTCGCAACGCGGTTGCTCGCTTCGTTCAAATCCTACTGATGATGCAATAGACAAGCAGAAAAGAAACGCAGACGAACATAAAATAGCAAATATTTTTTCATTTGATGAAGGAGACCTAGTTTTACTGTCGACAGTAAACTTACCGAAACACGCAGCGACAAACGTGGGCAGCAGTAAATTACTGCCCAGGTACATTGGTACATTTCGTGTGTTGCGCCGAATGGGCAACGCATACACGACTGAACTGCCTTGTAAGATGCGCACGCATCCTACGTTTTACGTCGGTCCTATCCGCCCGTACTATTAGTACTAGCCCGTTTCGAGATGCGAAGAACACCTCCGCCGTCAAGGGCCGAGACTACCTCCGAGTGGTCCCGTTTCAACGAACCAGTCTGGTCGACTAGCGAAGCGACCTGTTCACGCAGTGGAGTGATCTATCGACGAGCTACAGACAGCTCATCACGAAGAGAACGAGTCGAACGTTCGTTCACAAGTTGCGCGAACGAAAAAGCGGCACGATCGTCCGAACGAACGTGCGTTAGAAATTGTAATTATGCCTTAAAAGATCCTCAAGCTCATAACGCCGAGTCCGTTCGTGAGCCAGTTCATCTTGCAACTGTTCCGTTACACGGTTCAGCTCTTGAACATCACGCTGATCCGACCCTCGAGCCGGATCAGGTGTTTCGGCCGCCACCACATCCTTTGGTGTACTCAAGCGGTGTTCAACGCTTCCTAGTGGAGCGTATTTTGAACCGTTATGACGATAAGAAAGTCCGGACGAGTTACCTCGTCCGCTGGCGTGGCTATCCACCGTCCTGGGACAGCTGGAAGCCTCGTGCCCATCTGATTGTTGATTTCCTTGGTCTCGTCGAGCAGTATGACGAGACCCACCCGCTGCATTTGAAGAAGGGCCGTCGAAAATGATCTCCCCGAAAGAGAGTACAGGGATTGCAATGTGTCAATCCCTTCGACCATCTCGGAAGAGATGCGCGCCCTCCAGTAGAGATCATTAGGGAGGTAACCTACCTAGGGGCACGGTTCGAGTTGTCCAGGAAACCTGGACACAAACTACCCCACGAGAGACAGGGTAATCCAGCCTTCCTTGAAAGCCGGTGCAACTTGCATCGCGCCCCGACTGGGTTGCGTTACTCAAACCCGCTGCAGACGCAACGGATATACCCGTCGCACGTGGTGACTCACCACATGGAGGATTCACAACAACAGGCCACGAATCACCTGCTGCTGAGGTGTGAGAGGCACTTTGTTCGGCTGCACGCATGCGTGCAGCCGCCCTTCTTGCTGCTGCAGTAGCAGCTCACGTGGTTTTCGAAACCATGCGTTGGATTGGCAAATGAATGGAATTTGACCAACAAGTGCTCCCTTTTCCAGAGTGATCTAGCGGTGTTCACCCTGTCCCGATCAACTCTAATTCAATCAACGGGTGATTGATGGTTAGGGGGGGGGTGATGTAACGGGGTAGCCCGTTACATGAAATTGACACCAAACGGTGTCAATAGGAATATTGTCCAGCATGACAATTTCCTTCCAATATCATCCGAGATGGATAATATTGAAGGAATATTATCCCCTTTAGATAATATGCATGGGCTGCTCCAAGATTGATTGATATAAGACACATCAACCATAGATTGCCATCAATCGCTGCTAGACGCGCGCAATGAGTGGTGAGCAGGTTGTCGTCCTACGACGGCGTAGTTTAACATAGTTAGATAAAGATTAAAGTTACACTGATAGCTCAAATATATTAGATACAGTTCTCTTTTTACCTTTACTTGACCGAGGCGTTTAAGTAGGTTAGCTTCCTCTGCACGTACGAGTGTACGTGAAGTTTCGTGGCACCTAGACAAAGAGTGCCCCGTTACACTGTAAAGCTCCAGAGGAAGTGTAATGCAACGTAGATTTACGTCGAGCTGCAAGAACAAAGCTCGTTGTGCCCACGATGTTAGATAAAGCTCAAAAATGACCCGGGTCAAAAAATAAATTTGTCGTCAGCTAAAGGACCGTGCATATCACAGTACCAAGTTATGTTCCGACGGATCTACTTTGCTAAGGTCAAAAATATCTGAACGAAGACGCCCTTGACGACCAATTGCACGGTGCTAGCACACATTGTATTCCAATCAGCACACCGTCGTCTCGATTCACTACCATGGCAGAGAATGAAGCTTTCGTTGTGACTACATGCCAACGATTGTCATTGGCAGCATCACGATCACGGATGAGAGTGGTATATTAGTGCAAGTGAGTCACCAGGATGTGGTTGAAAATCAAAAGTAATACGACAAGCCACAACCGTGGTGCCTCATTACGAGTAAACAGCAGAGCTGACCGTCCTTTCACATTGTAAAGTGTCGATACAAGAGTTCATCGAAGTCCAACCGCTCAGTTGCGTCCTACAAGAATGCTTCCGGGGTTTGATCAAATGTAACAATAGGCTTCTGACAGCTGCGGCTACTTGCTAAAATATGGAGCAATATCACCGATTCCAGCTGTAAAACGACAATTATCTCCGTCTAACAACAAAATCACACAATTCTAAAGTCAAAAACTCTTTTTTCGGATGGCCAAGACTCTCGTCGACATGCGGCAGCTCGGCGCCGCCTTTGGCGTTGGCGTAGCAGCTGCCATTGCAGCGCAATACATGTACCAAGTCGTGCTCAAGCGTCGTCGCCACACCGTCCATTGCACGTCAATGCCGGTCGCAACGGCGCTCTTTGGAACAGACGTCGCTGCGCAGGAGCTGCTGGCGGAACAGATGTCCCGCGTCGCCTCATTCTTTGGCTCTGAAGGCTTTGACAATATCAAAAATGCGTTCGTAGTGGTCGTGGGTCTAGGCGGAGTGGGTTCTCATGCTGCGCATATGCTGGCGCGCTCGGGTATTGGCAAGCTGCGACTCGTCGACTTTGATAACGTGACGCTCTCGTCGCTGAATCGCCATGCAGTGGCTACACGAGCGGACGTGGGGCTATCCAAAGTGACGGTGATGAAGCGCCACCTTCTTGAGATCGTGCCGGACTGTGACGTCGAAGAGATGGCGATCATGTTTGAGGCCGAGTCAGCCGAGGAGTTACTGGAAGGTGGCAGAGTGAAGATGTTGCAACGGGTTTCCAGTGTCATAACGACGTGAGAAGACTGATTGGTTTATGCTGAGCAGGCAACATCACGTACGTGTTGGACTGCATTGATGACGTCAAGACAAAGTGTGCGCTGCTGGAGGCGGTAACGCGAAAGAAGCTGAAGGTTATTACAGCAACTGGAGCAGGAGCCAAGGCCGACCCAACGCGTCTGCAAATTGGAGCGCTCAAGGACGCTATCCGTATGTTGGTGAGAGGTTGTGTGGCGTCGGTTGGAAGTGGTTTTGACTCACGCTGTTGTTTTGTTCTTTGTTATCTGGATCGCGTCGTAGGCGACCCACTCGCTACAAAGATCCGGTACTTTCTGAAGAAGAAAGGCGTCTCGTCGTCGGAGATCACGACCATCTTCTCGAGTGAGAAGAGTTTGTGTAAACTGCTGCCTCTGAACGCAGAGCAGGCACAGAACCCTGAGGAGTTTGGTAATGTGGAGAACTTTCGCATCCGTGTTATCCCCGTACTGGGAACAATGCCTGCGCTTTTCGGGCAGTCAATGGCAGCCTATGTGCTTTGCGACCTGGCTGGGAAGAAGATCAGCCCCGAAGCGACGGCACGGCTGTCTCGTGATCAGCGAAACAAACTGTACCAGAAACTACAGCAGCGCGAGCACGTCCTGTTCCACGAGGGCCACAAGATGGAGCTGCAGAAGGACGACATTGAGTTTATCTACCAGGAAATTTGGCGCGGATGCAGCTCCGTCGGCCAAGCGAGGAACGGAGGTCACGATCGACTGTACTTGTCTCGTTGGCGAGCAGATCGACCGTTGCACCCGGACAACGTGGTGTACCTGACGACGAAGGAACTTGCTGTTTTAGACAAGGACGGCGTTCAGGGCTTTGACCCTGAAGTTGTTGCCCGCGTTGATGCACGGCTAAGCCAATTTGGTAGTTGGTCTGTCCCGCAGTAGAAAGTAGTCGAAGGTTTTTACCATTAGAAGAGCAGTAGAAGTCCACGATGATAGTGCGTCACGGATGTGCAGGTCGTAATCCTCGCTAGAGCTGATTGAAAAGACGGTCGAAATCGGCCATTTTTCACCGTTCAGTGGGAATAGAACACTCGGATTTTGTATGTAACCAGCCGTTTTTGTCTGCCAGTTACTAAAGATCATCCATCAGATCGAATTCATAGGATGGCTCAGCGACTCACCCGCGAGTGTTTCAAGCAGTGGATCCAGGGGCTCGATGCATTCCTTTTTGACTGCGATGGAGGTAATGTGCAGGGAAAAATGTACCTGCCAGTGAACAGACTCATATGGCATGTGACTTCAGGTTCATTAACTATTTGTTATACATGACAGTTTTGTGGCGTGGAAGTGCTCCTATTGAGGGTGCGGCGAACATGATCCAACTTTTGCGGCAGCTCCAGAAGCGCATTATGTTTGTAGTAAGTTCCAGAAAAAAGCTCAAACAAAGAGGATCAAAATGAGGTTTGGTGGTGGTGGTGGTGATCGATGGCTCTATGTTGATGACGGTGTTTACGCTGTGTAGACCAACAATGCCACGAATAGCCGAGCTACTTACGTGAAAAAACTCGGTACATGCTACTGTATCAATGCAGTCACGCAACCAATACCGCTTCTTACGGGGATGTATGTCTGCTACAGCGTCACAGGGCATCCCCGCTGTGGAGACCGATATTGTCACGTTAAGTGTGCAGCTTAGGACTGCTTCAGAGCTTTTTCTTCGCAAAGAATCTAACATGAAGTGCTCGTATACTCGCTTAGCTCTGCATGGGCTACGGTGCAATACCTGAAGCAGCACAAGGTTGAAGGCAAAGTGTACATGGTGGGTGAGGCAGGTCTCCAGACGGAGCTAGAGATGGGAGGGTACCAAGTCAGTGGCATGGAGCACAGCGATATCAAGGGACTTCCGCACGTGCCAGACATTGACATAGAGACAAAAGCTGTTGTCTGTGGACTAGACCGGTACGGAAGTAGCAGACAAAGGATCGTGTCTTTGCAGAGAGAATGGAGCTGACTAATGTTGGCGGCGTCATGCGTTTGTCTGCATAGGTACCTTTCATACTACAAGATGGCGCACGCTACGGCGTGCGTGCGTCAGATTCCGGGTTGCCACTTTATTGCCACCAACCCGTGCGTTCGCGTCTTGATGTACTGCTTGTTGGACGTCTGTCTCAGTGCTGTGTGCTTTACGTTTGAGCAGAGACTCGACGTACCCGATAGACGGCGCCATCGTCCCGGGCGGTGGCTCTCTGGTCCACATGCTTGAGTGCGCTATTGGCCAGTACGTTCACTCTCCATCTCGTAGTAGTGCTCAGATGCTAATCTTTGCATTGTTTCCCGTGCATTACAGTCCTCCTGAAGCAGTGTGTGGCAAACCGTCGCAGGACTTGCTCCAGACCATTATCACCACTTATAAGCTAGTCCCTTCGCGCACGTGCATGGTAGGTACTTCGTGCTCCGCCGTATCTGATGTGGTGAGTGATCTGACTTGCCTGCGTTTTCCTGTCTCGTGCTCGTGGGATGTCATGTAGGTGGGTGATCGTCTTTCGACGGACATTGAGTTCGGTAACGCTGGTGGTCTGCAAACATTACTGGTGCTGACTGGCATCACGACCGAGTCCGAACTAGGCAGCATTTCGAATGCTGTTCACGTGCCTGACCACTACGTCGACTCCGTTGACGCGATCAACCAGTTTCATGCTGAAACAAGTATGTAGCAGCGCCAGCTTACATGATGCGTTCCTGCGATGCAGCTGCTTGGCGTTCATCATGTAAACCAAACAGGCAGCTCGCTCCGTTCAGTGGGTGCATTAAGAACGCCGTGAGTGCTTCCAAGCCCACGCAGAATAAACACGCCTTTGAAAAGCATGAGCGATATCTTATATTATTGACATTGACTAGTACAGGGTGAAGGCTTACATCGAAGGCGAGACGTCACCCCGAAATTTCGATTTCAGCCGTGGAATCGATCCATTACTGCCGCTGTTCACGAACGCGTCGAACATTGAGAAACCACCAACGCCCGCAGCAACACTTGCACCACTTGTAAATCTGTTTGGGGCACCAAACTGGTTCGCATCGGTAGCTCTCTTTGGCCTAACGGGAGCTGAGTTCATGCGGCGTGTTCCTTCATTCCTTGTTGGGATATTACGAGCGCTTGCAGCACGAGGGCCTGGTGACACAGCCTTCGGCTTCATGAGAACTGATGGACCCACAGGTGACATGAGGGGAGTAGGAGTCCGCAGAAGTCGTGGCATCGGCGACTTAGCCAATCGTTTCGTAATCTCGAGAAACTGCAGCTGCTGCCTAGGTGTCACATCGCCTGGCTTCACTTCTCGCGGTCGTTTCCGCGTCGGTACACGAACACTTTCAGGCGAGTCGTTGTCACTCATCAGGCCACTACTGTTCAAGCTGATGTTCAAATCTCCCTCATCAATTATTTGGTCCGACAGAGGTATGTCCGTGCCTGCTGTACCACTTGACAACGCCTCACGCTTTTCCGCTCGCTTCGCGGCAAGCGACTTTGCTGCTCCTTGTTTTTGTGTCTTCTTTGTGTTTTTGCCCAGCACTTTTGGTGTGTTTATGTCTTGCCTCTTGTTCATTTGAGCGAGAAGCTCAGCATTTGCCAGCCGATCCTTGATCGACATCATCTCCGTTTTGTCAGTACCTTTCCTCTTTTGTGGTAGACCGGACGAACTTCCCTCGACCTCAGCTGACCGTTGCGCATTCTTCGACTTCAAACTAGTCGCAGAATCTTTCACGACCTTGCCGTTTCCAATCGTCTTTTTACGCATGACATTAGACTCGGCATTAATCTCGCTATTCGTTGCACCCTTCGTAGGCTTAGTTGCGATAGTTGTCTTTGTCACGGCTGCCATCATCGAATTCCCACCCGATGCAGTACCGTTTACAGCTTGACGATCTTTTGCAACATCCTTTCTACGTTTCAAACGCTTTTTGGGGGGTACCACCGGCGGCTCGGGCATTGGTTCGCCTTCAGGTTCGCCTTCGTCAAACCTGTCCTGTTCGTCCTGTTCATCCTGAGCAGCTGCATCTACTTCAGCCTGTCGCTTTGCTCCCGCATTTGTAAAGTTGAAATCCAGCGGTGGATCCCGCTTCTTCTTTGCCACCTTTTTCTGGACTGTTGGCACCTTCTCCTTCATTGCTGGTGGTGGCTTTGCAGAGTCTTGAGCCACTGGCAAAATCAAACTCATCGTAGACGGCTCATCATCGGCGTCCGAGTCACTACTACCCTTGTTCATCGACAACAGATTTAGAAGACCGTTTTCAGGAAGCTCCGGTGGCGGACTTTCACACACGCTAGCTGTACTCATCATACTCCTTTTCTCACCAACAACCTCTTCATCTTCTGGTCGTGTCACTGGCAAACAAATTGGTGCAATTCGCTTCACTTTGGTCTTGTGACGCGCTTGTTTTTCCTGCGTTACTCCACTTATCAACACCTTCGACTTTGCTTTCGTCTTTTCCTCGCTCTTCTTCTTCTTCGACTTCAACGCACTTTCGTCCGTCTGCGTGCCGCGCCCTGTCACTTGTTTCTTCTGTTTTTCCACTTGCACTCTCTCCATTTCCCATTTACGACGTAGGACCTCTTCATGCTCACGTTCCGCCTGTTCACGCGCCTCTTTCTCCCCCTTCTTCTGCTCCTCTTGCCGCTTCTTCTCCTTCTCCTTCGTCAGAAAATCAAGTCGACGCAGGTCACGATCGTATTCCAATTCCTCTTGCTCCATTTCTTCCGTCAAGAGAAAGTGCTGCCACGTCTTCTCCAGCTGCTGACGCCGTAGCTCAATGACTTCCCACTAGCCACCACACAAAAGCATACCCAAGCGCCTCGTGTCATGCAAAATCACTTAGAAATAAGACCAAGGTGATAAAGTACGCACTTGCAAGTCGAATGCTTCCAAGAGGAGCTCTTCGGGGTACACTTGGCCGCTCACGTCGTCCGTCATGGAGCTCTCGACAGACTTCATCCGACTGGAGCGAGCAGCACCGATATTTCAAGTGGCGCACACCACACGACACGGTATCCGAAACGTTCATACCGAGGTTTCATGGTATAATACCGGTATGTGAAGCTCGTTTAGAAACGAGCCGCTCAGCTATCGATCGATCAACGGTATCCCGCTTGTTCCCTGTACAAGAGCATTGCGACGCTCGACTGTCATTTCTAAATAGAGAGTCAGTCAGTCAGTCAGTCGTGGTCGTCGATCCTTTCGAGCAACATGGTCGCAGGGGGTGACGCGCAGCTCTTCCGGCTCGCGAGCGGCATCTCGTGCCACGCATGGAACAAAGACTGCAGCAAACTGGCCATCTGTCCCAACTCGAACGAGATCTGGATCTACTCGAACTGTCACGTGCTGGATCCATCCCAGTGGCGCAAAGAAGCTGTACTTACGGAACATGATATGCTCGTGTGTGGTCTGGACTGGTCGCCCGTGCACGAACAGCTGGTGTCGTGCTCGCACGACCGCGGCGCTTTTGTGTGGAAGTACGAAGCGGCGTATCGGCAGTGGAAACCGCTGCTCGTGGTGCTGCGTGTAACTCGAGCAGCGACGAACGTCAAGTGGAGTCCGGACGGTAGGACAATTTAAACGATTAAATTGATACGAGGGATAGAACCAGAGGGGGTTGGAGATGATGCTGATGACTGCAATGTGTGATGTGTATGTGGTGATGATGTTTAGGCAAGAAGTTTGCCGTGAGCAGTGGTGCCAAGTGTGTCTCTGTGTGTTACTACCAGGAAGCAGAGAACTGGTGGGTGAGCAAGATCATCAAGAGACACAAGTCTACGTACGTAAAAACATGAGATTGGCAATGGCAGTAGAGCTCTTGAGAAGAGCTTGGAACAGAGTAGTTAGCTGATGTGTCGTGGGTGCAGGGTGACGGACGTGGACTGGCATCCGAATAGCCAGCTACTGGTGACCGCGAGCACGGATCTTAAGTGTCGCGTGTTCTCGGCGCACGTCAATGACGTCGACGGACCGCCTGATGCAGGTCCATTTGAAGCCTTGCCGCCTTTTGGTGAGCCACTGGCGGAGTTCGACAATGCTAGCGCATGGGTGAATGCTGTAGCGTGGTCTCCGAAAGGTGACTGTTTGGCATTTGCGAGCCAGGGGTCATCCATTCACATTGTCCACTTTGGTGCACCTGGCGAGTATCCAACGATTCAGGTACTGTTCGAGTATTTTGGGGGAGAGAGGGGTGCAGAATGTTGCTTTGATGTTCACGTGAGCCTTTTTGCTGTATGGTGCACGTAAACTTGCATGACTAGTCGATCCGGTTCTCGCACCTGCCGCTGATGCGAATCATGTTCTTGTCAAACTCCGCTATCGTTGGCGTGGGTTATGATTTCAACCCAATGCTGTTTTCTAAAGACGGCAGCAACTTTTGGTACGATTTTTTGTCGCTATAACATGGAAATGTTTCGTGTGACCAAGTGATGACATTTTGTCCGTGTAGGTCGTTTTCTGAGTTTGTGGACAAGAAGCCGGCTGAGACTGCTGTGAAGACAAATTTGGGCGGCTTCAGTGCAGGCAAGCCCGCTCTATCTGTGTTGTTACAACCCAATTGGTTCTAATTATGCAGTGTGTGTACGCATGGAGTCCAGCTCGGAGTCTGTTTGAAAGCAAAGTGACGCGTGGACAGTCGTCCGATGCTACTCAACACGATAAAAACATGCTGTGGATGTAAGTGGATGCGTTATCATTGCGGTTGAGGACACGAGTGAATCGTGCGGGTGGCTAATGAACCTTATGACCGCAGGAAACACGAGAGCAACATCACGTGTATCCAGCCTTACGCGCGGTCCGCCTCTGGTGGTGTCACGGAATTCTCGACTTCCGGTATGTGCGTGCTTAGTCATTTCTAGTGCCGTGGTGATCTCATGGGTATCTTTTGCTTTTGGAATAGCGCTTGATGGTCGCGTAGTCCTCTGGAAATTGGGGAGTCTACGCGTGGAAATGAGCAAGCTGCATCTGTAAGCAGACATGGTGTTGCCGTTGTTGGCCAAGTAAACCTACGCAATACACTCGTAGTCATGCGAAAGATAAGAGGACTCATGATGGCACTTCCAACGGTACACTCGCGGAGATGAGCTCCAATACCAGAATGAACAAAGTCAGGAGGGAAGCTTTTTATCTTGTCGGCGATTGGTTTGTACATTCGTCCAATCTCACTTATTGGCCTGCACCATTTCGTGTGATAACGAAAGCTATTCATACAGTCGCTTTAGCCGTTTATACTCCTGACGGTACTGGTTTTCAACCACCGACGCTTGGCGAAAGTCCTTCCATTCCGGAAATTCCGTGAGCAGCACCGTTGGATCGTACGACAACAAGAGCTGAATACCCTGACTTACATCATTCAACGTACGTGCGAGGTCGATGTGGTCGGGGTTCAGGTATGTCCGCTGAAGCTCAAGTAGTTCGTAACTGCTACGCAGGAAAAGAATCGAGTATTCACACAGCCGCCCAGACTTCGCACCCAAAAGTAGTTCGCATGAGTCCGCTACCAACTTGTGGATGCGCATAAATACCAAGTGATCATGAGCTGCAATCTCCAGCGCGTCCGAGAGTGCCTCTAGCGCTACCGCTAACGCGGCAGCAGCACGTTTCGGCTTCGTTTGAATCAACTCTTCCGCAGCGACTAGCACCTTTTCTATGTCCTGCATGCGCGGCTTTGTGCCATCACTGTCACCAGCAGCAGTGGATGGTGAGGGCAATACGCTATCTCCTCGCTTGCAGAGCTCACATTTGCATTCGAAGCCAAACTGCTCCCACAGATTCTTCAATCTATTCTCACGACTCTGTTCGCGAGGGTACAAGTAAGAAATGGTGAGCTGCTCTCCTTTGGCAATGGGCCGTGCCACTCGCACCTCTGACACGGCACCTTCTGGTCCGATATCTTCAGGCGTAAACTTGACACAATTCGGGTTGCACTCGTGGTTGAACATGGCACTGTAGAGGAAGATGCCGCTATCGAACGCGTTACACTGCATAGCAAGCACATTCTGCAGCACATGGTCACGCGAGAGCGCTAAGGAATCAAAGTTCTTGCACAACTCGTCCACTTGCGAGCCGTACTTCTTCCTTGCTGCAGTAAGCAATTCTTCCGGTAGTTCACTAAGCTTCTCAGGGTACAAATGGCTCAAATGCTGCATAACGTCAGCATAATCTGGCCGCACTAGCACTGACTCCATCGTGGCCACGAAAAACTCAGGGTCCGATGCGTCCACATCACGCGGCCAGGGCACGTATACCTGCTCAACGAGCACCTGTGTACCCGGCTCGAGGTCTCTTGAGGCCACGTACCCGCGTTCTCCACCGACACCATCGAAGTTCGTAACCAGATCGATGGGTCCTACTGCTAATGGCTTTACGTCGTCCCAGGGCTCATACAAACTGCGCGTGACTTGAGCTGCTGCGTCCAGCTCCTGTTTCTCAGCCGTCAGAGTCGCTCTTTCATCCACAATAGAAATACGAACCACTTCACGAGACACCACAAGCGGCGTTGCGGTCTCGTCGTCGCTGCTGTCGTCGTCAAAGAGCTCGAAGGCCGCCTGGACCGACACGCTTGGTTGGCAACTCATGTCAAATCCCGGCGGATTTATGTACTGCACACCATATGTGCTCAAATGATTGTCTCTTTCCACCTGCCAATACGGACACCTTGGGTTTGTGGCCATCGTTGCCATTTCACCTTACCGCATTACCGCACGCATGGTCGAGGACTGGAGCGGCGCCATTGCAGGCCGCAAGCCCCCGCACGCGCCACTGTCTCCAAGCACGCAGCAGAAGAGTCACGTTCCCACTCCTTCCATCAGCGTCAGCGTCGTCGCTCCCGATCCCTCGAGTCTACCGCCTTTTGGATTAGAATCGTTGGCCCACCCCCACCCCTACTTGCAGCAGAGTGATGGTCTACCGCGCGCCACATCCGGGTTACCTCTAGGTCGACGCATGCGGCTGACCCTTGGACAGAAGCGCGAGGTCGTGGACCTCGCTGCAAGCAAGAAGTTCACCCACCGCGAACTGGCCGAGAAGTTCCGCGTCGGTCGCACGACCATTACGAACATCTGCCGGCAGGAAGAGTTGATCCGCACCGAGACGGACTCGGCCGATGCCGCCAAGAAGAAGCGCAAGACGACCAAGTGCACGTACGACTTGCGCGTGCTGGACGAGTGTCTGCACAAGTGGCGGATGGAAGTCAAGGTCTCGAGTCCTGAGACGAAGCTCACGGGCACAGTCTTGCAGCAAAAAGCCATGGAGTTGGCGTGCAAAATCGTCCAAGAGCCGTACGCGGATCTGCCGGACAAGGTGAAGCAGGCGCTGCAGCGCTTTACGGGCTCCAATGGCTGGCTGGATGGCTACAGAACGAGGTTTGGCTCGTTTAGTAGCAAACAAGGCCATGGAGAAGGCGAGCCGGGTGTGATTAAAAGCGTCGATATTCCAACGAGATTAAGGGAGTTGCACCACAGTTTCAGTCATGCGACGGTGGAGGAAATGTGGACGGGCGCGGAGTTTGCTGTCATGTACAAACCGCCAGTGCCGGATGGAAGTGGACCGATCGATGTGAATCATGGACAGTACACGGTGTCGCTGTTTGTAAGTGCTGCAGGAGAGAAGTTTAAGATGCAGGTGATTGGAGTGGAGCGGAATCCGGTGCTACTGGAAGGAATTGATACAAAGGAGATGTACGATATTCAGTATGAACACTCGAAAACAGGGTGGCAAGTGGCACAGACGACTGTGAGTATGCTTAAGTCTCTGAACGCACTTGCGCGTGAACGCAAACGCACGTTTCGAGTGGTGCTGGACTCGGCGGTGCCACATGTGAAGGCTGCAATGATTTTGGATTCGCAAGGCGATCAACGCACGTTCTTTGTGTACGACCATCTTCAGATTTACTTTTTGCCGCCGAATTTTACGTCCTTGCGGTTCCATCCATGCCATCTTGGTGTGATTCAAGCGTTTAAAGCGCGTTTTCGCAGCGAAATGCTTGAGTCGTTGTTCGGCAGTTATCGGCAGAGTGTGATCAGACAAGACCCGCGTGGCTTCCACCCACAGCGACACCTATACACGCGCAACGTTTTCCATTGGCTCTACGTGGCACTCCATAGCCTGGACACGCATCTTGTTCAGAGCTGCTGGGTCCACAGTGGCTTGCTGCCTACGAATGTGATTGCATCGCTTAACTTGCGTGTCATGTTGAAAAGTAATGATGTGACTCGGTCATCCGTAAATGTGACTCCATCCACATCTAGTGGCAGTGGTAGCGACAGCGCTAGTGCAAACTCTGAAGCTAATGACGCAAATATTGCGGCTGCGAATGATGACGTTGTTTCGACCGTGGCCAATCAAGGAGGTTTGCCATCTCCGGCACAGTTGTACGGCAATCTGCAGCAGCAGCTGACAAGTATCGCACGGCTTGCTCCTGACTTTCTATGCTGGATCGGTGTGACTGATCCTAGCGACGCACAGGCATATGTCGAGATCGACGGCAATGCTTCGGTTATCGATCCAGGTATTGACGAGGTCCAGATCATCCGCAGCGTGTTACAAAAGCACGGGTACTTGTTTGCAAAAAAGCTCGACGATGAGAGTCGTACAGAGGGGATGCACGAAAGTCTTGAAGATGTAGCCGAAGAGCCGTGCCCACGTCACGACGAGGTCGTGGCTTCGATAAGTGTGCTAAAGAAGTATCTGCGTCTATCTCGGGACGCATTGCCGTCGCGCGTTGAGGCTGTCGTGCAACTCAACCAAGTCAAGAAAGCAGTCGACGTAGCTGCCGCCCGTGCAGAAGCCAATCGTGACGTGTGAACGCAAAGCAGGGTCAAAGTAAGATGCGTGAGTGTAGTTATATTCTACGTGTAACTGGCATCGTGTTCACCGTATCTCACCGTCTTTGCCTTCCATGTTATACTTGTACCAGCTGGTGACACATCCTAGTCAGTACACTGTCCGAAGTTTATACTTAGTGGGGCTTGCTGCTATATTGGTGGATCCATCGAGCTGTCGATTTGCTTGGGCTGCCGAAAGCGACGGGGACCCCATGGGTAAGAGACCCACGGAGATGTGAGGCGGTGACTCGTCATCTTCCAGTGGCAGGATCGTGCGTTCCGCAATAGCCTGCTGCTCGATGCGACGTTGGCGGCGCGCGTAAGCTATGAGAGTACGAAGAGCACTAACAATCCAGTCGCGATGACTGGAGCTCTTGGTCTCCAAATCTAACGTGCGGTCCCGGAAAACGATCGAGAAAGAGAGCGCCTCAAGTGTGCTGGTGGATGGATACTTGCGAAACACACCAGTCTGTCGACCGTCAAGCACTTGCAGTACTTCCGCCAGATCTACTGCTCTGCTCAGTCCTCCGCGTTTATGCTGCCACTGTAGTGTACCGCAGCAGTTACAGTGGAGCCTAGTAGCATGAGCATCACCACGTCGTCCATACTTCAGCAGTGGAAAGAACATGTTGATCGCCTGGACCAGATACGAGCGATGTTTGCCGCCGAAGCGAAAAGCAAGCTCTACGATCTTCCACCGAGCACCTTCAATCGTCTCCAGTTCCTCGTCGGTGAACAAATACGTCTTGCGCTTCTTCCTCAAGTGCAGCGTCGCCAAAACGCGTGGACAAATTCTCGAAAATGCACTCTTCTTGTGCTTCTTACCAGGGTGCACGTCTTGCGGAACGGACGTGGGACTAAGAGGTGGTGGTGTAAGCATCAAGGATCCATCGTCGCTAGGAGACGAGATGCCGAGATCATATGCAGACGGGCATGACCCAGCTCTCCCCCGTTTTGGGCTATGTGCAGACTTGCGGCGGATTCCATACGACTGAGTCAATGGTTTGCGCATCTGATCAGAATCGTCTTTGAGCTCGATCACTAACCGGCGCACGCTCGAGGTAAGCTGGTCCTGGGCTGACAACATTGCATGTTCAGCTGCACAGGCGAACAGATGAGTCCGTCGGCGTTGCTGTAATTGGTGCTCATTGGGACTCAGCTCCTGTGCGAGCTCTAATGCCGCCTTGTCCTGCTCGCCGCTGATTCTGTCGTCGTCGTAGCTGTTATCGAGCTCAAGCTCGTCAACATTCTCAGTCTTGTAGCCGCCACCACCACCATCATCACCTTCCTCGCCACAGTCATCATTCTGGTACAAGTTCTCCGTGGCGCCATCAATCAGCACGTCCGATTCCTCAATAAAACTCTCACTTTCGATCCGACACATCAACTTGCGCACACTTGTCCGAATGTTTGCCTGGTCAAATTCCAGTAGCTCCCCACCGTTATCGCAGACTGTGTTTTCCTCCGAGTCGCCATCTACTTCGAAAGGTCGTGTACCATCCCCCCCCGAACGTCGAATAGATCTACGTCCTTCCACTTCGCTGCCGTCCCTTTCATCAACATTCACCTCTCCAGTAGCTTCCTCCCCCCCTTCAGCCACCTCGTCTTTCTCCTCATGATCATTCACCGTCGTCACTACTGGTGCAAAACTCGCGTGCAAAGCGCCAAACTCTCCCATCTGCACTTCGAGCGCTGTCCGTCGCCAGAGCTCCTCGTGACTCAATGGCCTCACCAGCGTTGCCGCCACAAGCGGCCGCACTGGGTAAAACTGGAGCCGCTCAATCGTCCCATCCTTGCTTGTTCCACTACCGCACGGATTCCACATGGTTATGCTTGATTGCGCCGTGGTTGTTACCTCCGTACTGCAGCGATCTGTAGACTGTGCAGTCTCCTTCGTATGGCCATCACCCGCACCGTCGTCGCCTTCGTCCTCATTGTCTTCGTCGTCATCTTCCTGCACCTTTTCCTCGTAGCAACACAAGCTTTGACTGCTACTGCGTGCGTCTTCCAGACTGCTCTGGAACCCGCTGCTACGTCGTACAATCGCCGACAGTTTGCTCAGTAGCACCACACTGGACGAGCGCTGGCGACGGCCCGGCCACGTCTGCATCGACGTCGAGCCGGATGAAAAAAAATGAGCTGGAACTCAACGCCAAAGCAAAACACGTGCGAGACGACCCGAGAAAAGAGGAGAAACCGTCCGATCTCCCGGATGGCTACAGCGACGTTTTCTCTGGACAGGACGGCTACAACTCAAAAGGGACGGAAGTCGCTGACTACCGTGGCACCTGCAAGGAAGGGTACAAGCTGCTGTTTAGAAAGTGTCCAACGACATCACCTCGTTTCTTCGCCCGTAGAGCATGGTCAAGATCCCTCTCTCCCCCCTCCCCTCCGCTGCGCGGTCATCGTCCACTGACTGGAGCTCGAGCCGTGACTTGCCCACCCAGGAGCAGCTCGATCAACGGCGTCTCTGCACGAACCGTTATCGACTGCTCGTGAAACGGTCAAGACGTCAAGCGCGTCACTGACGCCAGGGTAAAAACGAGCCAGACGTGCAGTTGACGCGGTGCATAGCCAGGGCAGCGTGTGCAAGCGAGCGATCATTCACCACGGGCTCCGATGGCAACTGGCTCTTCTCTCGTTCCAACTTGAAGCTGAAGCATCGAGGAGGAGATAAAAGAGCCACGACTGGACTTTCCCGGCCGGATGATGGATGCATGCTGCCGTGCTGCTGGCCTCAGCACAATTCGACTGGACAAAGGTTGATGGAAACAACGTGGACCACATCATCGAATTGTCGTTAAGTACGATGACGACCCAACTGCAGCTGGTGTAGCCATTTGACATCCACATGGTGAGTGGTGGCAAAGTGCCTCGACGCAACGGACGGACCCGTCGTCTCCAGGGCTCAGGCGCTCTGTTGCAGTGCGGTGTAGGATCCGTCCACCCAAGATCTCGTCTGCTGGTGTGGCACTCGTGCTTTTCGCACGCTGCGTCTCGCCACGAGAGCGTCGTGCGTGGCCACGCTCTCAACCAGCAGCTCGAAGTGTACCTTCCATCCAAAGCTGGGAGAGCTACTGCGCAGTCTTTACAATGGGAAACTGGCTTTTATTACGAAGTGAGAACGTCAGTGACAATGTTTCTGTCGCCTGCTTTCATCCGCACGTACCTTATGGATGGCGGCGCAGTGTTTATGGTGGCCAAGAACGTGGCAGTGGACGCGTCGCAGTCTGCGATGCTGCTACCTTCCGGTCACTTGCTGCTGCTCGTGGATGCTGATACGTACCATCAATTGGGGATCATGGGGGAGAAATATGGCAAGGCAGCACCTGCAAGTAGCAGGACTGCACATGAAAAGCAGGGACAGAAGTACGTGATTACGTTGGACTTGACGTCGTCAATGTTTCTTGCTGAAGAAGGGAATCACCATCACTTGGGAGAGCGCGTGCGGAGATTGTTGAGTACGAAACTTGATCATCTGGAGATGTTGCTGTGCGCATACAATCAGCGTGGCTCGCCACGCACGATCTCGTTTGGAGAAGATGACACCGTGCCACGGGTACGAGTTGAGCTGAATGGCAAGACCACGACGTTTAACGACGTGTTTCTGCCCAAGTTTGATGCTTTTTACAAGGCGTTGAGTGCGAGTGACGAGCACGGAGATGGTCGAATGGACACGTTGAGAACGTCGTTGCACGAGGCGTATGACTGGTTGGGGCTCGTAGCCTGCCGATTGACAACCTTGTTGCAGAGAGAAAAGCTGGAAGAGTATGTGTCGACGTTCGCAGGAATTCCTGATTCATTTGAATGTGAACCGGACGGTGAGATCACGACGGTACAGTGGCGCGGTCTGCTAGCCGCGCCGTTTTGTTCAGCAATTGTTGAAAAGGTGCAGCTTGCTGTCAAGAATGGGGATTTGCCGTGGGGTGCAGTTACAGTGTGGGGGTTTCCGGATGTCTTTGTGTCGTGGGTGCAGACCAAGCTGAACAAAAGTACTAAAGGAACGAAAGGGTCTCAGCGACGAGAGCATGGCTACCTGAGTAATGGCAGCAACAACTACACAATACTCATGCTTCCAAACGAGGAGTACTTTGTGCTGCAATCTCTCGGCCCACACGATGCCACCAAGTAGGCGGAAGATGTACCGATTGTAGATCAAACGTCGAATCTGCTTGCACAACTACAATAGATTCAGGCACTTACTTGCACCAAGCCCTTGTCCAAATTCCTCTGTTGTCAGTTCGCAAGAACTTCTGACACAAATGCCACAACTGTGGACGAGTCAAAGTTGGGATCAGCTTCAACGAGAGTCGCCGCCATCTTGATGTGCTTGCGCGCCATCTTGACATTACTCTTCTTTCCGTGAATGAGCGAAAGCCGCAAATTTGCAAAGAAACAAACACCAATGTCACTATGGCTGCTCGTAGTCGTGGCTGCACTGCTGGCGTCGTCGCCAGTGTCATCGGATCCTGCAGTCATAGTCGCTGTCAACGAAGCTACGAGCTTCCACACATTGATAGCAGCGTCCAAGAGCTGATGTTCTTCGTAAAGCCCACCTAGCTCAAGAAGGATGGGAACCAATTGACCGCTATCTGAGACAGCAGCTACCGTAGCCAAGTACTTGCTGATGGCCTTCGCCGGGTCGAAGACAGACAACAATCGCGCTTCTAACAAATCAGTGTCCACCGAACGCGCCATGGCACCACACTTCGTGTCTGTTGCCACCCGGTGCAGAGCATTGTTTACTGTAGCAATCGCTTGGTCGTGCATGCCAAGTCTAACAAAGCAATAGCTCGTCAACAGCTCCAACTGAGCGCTGTCGTACTCGTTTTTGCTCGCACTGATGGATAACGATAGACCAGTCTGTAACAGGCGCAGTAGTTGGCGGAGAACTTCGTCGATCGGCTCATCCGTTGCTTGAAGGCTCATCCGCTTTAAAATGCTCGCTCCAGCTACAACGTACGCCTGTGGGTTCCACGGTTGGGCACGGATCAACTTTTGCGCATCCCGGCATAACCCCTCCGTTCCCGATGGACCAGCCTTGAACAATCCGACTAGGGAATCGAGAAGGCTGCGATCGTCTGTCTCCTCACCAGGGGACGGAAGACTATTTGCGGGTGCTCGCAAGTACTCAGCAAGACAACTTGACACATGAAGGGTCTGCGAATCGACCGCTGCAAAACTTAACCTTACCCACAGCGCGCTGGAACTGACACCACCACTGGTTTGTGATAGAGCCTGCATTCGTGTGAGATAAGCCTCATCGGTGCCTATCCACCGCTCAAAGAGTTCCATTGATAGCAGATCCAGATAGTCGCGCCTGGAAAGAGACGACTCTGCTTGATGAACCGACGACAAGAGGTGATTTTTACATACTGTTGCCAGGCGGCTCGCTTCAGGAGGGAAGTTGTCGATTAGCAGGCCTGACATCGACAGACCAACTGAGGCAACGACATCATTTTCCCTCGTCTGAAGGTTTGCATTGGACAGCAGCTCCTGGAGTAGATCGAGCGCCTCGCCTCCCTTTGACTGACGGTACAGAAGATGCGCTTGGACAATGGCTTCTAGTGCAATGGATCCCCCTGCTGACGGCTTGATGAGCGTGGCGATCTTTTGCAGTAGTGCGGTCTCGTTCGTCGCAAGACTCTGGGTCGTGAGGGAATGTTCGCCAAGCGTCGTTACGAGTGTGTTCCATTCGAGCCCTTCGAGCGCCTGCGACGATGAGGCCGCGCGGGTGTAAGATGTCAAGGCGTTTGAGTACAGCCCGAGACGATGCTGCACGATACCGAGGGCGTGCCAAGCATGCCCGTAGTATGGGTCTCGTTCCAAGTATTTCTTCAGAAAGAACATTAACTGCTCATTCCCGTGCTCTGGAGCACCAGTGATCGATTCGTCAATGCTATCCCCACAATCAAGCAGTGCCATGCACAAGCCCAGCAAAGCATCGAGATCCAATCCGGTCTGCAGCGCACAGTCAAAAGCTTCAATCGTTTTCATTTGCTGAACTGCTGTGTCACCTTGACGTCGAGCCAGCATTGCATACCCATTCCACATCGACGGGTTACTCGGATTTATACTCTGTAGCTGGAGGAACGATTTTCGGGCCAGAGACGCCAGTGTCGGCACGACGTCGGCGTGACTGAGGTAAAACATGCCCAAATTTGCCCATGTGGCGTCGCTACTGCTCCCTGTTTGGATCGACCGTGTCCACGCAAACTGCTTGACTAGTAAATTGTCAGACACCAGTGCCAGACCATTCCAAGCCAATGAGCACGAAGGATCCTCCTGGAGTGCGAGCTTGAAATTCATCAATGCTTTTGCCTTGAGTTTTATAATGGGCACATTGTTGTCGGAGCCGGCAGGACCTTTTTGAATCGAAAAAGCTGATGTACAATGGCCATGTACGTTGTTGATAGCTTCAGCTTCGTACCAATAACTTAGACCGACATCATAGTATCTCTCTGACACAGCCACCACGTCAGGACCATCGGTGGTTTCCTTTTCACATTTTCTGGCTAGAAGCACAGCTGCCTCATACGCCTTTCTTCCTGCGCTGATAAAATCAACCCAGCTAGACTCTTCACTTGAGAAGTTCTCTGGTGACAAGTGGAACGCAAAACAGTGAATATCACCGATCAGCTTACAGGCTTCCACGGACCCAGAGAGCGATACAGTGGACGGCAGTCCCTTCATGATACGCGATGCCTCCTTCAAATTTGCAGCTGCACTACCATACAATCCTTCTGCACATAAGTATTTCGCTTGCTGGAAAAGCAAGTCGGAGTAAAACATCGAGGCGGCGGCCACATCGGGTTCACCATTCTGCAACTCGCCAGTAACTACCGGCCTGATACGCTCCAAGGCATCATCGAAAAGCAACAACGAGCCTTCAATCTTCGCCAGCTCGCAGCGAACACACCAGTTGTCTTCACCCAGGTCAATTACCTTCAAATACGACCTCTGCGCTGAAACTTGTTTATCAAAGTTTTGATAAACGTGTGCTAGAATTACCCAGTAGCGAGCATTCATAGGATCGTTGCGCAGCACTAGATGCATTTTCCCCACTGCAGCCTCATTATTTTGCTCCACCAGGTGCTGCACTAGTCGCAAAAGTGCCCATGTAGGGGCTGTTACTTGACCCTCGGTCACTCGTTGCCATAATGTCACATTTGCTGTGTATTTTCCTTGCAGATCGTACAGATTGCTCAAGCCGATACCTGCTAGCTCATCAGTGGGAGACAGCGAAAGCGCCTTCAAAAAGCATTTTTCGGCACGCGTAACATCGTCTGCAATGTCTTCGTACCATTTACCCAGCCAAGCAAAGATCTCTGCGTCGGAGGGCGTTAGCTTGGCGGCTTGCAACAAATGGCCGAAGCATCCCGTTTTGGCTGTCTGGTCAGAGCCGCCCAAATGCCAATAAACGATTGCCAATCGTTTGAGCGCTCGCCCTCTGCCGGAAACATCACCCGGATCAATCTTGCTCACATTTGCTTCCAGCAGGGTTTGGGCCTGCTTAATATCACCCAGCTGAAAGTGGAGCCATCCACGCAAGCACAATACTGTCGCGGCCACGCTTTCGTTCTCCAGATCAGGTGTAGAAACAGAACTGAGAATGTCAAAGGCCTCTTGCGGTTGCGCTTTGCTTGCCATCAGCTCTGCTGCTGAAATCGCCGCTTTTACCGCAAAACGAAGGTCACCACTCTTTATGACACTTCGGTAATGCTCCAGGGCCTTCTCCACTTCGCCCGAACATTCGCGTGCAGTGGCCGTCATAAACAGCAACTTTACTTCAGAATATCTGGAACCACCGCGAGTACAATACCAAGTCAAGCTCTGAAGTACAACATACGACTATGAACACATGTCACGGCTTACATCTCAGGAAGCGGACCTTCGGATCCGAGAAACGTTGTCTTGTTGGCCACCACCTTTTTAGCTAGCGCAAGACGATTCAGACAGCCTTCTACATCGCGTGCTGCAAGTGCGATGGACGCTAGTTCAATTTGTGTGCGGATACAAAGAGCACATTCTTGAAAGGATGACGAAGCATATCCTGCAAGGGCTTCAACAAGATGTTCTCGAGCCTAGTACGACAGGACGAGTTTACGACGGTCAGTACACCAACATCAAGGAGCGCAACACAGTACGAACTTACCTCACTACTATTCCCGTCGCACAAACAGTCAACCGCTCGAAATGTAAGAGCCATGGGGCTCTTAGGATGACTTGCAAACAGCGTGGCTGCAACTTCTTTGGCTTTGTCCAACTCAATGGCTGCCATCAAGCATTACACAAACACTAGTGAGTAGTGCCATCCGCTATCTGGCGGCCGACGACGATGACGGGAAGAAACTTACGACTGTCCTGATCCTCAGATCGGAGGAGTAAGAATTCTGCTGGAGTCTTGGATGCAGGAAACCACTCGACAATCGACATTGCTACTGCATCGATGGTCTTGAGGAGAGCATGCTTTGTTTTAGAAGTCTTCAATAAGTCCAAGTAGGATCGCATGAAGAACGCAATCGCAACATCCACTCGCGACCGAAGTGCACTGAGCTCGTCATTACACACTTTCCAATTCGAGCGAGATGCTGCAGCAAGACACTGACTGGCAATTTCCTCCATTGAGTAGTTGCCAGTGCAAGCTGATAGACTGAAACCGGGACGCTGAGGCCGCAAACATAATGCTTCTTAGTCTGACGAGTTAACAGCACACAATAACTTACAATACCTCACCTGCAGTAGATCGACTAGATCCAGCCATATAGTCAACACGGACGGTAGCTCCTCATTTGGGGTCTCCTCCATCGACAGCTGGCCGAAAGCTCCAGTCTGCTTACCCACAAGTGAGTACCACGCGTCGAAAGCCTGCATATCAACCGTGAGCAGCAAAAAGTAATCAGAATCGAGTAAGAGACCATATCAGATGCTTCATACGGTTTAACGAAAAGTTGGAGCACAACAACGTACTTTTGGAAGCATCTTAAGCTCCAATGCCGTTGTCGCGACCTCTGCGACCCACTTCTGACATCGCTTAAACTTCTTGCTCCTATGTACGCCACGAATGCCCGAATTACATCAGCAAAGATACCAAGAAAAACACAAGTTCCAATGACCCCTCTATCCAAAACACCTCAAATTGATCGCTACAAGTTTTTCCATTGGCTCCAACTTGTTTTTCAAGTCGTGTTTGGCTTGGAAAAGGTCTACAAGGTGCTATTGAAGCAACACAAGTACATAAAAAAGATCAGTTATCATAAAAAGAGCGATACAGAACGTAATCCACCCACCTTCCACGGCGCTGGCATCTCCGGCTTCAAATCCGAAGCTCGCCGATACGCCTCTTCACAGTCTCCCCACTGCAATAACACCATAGCATCAGCAATAATGGTTTCCAAATAATTGCAATAGAAATAGAAATTAGTCATGTGGGTCTGTTCCGATAAAGGGTAGTTACAAAGCCCGACCTGCTGGAGGTGGAAGCTAGCGAGCCCTACACACATGAAAGCCTGGAAGTTGTTTGGGTCAAACTGCGTCACGCGACGAGCAGCGTCTTGTGCCTCCTGGTAGCGCTCAGCCTTGAGTAAAGCCGCCGCATCCACGAGCATCTGCTTCAGCAGAGTCGCCGACATCTTTGTGTTTGCAAATAGAAATGAGACCCAATAAGAATGAAATTGGGCTCTATTTTTATAGAAACAGACTATTACCCATTCTGAAAAAAACACACACAACCACAATCCAAGCCCTCATTCGCGAATAAAACCCTCCGAGCATGTTCAGGGTCGGCACCACCACGTTGGCGCGGCGCCCGCTCGCTCCTCTGCTGGCTGCGCGGTCCTGCAACAGCTCAATGTTTTATAAGGCACGTCCACAATTGCTACAGATGCCTACTGCGGGTCTAGCGCGATCTTATTCTGCCCGGTCCTCCTCGACACCAGGTATTTGGTCTGGTATAAAAAGATGGGTGATTGGGTTAAAGTGACGCTATCGATGTGTCGATTTGGTTTTTTCATTGATAGCGACGCAAAGAAAAGCACAAGTGGCGGCAGCAGTACTGGCGACAGCTGGCGCTGCTTACGTGTACACGACGACTGAGCGTCAGAGCAAGCACGAGAAGCAGCAGCGTGAGCTAGAGATTGAGAAGGAGCGGAAGCTTAGCAGTCGACTGGCAGCAGAGCTCGTAGCAGCTGAAGCCAATCAGAACAAATTGGACTGGAAGGCCACGCTCGAGCGTGTCGTGCCGGCGATTGTGTCGCTCAAGCTAAATTCACCTAAGGTGGGTGAATGGGTGAAATGTTGTTGCGTGGGTGGTGCATTGATGGCTAAAAGTGGGTGTTTTTCTACTTTGGATTTTACAGTTCTTTGACACGGAGTCACCAGGCAATGGATCGGCCACGGGCTTTGTGGTAGATGCTGAGAAGGGGATTATTCTGACCAATCGACATGTTGTAGGGCCAGGACCGATTGTACGATTGATGGAAATGTTGTTGTTCTTATTGTTGTTAGCAAAGGGTCTTGATTATTTGACGACACGTTGTCAAAACTTGCAGGATGCGGAGGCTGTTTTCCAGAACAATGAGGAAGTGCGAGTGATTCCCATTTATCGGGATCCAGTTCATGATTTTGGTTTCTTTCAATTTAACCCAGCGGTAGGTAGTTGTTTATTGTGTTTATGTGTGTGGCTGCAACGAACAGGCACTGACTGATTTTTTCTACTGATGAATAGGACGTAAAGCACATGTCAGTGCCGTCCCTGCGTTTACAGCCGGAGAAAGCTACTGTGGGAACAGATATTCGAGTCGTGGGAAACGATGCTGCTGAGAAACTCGCTATTGCTAGCGGTACGCTGGCGCGCCTGGATCGCGACGCACCCAACTACGGATTTAACAGCTACAACGACTTCAATACGTTTTACTACCAAGCATCGTCAGGAACAACCGGGGGCTCTTCTGGTTCACCTGTACTCAACCATGATGGCGACGTAATCGCTCTCAATGCCGGTGGCAAGATTGGCACAGCAGCGTCCTTCTATCTACCATTGGATCGAGCCAAGCGAGCGTTCAATTTAGTTCGGGAAGGTAAGGACGTTCCCCGCGGCACTATCCAGACCATTTTCAACTACAAGCCTTTCGACGAGGTGCGTCGACTCGGTGTAGACAGCGCTACAGAAGCGCTTGTGCGCTCTTCTTTTCCGCTAGAGATAGGAATGCTGACAGTAGCAGAAACAATTCCGGATGGCCCGTCCAGCAATAAGCTTCAACCAGGTGACGTGTTAGTACGAGTCAACGGCGAATTGATTACTCGATTTGTACCGCTCGAAGCGATTCTCGACGATAGTGTGGGCAAAGAGGTAGGTGTTTTTGTCAATATCGACAACATGACATGGAGTTATATGGCTCATAAGTACCTTTGGGTTCGTCACAGGTGGAGCTCGAAGTCGAGCGTTCTGGAAAGCCGGTCACGTACAAGATACAGGTCCAAGACTTGCACTCGATCACTCCATCGCGCTTCGTGGAGATCGGTGGGGCAGTTATAAACCCGCTGTCATACCAGCAAGCACGAAATCATGCAATGAGTCCTGGAGCACCGTACGTCGCGGACCCAGGTTACTTTCTTCAGCGTTCGCGCATCGAACGCGGTGCCATCATTCACTCGGTGAATGGCATCAAGACACCTGATCTTGAGACGCTCAAGAACTATCTGAAGCAATGCGGGGACCGTGATCGCGTCGTGGTGAAATTCTCTAAATTGACGGATAAGTCGGAGAAGGTTGAGGTTGTGCATGTGGATCGCAGGTGGTTTCCGTTCTGTGAGTGCGTGCGCGATGACAAGCTTGGAACGTGGTATTGCGAACAGTTTTTGCCTCCGGCCGACAAAAGCAATGATGGCAATGGCACGGATGCAGTCGATGAGAAGCCAATCGGCTCAACAACAACCTTGCCGGGCAAAAACCCGGTGGAAAATAAGCTTGCGCGATCTTTGGTGACAGTGGACTTTGATAGACCGTTCAGCGTGAACAGTTTGTCAATGTCGAATTACCGTGGCACAGGACTTGTGATCGATGCAAAGAAGGGGCTTGTGGTTGTAGACCGCAACACTGTGACTGACTCGATGGGCGATGCCATGGTGACCTTCGCCAGCACTATCATGGTTCCTGCCCAAGTGGTGTTCGTCCACCCGGTGCACAATTTCGCGATTGTACAGTACGACCCGAAGCTGATCGGATCGACACCCATTGAGAGCTGCCAAGTGGAAACAAAACCACTTGCACCATCCGATTCGGTGTGGCTCGTGGGTCTCATGAGTAGTGTGGGGCGTAGCGGCCACTCTGACCTTGTGTCCCGCGAGACAATCGTGTCTGGTGTGAAGTGGATTGGGTTACCGATGCCAAATCCACCACGGTACCAGGAACATAATCTGGAAATGGTATCGCTGCAGGACGTTGTTGGCACTGAAGGTGGCGTCATTTGCAGTGACGTGGGTGAGGTAAGCGCATTTTGGGCCTCTTTTTCTTTCCAGCAGCAGCGTCGTAATTCAAAAGTGGAAAGCCAGTTCAACCGCGGTATCCCGATGGATATTATCATGGAAAGCGTGGCGCCGCTCATGCGTGGAGCGACACCCAACATCTACGACCTTGGTGTTGATTTTGAGCACTTAAGTTTGGCTAAGGCTCGCGAGCTTGGACTTGGACAAGCTTTAGCCGAGATTCTAGAAAAGGACGCGCCGGATCACCGCACCATCCTGAGTGTAGCCCGTCGATGGGGTGGCACCGAGGCACAGGCGGTGCTAAAGAATGGGGACATTTTAGTTGCGGTGGACGGCAAGATTGTGACAAGTTTCCGCGAAGTAGAACGTTGTACACAGAAGCCAGAGGTGGAGCTCACGATCGTGCGCGATGGTCGCGAGATGCAACTGGACGTGAAGACTTTGTTCATGGAGCGCACGGAGATCAACCGCATTGTGTTTTGGCAAGGTTTGTTGCTGCAAGCGCCTCCATTGTCTGTCTCGGCGCAGCGCAGCATCTCGTTGGACGACGGCATTTATGTGTCTTGTCGATACTCGGGCTCTCCAGCTGCTCGTTATGGCCCACCGCCTACGAGTCGCATCAAGGAAATCGATGGTATAAAGATCACCAGCATCGACGACTTTCTGAGCGTCGTTACGTCGAAATCTACGAACGACTCGGTGCGCATCAAGTACACCGATCTGAGCGGGAAGGACCGTCTCAGCACACTCAAGCTCGAACCCAAGTACTGGCCTACGAGTGAGTTGGTGAACGAGGACGGTGAATGGCGTCGGCGTCAACACTAGAAGAGCTTCATGTAGTCACAGTACGCAGCAGCAGCTGTCAAGGATGCAGCAGCGACATAAATGCAGTGGTGGGCGATCGTCATTGACTCCTGTTGAGTTTGTTCACCCACATTACTTTGAAGGAACTGATCTTGACCAGGAGACCTTGTTGGTGGTACCCACTTTCAATAGTTGCGTCAAACGCGTATTCCGATTTGTATAAAAGCAAAACCCGTCTTTTTGTGTCTGCGTATACATACATTTCAGCACGGACACATTTTATGCATCCGCTTAAGTAACGCCACACGCGCGCACGTCAAATCTGAGTCCGCAATCCCCGGTTCAGTGACGTCTTCTCAGCCCAGCACGAGCATGGACACACCGCCAAGCATCCGTCGGCAGTATGCAAGTCCTCCTCGCGAGACGCCCGTGGAGCGGCGACAGCGTCTCGCCAATCGTCGTGCAGCCAAGTATCGTCACTTCCGATCACTGACCAAGAGACAGGACGCTCTGGACCCGTCGATCGAGCTCCAGCGACAGCAGAACAGTCGCAGACAGCGCGAACATCGGTCACTATTGGATGCTGACGCGCGCGACCGCCTTCGAGCGCAGAATCGCCGTCGTCAGCAGCTTCGAAGACAAAATTTGAGTGATGAAGCAAAGGAGGAGGTCCGAGCCAAGCAGCGTGAGCGGCAGCGACAACGTCGACAAACACTGGACGATGACGCGCGCGAGGAGCTCCGAGAGCGCGAACGCCTGCGCATTACACGGCGGAGGCGGCAGTTGAAAGTCTTGAATAGGCAACAGAATAAGAAGCAACAGGTTGACGGTCAGGAGGAGATACTACCAGCTCAGCTGCAGCTGCTGCAGCCTTCACCGGTGGTGAGAGAGCGACTGCCACACTTGAGGCTAGCGCCAGAGTTGCCGACTTTGCGTCGACATCAGGAGCTGCAAAGGCAGAGAGAGATACAAGGTCAATTGTCGCTGAGTGGAGGTGTGCATATCGCAGTGACGCCTCAAGCACTGGACATGGAGAGAGTTGGGACGTTCCAGCTTGAACGGATGCCGTCTTTGCCTCACTTGCAGCAAGTGACGAGACCAACGACAACGTCTTCATCGCTGCATGCCACGATGCCGCTGGCGTTGTTTCCGATGAATGGTACGATCGCTAGTGGAGCAGCAAGTGCGACGTCAGTAGGGTTGCCCACGGTTGCTAGTGCTGTGGCTGCGGTGGCGACTATGCCGTCGCAGCCGACGACGACCATGCCATCAGTGAGTGTACCGATACAAAACAAGGCGCTGACCGCCCTGCCAATGGTTCCGAAGCAACAACAACCTCGGACACTCATCGGGCTTCCACCAGGAGGACATCGATCACTTCCCCCGTTACCTGACTTTCTCAATAGCCGCGAATCATTTCATCTCGCCACTGCTGTTGCATCCACTTCGACACAGATCCCACGATCTTCAAGCAGTGCCAATCGAGCTTTGTTTCCATCGATGACCGACCTCCCTGCAGTGCAAATGGATGCACTGGATGCTGAGTCTTTTTTTCAATCTTGATGGAGCCATAAACACGGTAAAGATACGACATACGGATATTCCAGAGCACTTGAACAGCCTTGTGTGCATGGTCATCAAATCTTGTCGTGAAAACCGTGCTCAAGCTGTGACTTCACCGGCTGAGCACTCAATCAGCTTCATTGCGTACGTATCAAATGTTCCCACGACAACGTTCGCGAGTTGTGACTGTCACGGCTTCCGAAGTCGGTAGTACACTTTGGCGTGCTTCACACCTGAGGTTGACAAGAAAGGTGATGGTATTGATGCCGAGTATAACATGGATGTGTGGTCGCGGGCACGCGAAGGAAAGACATCGGTGAGCCCTTAACGAGCAACACCAAAGTTTAAGCTGCAACATTGCTGACTACTCTCGCACTGAAGGTGCCGTCCATTATTTCGTGTGAATTAACGATGAACTATCGGGATGCTACCACGGTCGAACACAGGCCGTACGTTGCTTCTCGATCACTACGGCTGGATCACGTTGTTGACCCAGGACAGGCTGAGATTGTACGTGGTTTCTATTTCTTGAGCCATCGTCGTTGGCTTTCGCTCGTATCAAACTGCTGGAAGACGCGTTATGAGTTGTGGGGCTTCAGCAGGAGAGCGGACTGTCTCGTGGCGTAAGAAGATAAATTATTTGTCATCGGGAGCACTGCTGTAGCAGGTTGAAGCACTAACAAAGCACAAGAGATACTGTAGGAATTTTGGCCTTCCTTCTGTGACACATTGGGCCATCGGCACGATAAGCGTGCAGCTGACAGCCGTCCCGCTATTCAAGCAAATTGATTGTGCGTTGTCATATAGCTTGTCCTGAGTACGCACGCGTTTTCGTGTCAGCGGGTTTGCTTGTTAAAGCTCAAGCTCTCTTGATGCTATCATCTATTCGATGCTTGCCCAAGCGAAGACAACCACCAATCTTGTTGGCTGCACATTCGATTGTTGCTATGGAAGTGGAGTGTTTTGACGCATTGGTGACCTTCGTGTTCGTGGGTATTCGCTACAAGACTCTTTTCGATCTACAGCTAGCATTTGCTTGCACATACCGTGCTCTAAATGCTCACCGCACGATTTCCTGGTCAATTGAAGACATCGGTTTCCGCCACGATAAGAATGATCAAACGCTGAATGTTACGGGATCATTTCGAGTACGCCGGGTAGGATTGTTGCCACCCGAACATGGCATAGTCGCAATCGTCGCTGTCGGCTTGGAAGTGTATAGAGGCAAGATGCTGATGCTGCGCAGTCCAGTACAAGACTAGAGAGTTTGGCGCAGAAATGTGCCGACGTCACTGTGTCGAAGACGCGAGCCGAAAGTGGCCATCTAGAACGACTTGCGGGTGGGTTTTCTGCTGTTGTTGAGATGATCCTGCACCCCGAACTCGACCACTGCGTCAAGGAAGTCGCACTGGTACTTTGACTCGTGCAGCTTTTACGCGCTCGATGGCAGCAACAATTTTGCTGATTCTCATCGCCTTACACTAATGGAAACAACTTGCGCAAGATCTCGGTCTTGTGACCACAAGATGCTGTACCCGTCAGCAACTCGTTTACGGACTTCTTCCACTGTGTCTCGAGTTTGCCATAATTGTGCTAAAGGATGAGCGTTGCGCTACGTGGAATCCTGATGACTGGGTGATGTTTGATTCGCAACCTTTCGACTGGTGCAATCTGCTCATGAAGCGAGCGAGATCCATGTTGTAGCTAACGCAACTTTGTTCAAGATGCTGTCATTCTGGTAGTCTCATCACATTTGCGGTACTGTTGGTTTGAACACTGCTTGTTCATTGCAGATTCGACAATCATTGCAGCATGTGGCGTGACACGCCGAATGTATGAATCTAAAGAAGATAGAGTTGGCGGTACTCATGTTGATCAGCACTTGTCAATGACACGATCGTATCGATCTCGTTGCTCGGGTTTCTCTTCTGACCGAGCGTCACTGCGGACCAACACATAAGCACTCTTCTGGACATTAGGCATACGGTCACAACTTCACCAGGTCCCCATCTATTTCTAAGAAACAGAACTGATTCCACTGCAAGATGGAAGAACCCACTCGGTGGTTTTGGTCCTCGTAGCACCAGCATGAAATGATGACGAGAGAGCTCTTGTGGTGCAAAGGTGCTGTAAGTTGGAGCTCTACCTTACCAAGTGCCATGCCAAGCATTGGGAAATAGCGAAGATGATACTTGATAAGGCAGATCGCAACTGTATTTTAAGAATGACAGCGAGTGGCACTAAAGACAGTGTCAGTGCAGTAAATAGGCGGTAGCAGATACCTTGTTTTTCGAATCGTGGTGCAACTGTGTGACTTGTCGAGAGTAGGCCTCCCGTTTATGCAAGTTGTCCCTCATTCGAACACATCTCCAATAATGGGCCTGACCGATACAAACGCGTCCGTCATGACATCTCCCAGTTGGCGATATTGTCTCCACATTGCATACTATGGAACCGATTTCATTGGCTGGCAACGACAGCATCAAGAGGTGAAGAGCAGCTCGGGGCTCGACAGTGTTCAGGAAGTCGTGGAGGCTGCAGTCACGGAGACGTTAGGAGCCCCACAGCGCGTGAACGTCACTGGAGTCAGTCGGACGGATGCAGGGACTCATGCTCTATATGTATGGCCTCAGGGATATTGAAGGGGGTTGGTTACACTGGAGTTGCTAGACTAGAAATGGACTAAGGGGACTTGTGAATTGAAATTCGTGCGCAGCAAATGGGGTTCATCCGACTTGCTTCAGAACTGCCCATGTCGTTGCAACAATTGAAAGATCGAGTGAATGCCAGGTGGCTGGCTGTCGGTGTTTGGACTTGAGGAGGAAAGCAGTTGGGTGCTGATGTCTTTGTTTTCCCGTCTATTCAACCAGATTGGGACATGGTCAAGTCGTGGTGCTGGGTGTGACGATCCCGACGACGGGGCCCGCGCGGATCCGGTCACGCTACAAGAAGTACATTTACTATTTGCAGCAAGGACATCGACCAGATCTTGAGCTGGGCAAGTACTCGTGGTTTCTTGGTAGAAGACTGGACATTCAGCGGATACGAGACGCGCTAGAGTGCGTTGGAGATAGAAAGCATTGGTGGAAGCGTGTACATGAGGTGAAAGCTGACTTCTTATGATTCAGATTTTTGGAGGGCACGCATGACTTCCGACCATTCTCCCAGGGACTTCAGAGACCGCAGTTCAAGGATATGGCAACCTCGCGCACGATCATATCGGCCAAAGTCATCGTTCGACGGTATGTAGGCACACGTTTTGCTTGTGCGTGACCCGCAGCAAACAGCTCATGTTATCGCGGGTGTCATGAATGACAGAAACGTGAACTTTTCCCTTGATCCCGCAGTGTGCGGTAGTGGTGACATCATCGACGCGAAAGACATGTACCAAGACTTTCATTCAAACGTAGGCACCGTCGACACACACCCTTGGAATGAGAACAAGGCTGCTGCAGTCAATGGGCTTGAGAAGCAGAAGACCAAGTATGCTAAAGGAGTCGTGCCCGTGCACTTTGTCTGCATTGAGCTGGTTGCCAATGGTTTTCTACGACACATGGTACGACGCATCATTGGAACGTTGCGGCCAATTGGTGAGGGTACCCAGCCAGCTTGCCGCATGCAGCAGGTATTGACAGGTGAAGTCCCGCCTGGTCCGTCGGCGCCAGCTAAAGCTCTTTGGCTGCATCGCACTTGGCTCACGCAGGAGCAGTATGACTCAGATCACATGGCTGAAGAGTAGGCTCGTGCTCACGATAAGACGAAACATGGTGACGATGACCGGAGTCCATCTCTTGGGCCGTGAGCAACGGCTCATTCTATAGCTCTACATGAGGATCAGCACTCTTATTCGCATTTTCTTGATCCGCACCGCCCTTCAATACGTGCGAGATGTGTCCAACGACGAGCTCACCACCAATCTTCGGGGGTGTTTGTCCACCATGTCTTTGCGAGCTTGTTTTCCCTTCGCAACTGCTTCCTGCGAGGAAAGGACCAGTCCCAGTGTCACCAGGATATCTTGATGTTTACAGTACTTACCTCGGGATGCTGCTTGATCTGGACCAAAAGGTCGTGAAGATGCTTCACAGACTTGTGTCCTCGGAACGCACCTTCCGGAGTCTACATGGACAACCAAACACATGAGCCAGTAACGCATGGTCAACATGCCTACCTCGACGAGTCCGTCAATATCCAGTGGGCACGAGTTCGGCTGCGTCATGTACACTGTTGTGCCACTCCGAAGCGTCGTAATCACAGGAAGCCCCATCGCCATGGTCTTTACAGGGGGTCGGCCCGTCCTTCACCAGCGACGGAAGAATGAGTGCATTGTTAGCCTTGTACGACGATGGCCAGGTTTTTTGTGGAATATACTGTGGTAGCACGTGAATGTTCGGCAACTCATTCAATGGCCTGTCCAGCGTCTCCGATGCAAACTTGTGAATGGTGTTCACGAAGTCTCCAGCTGGTGATGACGTTGAGCGATATCCATTCGTATGCAGCACCAAAACGACATCATCGCTAGCCGAGAACGCCTGGAGATACGCCGTAAGCGGGATCTTCCATGCCTGTCGTCCTCCCATTTAAAAATCGGCAAGTGTACTGTCGTCTTGTCCGTCATGTCCATTGTCATCTAACACGCTGGACTATACACGTTCCTGACCTGCTCCAGGTCAAAGAAGTCAACGTCCACATCTTCCAGCACCACCTTGATCGTGTCTGGATTCACTCCTCCATCAGCAAACACCTTTTCCTGGATCTAGTCGGCACCCAGATCTTGTCCATCCTGTTCATTTTGTCGGACCATCCATCCGGTACGCGATCCGTCTCAAACATGGTTCATCCGACCTTGAATTAGATTCCTTTGGGCGGACACGAGATGTCGTGTAGAACGCCAGATCCCATGCTCCCGGCTCCGAGTGGTCAATGGCTAAAGCAATTTTGTTCGGTGTCGAAGGCGTTAGCAAAAGTCCCTCTCTTCAATCTAATGCTGCTCCACTTTGCCTTCATGTTAGAAGGCAGGTCCCGAAATGAACACCAGATTTAAAGAGTCCCCGTGCTGCGCAATCAGCAGCTCATAAAGCTGCTCCAAAGTCTCTGACATCTCCAGATCGTAAGCAGCTCCTCGTTCCCCCCCTTTCCACTAGAAACCTGACCAGAATCTGAAGTTACAGCAGCAGGTTCCAACACAGCATCCCCTGTCACGACGTACGAATGCGCTTCGCTGCAAGAACCCCCACCAAGTAAGAAAGAAGCATACTACAATACAGCAAGAGCTGTGAGATCATCATCCATAGTCGCGTCTTGTCCGGAAGTTCCTGCACACACCGCTAGTAGCGCGTATAGAACAAAGAAGATGTGCGTTATTCTCAGCCACAAGGTTACAACTTTGCCAACAACGAGTCGATTTCTTGAGAAACACCAGTCAGTGTCGCATTCACACTTGATAATGCAGTGAGCCGTTAGCTATCGCTACACGATCGGAGCTGTTCATCGTCTAGTATTTGCTGTCGTCTTCTTCTTGTCTCGCTTGCGACGACATGAGTTCGCTAGCACGCATATTGCTTGGTCCACTCCATCGCTGTCTTATCAAACTCCACTTTGTTCTCGTGCATTTGCTTGGCGATCTCCGGCTCGAGCGGATTGTCCATATCCGGCTGCTCTAAGACCTGCTTGATTGCAGTGAGACAATGAAGCGCGTTGAGTGTCGGGGTCCAGTTCTACAGCACACGTCACCCAGTCAATAGATGTCAATTTCTCCATCTCTTTTTTTCACAGGCTCTTGTCCTCACCTGGCTGATAATGTCAGCACAGATTTCGCCCGACTGCGACTTGATGTTTGGATGGTACACTCGCGTGACAAAGCGTACGCGAGGGGCTTTGAATGGATATTCACTAGGGAACTGCATGTCCAAGTTGAAGACGCCACCCTCGTACGGCGAGTTCTCCTGCCAAACACAATGGAGAGCCATCATCAATCACAATGCAGTTTCGATTAAGAAGAGCCTAAAAATAGGCTCCTTGAGCAGCTTACAGGGCCAGTAAGCACGGCCTGCCAGTGCATGAGATTGTCTTCCGCAGTGCTGACCTTGCACCAATCCGGTGGATTCTGCGTCAACTCAGTGAGCTCCTATAGCACACACATACACAAACAGAATCAACAAATCAGTCCACTCATTGCTTGGAACGAGGTAAGGCGACGGTGATCCAGACAAAGACGTACTTTGGTGAGACGGCGAGCCATTGCGCACTGCAAAGTGAGACTGCGCTATTGTCAGGAGGAGGCTGTTCGGCGATGGCTACAGCCAGTCCAGGTAGAAAAAGATATAAAACCAAAGGGGTTTTGCCCATCGGATACCGGATTCCCGGGACCTGAGTCGGAATCAGGACCGGACGCCTCGCGACGCTTCACATATTGCAGCAAGTTGAACGGGTCATCAGGATCGCTTGGTTTTATTTCATCACCGGCTTCTGTAGTCTCTTTTTTCCTGGAAAGCATAGGGGAAAACGACAACGTTCGTGTCAAGAACAGAGCGAAAAGTTACAGTGTATTGGAAGCTGGACCAGTGGAGAAAGTGGTCTAGGCCCCATGGAAGAGGTACTGATTGATATGCTATGGCCATCAACAAACTGTACACGCGCGAGGCAAGTATCAGAGTTGGTGTGCAGAACTATGTTTGCTGACCCGTCACCATTATTAAACGCTCTTTATCGCACGCGCTCATGTTTACCGTTAGAGTAAGCGATCAAAGGCTTTCAAGATGACTACCAGATTCAACGAGTGTAAACACTCAGGAACGACTTTCACAGCTACGATACCGTTAGAATACAGGCACACGCGTTTACAAATTGTGAAACGCGAAGAACAATGAGTACTGACACGCCGTACGATGTTGAGCTGTATCATTGAGCACATGACCCTTTTTTACAAGGTGGCGATGCGGTCGGATGGATGGACAAGCGCGGAGCTCGCAAAGATCTGGTTCGATTGAGCTGCTACCCTTTGCATACAAAAGTGCGCGAGCAAGCGGTAACACGCTACTGCACGGTATTTCACTACTCGTGCTCCGGATATGGAGCGAGTAGACTTCGTGTGCTTCGAGAGATGAATCGTGCTTGAATCTGACAGGGCTCGTTGCGGCAATCGGCTCAAATCCTCGTTCATTTGATATCCATTCATTCATCCTTTGATGTTTTACATTCATAGTGTCAGCGTCCAGGTTACATTCGTGTGCGGTGATTGACATGAACAAGCAGTTTTGTACTCTTGCGAGCGATATACAGTCATTTGAGCGCAGATTCCATACAATTTTACCAAACTCCTGACTCTGTCATCCCTCATGGGTCCTCAGTGGTTATTTACAGCCCCGCCATCGGTCGTGATACGTGACCGCTGTATTCTTGACCGCTAAGCAAGTTCTGTTACACCTTCGACCTGCTTTCTTCGCTTTGATTTCTCCGTAGCTGTACAAACATACCTCAAAACACGCGTTTCTCCTAGCAATTGATCATCACGTGGTACTGCCACTCTCTGTACTTCTTCGACCTTGCACAAATCTCGCTTACTTGCTGAAGGTACGCAGAATGACCCGCATCTCAAGTCTTTTTTTACTCATTGCAATAGCGAATCGACCCACAGTGCAATATTTTGACCGCGCATTGACGAGATGGGGACTTTATAGGTTCCAGTCACATCATGTGCAGACTTGGCCCGAAAATTTGTCGATCGATCAGGAAGTAAATTGGGCCGACCTACAGCACGCGATTGGCATGGCTTTGTAATGGTGTGACTGATCTTTGCGACATCAAAGCGATCCAAAACTTTTTTTCGTGTCCTCCACGGAGAACTCACGAAATATGTTATTTAACGATTCAAGCATCTGTCTTTACAGACGACCGTGCCGTAAGTACATTGCGGTACAGTCATTTCTCCGACTTGTATTCTCATAACTCATAACTCAGATAACTCACACAATTGCGTCTTACCAAGCCCGATCTATGGTCACTAACTCATAACTAATAACATTTGGAAATTTATAAGAAATGAGTTAGTGACCATAGAGGGACAAAATTCATACGAGAATACTCCTGAGCAAAGGAAATCATGTTCCTGTATAAACATACACGATTTTGAGGCGACTAAGTGTCTGAGCGTACTAAACTCGTGAATACAAAATACAGGATGCTATGAGTGGTGACAGCCATATGGATGGACATCTAAACTACCACCCGCATTTACCGTGAAGTCAATAGAGATCTGTACCCGAGTAAAAAGGGAAGTGAACTGATATTGACCTGAAAGTTCTAGCTCTAAAACTTTTCTAGGAAATCAATCAACGCTGACCTTTTTTGTTTACCCATTTAATCTCTATCTGCGCAACCGTATTCTCCGAATCATGTTGTATATGGGCATGAACCCATTCTTTTCAAGATGTACAACATCTGCCTAAAAAGACTTCTCAATCCTCATACATTTGTTTTGTCGCTGTTAAAAGGGCTCAATGCGAGCAATTTTACAGCCCCGAGTTCAGGCAATGCTGCATCTATTGCTTTCTCATTTGCTGAACCTCTGTCGCCATAAATCATGATGTTGCGTAGCTTGTTCCGCTGTCGGAAGTGTTGCAGCTATCCACTGGAGAACTCGAAGGTGTATTCAGGTAGACTAAGGCGTTTAGAAACTCCTAGGCTTGGACCTCGATGATTTCTCCAGATATGTGACTATTCCTTGTTGGGCATTCATAGACACAAGATAAAGAAAGTATTCCTCCAGCTTTGGATTCTGAGCGACTCTCGAGCGTCTGGCAAAAAGTTCGTTATTGGTCATAGAATGGAGATCAGTGCGCTTCTTTAGTATGAGAGGGATAGCGTTCGGGCGATTTTGACGGCAAACTTACTGAAAGCTCAATTTGCCATATTAGTTTGGATCGAATTCGTCATGTTCGCCTTGTGCTGGCAAATCTCGAGCCTTTGTGCGTTGCTGGCAATACTCGGGACATGATTGTATAAAAATTAGTAGGGATTACCGCTAATTTACTGATTTTTCCATTTCTTTCAATTAGCAATTAAAAATTCACGTAACTCATAGCTCGGCTGATTCATAAATTTGTTCCACCAAGACTATGATTATATAATCACAAAAATGGTATGCCCTACATTGCGCTATCGCAGTGATCGCAAGTCATTAGAGCGAAGCTATTAGTGAGTGTGCAAAAGGTGAATATCTAACTTTCAGTCGTACTCATCCGTGTGTGTGCCTGCGAACAGCGCGAGGTGTACCTTAATTGATTGTCCAAGTATGATTTAGTCTAACCTTCGTATCCGTGAGGAAGCACTAGATGTAGCTTACACTTCGTACAGTACTGATTGCGATGTAGCCTGTCTTCTCTTTGCATGTGTCTACAAAAACACTAGGTGTACCTTACACGCCGTACTATGTGCGATGTAACATTTATCCCCTCTTCATCATTTTTACGCATCATTACGAGCCCGAAGGGTGAAGCAATTTGTGACTGAGCACAAGGTATGTGAATATACATGAATTAGTTCAGTTCTACGGACTGAATCCCTTGTATCTTAGGGCGAGCTCTAGAGCTTGCTCTCCTATCTTGAAGCAGACGACCAACCACCCATGGGTGGTAGGTTGCGTCCGGAGGTTCTACAAGCTGAAAATCTCCATTGTATGATGAAGAAAATGGGCCTCTAGCGGGGGACAGCTTCACTGGACCCGCATGACACATCCAGGTGGTCTGACGAACCCGCATGACACAATTTATGTGCATAACACCACGTATACCTTAGAATTCGCGCCAATAGCGATGTGGCATGTCATCTATTGTGTCCAAGGCTAATGTTAATGCTACATCACACTAAGTGCGATGTAGCATTTTTCCTTTTATGTAAGGGTCGGTATAAATACTAGGTGTACTTACACGTTGTACTGATTGCGATTTGGCATTGGTCCTACAAGGTTAGTGTCTGTAAAATGTGCTAAGTGCACCCTATACGTCGTCCTAAGTGCAACATGACATTAAAACCCTTCTCTTAGGTTCGATGAGAATTTTGAATTCATTTCTTACGTTAGGTCACTAATTGTGACTGCGAAGTGTGCAACATTCACACACGCACCACTGGCCGCACGTGATTGGATCAAAAGCTATCAAGAGCGTACAGAGGGATCACAAACAAATGCTGGGCACTAAGGGTAGGATGTCGTGGAGAAAGTCCCTGTTCATAACATTTTACTTTTAATGCACTAAAAACGTTAGATACAGGGCCTCATTTTCAAACAAACTTTTTACCAACAATCATCTATCGACAGTCTAGTAATTTGTCAAAGAACTATAGGTATGAGGTTTCGCTGCAACTACCCCACCGTCCGTCACCGACCTGTTACCATCGATCAAAACAATGAAAACTACTTAGCGCTCGGTAGGAACCACGTACTGCTATCCACACAATCAGTCCTAAAGGACCACTGTTTCCGCGAAAGGCTTTATACATGCTTTCTCTGCAATGCTATTTATTTCTATCAGATTATTTGCGAATCGCAGGTTTCCAATTTCTACCTACAGACACCTCATCTTAAGTTGTGTACCTTTCCTTAAACAGATGAAAATGAATGGGGCAAAGTCGAGGCCAAGTGCAACTACTGTTAACTTCATTCAAAATCAGGCAGAGTGCGCGGAGATTCATATTGCATGGAATGGTGCCTTATACTGCTTGTCTCTTCGCAAGCAGCATAATGATACAAAGTACCTGCTTGTGTGTTTATTGATTAGGTTTCCCTTCTTGCATTACATTACGACAATTTTAAAATATACAATACTAACAAAGTTTTTGACAGTACACATTAATTTTGGTGGACCAACAACAATCTCAAGTCAGAAGAAACGGGGGCGGGCGTTGTACGATAATTACATAAATTAGACATCGATGGGAACGCTATGTTAGCAGATATTGTTTATTATATAATATGTTATGACCATGTCGTTTTCCATATATAAAGAGTAATAGTTCTTTATTTGTTTAAACTTAAAACTCTCCATCCATATTTTTTTAGAATGTTTTCTAATTTTATTGATTATCGTTTACAATTTAAAGGTCGTTTTGATAAAACAAAACGAAAAAAATACTCTGCTTATTGGCTGATAAAGGCCATGAAGTCAGCTATAAATTTCGGGCCACGCCAGACGTGCAGAATGAGTTTTAGTCAGATAGTTACAATAAAATTTTACATAGACATAATTAATAGAAGATTAGATAGTGACTTTTTGACCAAAGATTGACTAATTTTAGTACAGTTTACGTTTGCCCTTCCAAAGCACCTTTACTTCGTAGAATAATGATCCAATGCAATTGAGTGCACGTGAAGTCTGAAGGTATCAGCTTTAGCTGTCATCTTTAAAAGCTCATCTTTTTATGTCCGTGTAAGCGTCTCGGGGCACCGTTACATCAGAGCAAAAATTATCCCAAAAAGCAAGAGGGACTAGTTTGGACTATAAAAATGATGTTTCGCACTACAAACTCGACCAACGTTCTCACGGAAAAATAACTGGATCAAAAGTCAAATTTAATAGGACCAAGTTTAGCAATCAAGTTTGACATTAACTGCTTATTCAAGATTTAAATTACACTTTAATAATCACAAAGGATCTAATAGACATGGTTTATTTATTTCATTTTATAAGAAAAATAAAACAATAGCAAACCGGATTGCAGAAAAATGTACATCACGAGACGGTAAAGGCTCTACACAATGAGATCTTCACTCCGATCGTGATGTGGACGATGCATTAAGAATAGCGAGACATGATCTTCATTTTACAGTATTGTTCAGGTTGGGAACTTAGACTAAAAGATTTAATTTCCGGGTCGAAGTGTAGCCGGAACCCTTTTTATCATGATTGAAGACGCAGTCCTGCTGCACGTGGTGGAAATCCAGCGGTCGGTGGTAAAAATGCGGATAAAATTGCTGCACTTTGAAACTTGAGTGCGGCACAAGGAACTCGCCGCTGAGGAATAAAGTCATGAAAGGGAGGGAGTTGCATATCCGCTTTTCATATCGATAGCTAGCATGCGTACCTTTGTTTGTCTGAATGAGGGTTCTAGTATCGCGTCTGACGCGGGTACGGCTGCTTTAACGGGGTAAATCGTTACATAACAATTTATACGAAATTTTTAATAGAATGTAACTATAAGACTTATATTCTCAGAATATTGTCATAAGGACAAATATTCTGCTGCACTTACGAGTAGTTCCTTATTGGTTGATATAGGCCATTATATCAACCAACGAAGACGCGCCACGACAGACGCACGCAATGAGTGGTGAGCAGATAGTTGATATGCACATTTGTATTCAAACATAGTTAGATGAGGATAAATAGTGATTCATTAACAGACATTGACTATGATAAATGCAGTTCTACTTTTTACTTAAACTAAGTACTCGCTTCTCCTTACCGTCTTCTTCTGCACGTACGAGTGTACGTGAAGTTCCGAGGCACCACCTTCTTCTGTCATCAGAATAAGTATATTGCACTGTCACCAGTACAAGCTTCAGGGTGCCCCGTTACACCTGGTAGCACTTCGTAGTCCGTCCAGGGACCACGTTCACATCTTACATGAATATGTTGGATGATGAAGATGACCAAAGCTTTCACGCTACGTGTGACGGCTAATCCCATTTGAGCGATGTCGAATGGGATGCGGTTGAACGAATGGGTTCAACCATGGGCATCCATGCTGTTAGTGTCATGCTAGAGGCTCTCATTAGAGATGCCCAACATGCTACTATCGCCAAGTTCATTCAAAATGAACTTGACGCAGAACGCGAGAAAGTAGCCTTGCTTCACCAACAAGGTTCTCAGCAAGCAGAGTTGTTGAGAGAACAGGGTGCTCAACAGTTTATACTGTTGAGACAGCAGCAGGCTGCTGGTGGTGTGTCGATGCACTCGCGTCGACCACTGGACTTTGAAGATTGACATCTCCAAGTAAAGGGGAGTCGAAGAAGACTCCCTCCTGAGATGGTTTGTCGAATTGGATGACGCCATAAGGGCGCGTCGCATCGACGACGGGGATATGCAAGTTGCATTTGCCCAGTCAAATCTGGCAGGACGTGCCAAGCCTTGTGCTTTGGTAATCAAGTTGCACGACCCATATGCGTTTGGGTCGTGAGAATTCTTCAAGTTGCGGCTCAGACAAGCGTTTGAACCGCCTAGAGCTGAGTTCAGAGCTCGAACCGAACTCTTGAAGCTCAAGCAGGGTAAGCGTGATGTGCACGCTTACGCGCAACATATACGACATCTCACGAGTTGTATAAGTTCCAACCCGGTTGATGAACACACGCTGGTTTCGGTGTTCATGCAGGGTCTTGCGGATCGTCCCGTCAAGACTCACCTGTTCCGACTTGAACTAGATTCACTAGAACAAGCCATTTCCATTGCGGAACAGGAAGACTTCAGACTGAGACAGGCTCGCGCCAGCTCGACATCATATCGTCAACCGAGACGATATGATAACGGAGGCTCAGAGCCGATGGAACTCTGTTATGTAGAGAGCGAGAAGGCTCGCTCTACAGACTACAAGAAGTTGCAGAGATGCAACAGATGTCAAAAGACAGGACACTACGCTTACGAGTGTAGTTCCCCTCGTCCAGTGTCTCGCAACACTGGGCGTAGTGACCGTCCACCCATGAGAAAGGGGCAGGGACGCGGGTCCGCTGTTGGTGCAAAGACGCAACAACGGGATGGACCGTCAAAAAACAGAAAGGATCAGTAGGTGCGGAGCACCCTACTGGTACAGCAACGTCAAGAGAATTTGTAGGCCTCTTGATGAAGGTTGCTCCCAACACACAAACGTTGTGCGTTGCTACTCTAGGTAATGAGATCTCACTTATTACATTGAAACTCGAAGTGACAAATAAGTTGTCCCTTCGAGCTCTAGTCTATTGTGGGGCGTCCAACAATTTTGTGCGACCCCAATCGCTAGAAGATGGTCATTTTAAGTTCAGTGAATGTTACACACCTCCTACGAGGATGAAGGTACGTCTTGCGACAGGCGCATCCGTAACCGTAATGAAGCGTATAGTGAAGATCCACTATACGATAGAAGATACCCAATATGACGATGACTTTATCGTATTGGATTTGGATGACAAATTTGATGTCATCCTTGGGATACCGTGGCTCAGAAGGTACGAACCACGGGTGAACTAGCAACATCGAACAGTAACGATGTCTGCCGCTTGTTCATCAGATGGCCATCTGATGAACGTTTTGGAGCGTCCATAAGCGTTTGGATGTACTACGAGTGAGTGCGATGGCCTCTCTTGTGGTACGGTCGTTAGTACGACTGCACAAAACCTTAGTGTAACAAACGGTTACACTTCGGAGTAAAGTTCCGGCGTCTGTGAGGAAACACAGGCTGCGCCGAAGGTCCACCACTCGAAAAGTCGAGTGGACCGGGACAAAGATGTATCCCTAGCGGGAAACATCTAGAAGAGAAACAATTGATCGCTCATGTTAAGCAAAACGATAATCCTAGATCGACTGGAGAGTCTTTCGTAGAGGATCTCGCTGTGGTTGCGCAACCCCAGCTAGAGGAAGTTAAGGGAATAAGGCCCGATATTACAAATACGGCGGGAATAAGTTCCCCGAAACCCGAGGGAATAAGTCCCCGGGAAGCCGAAGGATTAAGTCCTTCGAAGCCTGAGGGAATAAGTCCCCAGGAAATGACAGAGACATTGAATATCATAGTCAATAACTGATCAAGTGTAGGCGCTTATACACTTGATCTGATTGCGCCTCCGAAGTTGACTTCGGAGATCACTCAGTTGCCAACGCTCGAACATAAAAGGTTCTTGCGTGATCTGTGTAGTGGCAAAGTCAAGCAGATCTGCGTACTCGTCGCTGACGACGAGTGTGTAGCCGACATAAGGTCAGCAACAGTGTTCACTGAGAACGAGAGAAGTCTCAGAAGTTCATCTATGGACGAGAGTGTCCTAGATGGAAAGACACGAGTTGAGCGATATGACTCCCAATCGTGGGAATCGCTCAAGACAAATCCTCTCTATGAAGATTTGGTTGAATTTCAAGGATGTATTCCCTGAAACTGTTCCGTGCGAATTACCGAAGGATAAAGGTACTCGACACGAGGTCGAGCTTAAACCAGGCTCGAAGTACTGTGTCATGAAGCAGTGGCCACTGCCTCGTGAACAAGTACTTGCGATCGACAAGTTTTTTGCCGATCGTTTAGCTGCGGGCCATGTGAGGGAATCAACATCCCCACATATCTCTCCGACCTTCTGTGTGCGAAAAGCAACAGGAGGGTGGCGGATAGTGCATGCATCTAACAAGTTGAATGCTGCAACGGTACCGGCTCAGACGCCGATACCAAGGAAGGACGTAATCATTGATGGTATGTCAAGGAGTGCCATCTTTTCGTCCATGGATTTGATGGACGGCTTCTATCAAATCCTTATGCGAGAACGGGATATACCCTATACCTCAGTTAGCACGCCTAGCGGCATGCTCTGGGAATGGCTAGTAATGCCACAAGTGCTTAGTAATGCCCCTGCCACGTTCAACAGATGTGTATCACATCTGTTGAGACCAGTACGAGAATTCGCGCCGAGTTATTTTGATGACGTATTCATCCATAGTCGAGCTATGGATGGAAAGTCGCGTTGAGGTTCACAGATACCACGTCCGACAGGTTCTTACAATCATGCGAAAGCATCAATTGTATGCAAACCTCAAGAAGTGTATATTTGCAGCAAGCGTAATACCACTTCTTCGGTGCATCGTTGGTAAGAACTATGTACGTCCTGATCCCGAAAAAAATCAAGGCGACCACCGACTGGCCTGTGCCGGTTGATGTCAAAGGTCTTCAAAAATCCCTTGGGCTAGCGGCGTATTGGCACAAGTATTCACGCAATTACGCCGAGATGACTGTACACCTCTCTCGTTTGTTGAAAATGAACGAGAGGTGGTTATGGAACGCTGAATGTCAGCGCTCCTTTGATGGCATCAAGCAGAGCTTGATACAATCCCCAGTCCTAGCAATTGCCGATCAGGACAGGCCATTTCATGTGGTCTGTGATGCCAGCGATTTCGCAATCGGCTGTGCATTAATGCAGTACGATCTTGAAGGCGTTAAACGCGTCGTCTGCTATCAGTCGCGTCAGCTGCAACCAGCTGAGCGGAGCTATCCAGTGCATGACAAGGAACTCCTTGCCATGAAGTATGCACTCGCGAAGTTCAGAGTCTATCTCTTAGGAGATAGACCCTTCATTGTTTACACTGACCATGCGTCGTTACGCACGGCAGTAAACAGCCCGCACCTTTCACAACGAATGGCGCGGTGGTTGTCATTCTTTGCAGAATACAACTTTACGGTCGAGTACAAACCAGGACGACTTAATGTCGTCGCTGATGCACTCTCACGTCGTCCCGACTTTGAACCAGTCGTGAAACCCAGCAGTGAGACAGTCACTGTTGCGGTTATGACGTCCTCAGTACCATCTTCAACGTTGCATGATGATGTGAGGCGGGCGTATGCCCATGATGGTGAGATTTTGAAGTTGTTGACACATCTCTCACAGCCATCTCGAGATTCGTTGTAACGATTATCGTCTGCGTATCGATCTGCATCAGATCGATACACCACTCACAACGATTTACTGTTTTATACAGCCGTTTCTGGTGACACACCACGTGTTGTCATTCCAGATGATACTGATCTGCGTTTGCGGATCATGTTCGAGTATCACGATGCTCCTATAGGAGGACATCGTGGCCGGGAGAAAACATATCTCACGGTGATTCGAGACTTTTACTGGCCCCGCCAGTATCAGTTTGTGCGAAAGTATGTTCGCGCATGCGAAGTCTGTCATCGAGTGAAGTCAAGTCCTTCACTGCGTGCACCTTTACAGCCTCTTCCGGTTCTGGCTGAGTGCTGGGAATCCATCTCAATGGATTTTGTCCTCGGGTTACCCAAAGACGCACGCGGGAATACGGGTATTCTCGCATTTGTTGACCGATTCAGCAAAATGGTACACCTTGTGGCTGTACCAGAGTCAATCACGGCAAGTGGCTGTGCTTGTGTCTTTATTGACACCATCTTCCGACTTCATGGGTTGCCCCGTGAACTCGTATCAGACAGAGATCCACGCTTTACTGCTGATTTCTGGCGTTCCGTGTTCAAATCACTCGGAACGCGCTTGAAGATGTCAACATCTGATCATCCAGAGTCAGATGGTCAGAAGGAACGTGCCAATCGTGTCCTCGAAGAGATACTTCGAGGATACGTACACTCCTTTAAGAGTTGGGGTGAGTTCCTGCCCATGGTAGAGTTTGCCATTAACAACTCGGTGCATGCGTCCACGACACATACACCGTTTTACGTGAATGGCTTACGCCATCCGCGTGTACCCACCATACTAGAGTGTAACTCTGGTTTAAGGGGGGGAGGGACTCGCGCGAGCAAGAACCTATTTGGTTTATGCTCATCACGCTCTGACGAAGAGGTCATTGCGTTTGATGCCGATATCGATAACATCGATATCGAAGAAGATGATGCCAGTGAGAGTGCGGAAGCCCTCACTGAAGAAAAGATTGATGTTGCTGCAGTGCACTCACAGCGCACTGAAGCTAACAAGTCAGTAGATGAGTTCATGCTGGCTCGTGAAACAGTAGTCCGTTTTGTGCAAGACTCCATCACCGAAACTGTGGATGAGCAAAAGTAAAACGCTGACAAGAATGGAAGGGCAAACACTTTTTTATTTAATAAAGGTGACTTAGTCCTACTGTCTACGTTTAACCTACCAAAGCATGTAGTGACTAACTGGGGTAGTAGTAAACTTCTACCCAAGTACATAGGCCCATTTCGTGTATTGCACCGCCTAGGCAATGCATACACGATCGAGTTGCCACGTAAGATGCGAACGCGTCCCACGTTTTACGTTGGTCGGCTTAATCCGTACCATCAGTACGCTGCTTCTTCCGATGAAGAACGCCCTCCGCTCAAGCATCTCGCAGAGAGCCTTGTGCTCCCGATAATGGGCATCGACAAGGTTCTGAAGAGCAGTTACCTCAGCCCGAGACCTCTTAACACCCCCACGAGCTACCCTTAGCTCGTCACGCAGAGACGTCAGAGCTCTCTCGCTCTCAAGCTGAGCAAAGGCAAACTCAGCTCGATGCCTCGAGACAGTGTCCGCCAGTTGGAGACGCCTATCCCGCTCATGTTCGAGATCGCCGCGTAACCCTTGCGTTACGCGATCAAAGAAGCTCTCGGGGACACACGCTCCCCCACGATAGTTTGGAGAGCGTTTTCCCTCATCCCCCACCTCCATTAGAGGACTCTCGCGGTGGCCAACGCTATCTGGCTGAGCAGCTGTTGAACCACCGCGACGTGAACGGACGTCGGACGAGTTATCTCGTCCGGTGGCGCGGCTATCCCCCGTCCTGGGATACTTGGGAGCCCCGATCCCAACTGATAGTTGAAGTACTGGGTTTGGTTGATCAGTAATATGCGGCACATCCTGTGCCGCAGAAGGACCGCTGGAGAAAGTCTTCCTGGCACGGTCGTAAAGGGATTTCAGGTTGTCAATCCCTTCGTACATCTCAGTAGAGATACGTACGCGCCACCACGGGCTAGTAAGGAGGTAAGCCTCCTTAGGTGCTCGTGCAGAGTTGTTTACACAACAAGGGCACGAGTCTCCCCAAGAGAGGCAGGGCAATCCCTTCTCCTTAGACAGACGATGCAGCTTGTAGCGTGCACCTATCGGGGTTCTCTTCTCAAACTCATCACGAGCTTTGATAAGTTTGTCGTTCCAAACGTCACGACACTACCTTGTCAAGGTTATGGATGTAGGCGTTCCACGCTTGAAGTAGTGAGGGACCATCACGCTTGTGATTCCCACTGTGCCATCGATGTTAAAATAAAGCATCGGTGAAGAAATCACTCTCAGCGCGATAGTTTTTCGCGCTGGGGTCAAGGTGACGGATCCTTAACGAATCGAACAACCATGTTCGATAACGATCACTCGTCGTCGCCGACAAGCGATCCATGACTGACTTTGGAGGCAGCCATGCTTTCTTTTCGGGAGCGAGACGCAACACGCTGCGCTCCCGCTCTATCTGCGACGTTTTGATAGAAGTACTGGCACCTCGTTGCGAAGTGGCGTCAATAGGAGAATCGACACCACTGTTAGCGCCCGAGTCTCGCGACCTTGAGCGCCTTCGCTTCGGCGATGGTTCATCTGATGAATCAGATGAACCAAAGATGCTACGACGCATAGCATCATCCATGCCACGCTTGGCAGGCGGCTTGGATTCGATCGCCGTTAAAACGGATCCGTCTTCCGTATCAGGAGAGTACGAGACACCGAGCTCGTACTCTGTGAAGACATGAGTGTCTTCATGACCATCGCCTGTATCACCAAGTGACACAGGCTGAGTCGCTTCAGCAACCGATGAGACATCAGTTGCTGTGGTTTCTGCTTCGGCTTCCGCACAGAGACGTGCGGACGCGCTCTCGGCGGCCTTGCTTGCGCATCGCATGGGCTTGTTAACCATGCGATGAAATGTTGGAATGTGGACTCGGACCAACAAGTGTAAACCCTGTCCCAAATGATTTGGGACGAGTATCCATTTAGTCAATCAGTCACTAAAGTGACTGATGGTTAGGGGGGGTGATGTAACGGGGTGAACCGTTACATAACAATTTATACGAAATTGTTAATAGAATGTAACTATAAGACTTATATTCTCAGAATATTGTCATAAGGACAAATATTCTGCTGCACTTACGAGTAGTTCCTAATTGGTTGATATAGGCCATTATATCAACCAACGAAGACGCGCCACGACAGACGCACGCAATGAGTGGTGAGCAGATAGTTGATATGCACATTTGTATTCAAACATAGTTAGATGAGGATAAATAGTGATTCATTAACAGACATTGACTATGATAAATGCAGTTCTACTTTTTACTTAAACTAAGTACTCGCTTCTCCTTACCGTCTTCCTCTGCACGTACGAGTGTACGTGAAGTTCCGAGGCACCGCCTTATTCTGTCATCAGAATAAGTAGCTTGTACTGTCACCAGTACAAGCTTCAGGATGCCCGTTACAGCTGCTGCATGTATCATTTCTGATGGATAGATGGGCGCAGTCTGTACAAAAGCTGTGTTGGCATCTTACGTTCGTCTGACGTTTTTTCATGGCGAATTACAATATACCAGAGGAGTAACTGCTGTAGATTGGCGGTGCATACGCCTATCCTTTGTGGCTTAGGGCAGGTAGTAATATTACGGCGCATATACTATTGGCACACTAAACACTAAAGCATTCGTATTTGGTGTCCAAGTCTGTCTTCTTTATTCGCCGCAGCTGTTAATATTCTGATTCTCACACCAGGGCACTGTCATGTTGGCGCTTGGAAGGGCGATGAGCAATACAGTAGTTTTCTTCAAAAATCTATAATGATAACGTATGGGTTTTGCACCAATTTTTTGCTGCGAAGAGTAACATTCAATCATTTTGTGTGAGCAAGGGAGATGATACTGATTATCACATTTCTAGTAACACACGGACAGTTTGTATCTTTGCTGTATTGTATTTCTCTCTTCGACTCAATGTTGGCAAGCTCAATCTGTTGATACGATAAATTGACGCGATGCTCGATAACAGTCATCTCACTTCACTTAGCACTGTATGTACGACTGCTTTTCGTGATCAAAGTTCCCTTTCAAGCACCAATCTTACATCATCTGACTAGGCATTGTCCTGCTAATTTCATTTGGGAAAAACCTAAGTTAAACTTATTAAGCCTTACCCACGCATCATAAGCAACAAGGGCGCTCTCAACCCGTGGGGTGTGCCTATCCAACAGTTACAAAACGTGTAATAGCCCTAGTGCGCAAGATCACTCTATGTACGTGTCCAGCCACTGCTACTGAATGTAGTTGGCCCCTCTTTCCGGAATTTGAAGCTTTATACAACTCTCTTCATAATCGAGAACTTCTTCTGGGCGCCAATCAAGAGAAGGAGAAAAAGATGTGTGTAAGTTGTCCCGGACCATCGACCTCTCACTCGGATCATCCGAGATGCAAATACGTTTATGTTGATGCGCCGTAACATTTATGACAATGTGCTGTACACAGAGCATGTTTCCTGCGTGTGTGTTTTTTAATGTGTCGCCGATAGCTTGTTCGATCCTTTAGCCGGATCAGTTATGTAATGTTTGGCCCCTAAATGATACCAAAGTTTTAGTGAGCATCAAGCACAGACCTGTAACAATTTTAAGCGTGAAATTCGCGAAAAAAAGTCCAGGATGTACGTTTAGTTGAGATTGGACTTATCAGCAATTCAAATTATCAGTTAGCTATCACTAAAATTGTTTAGTACAGTCTATCTGAACTGCAGCACTTATCCGCGACTGCCTTAATATCTTCGAGGTCTTGCTTGGATAAATAAAAAAAAAAAAGAAAATTTTGTCGTACACCTTGATACGATTCATGGATGCGCCTGATTCGAGTAAGTATCTTTCGGGCTTAGCAATCAAGCTGTAGAAGTCCTTGATGACAAGCCCACATTTAGTAAAACTAATTTGGGTCGCCAAGGACATGGTTTGCATTTAAGCCTCTCTTAAGTGCACCCCCGAAACCGTTTGACGTCAGATTCTATCGACTTGCAAGCCAAATTATTTAATCGTGGATTAGCTGCAATTACGAAATTGTGTAACGCTTAATCGAGCCCGACATTGTACTAACTGTCTTCTGACTCACGCCGAATTCGGGCTTGAATTGACTTCTGTGATCTGGGACGTTATCTTACGCACCGATGCATTAAATTTTTAAATGCTCCTTCTAGTTGACCTGCCTGGCAAACAGGAAGTCATAGTCGAAATTTCCGGTCTTTATGAGCGCGTAATTGCTCTAGCTCTTGACCGCGAATCCTTGTGATGCTGTTAACATCTTCAGGGCGATCCAATTTTCTTCAAACGAGCCATACTATTTCTGTTCGACATGGGGTGTGCGAGTAAATTTAGCTATACGGTTTGCAACCTGTTGGCGGTGGGGTGGTCGAATTCGAGAACAAGCATCTCCCTTCACAAATTTACACTCAGTCTTTATTGTGATGGTTGTCGTCATGTGGTCGTCATTTTCGTTGTTGCCTACTTGTCTAAAGTATCCAGCAGAAACTTAGTTCTGCAGAATCGCCTTACCAGTTTAGATAGGAATAGTGCCTTCTCTAAAACGCTTCAGGTCAGCGCGATCACGATTACTTCCGTTTGTAGTCTTTTTGCAGCAGCAGTCGATGGTAAAAAGTGTACGAGGAGTTGTAAGCTACACTATGTGTTTCATATAATATAGTTTACAGGGTGACCTGACAAAGACGAAGAATTAACCAAATACAGCAATATAAATTCCGCATCAATGACCTTTTATAGTATAGTGTATGACAGATAAATTTTAGCTTATAATTAAGTAATTGTCGGTGCAGACGTTTGACGCGTTTGTTGTACCGAATCGCAAAATTTGTAAGATGGATAAGCCCTGCCTCTTTTATTCCTTTAAAAACATTTGCACCAAAGGTTACGACATAAAGCGTTTTACTAGAAAACGACTAGCAGAGTTGATATTGGAAAGGCATTTAGTCCAATGAACAACAAACGATAATATTGTTCAATAAATAACAGAGCTTAGGATGAACGAATATATCTCCTTTGCTTGTATGTAAAAATGCGCTTTACTTAGGTTTAACATAACATGGACATGAAATTACGACAACGTACCCTACTAAGATCATCCTATCCACACCATTTAAACTATCTCTTAAATGGAGTGTCGTTTGAAGTGTACTATGCGATCGGAATACGACCCCTATAATTTCACACCCGGGGTACATTACTTTCAAACTGAAGACGCCGCTTCCATTTTACCACACCTGCCACCCGTAGTCAACGCAGTTTGGTGATTATACAGCCAGATATCGAACGAAAAGGATGCAGAAATCCAGAGTTTATAATTGACGTGCGTGCGAGGATTGTATGTAGATTTGATGGAGACTTCAAATGTGTAGGTTTTTGAAGAGGATCAAAGTCACTCCAGATTTGAAGTGTTTGCCGAAAATATGAAGTATACTTCACAATAGAGACATCTCAAGGTGGTGCGGTGGGGACGCAAAAACTTCAAATCTACAGAAAATAGAGATGTGGCACTGGATGAAGTGGCCCGAAGGAGATGCTAAACGAAGGCCAACCTTACTAATGAGGAAAATTCAGCTGTCAAAAATCGACTAGTGGCTGACACGCCAGCATTGAGATATAAGTACTGAGTGCGATACTCACGGTTTCGAAAAATAGAACCATGATTGGTGAGAGCCTTTGTTTCCGTTAGCATACTAAATGCATAAACGGATGGAAGTAAACTTTTGAATTCACACAATGTTGTACTGTTACATTTTTAGCATTTTTAATCATACATTTTCATTTACCATTATTGACGGTACTTGCTGATTCAGTGTTCTTTGTTATGGTAACGATCGCAATGAGTGATGTTGAGTTCAATGATGTTTGTCAGGTTTGAGCTTTGTATCTAATGTTGAGACATGCTTCTAAGCATACGTCCTATAGTATAAATAAATGTTATCTTAGAGTTAGGTCAGCTACAATTGCAAAGAAGCAAACCGGACATTGCGTCACCAACGCCGAGCACGCTAGAAAAGGGCTGAATAAAAGTTCACTGCAGAGCTAATCAAAAATCCTGCTAAGGCAAAAGACCAGTTCGGTGCAAGGTTTTGGATCAGTTGAAGTTTTTATCGAGTAAAAGAAATAAAACGAATAGAATATATCTGAACACTATACTAAGGCCATTTTAGCGGCATTATATACACACCGTTGCAGATTGACAACACTATATACAAAGTTCTGCGAGTTAAATAATGTGCAGTTTAATTTGGGACTTTTTTACAAGGTACCAGTTTAGTGCAAGACTACTAACCGGATGTTTCTGCAAGCACTTCGTTTGTAAAAAAAACTGCCTGCTATGTCGATCGTTGTCATACGCCTTTTCTGCTTGCATAACGGCTCTGGAAAGATAGTGATTATCGCATTCTATACGGTGGCGACCACATTCGAGTAGCGAACAAGCCAGAAAACTTTACGAAGATCGCTTTTTTCTCTTTTAAATTATAACGACTGAGACGCTTGTTTATTCGGATCATGAAGAAAAGGTAGAGTCCGTTACACCGGTGGCCCTCGATCGCATTGCTGAAATGCTCAATGATGTTGCTGCATAATACGAAATCTCGATGGCTGTCTGTTTGGACAGCGTATCAGCGTTTAGTACCTCTGGAGCTATAGATGCTCGCGGAGGAGTGTACTAAAAGGCTTGAAAACGGACACTTTAAGTGGCTGAAAGATTTGCATCGCATTTATGGCAAAGAGATCATCAAGAATCTAGATTCGCAATTAAATTTAACGGACTCTGAAAGAGTACAACCCTACAAAAGTGATTATACAAAAGAATGTACTTATCACATGGTTGTTGCGGAATATGACAATATTCTCGCGCGTAAAATATCGAATCAAGGCCGAAATGACTAAATTTTTAACCACTGGGCTTCTAGCACCGTCGATGAGATTGTCAGCCAGCCTTTGACGATAATTGCATTCTTGTTTATCTTTGTCGCACCTGTGACACACGCACCGTTAATTGAGAGCATTTTGAGCTCTGTATCGAGCAGGCAAAGACCAGTTGAAGGATTTTTTTTGTAAGCAAAATGTAGACGCACTAACAACCGCCACCATAGACATGTGGAAGTCGGGCTTGGTCTCCTACGTTCAAACGGTTATATATCCTGTAAAGGCAATGACGGTAAGAGTTGTGGACTTCGGCGTAGACTAAGTCTCGTCCTTGGTGGAGATACGCGATGAGTCGATCCTATCCTCGATGAGCAGCTTGTACATCGAGATAAAAAAACGCTTCACCGAATAAATTTCCTCATCAATTTGCACTCTTCCGATGATTTATACAGTGCGTAGTACAGTCAGGGTAGCAATACAAAGCGCGAGTAACATCAGACGTGTGTTGGTTCGACCTTTGATCGGATAGCTGTCGACACTCGTGTAAGCTGGCTGGATTAAATCATCTGCCAATCATTTGCTCAACATAGAATTGTTTAAATTATAGTGAATTATCTTGGCGCGCGTCATGATCTCTATCAGGAAAAAGATAGGTCCACGAGCTGCTGGGTGGAAATCCGCCCTTCCTGATGACTTTACAGGTAGGATGTTATTGCAGGCTTCGTAACGCGGTGCAGCCTTTAGAAAGATATCCAGCTTTGCTATCTTTCGCCCTCTCGAACAAGATATCGGAGCAAAAGACTTCCCCGCAACCTTGGCGTAAATTTACCGTGGGACACTTTTGCCAAATCATCGACGACGTCTTGCTTCTCGTAATGCCCGTGGCACACCACCATCTGTTTTCTTATTCTTGCTTCATTTTACTGGCAGAAAATGCCCCTTTTCACTTACAATAGCTCTTTAAACGGCGAATCCTTTCCCACACAGCGAATCTTGCACTAAACAAGTTCAACATTCATCCGCCACTCGATTGCTTAATCATCGACAAAATTAGATTTAGGTGGATATTACTCAACATCGTGCAATGAAGTGGTTTCACGTGCAAAACTGACATTTTCGCCCAGCATTTGCGTGCAAGTTGAGAACGAGACAAAATCGACCTTCGAACAAAAAGAAGCACCACTATACTAAGTTGAAATACAAAGCCGTTAGTATTAAAGGAAGACACAGTGCATCCTCAACAGTGAGTATAGCTTAATTTTTGTGCATTAATTAGACCTTAGTATGAATGCCGCTCATACTTTTACGTACAATTTAACAGTAGTTGGTAGAAGTTCAGGTCGCATCATTTCTGTCGAATAGAAACGAACCTGTATTAAAATGAAATTCGCCGTGGTCCGTGTAGTATTCTGCTTTACTTAAATAATGCATCCAAACGACATGCAACTAATCCTAGCCAATGATCCAGTTGGTATCAAAATACTAAGCCGAAGGCATGCAGCCAAAACATTTATCAGGTGTCGTTAAATAACAAAAGTGTCGACGGAATAACAAAAAAAAATTCTGGAGTTGTCTCTATGGTTATTTCGCTGCTTTGGTGCACTTTTATGATTACTACTGAATAAATGTGTTTTATAAGTCAGAAAATTAGCTAAAACTGAGTGCGTGTGACGCTTTTAGGCCCGCACAATTTTTCAGCTCACAAGAACCATGCATAGAAACTCGGGATGGCCCCAGGTTGTAAGGTATGAACTATTAATACAAGAATTATTGTACAAGTGGCCAAGATTTAGTTAGTTTTATCAGGGTCCGTACTCTTTTGCTCGAAATGTAAACTGATGTTATCCCAAATAATGAAGGATGTACATTTTGTCGAATTGATCATCGGTAAGGGTGGACACATAAATATAGTAAACTCAACCTGGATCTACCTTGAAAGTTGACAGACGTTTAACACATTATCACGTGTTCGTGCTAACTACAGCCCCAACGACAAGGATAATCTCCCTTACGGATGCGTTACCTTTATTACTGCTGAAACACTATTGCCTTATTACCGATGCAATTCTTGGCTATGCACTTCATCCATGCAATTATTGTAACAACGAAGAGCCGATAAATGACGTGCACCACCTTTAAAACGCACGTGAATCGTGGAGGACGCCTCACAATCTATTTCACGCTTCATGTAAAGGGTGTTTGTATCGGATAATCCACGCTACCGTCTCAAATTGGATAGGACGGCAATTTTAATCAATTCTATACTGAGAGCTTATAGAATCCTTGCTTCAACCTTCCTGGCCTCTATGTATCGTTTGTGATATGATAGAGAGAGAAACAGACTGTATGTGTATCATAATGGTTTAACAAGATCCCTGATATATTCTCAGCCGCTCTATAATTCCACAAGCTGGCATAAGCTGCCTACAAGGTTTTTTCCGTACTGGATCGTTGGTTTGATAGTTTCCAAGAGAATTTGTAAACGGGTATAGACAAATTCAGTTTTTCCATATCCCTGTTATGGCATTTAAATCTAATTGAGACCGCACAAAGTACTGGAAGCAAGACTTGTTGACTTTGTGCTAACACGTATCTGTTTATGTACACTCTTTTTTTCCTAATCCGTATCGATTCAAAATAAGTCATTTATCATATTTTGCCAGGCTCTACCTACAATGTCAGTTTTTTTAGGAACACGTGGTTTGTGGATAGGGTACGTGAAGCAGAACCGATACAAAATGCTGGCAAAAATATCCGTACAGACAGCAGTAGGACGTGCTCGACGGGTCGTCGGTTCTATACCTATAGATTTTCTATCGTTCTGTTGGTACCCACCACTAGTTAAAGCTGGCCAGCTATTTTTTTGTCGTTACAGAGGTAAGTGACCAGAAGCTGACGGGGAACTCGACATGAGTCAATCGCAATTTTTTCATTATGCTCTGTCGTCAAATTTTTCGCAATTCGAAGGTCCACATCAGCAGTAAATAGCTCCGTCAGCAGTGTGAAGTACAATTACAATCGTGTCCAATTCGAAAGTAATGTACAAGATTACATAGCGATGCACGGAAAGAGATCCGTGACTTTTACCAATTTTCTTTTCAATTTGACTGGTCTAATAACTTTTCGTTGATTTCTAATCTCCAAAATGGTGCTGGTAATGACCATTTTGTTTTTGCCGAGTAGACTTCTCTTATCACTTATGGCCTAAGTATTCATATTAGGTGAGGTTGCCTTGTTATACATCTTAATACTGAGCCTTTTCCCAAACCTCATAATTTTGTTTCTTCCTACAAAATATACAAGAATACCTTTCTTTTGGAAAAACGCTGCCAGTAATTTGTATGCAAGTCCATAAGAGCGCCTTAACTAAAGAATGAATTGTAACAGCGGGCCGATGTATATTTGTGCGTTCGTAATGGGCTCATTGGTGCTTCAGAATGGCGCTTAGGTCATCTGTAAATGCCTTCTAACGACCGGTGCATCAGGGAGGTTCGGCGCTCAATAATGAGAGTAGAAAAGACACTGCGACGGATGTCGTGCTGGGGGGAAAGGGTGTGAGTCCGCCGCAAAAAGCGCAAAGTCGCTTTGAACAAGGGACATATTCCCAGGCGCCACTGAACAGCGTGTGTACACCATGCTTGTCAATCGCTTCCTTGACGATGAAGTCGCCGCCGCACGTTTCGACATATTTTGACGATGTCTTCGTCCATTACCGGTCTATGGATGGAAAGACGGACGTGGAAGCTCAAAGAATCAACGTCCGGAAGGTTGTTACACTAATGCGAGAGCATAAGTTGTTCGCAAACCTCAAGAAGTGTGTATTCGCAGCGAACGAAATACCACTTCTTGGATGCATCGTGGGTAAAAACAGCGTACGCCCTTATCCGGAAAAGATCAAGGCGATTAGCGACTGGCCTATGTCAGTCAACGTCAAGGGACTTCAAAAGTTCAATGGCTTAGCGGCGTACTTGCACAAGTACTCGCGCAGCTACGCGGAGATGACCTTTCATCTCTCTCTCGTATGTTAAAGAAAAACGAGAGGTGGTCATGGAGTGCTGAGTGTCAGCAATCCTTCGAAGGTATCAAGAAAATATTGATACAATCACATGAGTTGCGATCGCAGATCAGGACAGGCCATTTTACGTGGTCTGTGACGCCAGCGATTTTGCAATCACCTGCCCGTTAATGCAGTATGACTCATACGGAGTTGAGCGCGTCGTCTGTTATCAATAGCGCCAGCTGCAAGCAGCTAAGCGTAATTATCCTGTGCATGACAAGGAGCTCCTTGCCATGAAATATGCACTGGCTAAGTTTCAGGTATATCCCTTGGGAGATAGGCCCTTCATCGTTTATACCGATTTGCGTCGTAACACAAGGCCGTAAACAGTCCACACCTCTCGCAACGAATGGCGAGATGGCTGTCTTTCTTCGCGAAGTACATCTTCTCCGTCGAGTATAAACCAGGACGACTTAATATCGTCGCTGTTGCTCTTTCGCGTCGGCCCGATTTTGAGCCGACTGCTCAAGCCAACAGTAGGGGTGATATCACTGTTGCAACAGTATCAGTGAGTGTTCCGTCGTCGAATATGCTCGACGACGTGTGGAAAGCATACACAGAAGATGAGTCTCTTCTGCGATTGATGGATTACGTGTCTGACCCATGCAGTGAAGCTTTGAAAAGCTTGTCGTCTTAATACCGCAATTCAACCGAACGATATTCGGTCCGTGATGGACTGCTGTACTATACATCAGTCAACGGCGACAAACCTCGTGTCTTCGTTCCGGCTCATGATGATTTGCCATTGCGCATCATGTATGAGTGTCACGATGCCCCAACCAGTGGGCATCGCGGTGAAGAAAAGACTTACCTCACGGTAAGTCGTGAATTCTCCTGGCCTCACCAGTTTGATTTGTGCGCAAATGCATTCGCGCTTGCGAAGTTTGCCAACGGGTGAAGTCTAGACCTTAATCCCGTGCATCCTTGCAGCCTCTACCAATTCTGTCAGAGTGCTGGTAGTCCGTATCGATGGACTTCGTCTTTGGGTTTCCCAAAGACGCTCACACTGTTATTCTTGTGCTTGCTGATCGGATCAGCTAAATGGTACATCTTGTTGCTGTACCGGATTCAATCACAGCCCGGGGCTGTGCGCGTGTCTTCATCGATACTATCTTCCGAGTTCACGGGTTACCCTGTGAACTCGTGTCTGATAGGGACCCCCTCTTCACAGCGGAGTTCTGGCAATCCTTGTTCCGTTCACTTGGAACACGTTTGACGATGTGAACTTCTGACCATCCCGAAACAGATGGTAAGACGAAACGCGTCAACCGCGTTCTCCAAGAGATACTTCGAGGGTATGTCCACTTGTTTACGAGCTGGAGTGAGTTCTTGCCAATGGAGGAATTCGCCATCAACAACTCGGTGCACGCGTCTACAACGCACAAACCGCTCTTCTTGAATGGCCTAAGCCTTCCACGTTTACCCGCTTCCTTACTTTGTGTGACCATAGTTTAAGGGGGGGTGTGGGCTCGCTCGAACAAAAATCGATCTGGTTCTTGCTCATCACCCGTCGACAAAGGTGTAGACGTGATGGATGCCGATGTCGATGGGATTGATGTCGATGATGAAGATGACGACGATGCTGGCGTATTCAGCATCGCCAATGACTGCCACAGTGAGGACGACGACATCCTCACTGGTGAAGACACCATTCCTTCAGCAGTGCATACGAAGCGCACTGCTGTTGACAAGGATGAATCAGCAGAGGAATTTATGCTGACTCGCGAAGTGGTTGTCCGCTTCGTTCAAGACTCTATTGCAGATGCACTAGACAGACAGAAAAGAAACGCAGACAAAAATGGAAGATCAAGTGTTCTTTCATTTGATGAAGGAGACTTAGTTTACTGTCTACTGTAAATTTACCGAAACACGCAGTGACGAACGTGGGCAGCAGTTAATTACTGCCTAAGTGTATCGGTTCATTTCGTGTGTTGCGCCGAATAGGCAACGCAAACACGATTGAACTGCCCCGTAAGATGCGGACGCATCCTACGTTTTATGTCGGTCGTCTCCGCCCGTACTATCAGTATGAGCCCGCTTCGAGATGCAAAGAACACATTCGCGGTCGATAGCCGAGACCACCTTCGAGTGGTCCCGTTTCAACGAGCCAGTCTAGTCGAATAGCGAAGCGACCTGTTCACGCAGTTTAGCGATGTCTCGACGAGCTACAGCCAGATCATCACGAAGAGAACGAGTCAGACGTTCGTTCTCAAGTTGCGCGAACGCAAAAGCGGCACGATCTTCCGAACGATCGTACGTTAGGGAGTTGAAAATATCCATTACAAGATCCTCAAGCCCATAACGCCGAGTCCGTTCATGAGCCAGGTCATCTTGCAACTGTTCCGTTACACGGTTCAGCTCCTGAACATCAAGTTGATCTGACACTCGAGCCGGATCAGGTGTTCCCGTCGCCACCACATCTTTTGGTGGAATGAAGCGGTGGTCAACGGTTTCAGGTGGAGCGTTTCTCGAACCGCCGCGACGTGAACGGCGTCTGAATGAGCCACCTCACACGATTACGTGGCTATCCAAAGGTGAATGGCGTCCTGACGAGTTATTTGGTCCACTGGCGTGGCGATCCACCGGCCTGGGACAGGTGGGAGCCTCGTGCCCAGCAAATTGTTAATGTCCTTGGTCTCGTCGAGCAGTTCGACGAGCCAGCGCGGCAGTATTATGACCGAGATCTTCGGATCAAGTGATTATTCCGATGAGTCTCCGCCTCACGCAAGTCCATCCAACGATAGGACTCGTGAGGATGGCGTTGATGCAACTATACATCACCACGAGCGAAGCAACTCAAGGGATCGGGGTAACACTGGCTCAAGTGCTCATGCTGGCACCAATAAAGAGGCCAGGGAACGGAATGTCCTGCGCCACGCTTACCATGTTAAGTCTCCATGGATGCCGCCATCCAGAGAGTTGGACCGGTTGGCCGGCCCGATTGCCGAACGGGATCGAATCCCGTTGTTCGATTTCAAAAAGATTTGCCCACCTGATTTTAGAACAGAAACTATCCGTGCTGAGGAAGAAATCTTTACCGATGCGATTTCAAACATCGGTGGTACAACGGCAACCGTGGTCGAGACGGTAAGGCCTTGGTGCAAGGATGGAATGCCCTAATCCAGAACATCGAGTGCATTGGCAGTGAGGCCTGGATCCGTAAACTTGATGCAGATCGCATCAGGTTTGAGAAGCGTAACCCAGTCGGTGCACGGTTTAAGTTGCAGCGACTGTCAAGAGAGTCAGGATTACCATGTCTCTCGTGGGGTGATTCGTGTCCAGGTTGCCTGGATAACTCGAACTGTGCCCCCAGGGAGGCCTTCCTCCCTAATGATCCCTACTGGAGAGCGCGCATCTCTTCCAAGATGGCCAAAGGGATTGACACTTTTCAATCCCTGTACTCGCGTTCCGGGATGTCATTTTCCGACAGCCCTTCTTCAAAAGCAGCGGGCGGGCTGTCATATTGCTCGATGAGGCCTAAAACATTAACAAGCAGCTGGGTGCGATCATTGCTTTCTCCCATCGATTTCTGCCTCGGAATCGTGATCGTCCCCTGCAATTGGGTAATGATCGACATCGATTTCCGGTTATGGGTATAGATCGTAGTCACCCCTGAAATCGGGTACCGATCGACATCGATTTCTGGTTTTGGGTATAGATAGTGATCGTCCCCTGCAACTGGGTGCCGATCGACATCAATTTCCGATTTTGGGCACAAATCGCAAACTAATTTTAATATCAAAAAGAATCGTCGGGGAGGTTTTGTTGATTGTTTTGTGGCACCAACTTCTGTTTAAATTGGTGCCACAAAACAATCAACAAAACCCGCTCCATTCTCTTCATGAGTAGCCTCCGGCTTTATGGTGGAGATTGTTTTGGAGCGTCACTAACACGATTGATCTCATGGAAATCTGCCGTTTGCAGTTCGTACAACACGGATGCGTAAATGGCGAAGTCTTCAATAAATCTACTGTAATAGTTGAGACTTCCCAAAAATGACTGTATCGCTCGCAGTGTCCGAGGGAACGGGATGTTCACCAGCGATTCCCGATCTTTCGTCTTAGCTTCCAAAACGGCAAGTGAGATTTGATGTCCTAGGTATTCCACCTTGCGACGTCCCCAAAAAGCTTTGGCCAGACTGATGGACATATTCCACTTATCGCAAACCTCCAACAATCTATCCACATTTTCACACATATCCTTCCACGACTTAGCTGGTATTAAGAAATAAGATCTTCGACCCAACACTGACAGCTTAATATCCGTATCTGGTTCACCTTCGGTGAATACATCGATCAACTTCTGCGATCCGGCCATGGTCGATTCGGATCTTGTGCCAATTTTTAAATATCCATACAGAGCGTTATCGATCAGACGCTGGTATATCTGCGGAGCATTTTTTAACCCGAACGGCATCCGTAACCACTCAAACAAACCGGATGGAGTGATAAAAGTGGAAATCGCTTTTGACCTTTCAGTCATTTCCGCTACCCAAAAACCACTCGCCACACAGGGAACAATACCACATGGCTTTATCTATGTCTTGCATCAGTTCACTGGTCAAGAGCATCGGATACACTATCAACTTAGTTAGCTGATTCACCCGCCTGTAATCCATACATAGTCTTATATCTTCTCCGTTTTTCTTGATGATCACCACTACGGGTGAAGCCCACAGTGATGTAAATAACTAAATAATCTTGTCCGACAATTGTCCCTTGATTAAATCAGCGAGTATTTTTGGAATTTAGGTGCCACCGGTCGGACCCGTTGTGCGATCGGATTAGCTCCTCCCACATCGATGTCACGAACTGCTCCACACGCTGCAGGAGGCAAAGCGTTACCCTTTTCAATTAGTAGATGCCGGCTCTTTCAAATCATTTGGCGCAGCTTCTCTTGATCTTCGGTTCTTGGGGTGCCGGGATCGCCTACTTGAAGGTCATCAATCGTTATTTCTTGTGTAGGCGTATCAAATTCAGAAAAAACTGACATGTGCTGTTCCACATCTTCTGCAAATAACTCGCCGCCATCATGGTGATACCTTTGTGCTGACGTTGACTCAACTCTCGTCGTTTCCTCGCCGATCTTGGTGTTGCTCACTCTTTTAATCCGTCGATCGGTCAGATTTTGTACATCGCAATCTTCCTTTTTAATCTCGTCAGGTTGACAGCTGGACCTTAGTATGGGTTGAATCAGTTCCTCCATACCCGTTACCCTCAATTTTGTTCGAGTCTTATTGCATCGGCATTGGCCGATCTCTAACCCAACCGTCCTCTTTTCCTTGCTCCGATCGCATTGATCACCGTTGAAGATCTCATGGTATTATCGTCACCTGCTGGCGATTCGATCTCCACTACTCCGTTGCCCTCAACCAATCCATCGGCCTGTCATTGAAATTTACCATCTTCCATTGTGATCTCCTCTGGCTGATGTATGGATCGTCTATGCAACGGATCAGCTGCCTCGTGCCTGATATCTTCCGTCGCAATCACCCTCTCGTCATTAATCTCTTCTTTGGGCTGATCGCGTCCTCTACAAGCATTGAACGTCTCCTAATGTGTAGATCTCCGTAGATAGTTCTGTTGATCGTTGATCTATCATCGTCGTATGGCTTCCATCTACGATTTGGTCTTGACTCTCATTTCTGTTGGTCATTTCTTGGTCCGCTTGCGACATATTCTTCACCGATATCTCTGTTGCTTGGCGGGGTAAAATTTGAGTGAAAACTTCAATTACAGGATGATCCACCAATGACCCTGCATACTTTTCTACTTTCTTTTCCTCTTGTTTCTTAGTCGCTTCAAACGCTAGCTGTAACGAGGCACCCTGAAGCTTGTACTGGTGACAGTACAAGCTACTTATTCTGATGACAGAATAAGGCGGTGCCTTGGAACTTCACGTACACTCGTACGTGCAGAGGAAGACGGTAAGAAGAAGCGAGTACTTAGTTAAAGTAAAAAGTAGAACTGTATTTATAATAGTTAATGTCTGCAATAAATCACTATTTATCTTCATCTAACTATGTCTAAATACAAATGTGTAAATCAGTTATCTGCTCACCACTCATTGCGTGCGTCTGTCGTGGCGCGTCTTCGTTGGTTGATATGATGGCCTATATCAACCAATTAGGAACTACTCGTAAGTGCTACAGAAAATTTGTCCTTATTACAATATATCTGAGAATATAACTCTTATAGTTATATTCTATTGACAATTTCTTATAAATTGTACGTAACGATTCACTGCGTCAAATCACCCCCCTTTACCATCAGTCACTTTAGTGACTGATTGACTAAATGGATACTCGTCCCAAATCAGTTGGTACAGGGTTTGTACTTGTAGGTTCGAGTCCACTTTCCAACATCTCATCGCATGGTTAACAAGCCCATGCGATGCGCGAGCAAGGCCGCCGAGAGCGCGTCCGCACGTCTCTGTGCGGACGCCGAAGCAGGAACAACAGCAACTGATGTCTCATCGGTTGCCGAAGCGACCCAGCCTGTGTCACTTGGTGATGCAGGCGCTGGTCATGAAGACACTCATGTCTTCACAGAGTATGAGCTCGGTGTCTCATACTCTCCTGATACGGATGACGGATCCGTATCGACGGCGATCGAATCCAAGCCGCCTGCCAAGCGTGGCATGGATGATGCTATGCGTCGTAGCATCTTTGGTTCATCTGATTCATCAGATGAACCATCGCCGAAGCGAAGGCGCTCGAGGTCGCAAGACTCGGGCGCTAATAGTGGTGTCGGTTCTCCTATGGACACCACTTCGCAACGAGGTGCCAGTACTTCTGTCGGCACGTCGCAAGAAGAGCGGGACCGCAATGTCTTGCGTCTCGCTCCAGAAAAGAAAGCATGGATGCCTCCAAAATCCGTCATGGATCACTTGTCGGCGACGACGAGTGATCTTTATCGAACATGGTTGTTCGATTCGTCAAGGATCCATCACCTTGACCCCAGCGCGAAAAACTATCGTGCTGAGAATGAGTTCTTCATCGATGCTTTCTTTAGACATCGATGGTACAGTGGGAATCACAAGCGTGATGGTCCCTCACTGCTTCAGGCGTGGAACGCCTACATCCATAACATTGAGGATGTAGGTGGTGACGCTTGGAACGACAAACTTATCAAAGCTCGTGATAAGTTTGAAAAGCGAACCCCGACAGGTGCACGCTACAAGCTGCATCGTCTGTCAAGGGAGAAAGGATTACCCTGCCTCTCTTGGGGAGACTCGTGCCCGTGTTGTGTGAACAACTCTGCACGAGCACCTAAGGAGGCTTACCTCCATAATAGCCCGTGGTGGCGCGTACGTATCTCTAGTAAGATGTACGAAGGGATTGACAACCTGAAATCCCTTTACGACCGTGCCGGGAAGACTTTCTCCGGAGTTCCTTCTGCGGCACAGGATGTGCCGCGTCGTACTGCTCAACCAGACCCAGTACGTCAACCATCAGTTGGGAGCGGGGCTCCCAAGTATTCCAGGACGGGGGATAGCCGCGCCACCGGACGAGATAACTCTTCCGACGTCCGTTCACGTCGCGGTGGTTCAACAGCTGCTCAACTAGATAGCGCTGGCCACCGCTAGAGTCCTCTAATGGAGGTGGAGGAGGAGAGAAGACGCTCTACAAACTATCATGACAGAGCGTGTGTCTCCGAGAGCCTCTTTGATCGCGTAACGCAAGGGTTACGCGGCGATCTCGAACATTAGCGGAATAGGCGTCTCCAAATGGCGGACACTGCCTCGAAGCATCGAGCTGAGTTTGCCTTAGCTCAGCTCGAGAACGAGGGATCTCTGACATCTCTTCGTGACGAGCTAAGGGTAGCCGTGGGATTGTTGATCGGTCTCGGGCTGAGATAACTGCTCTTCAGACCCTTGTTGATGCCCACCATCAGGAGCACAAGGCTCTCTGCGAGATGCTTGAGCGCAAGGGCGTTCTTCATCGGAAGAAGCAGCGTACTGATGGTACAGCTTAAGCCGACCAACGTAAAACGTGGGATGCGTTCGCATCTTACGTGGTAATTCGATCGTGTATGCATTGCCTAGGCGGTGCAATACACGAAATGGGCCGATGTTCTTGGGTAGTAGTTTACTGCTACCCAAGTTAGTCACTACATGCTTTGGTAGATTAACCGTAGACAGTAGGACTAAGTCACCTTTATTAAATAAAAGATTGTTTGCCCTTCCATTCTTGTCAGCGTTTTGCTTTTGCTTATCCACCGCTTCGGCGATGGAGTCTTGCACAAAACGGACTACCGTTTCACGAGCCAGTATGAACTCATCTGATGACTCGTTAGCTTCAGTGCGCTGTGAGCGCACTGAAGCAACATCAACCTTTTCTTCAGTGAGGGCTTCCGCACTCTCACTGGGATCATCTTCTTCAGTGAGGGCTTCCGCACTCTCACTGGCATCATCTTCTTCAGTGAGGGCTTCCCATCTCACTGCATCAACTTCTTTTACATCGATGTTGTCGATATCGGCATCAAACGCAACGACCTCTTCGTCAGAGCGTGATGAGCGTATGCCAAATCGGTTTTTGCTCGCGCGAGTCCCTCCCCCCCTTATACCAGAGTTACACTCTAGTAAGGTGGGTACACGCGGATGGCGTAAGCCATTCACGTAAAACGGTGTATGTGTCGTGGACGCATGCACCGAGTAGTTAATGACAAACTCTACCATTGGCAAAAACTCACTTTAACTCTTAAAGGAGTGTACGTATCCTCGAAGTATCTCTTTAAGGACACGATTGGCACGTTCCGTCTGACCATCTGACTCTGGATGATCAGATGTCGACATCTTCAAGCGCGTTCCGCGAGAACACGGAACGCCAGAAATCAGCAGTGAATCGTGGATCTCTGTCTGATACGAGTTCACGGGGCAACCCATGAAGTCGGAAGATGGTGTCAATAAAGACACAAGCACAGCCACTTGCCGTGATTGACTCTGGTACAGCCACAAGGTGTACCATTTTGCTGAATCTGTCAACAAATACGAGAATACCCGTATTCCCGCGTGCGTCTTTGGGTAACCCGAAGACAAAATCCATTGAGATGGATTCCCAGCACTCAGCCGGAACCGGTAGAGGCCGTAAAGGTGCACGGAGTGAAGGACTTAACTTCACTCGTTGACAGACTTCGCATGCGCGAACATATTTTCGCACAAACTGATACTGGCGGGGCCAGTAGAAGTCTCGACTCACCATGAGATATGTTTTCTCCCGGCCACGATGTCCTCCTATAGGAGCATCGTGATACTCAAACATGATCCGCAAACGCAGATCAGTATCATCTGGAATGACAACACGTGGTGTGTCACCAGAAACGGCTGTATAATACAGTAAACCGTTGCGAGTAGTGTATCGATCTGATGCAGATCGACACGCAGACGACAATCGTTTCAACGATTCTCGAGATGGCTGTGAGAGATGTGTCAACAACTTCACAATCTCACCATCTTGGGCGTATGCCCGCCTCACATCATCATTCAACGTTGTAGATGGGACTGAGGACGTCATAACCGCAACAGTGACTGTCTCACTGTTGGGTTTCACGACTGGTTCAAAGTCGGGACGACGTGACAGTGCATCAGCGACGACATTAAGTCGTCCTGGTTTGTACTCGACCGTATAGTTATATTCTGCAAAGAATGACAACCACCGCGCCATTCGTTGTGAAAGGTGCGGGCTGTTCACTGCCGTGCGTAACGACGCATGGTCAGTGTAAACAATGAAGGTTCTATCTCCTAATAGATAGACTCTGAACTTCGCGAGTGCATACTTCATGGCAAGGAATTCCTTTTCATGCACTGGATAGTTCCGCTCAGCTGGTTGCAGCTGACGCGACTGATAGCAGACGACGCGTTCAACGCCGTCAAGATCGTACTGCATTAATGCACAGCCGATTGCGAAATCGCTGGCATCACAGACCACATGAAATGGCCTGTCCTGATCGGCAATTGCTAGGACTGGGGATTGTATCAAGCTCTGATTGATACCATCAAAGGAGCGCTGACATTCAGCGTTCCATAACCACCTCTCGTTCTTTTTCAACAAACGAGAGAGGTGCACAGTCATTTCGGCGTAATTGCGTGAATACTTATGCAAATACGCCGCTAGCCCAAGGAATTTTCGAAGACCTTTGACATCAACCGGCACAGGCCAGTCGGTGATCGCCTTGATCTTTTCGAGATCAGGACGTACACCGTTCTTACCAAAGATGCACCCAAGAAGTGGTATTTCGCTTGCTGCAAATATACACTTCTTGAGGTCTGCATACAATTGATGCTTTCGCATGATTGTAAGAACCTGTCGGAAGTGGTACCTGTGAACCTCAACGTCCGACTTTCCATCCATAGCCCGACTATGGATGAATACGTCATCCAAATGACTCGGCGCGAATTCTCGTACTGGTCTCAACAGATGTGATACACATCTGTTGAACGTGGCAGGGGCATTACTAAGCCCTTGTGGTATTATAAGCCATTCCCAGAGCATGCCGCTAGGCGTGCTAACTGCGGTATAGGGTATATCCCGTTCCCGCATAAGGATTTGATAGAAGCCATCCATCAAAGCCATGGACGAAAAGATGGTACTCTTTGACATACCATCAATGATTACGTCCTTCCTCGGTATCGGCGTCTGAGCCGGTACCGTTGCAGCGTTCAATTTGTTGAACGCATGCACTATCCGCCACCCTCCTGTTGCTTTTCGCACACAGAAAGTCGGAGAGCTATGTGGGGAAGTCGATTCCCTCACATGGCCCGCAGCTAAACTGTAACGGGGTGAATCGTTACATAACAATTTATAAGAAATTGTTAATAGAATATAACTATAAGATTTATATTCTCAGAATATTGTCATAAGGACAAATATTCTGCAGCACTTTCGAGTAGTTCCTAATTGGTTGATATAGGCCATTATGTCAACCAACGAAGACGCGCCACGACAGACGCACGCAATGAGTGGTGAGTAGATAATTGATTTACACATTTGTATTTAGACATAGTTAGATGAAGATAAATAGTGATTTATTGCAGACATTAACTTTTATAAATACAGTTCTACTTTTTACTTAAACTAAGTACTCGCTTCTTCTTACCGTCTTCCTCTGCACGTACCAGTGTACGTGAAGTTACGAGGCACCGCCTTATTCTGTCATCAGAATAAGTAGCCTGTAATGTCACCAGTACAAGCTTCAGGGTGCTGTTACATAAACGATCGGCAAAGAACTTGTCGATAGCAAGTGCTTGTTCACGAGGCAGTGGACACTGCTTCATGACACAGTACTTCGAGCCTGGTTTAAGCTCGACCTCGTGTCGAATACCTTTATCCTTCGGTAGTTCGCACGGAACAGTTTCAGGGAATACATCCTTGAATTCAACCAAATCTTCATAGAGAGGATTTGTCTTGAGCGATTCCCACGATTGGGAGTCATATCGCTCAACTCGTGTCTTTTCATCGAGGACACTCTCGTCCATCGATGAACTACTGAGAACTCTCTCATTCTCAGTAAACATTGTGGCTGACCTTATGTCGGCTACACACTCGTCGTCAGCGACGAGTACGCAGATCTGCTTGACTTTGCCACTACGCAGATCACGCAAGAACCTTTTATGTTCGAGCGTTGGCAACTGAGTGATCTCCGAAGTCAACTTCGGAGGCGCAATCAGATCAAGTGTATAAGCGCCTACGCTTGATCCGTTATTGACTAGGACATTCAACGTCTCTGTCATTTCCTGGGGACTTATTCCCTCAGGCTTCGAAGGACTTATTCCTTCGGCTTCCCGGGGACTTATTCCCTCGGGTTTCGGGGAACTTATTTCCGCCGTATTTGTAATCTTGGGACTTATTCCCTTTACTTCCTCTAGCTGTGGTTGCGCAACCACAGCGAGATCCTCTACGAAAGACTCTCCAGTCGATCTAGGATTATCGTTTCGATTAACCTGAGCGATCGATTGTTTCTCTTCTAGATGTTCCCCGCTAGGGATACATCTTTGTCCCGGTTCAATCGACTGATTCGAGTGGTGGACCTTCGGCGCAGCCTGTGTTTCCTCACAGCCGCCGGAACTTTGCTCCGAAATGTAACCGTTTGTTACACTAAGGTTTTGTGCAGTCGTACTAACGACCGTACCACAAGTGAGGCCATCGCACTCACTCGTAGTATACCCACACGCTTGTGGACGCTCCAAAACGTTCATCAGATGGCCATCTGATGAACAAGCGGCAGGCATCGTTACTGTTCGATGTTGCCAGTTTACCCGTGCTTCGTACCTTCTGAGCCACGGTATTCCAAGGATGACATCAAATTTGTCATCCAAATCCAATACGATAAAGTCATCGTCATATTGGGTATCTTCTAGCGTATAGTGGATCTTCACTATACGCTTCATGACGGTTACGGATGCGCCTGTCGCAAGACGTACCGTCATCCTCGTAGGAGGTGTGTCACATTCACTGAATTTAAAGTGACCATCTTCTAGCGATTGGCGTTGCACAAAATTGTTGGACGCCCCACAATCGACCAGAGCCCGAAGGGACAACTTATTTGTCACTTCGAGTTTCAAGGCAATGAGTGAGACCTCATTACCTAGAGCAGCAACGCACAACGTTTGTGTGTTGGGAGCAACCTTCATCAAGAGGCCTACAAATTCTCTTGACGTTGCTGGATCAGTAGGGTGCTCCGCACCTACTGATCCTGTCCGTTTTTTGACGGTCCATCCCGTTGTTGCGTCTTTGCACCAACAGCGGACCCGCGTCCCTGCCCCTTTCTCATGGGTGGACGGTCACTACGCCCAGTGTTGCGAGACACTGGACGTCCCAGTTTGGGACACTGGACGAGGGGCACTACACTCGTAAGCGTAGTGTCCTGTCTTCTGACATCTGTTGCATTTCTGCAACTTCTTGTAGTCTGTAGAGCGAGCCTTCTCGCTCTCTACATAACAGAGTTCCATCGGCTCTGGACCTCCGTTGTCATATCGTCTCGGTTGATGATATGATGTCGAGCTGGCGCGAGCCTGTCTCAGTCTGAAGTCTTCCTGTTCCGCAATGGAAATGGCTTGTTCTAGTGAATCTAGTTCAAGCCGGAACAGGTGAGTCTTGACGGGACCATCCGCAAGACCCTGCATGAACACCGAAACCAACGTGTGTTCATCAACCGGATTGGAACTTATACAACTCGTGAGATATCGTATATGTTGTGCGTAAGCGTGCACATCACGCTCACCCTGTTTGAGCTTCAAGAGTTCGGTTCGAGCTCTGAACTCAGCTCTAGGCGGTTCAAACGTTTGTCTGAGCCGCGACTTGAAGACTTCCAACGACCCAAACGCATATGGTTCGTGCAACTTGAGCCCCAGTGCCCAAGTCTTGGCACGTCCTGCCAGATTTGACTGGGCAAATGCAACTTGCATATACCCGTCGTCGATGCGACGCGCCCTTATGGCGTCATCCAACTCGACGAACCATCTCAGAAGGGAGTCCTCTTCGACTCCCCTATACTTGGAGATGTTAATCTTCAAGGTTTCGGGTCGACGCGAGTGCATCGACCCACCAGCAGCAGCCTGCTACTGTCTCAACAGTTCAAACTGTTGAGCACCCTGTTCTCTCAACAACTCTGCTTGTTAAGAACCTTGTTGGTGAATCAAGGCCACTTTCTCGCGTTCTGCGTCAAGTTCATTTTGAATGAACTTGGCGATAGTAGCATGTTGGGCATCTCTATTGAGAGCCTCTAGCACGACGCTAACAGCATGGATGCCCATGGTTGAACCCATTCGTTCAACCGCATCCCATTCGACATCGCTCAAATGGTAGTAGCCGTCACGCGTAGCGTGAAAGCTTTGGTCATCTTCATCATCCAACACATTCATGTTAGATGTGAACGTGGTCCTTGGACGGACTACAAAGTGCTACCAGGTGTAACGGGGCACCCTGAAGCTTGTACTGGTGACAGTACAAGCTACTTATTCTGATGACAGAATAAGGCGGTGCCTCGTAACTTCACGTACACTCGTACGTGCAGAGGAAGACGGTAAGAAGAAGCGAGTACTTAGTTTAAGTAAAAAGTAGAACTGTATTTATAAAAGTTAATGTCTGCAATAAATCACTATTTATCTTCATCTAACTATGTCTAAATACAAATGTGTAAATCAGTTATCTACTCACCACTCATTGCGTGCGTCTGTCGTGGCGCGTCTTCTTTGGTTGATATGATGGCCTATATCAACCAATTAGGAACTACTCGTAAGTGCTACAGGATATTTGTCCTTATGACAATATTCTGAGAATATAACTCTTATAGTTATATTCTATTAACAATTTCTTATAAATTGTTATGTAACGATTCACCCCGTTACAGTTTAGCTGCGGGCCATGTGAGGGAATCGACTTCCCCACATAGCTCTCCGACTTTCTGTGTGCGAAAAGCAACAGGAGGGTGGCGGGTAGTGCATGCGTTCAACAAGTTGAATGCTGCAACGGTACCGGCTCAGACGCCGATACCAAGGAAGGACGTAATCATTGATGGTATGTCAAAGAGTACCATCTTTTCGTCCATGGCTTTGATGGATGGCTTCTATCAAATCCTTATGCGAGAACGGGATATACCCTATACCGCAGTTAGCACGCCTAGCGGCATGCTCTGGGAATGGCTTATAATGCCACAAGGGCTTAGTAATGCCCCTACCACGTTCAACAGATGTGTATCACATCTGTTGAGACTAGTACGAGAATTCGCGCCGAGTCATTTGGATGACGTATTCATCCATAGTCGGGCTATGGATGGAAAGTCGGACGTTGAGGTTCACAGGTACCACTTCCGACAGGTTCTTACAATCATGCGAAAGCATCAATTGTATGCAGACCTCAAGAAGTGTATATTTGCAGCAAGCGAAATACCACTTCTTGGGTGCATCTTTGGTAAGAACGGTGTACGTCCTGATCCCGAAAAGATCAAGGCGATCACCGACTGGCCTGTGCCGGTTGATGTCAAAGGTCTTCGAAAATTCCTTGGGCTAGCGGCGTATTTGCATAAGTATTCACGCAATTACGCCGAGATGACTGTACACCTCTCTCGTTTGTTGAAAATGAACGAGAGGTGGTTATGGAACGCTGAATGTCAGCGCTCCTTTGATGGTATCAATCAGAGCTTGATACAATCCCCAGTCCTAGCAATTGCCGATCAGGACAGGCCATTTCATGTGGTCTGTGATGCCAGCGATTTCGCAATCGGCTGTGCATTAATGCAGCACGATCTTGACGGCGTTGAACGCGTCGTCTGCTATCAGTCGCGTCAGCTGCAACCGGCTGAGCGGAACTATCCAGTGCATGAAAAGGAATTCCTTGCCATGAAGTATGCACTCGCGAAGTTCAGAGTCTATCTATTAGGAGATAGACCCTTCATTGTTTACACTGATCATGCGTCATTACGCACGGCAGTGAACAGCCCGCACCTTTCACAACGAATGGCGCGGTGGTTGTCATTCTTTGCAGAATACAACTTTACGGTCGAGTACAAACCAGGACGACTTAATGTCGTCGCTGATGCACTGTCACGTCGTCCCGACTTTGAACCAGTCGTGAAACCCAACAGTGAGACAGTCACTGTTGCGGTTATGACGTCCTCAGTCCCATCTACAACGTTGAATGATGATGTGAGGCGGGCATACGCCCAAGATGGTGAGATTGTGAAGTTGTTGACACATCTCTCACAGCCATCCCGAGAATCGTTGAAACGATTGTCGCCTGCGTATCGATCTGCATCAGATCGATACACTACTCGTAACGGTTTACTGTATTATACAGCCGTTTCTGGTGACACACCACGTGTTGTCATTCCAGATGATACTGATCTGCGTTTGCGGATCATGTTCGAGTATCACGATGCTCCTATAGGAGGACATCGTGGCCGAGAGAAAACATATCTCACGGTAAGTCGAGACTTTTACTGGCCCCGCCAGTATCAGTTTGTGCGAAAGTATGTTCGCGCATGCGAAGTCTGCCAACGAGTGAATTCAAGTCCTTCACTGCGTGCACCTTTACAGCCTCTACCGGTTCCGGCTGAGTGCTGGGAATCCATCTCAATGGATTTTGTCTTCGGGTTACCCAAAGACGCACGCGGGAATACGGGTATTCTCGTATTTGTTGACAGATTCAGCAAAATGGTACACCTTGTGGCTGTACCAGAGTCAATCACGGCAAGTGGCTGTGCTTGTGTCTTTATTGACACCATCTTCCGACTTCATGGGTTGCCCCGTGAACTCGTATCAGACAGAGATCCACGATTCACTGCTGATTTCTGGCGTTCCGTGTTCTCGCGGAACGCGCTTGAAGATGTCGACATCTGATCATCCAGAGTCAGATGGTCAGACGGAACGTGCCAATCGTGTCCTTAAAGAGATACTTCGAGGATACGTACACTCCTTTAAGAGTTAAAGTGAGTTTTTGCCAATGGTAGAGTTTGTCATTAACTACTCGGTGCATGCGTCCACGACACATACACCGTTTTACGTGAATGGCTTACGCCATCCGCGTGTACCCACCTTACTAGAGTGTAACTCTGGTTTAAGGGGGGGAGGGACTCGCGCGAGCAAAAACCGATTTGGCATACGCTCATCACGCTCTGACGAAGAGGTCATTGCGTTTGATGCCGATATCGATAACATCGATGTAAAAGAAGTTGATGCCAGTGAGAGTGCGGAAGCCCTCACTGAAGAAGATGATGCCAGTGAGAGTGCGGAAGCCCTCACTGAAGAAGATGATCCCAGTGAGAGTGCGGAAGCCCTCACTGAAGAAAAGGTTGATGTTGCTTCAGTGCGCTCACAGCGCACTGAAGCTAACGAGTCATCAGATGAGTTCATACTGGCTCGTGAAACGGTAGTCCGTTTTGTGCAAGACTCCATCGCCGAAGCGGTGGATAAGCAAAAGCAAAACGCTGACAAGAATGGAAGGGCAAAAAATCTTTTATTTAATAAAGGTGACTTAGTCCTACTGTCTACGGTTAATCTACCAAAGCATGTAGTGACTAACTTGGATAGCAGTAAACTACTACCCAAGAACATCGGCCCATTTCGTGTATTGCACCGCCTAGGCAATGCATACACGATCGAATTACCACGTAAGATGCGAACGCATCCCACGTTTTACGTTGGTCGGCTTAAGCTGTACCATCAGTACGCTGCTTCTTCCGATGAAGAACGCCCTTGCGCTCAAGCATCTCGCAGAGAGCCTTGTGCTCCCGATGGTGGGCATCAACAAGGGTCTGAAGAGCAGCTATATCATCCCGAGACCGATCAACAATCCCACGAGCTACCCTTAGCTCGTCACGAAGAGATGTCAGAGATCTCTCGTTCTCAAGCTGAGCAAAGGCAAACTCAGCTCGATGCTTCGAGGCAGTGTCCGCCATTTGGAGACGCCTATTCCGCTCATGTTCGAGATCGCCGCGTAAAGCTTGCGTTACGCGATCAAAGAGGCTCTCGGAGACACACGCTCTGTCATGATAGTTTGTAGAGCGTCTTCTCTCCTCCTCCACCTCCATTAGAGGACTCTCGCGGTGGCCAGCGCTATCTAGTTGAGCAGCTGTTGAACCACCGCGACGTGAACGGACGTCGGACGAGTTATCTCGTCCGGTGGCGCGGCTATCCCCCGTCCTGGAATACTTGGGAGCCCCGCTCCCAACTGATGGTTGACGTACTGGGTCTGGTTGAGCAGTACGACGCGGCACATCCTGTGCCGCAGAAGGACCTCCGGAGAAAGTCTTCCCGGCACGGTCGTAAAGGGATTTCAGGTTGTCAATCCCTTCGTACATCTTACTAGAGACACGTACGCGCCACCACGGGCTGGTAAGGAGGAAAGCCTCCTTAGGTGCTCGTGCAGAGTTGTTCACACAACATGGGCACGAGTCTCCCCAAGAGAGGCAGGGTAATCCTTTCTCCCTTGACAGACGATGCAGCTTGTAGCGTGCACCTGTCGGGGTTCGCTTTTCAAACTTATCACGAGCTTTGATAAGTTTGTCGTTCCAAGCGTCACCACCTACATCCTCAAGGTAATGGATGTGGGCGTTCCACGCCTGAAGTAGTGAGGGACCATCAGGTTTGTGATTCCCACTGTACCATCGATGTCTAAAGAAAGCATCGATGAAGAATTCATGTTCAGCGCGATAGTTTTTCGCGCTGGGGTCAAGGTGATGGATCCTTGACGAATCGAACAACCATGTTCGATAAAGATCACTCGTCGTCGCCGACAAGTGATACATGACGGATTTTGGAGGCATCCATGCTTTCTTTTCTGGAGCGAGACGCAAGACATTGCGGTCCCGCTCTTCCTGCGACGTGCCGACAGAAGTACTGGCACCTCGTTGCGAAGTGGTGTCCATAGGAGAACCGACACCACTATTAGCGCCCGAGTCTTGCGACCTCGAGCGCCTTCGCTTCGGCGATGGTTCATCTGATGAATCAGATGAACCAAAGATGCTACGACGCAAAGCATCGTCCATGCCACGCTTGGCAGGCGGCTTGGATTCAATCGCCGTCGATACGGATCCGTCATCCGTATCAGGAGAGTACGAGACACCGAGCTCGTACTCTGTGAAGACATGAGTGTCTTCATGACCAGCGCCTGCATCACCAAGTGACACAGGCTGGGTCGCTTCAGCAACCGATGAGACATCAGTTGCTGTTGTTTCTGCTTCAGCGTCCGCACAGAGACGTGCGGACGCGCTCTCGGCGGCCTTGCTCGCGCATCGCATGGGCTTGTTAACCATGCGATGAGATGTAGGAAAGTGGACGCGGACCAACAAGTGCAAATTCTGTCCCAAATGATTTGGGACGAGTATCCATTTAGTCGATCAGTCACTAAAGTGACTGATGGTTAAGGGGGGGTGATGTAACGGGGTGAATCGTTACATAACAATTTATAAGAAATTGTCAATAGAATATAACTGTAAGATTTATATTCTCAGAATATTGTCATAAGGACAATATTCTGCAGCACTTTCGAGTAGTTCCTAATTGGTTGATATAGGCCATTATATCAACCAACGAAGACGCGCCACGACAGACGCACGCAATGAGTGGTGAGCAGATAATTGATTTACACATTTGTATTTAGACATAGTTAGATGAAGATAAATAGTGATTTATTGCAGACATTAGCTATTATAAATACAGTTCTACTTTTACTTAAACTAAGTACTCGCTTCTTCTTACCGTCTTCCTCTGCACGTACCAGTGTACGTGAAGTTACGAGGCACCGCCTTATTCTGTCATCAGAATAAGTAGCCTGTAATGTCACCAGTACAAGCTTCAGGGTGCTGTTACATAAACGATCGGCAAAGAACTTGTCGATAGCAAGTGCTTGTTCACGAGGCAGTGGACACTGCTTCATGACACAGTACTTCGAGCCTGGTTTAAGCTCGACCTCGTGTCGAATACCTTTATCCTTCGGTAGTTCGCACGGAACAGTTTCAGGGAATACATCCTTGAATTCAACCAAATCTTCATAGAGAGGATTTGTCTTGAGCGATTCCCACGATTGGGAGTCATATCGCTCAACTCGTGTCTTTTCATCGAGAACACTCTCGTCCATCGATGAACTACTGAGAACTCTCTCATTCTCAGTAAACATTGTGGCTGACCTTATGTCGGCTACACACTCGTCGTCAGCGACGAGTACGCAGATCTGCTTGACTTTGCCACTACGCAGATCACGCAAGAACCTTTTTTGGTCGAGCGTTGGCAACTGAGTGATCTCCGAAGTCAACTTCGGAGGCGCAATCAGATCAAGTGTATAAGCGCCTACGCTTGATCCGTTATTGACTAGGACATTCAACGTCTCTGTCATTTCCTGGGGACTTATTCCCTCAGGCTTCGAAGGACTTAATCCTTCGGCTTCCCGGGGACTTATTCCCTCGGGTTTCGGGGAACTTATTCCCGCCGTATTTGTAATATCGGGCCTTATTCCCTTAACTTCCTCTAGCTGGGGTTGCGCAACCACAGCGAGATCCTCTACGAAAGACTCTCCAGTCGATCTAGGATTGTCGTTTTGCTTAACATGAGCGATCAATTGTTTCTCTTCTAGATGTTTCCCGCTAGGGATACATCTTTGTCCCAGTCCACCCGACTGATTCGAGTGGTGGACCTTCGGCGCAGCCTGTGTTTCCTCACAGCCGCCGGAACTTTGCTCCGAAATGTAACCGTTTGTTACACTAAGGTTTTGTGCAGTCGTACTAACGACCGTACCACAAGTGAGGCCATCGCACTCACTCGTAGTATATCCACACGCTTGTGGACGCTCCAAAACGTTCATCAGATGGCCATCTGATGAACAAGCGGCAGGCATCGTTACTGTTCGATGTTGCCAGTTTACCCGTGCTTCGTACCTTCTGAGCCACGGTATTCCAAGGATGACATCAAATTTGTCATCCAAATCCAATACGATAAAGTCATCGTCATATTGGGTATCTTCTAGCGTATAGTGGATCTTCACTATACGCTTCATGACGGTTACGGATGCGCCTGTCGCAAGACGTACCGTCATCCTCGTAGGAGGTGTGTCACATTCACTGAATTTAAAGTGACCATCTTCTAGCGATTGGCGTTGCACAAAATTGTTGGACGCCCCACAATCGACCAGAGCCCGAAGGGACAACTTATTTGTCACTTCGAGTTTCAAGGCAATGAGTGAGACCTCATTACCTAGAGCAGCAACGCACAACGTTTGTGTGTTGGGAGCAACCTTCATCAAGAGGCCTACAAATTCTCTTGACGTTGCTGGATCAGTAGGGTGCTCCGCACCTACTGATCCTGTCCGTTTTTTGACGGTCCATCCCGTTGTTGCGTCTTTGCACCAACAGCGGACCCGCGTCCCTGCCCCTTTCTCATGGGTGGACGGTCACTACGCCCAGTGTTGCGAGACACTGGACGGTCACTACGCCCAGTGTTGCGAGACACTGGACGAGGGGCACTACACTCGTAAGCGTAGTGTCCTGTCTTCTGACATCTGTTGCATTTCTGCAACTTCTTGTAGTCTGTAGAGCGAGCCTTCTCGCTCTCTACATAACAGAGTTCCATCGGCTCTGAGCCTCCGTTGTCATATCGTCTCGGTTGATGATATGATGTCGAGCTGGCGCGAGCCTGTCTCAGTCTGAAGTCTTCCTGTTCCGCAATGGAAATGGCTTGTTCTAGTGAATCTAGTTCAAGCCGGAACAGGTGAGTCTTGACGGGACCATCCGCAAGACCCTGCATGAACACCGAAACCAACGTGTGTTCATCCACCGGATTGGAACTTATACAACTCGTGAGATGTCGTATATGTTGCGCGTAAGCGTGCACATCACGCTTACCCTGCTTGAGATTCAAGAGTTTGGTTCGAGCTCTGAACTCAGCTCTAGGCGGTTCAAACGTTTGTCTGAGCCGCGAATTGAAGACTTCCAACGACCCAAACGCATATGGTTCGTGCAACTTGAGCCCCAGTGCCCAAGTCTTGGCACGTCCTGCCAGATTTGACTGGGCAAATGCAACTTGCATATACCCGTCGTCGATGCGACGCGCCCTTATGGCGTCATCCAACTCGACGAACCATCTCAGAAGGGAGTCCTCTTCGACTCCCCTATACTTGGAGATGTTAATCTTCAAGGTTTCGGGTCGACGCGAGTGCATCGGCCCACCAGCAGCAGCCTGCTACTGTCTCAACAGTTCAAACTGTTGAGCACCCTGTTCCCTCAACAACTCTGCTTGTTAAGAACCTTGTTGGTGAATCAAGGCCACTTTCTCGCGTTCTGCGTCAAGTTCATTTTGAATGAACTTGGCGATAGTAGCATGTTGGGCATCTCTATTGAGAGCCTCTAGCATGACGCTAACAGCATGGATGCCCATGGTTGAACCCATTCGTTCAACCGCATCCCATTCGACATCGCTCAAATGGTAGTAGCCGTCACGCGTAGCGTGAAAGCTTTGGTCATCTTCATCATCCAACACATTCATGTTAGATGTGAACGTGGTCCTTGGACGGACTACGAAGTGCTACCAGGTGTAACGGGGCACCCTGAAGCTTGTACTGTTGACAGTACAAGCTACTTATTCTGATGACAGAATAAGGCGGTGCCTCGTAACTTCACGTACACTCGTACGTGCAGAGGAAGACGGTAAGAAGAAGCGAGTACTTAGTTTAAGTAAAAGTAGAACTGTATTTATAAAAGCTAATGTCTGCAATAAATCACTATTTATCTTCATCTAACTATGTCTAAATACAAATGTGTAAATCAATTATCTGCTCACCACTCATTGCGTGCGTCTGTCGTGGCGCGTCTTCTTTGGTTGACATAATGGCATATATCAACCAATTAGGAACTACTCGAAAGTGCTGCAGAATATTGTCCTTATGACAATATTCTGAGAATATAAATCTTATAGTTATATTCTATTAACAATTTCTTATAAATTGTTATGTAACGATTCACCCCGTTACACTAGAGTTTGCCATTCTGTTTACCGTCTTGATCCGATCGATATATACCCTGGTGGTCTAGGTCCCAGGCCCGATGTCATCCTCAACGCTAACGAAGCACCATAATACATAATTATCTCACGATTGCTGAGGTTAGTGAGCTGCATATACTTCATCTGACCTGGCCCATTAGTGACCGTCGGCACCGTGTCACTCCCCGCCTCACCCAAAGCTTAGCCTAGGTAGGCCAAACCCAACACGGACCTCAGTCAATTTCCCAAATGGTATGACCACGTGTTGATCATTCAGGTTAATCGCCTGTTTGGTCGTCCGTAAGGCGGTTCTAGCCCTGCACTAATCCGCACCTCGTCCGGTAGACATAATATCCCGTCATCTAAGTCCAAACGGATACCCGCGGGAACCATGAAATCCAAACCCAGTATAATCTATTGGCCTACTTGATCGCCCACCCAAACATCGAATAATAAACCAAAGATCCGTCCAGAGTAATCTTGATCGTCGTCCGCCCCATCGTCACATACGTATTCTCTCCAATTCCGACACACTCTTGCGTTCGACTGCTATCGATCACTTACCCTACCTTACGAGCAAAGGTAGTAACGAGTATTGACACTTCAGCGCCGAAATCGAACAGCATCGTGCCTTCCTCATTTTAATCTTGCCAGCCGCCTTAGCTTGCTTAAACAATTTTTTTGGTAATGTGGTATTTCCAAAACCCGCGCGATTCCCCTGGTGCGATGTCGAGCTCCAACCTCACAGGAAATCGGGCGTAATCATCCACTCTTTTCAAACTTGATATTGGCGAGTCCAGTGTAGAATCATTTTGTATATTAGCGATCGAACAGACCCGATCGTTGACTTCTTGATCTCTCCGCGGAACTTCAACAAAAGCATAATGGCAGAGTCTAGAACGCTCGGCTCGTGCCAGAATTCAACCTGGCGAGCTCTTTCATATTAACATCTCCTCCACTTTGGGTGGATAAATTCCAGCGTTTTTCGTTGGCACATGTGACTTTCGAATCAAATTGTATGATTCCCCCATGGGACACTTGCCACTTTCATGTATCTCTCCGCAGGCTGCACACACAAAAACATTTGTTCGAGGGATGTCCCTTGCGAGCACACTTCTGGCCTGTCAACCGCTTCCAACACCCTCGATCATCGTGTCTGGTAGACCCACAATGGGTACACGCCTTCGATCGTCCACTTAGATTGCGTCCTTTTCCTTCACCAGTGTTCTTCTGCCAGGTACGACGATCCTTTTTCGGTTGATCTTGATCGGTTTAGTCGTTACACAAACAAGACGACGATCCAATTCGTCTTCGGGTCCAGTCGACTCCGATTATGATCCACTGTTCTAGACCTTCTCTCGGATCGCTCGCACTGCCGGAGTCGTCTTGGACGCCATTGGATTTGAAGGTGCGATCTCTCGCTGTTGAAATTTATCGATCCCATCGACCCCTTCATCTGACGAATCTCCATCCGTTGACACGCACGGATAGTTTCTTCCATATCCTCAATATCCATCAATCGCAGTAGGTTCAGTTGTTTCGCCAAGTCGCTACCGTTCAGCGTAGCAGTAAATATTCCACATGTTCGCGGCGCGTGGCGGCGGTAGCCGCTCTTTCTTCTTTAATCGCGATCTTGGCATTCTTGGCTGCGACATTAAGACGATGCAAGTATTCTACCGGGCTTTCATCGGATCGCTTCCGCGCGAGGTAATACTGCCTGACCACTGACACACCTTGTCCTCCATACTGTACCATACACAATCCAGCGAACGCTTCCACTTGTATCGTGTTGATCGGTTCAGCTGGTTGTACCATTTCGTGCGGGTCCCGTCAACAGGTCGTCGAACACCAAGCACTTTTCTTCATCTGGTGCCTGATCGCGCAAAAATGCCGACTTGACCTTGCTGATCCAGCTTCGATCTCGATCTTTTCCACTGAATCTCTTCAGCTCCGTCATTGCTGACACCCGAATACGCTGGGGAATTCCACCACCCTTCTTAAACGTTTCTGTATTGGCCACCATCGCACGTCGCCGCTCATCTTGGCCAGAATCGTCGGTATCAGCATCTTCAGGATCAACACAATCCGATAGACTGATATACGATCGCACCGATTCCATCTCGACATCCGGTGTATATGTTTCGCGGATTATTGCAGGCTTTATCCTCTGACTTGGGTAGATAGCTTGATACATTAGTTCCCGCTGATCTTGTTGAAAGCGTTCCATGGCTTCAGTGAGGTAGCTCTGCAGGTTTCCTTGCATCGGTGGCGTCATTTGTCCTTTTGCGCCGATGATCGTCGATCGCGGTTCGACGTTATTCCTCTCAACCCGGTCATGCAGATGTGCTACCGCACTTAGGCCCAGAGACATCCTCTAAGTATGGACCGAATCTTCCGATTCCATCTCGGATTGCGCCGAGGCGTACTGCGACGATCCGGTATGGTTTCCCCTTGGGACGTCGGCGATCGCATTGAAATCTTGATGTGTGGGTTCGTACCTCCCCGTCAGGGGAATCAACTTGTCATACAGCGATTGACACGCGTGGACCACTTGATCTTGATTGCAACGTAGCAGCTTTTTCACATCGAACACCCCAGCGACGTATTTAAAGTCATGTAGTAGCTTGACAATTGCGTTAATTTTATCCAGCGGGTTCGTTGCCGCCTTCAAAGGGGATATCGGGCCTCTAATTTTTCCGATTCTCTTGGGCTTCAGTATCTTGAGCACTGGGTCGTTCGATAGCAGATTCTCGAGCGCCTTCAAGAAATATCCCTGCGCCAATTGATCCAACTGCCAGCCTTCCATCTTCGTATCCAGAGCATGCATACGAACTTGATGGGTTGCTCGATCGATTTCGCGCTGCGATCGCGTTGATCCGATCTGATCTCGTCTTTCTTTTTCACGTGATCTGTCTTCCCAATTTTCTTCCTCGACATTGCCTGAGTGGTCTTGTGTAGTTTTTGTTCAGCTTTCGCTGAAGAGTTTTCACCCAGCGGATCGTGTTTTGCAGCACAATCCGCGGTGGTCCCCGGAGGGACTTCAAGAGGGGGTTGGGGTTTATCTCTCAGATTGTAAGATCGATCTTCCTCTTTTTTTCTTGTCATCAGAGCGCCTCCCAAAACTCTGACGATCTGGGGATCTTTAAAAATCACGCGTCCTTGGCGACCCCTCTGCCTCATCAGCTTCCATTCCAGGTTCAATCTTGACCTTCTCATCTTCACTCAGGGACTCACGGTGAAATCCCGAGTCACCAGAAGATCCGGGCACGCGCACCACTGTGGTGGAGTGGCGATCGCTCATTTTATGTGGTGATCCCGGCTCTCCACTGGTGCCCAGACGACCGACTATCGGAGGGGTTACTTTATTTCCGTGTCTTGCAAGTCCTTCCTCACCTTGTGTACCCGTCGGTAGGGCGGGTTGCACTCTTCTCGGTGGACTCTTGTCGATAGAAAACTTGACCGTGTTTGGAATGGGTTGGTGTGATCGGGCGGAAATCTTCGCGCGATCACGGGGTACTTGTAGTGTGTTTTATATAAGTCACTCAGATCTCAATGAGATCGCCTTGCCCACTGTGTGGATGCTTGATATGCGATCCTTCGGACCACTTGAGCCGTCTCGCGATCTTGCGTCTTATCCTTTTCGTTATCGCTGCATCCGATCGCAGTTGGGGGTGGGAATTCTTGATCCCCAGTCAATGATCTGGGGATATCAATTGTTTTAGTATACGTGACTTTCTTTACGTCGGGAGGCCAATATTCCAGCCCGGAAGAGAAGTCGACGCGTGTACTTAGAAGCAAATAGAATTCTGGTCAATGTCAACCAACCAAAAGCTAAGACTGTGACCATGCCTGTCTATATGCTAGGATGCTTTGCCAAGTGTTCCCTATCTGTCGGTGATTGATCTTAGCATGTGTGGTCCACTTCAGACAGATCGCCGACCTCTTTGGTCGCCATTCTCCCCGAATGCGATCTCTTCGATCGATTGACGATCTCCTTGGCCGATCACTGATCGTCGATCTCCTTGGCCAATCACTGATCGTCGATCTCCTTGGCCAATCACTGATCGTCGATCTCCTTTGCCGATCACTGATCGTCGATCTCCTTGGCCAATCGCTAATCGTCGATCTCCTTGGCCAATCGCTAATCGTAGATCTCTTTGGCCAATCGCTAATCGTCGATCTTCTTGGCCGATCGCTGATCGTCGATCTTCTTGGACGATCACAGATCGTTGATCTCCTTGATAGTCTATCTTCTTGATCAATTTGTCTTTTTGATCAATCTCGATTTCTTCGACCGGTTGTCGATCGCCTTCCAGGATCTTGATCTCTGCCGATCTGTCAGCCATATCCCGACCTCGAACATCTTGTACTTTCTCAACCTCGGTACCTTGGCTTGATCTTGGAAACTTGACATTCGATCCCATTGTCGTGATATTTAGTTGCGGTATTGCGATATCCACTCTCGGTATCGTGATATTCGAACTCAATGCTGTGATATTCGATCTTAGTATTGCGCCTCTTATCAGCCAATCAACCCTCTTAACGATTTGTCGCCGTTGGAGATCACTCCCTTAATCGATCGCTCTTTCTTCCAAAATCGCTCCACCACAGTTGCATGGTCGGATAGTCATTAGTGCCGGTTATGGACATCTTGACACGACATAATTGAAGCACAGCAGTTTGAGGGCAAGAATTCCAATGACCGACACTTGTCAATTAGCCAAGCAACAAACTGCCTGCACGGCAGTAAAGAGCACACATCTTTCAATCAAGCGTTGCTACTATACAAAACAGCTTATCCGACATTTATAATTATTTAAGAAAAAGTATTGGTACACAGCCACCCTTTGACGCGTACACACCCAGTCAAACTGTATCGATTATTCTTTACAACAAAATTAACGTAGTGACGTAAAAGTGTAAGATGGCTTGTCCTATATTAAACAGCACTGCGATCATACTTCTTCACTCAAGCATTGTTTCGAGGTGATGTTAAAGCATCCAATCTATGGTTAGGAGTTTAAAGCGTGCAGCAGGTTACGTTAGTTATCCAGCTTAACTAAACGATCGATATCGAAACGTGACGCAAAAGATTCGTGCGCCTTGATAAAAATGACAAGAGCAGCACAAGGACCCGTCAACTTGAGTTCTGGCATGGTGTTGCCGCCTTCCAGCGTACCCGAGAACGACTGATTCAGCTTTTATGCCTCTGTAGACTATGCGTATCCTTTCGGTGCTTCCATGGCTTCCGGATAGCTCTCGAACGATTGAACCACCCCGCCGTGTAATGTATGGGTGGCCTTCAAACCTCTCATCTATGCTATTTGTTACAAGCCGATTCGAATCAGGAACAGATTGCTAAAAATGGATTTACAAAATACGATGCATTCGTGTGGCATCTTTGCACACAAAATAACAATGAGTGCGCTGCTGGGGGATCTTTTCAACTTATAGGTGCTTCATCCTCAGTCGGGCGTGTTTCTAGACACTGGCGGTGGAGGTGCGGGCCTTGATCGGCGCATACGTTGTGCACGTATACTTTAACGGGGTACCCGTTACATGATATTGACACCAAACGGTGTCAATAGGGAGATTGTGTAGCTTGACAATCTTCCTTCAAAATTACCCGAGACAGGTAATATTGCAAAAATAGTATCCCCTTAGGATATTATATATGCGCTACTCAAAGATTGGTTGATAAAAGACATATCAGCCATAGATTACCGCCAATCGCTACTAGACGCGCGTAATGAGTGGAGAACAGGTTGTCGTCATACGACGACGTAGTTTATTATAGTTAGATAAAGACTATAGTTCTGTTGACAGCTTATCTACATTGAATACAGTTTTGTTTTTGCCGTTACTCAAGCTAGCTATTTGAGTAGACTAGCTTCCTCTGCACGTACGAGGGTACGTGAACTTTCGTGGCACTTTAAACAAAGGGTGCCCCTTTACATCAGGTTTTGCTCCCCTCTCTTTTGGCTTCAGCCACATTTTATGGTCGACGGCGTTGAGGGCACGATCACCCTCGTTTCCCTTTCATCGAATTGTCATTTATACTTTAATAACATCAACGAGGAGATTTAACACAGAATCCATCAGCATCTTTTTTTAATTTACACACAAAAACCTCACACCCTAGCCGCCAATCACCCGGATACGTACGTGAATACACAAAACTATATGTATTTCTCTTATCTATAACTATTAACTATAAATAATGGGCGAGCTCCTAAGATTGCCCTTTATCCAAATCGTAATTTTTATGCTTGTCTGTGTCCGTGCGTTTGTCGCCGGGTGCTGAATTTGGTTTTGCTTTTGAATTGTATCGTCAGCACAGAAACTGGGAATTTTAACACAAACAGAAAGATGAGTAGTAGTTTGCGCATAACGGTCTCAAACGTAGCGCCGAACACGTACTGGTTCTCGAAGGAAACAGTTAATCTCCCCTCAGTTCCTGGTAAAATCCCCTCAGTTTAATATAACGCTATATGATTGGCTGATAATGATTCGAGAATAGATAAAGCGATACCACATCTGTGGGTTTTCCAAAGTCAGTTTTTGTCGTAATTATATACAATTGAACCTTTTTGCGCAAAATTATCATGTGGTGGACGTCATTGTCGGCGTTCCAGCCGCAGTATGCGATGTCCTTAAATCAAAAAATGTGAGTGAGTAAGTGAGTGAGTGTAAAGCTATCATATGATCCAAAGCAACCAACAATTGGCGTCACTGATGCAATAAATGATCCAGAATTGTGATGAAGATGCGGCCATTGCATTGGGGTGGGTCACAGTGCACAATCATGTAGCAGTTCAATCGGATAAACTTCAACACCTGCAGAATTTAACGAAAATGATCTACAGACCAAAATAACTTTGACTGCATTCCTCAGTACAAGCCTATAAAATTGGTAGGCACTATCACTGGTGCATTACTGAAATAGAAGCTTACTTACACGAGCATACAGTTTCCTTGGCTTCATTGGCATTTTTATTGTTGTAAAGCAGAATATCACTTGTTGCGGGGCCTTAATACCTTCGTAATAACAGGGGCATCCGTTTGGGCTACGCATGCGCGCATTTAGAAGCTCTCTATGCACGACCATCTTCATACCCTCCTACATGCTCTGATGCGGACCAACATTGCACATTAACAGATCCGGAACAGCACAGAAAAATAGGAATCTACACAGTAGCAAAAAAGGAAAATTGAGTAATAACACACGTCGTGTGCACGCGACACGAACGATCCAAATACGCATAAAATTGATAATCAAGAAAGTATCAGTCTTATCATCGACTAGCGCAGAAACCTTTGCATGAAAGCGTGATGGGGATTTCTTGATGTTGTAGAGGCGTCGACTTTATAAAATAACGAGCGATTAAAAGCATCTACGGTGGTAAAAGCTTTGAGCTGGCAAGGTTTCAGGCAAAGAATGACAGAATCTTGCGCTAACGACCACATTAATCTTGTTTTTCTAAATTAATCTTTTTTAAAGGTGACAAAACTAACAATTTAGATTTAATCTATACTGTCTGAAAATTTTTGTTTTTTTATATTATTTCTTCTTTTAATTTTAGTTACATTTTATCATTTTAATTCATCAAGTTTTAAAAAGCTTTATTAGTGGTAAAAATAAGACCCGAAACTTAGTGATATAACCATGAACAGACTGAAAAATGGGTAAAACTGTTTGAAGGAAATCGAATAAATTTAAAAATTTAATTTACGTTTTTTTAAGCGCTTTCGAAGTATACCAATTAGGTCAATTAGATACTTAAAAACCGGATAAAGTGATATAAAATTCTCAAGGCATGCCTATAAATCAGCCAATCATGAAGCGTTATATCAAACTGAGGGAATTTTACCAGAAACTAAGGGGGGATTAACGGGCGAGTCTATTCCGTACTTTGAATTTTTGCTATTCCGTACTGCGAACAGCAGTAAACGTTTTTACGAACAACTAATTCGCTTAATGGTTAAATTTATCCTTATCATGCTCCCTATAGAAGGTCAGAGGTGCGGAGATTAAAGAGCTTCCGTTGAGTGGTTTAATTCCCTTTATGTCACCCTTTACACTAGCTTTGTATGACTCGTATAGTGCAGCTGACCACACCACATTCATTTGTTATCGTCCTTTGGTTCAAAATACCGACAAACAGTACAGGCAGTGCGCGCGCTGACCTGGAGCATACTGTACTAGGCGACATTCCCGTTTACACTGGAACTACCGACCCGCAGATACAAGTGTCTACATGGCGGCGGTTCATTCCGTAGGGGTTAACACGCGAGTTCCGACCGCACGTTGGTGTACCCCTTCGTAACCTCATCATACACCGGATGTTCAGGACAGTTGCCGAACACAAGCGAGACGAGGATCGGGAGAGAATAGCGCTGTAGAGTGACGTCATGGAGCCATTGGTAACGGTCCGGGATGGCAGCAGCAGGCGGGTTGAACCCAGCAAAGACCAGGAACATGACGTTCATGAGGACGCCCACAACAGCAACGACTTCGCCACTGGATAGCAAGCAGACTAGCAGCTGGCCCAGGAGCATCTGCATGAGGCCGGAGAGGGAGATGTTGAGATGTGGAGATGTTGAGCCAGTAGAGCACAGCCGTGCTGAAGGACCAAATGCCGAGGAGAGGAAAGAAGACAATGGTGAAGAGGAGACTGCTGCCAAAGACGAAGGGGATCTCGACGAACGTGATGCCGAGGAAGTACCAGAGAGTGTTGTACGTCTGCGCGTCACACTCGCGGTAGTAGACGGCTCGTTCCCGCATGGTGGAGGGTAGACAAGCAGCTCACGTATCCTCGAAACAGTGTTGTCATGAAATGTTACCCAAGGCTAATTTCAGCCTTGATACGTTGTGTAGTCGACGTTGACAAGCACGAGGCCGAAGATGATGGCCAGGATAAGTGCGAGCCAACACCGAGTCAAGTTGTACGATGGTGTTCGCCAGTACATTGACTGAAACCGCTGCATGATCAATCAGACTTGCATCCAGGACGTAGCAACTCGCTTGTGCTGGAACGCTAGCTTCGGTAGACTATCGGGTGCAGGTGTCGTCACACCAGGTTCAGCTAGACCAGTCAGCAACACTTATTGCTCTGAAGATAGATTTGGACATTGGTAATCTTCCAGTTGGAGATGTTCAACCCGTCCGTGAGGCTCAGCACTAATTCCAGTCAATGGAAGCTCTTTGATCTCCGCACCTCTGACCTTCTTTAGATAGCATAATACAGATAGAATCTAACTATTGAGCTAATCAGCTGTTCGTAAAAACGTTTGACGGCGTTTAGAGTACAGAATAGCAAAATCAAAGTACGGAATCGCCTCGCCCGAGATTAACGGTTCCCTTCTCGTAATACGAGTAAAAGGGGGTGCCGTATGTTTGAACACTGAAAAATAGATGCAGACTTGAACCGGCGTTACTTACACATGAGGAGGAGACAAGCTTCATCGCACTTCGTACGATGAGAGAGCTCACCTTGCGTTATACGCAGACACAGATAGACAGAAAGTGGGTATGATAAGTTCGGCATTCACTCTCAGGCAAAGTCTTCACCAACAGCTTCAGCCTTCGTGATCGCGATAAATCGATAACCGACCAAACGTGAGCACAAAGCGATACACGATAGACTTGAAAAAAAGGCGACGTGTTGCTAATCGCAAAGGGCTGAATGTGCATTCAAAACAAAAGTCTCTCCTGGTGTGAATTCTTCGCATTGTCCACTTACACAGGAGGCACCACATCATTGATGACGGGCGATGCGGGCACAGTGTTTGTCTGGTCGGGCGCTGCTTCATTGCTGGGCTTGACAGACGCTGGTCCACCGCTAGTGTCAATGCTGAACTCTGCACACAACGGGTTTGTGATGTTGTTGTACACGTCACAATTCGTATCGGGCTTGAAAGCCACGACATAGTCGCTGTCCTCGAACACGCGTTTCAAACCTTTGCCGATCTGCGGGTCATAGACGCTCAAGTCGTCCGTTGTCAGCGTGAACGAGACGTCCATCGACTGACCAGGCTGCAGCTCAATCTTCTTGAATTTCTTCAGCTGCTTTACCTCCGGCACTGAGATCAAGCGGTACGGTTGGATCACGAACATCATCACCGTCTCATTACCGGCACGGGCTCCCGTGTTCGTCACCGTCACTGTCGCAGTGGCGGTTGCGGATGCACTAGTCAGCCGAGTCGTGTCCAGACTCAAACCAGTGTAGTTGAACTGCGTGTAACTGAGACCCGTTCCGAATTCAAATTCCATCTCGCAGTTGTCGTTGGCACAGCGGGTACTGACGAGGTGGTTGTACGGAATGGCAATGTTTGCCGGGTTCTTCGGGTACGTGAGCGGCAGTCGACCGCTCGGGTTCACGTCACCATAAATGATCTCAGCCATTGCCTTGCCACCGAGCTCACAAGCTAGCATACCGTTAATGATGGCCATCGAGTTATCAGGGATCGAACCAAGTAGACGAGGGCGGCCTCCAAACAACACGACGATCATCTTGGTGTTGGTCGCTCGAAGAGCCTCAATGTACCTCACCTGGCCCGCAGGCAGTGCCAAGTCATTGATGTCCCCCGGTTTTTCAGTGTAGGATTCCTCACCGATCACAGCAACCGTGTACTCGTGCTCGCTAGCTTGCTTCACAGCCGTTGCCAAGTCCGCGTCCGAAATACTGCCGTTCGCTTGCAAGCCGTTGAAGTAAGTGAACGAGCTGTTACCAACAAGGCCTTCGAAGCCCTGGAGAACGCTCACGCCATTGGGAAACATCGCATTCCCCGAGTACCCTTGCCACGCCTTGCTCCATCCACCGCACTGGTAGCCAACATTGTCAGCAGAATGACCCGTGAGAAAGACGGAAGCTGTCTTTGGCAGCGGTAGAACATTTTCCGCATTCTTCATGAGCACAATTGATTCGCGAGCCATTGCCAACGCTGTCTGCACGTCGTCGTCGTTGCCCACCATCGAGACATACTGCTCACCAGGGATGGGGTTCTCGTACAAGCCCAGCTTCAACTTCGTCTTCACAACACGCTTCGCCGATTCTCGCAGACGAGCTTCCTGTTCCGGGTGCTTCTCCAGCACTCTCAGAGCTTGATCGATAAATTTCGCGTCGTTCGGCACCATGCTCATGTCGATCGATGTCTGCATCATCGCCATAGCTACAGCATCATCGTAGGTCTTGGCAACCCGGTGCCAGTCCTTGAGATTGTTAATCTCGGCATAGTCGGTCACGAGCAGGCCTTTGAACCCGAGGTCCGTTCGAAGCAGATCGTTCAGGATGCGAGAGCTAGCAACGATCGGCTTACCATTAATTGAGGTGTAAGCCTCCATCACCGTCATGACACCGGCGTCTACAGCTGCTTTGAACGACAGCATGTAGTAGTTGAGCAGGTCGTAGTCGGAGATGTGGGTGTTGTCACGGTCGTGGCCCCTCTCGGTCCTGGAGTATCCGATAAAGTGCTTCATGCAAGCTGCCGTTTGGTTGTAGCTCTGCAGACCGCGAATAATAGCGTCACCCATCACAGACACCACATAGGGGTCCTCACTGAAGGTCTCGTACGTGCGGGCCCACAACGGATTGTACGAGATCTCCAGAATCGGTCCGAAGATCCACGGAATACCGGCAGCTTCCGTATCGCGAGCAGTGATTTGTCCTGCTTTGTACACGAGCCCGGGATTGAAACTTGCACCCATGTTGATCTGCTGCGGAAACATGACGGCTCCATCGACGTAGTTGGCACCGTGCACCGAATCCAGACCGTACAGGATCGGGTGCCCACCATTCTCCTCCATGGTGATCTCTTGGATACGCTTAATCAAGGCACGGAACTCAGTAGCGTTCCACCCGTATGGGGCACTTCCTTGACGTCCAGCAAATATCGAGTCGAGGTACGACCCCACGTGCTGTCGGGCGTAGGCGCGGACGCTGGTCTCGTTCAGCGTCTTGGTGGTGGAATTTATGACAGTGCTGACTTCGACCTGGGTCATCTGTCCAAGCACTTGCGCAATGGTGAACTTGTCGACAATCGCCTGGGCTCTGGCGTCGAAGGCATCCTGGGCGACCGCTGCGCCGGGAAGACTCGCATACGTCACCGCAACAGCTAAGCTGATAGCAGCTGACCAGCTTGTCCACATTGGATGAGAGAGCAGGTAGTTGAGCTTGAGGTGGAGTGCTTCGGAGCTTGGTACTGCGCCGGTAGGCAGGAAGTTTGATAATGAACACTCTTGTCAAACCTCCGCTCGGCGAGGACTAGACGTGCCACCTCCTATCTTCAGGTACTAATTGTTGTACAATAGTCGAAGCCAACTTGTCGCATCGAAGCGGTGGGGTCTGTCCACGTGTGTTTTTGTATCGTCACAGGTACGGATGAATCAGAGGAAGTGGTCGCAGAGCAAATCGAGTAAGTGTTGATGCAGTCTACAGCTGGTCTGAATTTACATTCCACCAGACGGTATTCGGTGAGAACTGAACCCTTCCGAACAAAGTCTGTCCTGTCCAATTCGAGCAAAGATACATTTCGGAGGTGGAAAAACGAGCTCTGACTCTCATCTGAAGATTTCGAACAGTGTGTAACGCTACTGCTGAGGCTACACGCTCCTCAAACTTCCGTCTTGGTGCGAATTTGATCATGATTGCGTCATGATTGACACGGCAGGACAAGTGCAGCAAGCCTGCTACTTACAGAGCTTCGTAGCACGTGCGCAGCTACTCCGTTTGAGCTTCATGTTCTGCGTGCGAAGCGTCAAAGATTGAGATACGGTATATCAATGACGTGTGGTGCTTTGTCTCGTCTTCAGGGAATGCACGAGATTGTAAAGTTGACAGCGCTTCACCTGATCGGGATTTGTAGAAGGTGCATGTGCACCATTCTTAACAACAGACCAGAAGTCAGACTTAGCGACCTAGTCAGAAGACCCCATCGTTCGAGGAGGAGGTACAACTGTTGCTTGAAGAGCCAGACGACAGGCCTCGGCGGAATGGCTGCCAAGTGATACTCTTGCAAACTGCATACGTCTTTTGTTCTACACTTCGGCTTGCAAGACAAAGAACCCTTCGAAGCAAGAGGGAAGAGATATTAACGGTTTGCACGGCAAGAGAGACGTGATGTGTGTCGTTGTTGTCGCAGGGCGTATGGCGGTACGTCGCTGCGTGACAAATGAGCGAAGATCGTTACGATGTAGCAGTCGTGGGGTCTCCATACAATTTCACATCCAAGATGATGATGTGACCAGCTTTTTCAACCATCTGTTGCACCATTCTGCAAAGAATCGGGATATGTGTGTGGCTTGGCAAGGGTTGGTGGTCAAAGCGAGAAGGACGCGAAACCATCAGGTGGGACAGACTATTCAGCCGGTGTTGATGGCCGGTAGGGAGGTCTAGTCAAAATCCTGTTCTGAGTTTTTAGCTAATTTAGATCCTCTTTTATGCTCTTGTGCGCGATCAGAGTGGGAGAAAGGGGTGCATAGGCAGACAAAACAGTGATCACAGACACGATTAATATCAGTCGCATCTCAGGTGTTCTTGCGAGTCCGATGGGTGAAGCTGGCAGTACTGTGCGCAAGGTTGAATGCCAAACTTTTCAATCGTATTTATTTGTGTGTGTCTGCCCGTATGTCTGTAAATTACGCGGCTAAGTGTACCTCGCGCGAGCTAAGTACGATCTAGCTTGTTTCTCCCTCATAAGTATGCAGGCATATCCGAAGTCGCTCTTTGACTTAGTCACTCTTCTGGCACGCTTGTGATTGGCTCAAATCAATGAAAAGTGAACATGATTACATAAGCAAATGCTGAACGCTGATAAGCAGTGGCTGATCGCGTTGCTTGAATATACTGTAATGAATGTTGTTCATACATTAACAACATCATGCTCCTTCTTCAGTGACTGCTGTTGTGCAGTGTTTTGCAACTTGATTCAGCTCTCCCAACTGAATTACTAATACCAAAGGGCGAGCTCCAGAGCTTGCGCCCCCATCTTATATTATTTCAGAGAGGGGTGAACTATGAACTACACAGACGATAGCCATCATTCTTCCACTTTTTTATGGAAGAAGTAGGCGTTCGAGTTAGTCAGTCCAAAACAAATCAAAAGAATACGATCCGCATGATTTCAAGTGATGCCAATATCGTCGGCGTCGACGCTCAGGTCAACGCTGCAATATCCAGGCGGCTCCAAGCATTATATGATGATCTACGACACCTTCAGGACTCATAACGTCCGTGCTCATACTAGGAGCTTGCTGATCTGGCATTCAGTCTGCTGTGATCATAAATCTAAGAGTTCGTAAATTCGTGAATTCTTTACTCCTCATCAGTTGAATTATGTACGTTAAAATCCATGTCATACTCCAGAGCGGTATCGGAAAATATTATCTTTTTCGTTTGTACAGAATGTTGGCGCTAACAGTTGATAAATTTACGGCAAGGTCATTGCTGCCCGGGTGATTGTGTAACGAGCCACCGGAGCAACACGCTGGAAAACCAGTGTGGTGTTGCTCTCATCGACAGCAGTGTGAGTGGTGCCTCGCTACCTTTGTAAAGTACGCAGACGAAGGTAAAGCAGCCAGGAACTGACTATTTGCTGGTAAAAGAAATACTGTATTACATGTAAATAAATCCTAATCATCATCCTATGTTTTAGTCCTGACTTAATTATACTTGGCTACACAAATGTATGCTACAGACTTGCTCACCGCTCATTGCGCGCGTCCATCGTTAATTAGACCGCTAGAGCTGGCTGATATGATGACCCATATCAGCCAATTGGTGTTTCTGAATATTACCCCTAGTGGTAATATTCACGAACATATTCAACCTTTATGATGATATTCTACTTGACAAGTATCAATGCTAATTACATGTAACAGGCTCACCCGTTACGAATTGGGTGAAGCTTCTGGTGATGCCATTGCAATCCCGTTTTCTTGGTAGAATGACTGGTTTTTACAATAGAGCACTCGTTAGTATGAACTATTCGGTTTACGTAGAATCAGGAATAGCTTCTTCTTTTCCCTTTGAACGAGGTAAAGAGTCTGGTTCTCCATTCTCGTTTATTGGTAAGCAATAGAATGTTTAGGTAGCGTGATCTGGCAAAAGTTCCACATCTCGTTGCCTTATCAGCATGAGCTAAGTCTGGTGACTAGTCATTAATCAATCATTGTAAAAGGTGGCTGGACGGTATATTACTATTCAATCTTTAGTCGAGTAAAGGCAAAATGACGAACCAGCACATGTGCAAATACTGAACGCGCACAAAACTATACACGGACAAATTGCATTCCTGTGCTTTGACTGACTAATCTGAACAACTTTATCTTTCATAAAAAGTGGAAGAATGATGGCGTTAGTTTGTTTGGTTCATGTTTAACCGCCCTCTGAAATAATATGTAACACCTGTGTGGCGGATGGAATCAATCATGTCTGTGATCAAGTTTTTGTCTGTCCTTGCACCCCTTTCTCCCACTCTGATTACTCTTCAATCAGCACTGAATAGGTAGGGGAGTATAAAAAGGCACTCACTGGCGCAAGCCAGCTTTTTTCGAATGACGGATACAAAGCTGTCACCAATCCCCCCCCCCTTCCCGATGGGGAGGGGAGTTTCAACCTCAGTCGAGCACACCCCTGAGAAGTGATGGCAGTATAGCACTACCTTCGGCACCAGTCACGGAAGAGCGTAGGCAGAGCATTCCGCCACATCCGATCGGCTACCTCGCACCAACCGTCGCCCCGGAGGCAGCTGTGGACATCGACATTGACTCTCACCTAAAGCGTGCCATGTTGACCAGATCCTCGCCACAAGACATGTCAGCTCATGCACGTATCACGGCTCCTTTTGTCTTCTCTAGAGATTCACCACCCGCTGAAGGAAAGAATCTGTCGTCGATTCCGACGCGAGCCCCGACACCTGGCCAATCGACTCAATCGGGAGCGTTGGCTTCCAACACCTTTCCCTTTCAGGCGCCCCCCCCGGGACATGTTTGGTGCCCTAGTATAAAGAGATGAAGGCATCACCCGGGCCGGGTTACGTCTATGTATAGCGTCAGACCGTTCAGGAGCTGTCCAAATACGAATTTTCTTGGCTTCCGGTTAGCTTGGAAGCTCTTCCGCAGAGCGGAAACTGTAACGGGGCACCCTGAAGCTTGTACTGGTGACAGTACAAGCTACTTATTCTGACGACAGAATAAGGCGGTGCCTCGGAACTTCACGTACACTCGTACGTGCAGAGGAAGACGGTAAGGAGAAGCGAGTACTTGGTTAAAGTAAAAAGTAGAACTGTATTTATAATAGTTAATGTCTGTTAATAAACCACTGTTTGTCCTCATCTCACAATGTCTAAATACAAATGTGTATATCAACTATCTGCTCACCGCTCATTGCGTGCGTCTGTCGTGGCGTGTCTTCGTTGGTTGATATAATGGCCTATATCAACCAATTAGGAACTACTCGTAAGTGCTGCAGAATATTTGTCCTTATGACAATATTCCGAGAATATAACTCTTATAGTTTTATTCTATTAGCAATTTCCTATAAATTGTTATGTAACGATTCACCCCGTTACATCACCCCCCCCTTAACCATCAGTCACTTTAGTGACTGATTGACTTAATAGATACTCGTCCCAAATCATTTGGGACAGAATTTGCACTTGTTGGTCCGAGTCCACTTTCCAACATCTCATCGCATGGTTAACAAGCCCATGCGATGCGCGAGCAAGGCCGCCGAGAGCGCGTCCGCACGTCTCTGTGCTGACGCCGAAGCAGAAACCACAGCAACTGATGTCTTATCGGTTGCTGAAGCGACCCAGCCTGTGTCACTTGGTGATGCAGGCGCTGGTCATGAAGACACTCGTGTCTTCACAGAGTACGAGCTCGGTGTCTCGTACTCTCCTGATAAGGAAGAAGGATCCGTATCGACGGCGATCGAATCCAAGCCGCCTGCCAAGCGTGGCATGGATGATGCTTTGCGTCGTAGCATCTTGGGTTCATCTGATGAATCAGATGAACCATCGCCGAAGCGTAGGCGCTCGAGGTGGCGAGACTCGGGCGCTAATAGTGGTGTCGGTTCTCCTGTTGACACCACTTCACAGCGAGGTGCCAGTACTTCTGTCGGCACATCGCAGGAAGAGCGGGACCGCAATGTCTTGCGTCCCGCTCCCGAAAAGAAGGCATGGATGCCTTTAAAATCAGTCATGGATCACTTGTCGGCGACGACGAGTGATCGTTATCGAACACGGTTGTTCGATTCGTCAAGGATCCATCACCTTGACCCCAGCGCGAAAAACTATCGCGCTGAGAATGAATTCTTCATCGATGCTTTCTTTAGACATCGATGGTACAGTGGGAATCACAAACCTGATGGTCCCTCACTGCTTCAAGCGTGGAACGCTTACATCCATAACCTTGAGGATGTAGGTCGTGACGCTTGGAACGACAAACTTATCAAAGCTCGTGATAAGTTTGAAAAGCGAACCCCGACAGGTGCACGCTACAAGCTGCATAGTCTGTAAAGGGAGGGTGGGTTACCCCGTCTTTCCTGGGGAGACCCGTGCCCTTGTTGTGTAAACAACTCTGCACGCGCACTTAAGGAGGCTTACCTCCTTACTAGCCCGTGGTGGCGCGTACGTATATCTACTGAGATGTACGAAGGGATTGACAACCTGAAATCCCATTACGACCGTGCCGGGAAGACTTTCTCCGGCGGTCTTTCTGTGGCACCGGATGTGCCGCGTCGTACTGCAACCAGACCCAGTACGTCAATCATCAGTTGGGGGCGGGGCTCCCAAGTATTCCAGGACAGGGGATAGCCGCGCCACCGGACGAGATAACTCGTCCGACGTCCGTTCACGTCGCGGTAGTTCAACAGCTGCTCAACTAGATAGCGCTGTCCACCGCGAGAGTCCTCTAATGGAGGTGGAGGAGGAGGAAAGACGCTCTCCACACGATCATGTGGATCGGTGTGTTCCCGAGAGCTTCTTTGATCGCGTAACGCAAGGGTTACGCGACGATCTCGAACATGAGCGGAATAGGCGTCTCCAAATGGTGGACACTGCCTCGAAGCATCGAGCTGAGTTTGCCTTTGCTCAGCTTGAGAACGAGAGAGCTCTGACATCTCTTCGTGGCGAGCTAAGGGTAGCTCGTGGGATTGTTGATCGGTCTCGGGATGAGATAGCTGCTCTTCAGACCCTTGTTGATGCCCACCATCAGGAGCACAAGGCTCTCTGCGAGATGCTTGACCGCAAGGGCGTTCTTCATCGGAAGAAGCAGCGTACTGATGGTACGGCTTAAGCCGACCAACGTAAAACGTAGGATGCGTTCGCATCTTACGTGGTAATTCGATCGTGTATGCATTGCCTAGGCGGTGCAATACACGAAAAGGGCCGATTTTCTTGGGTAGAAGTTTACTGCTACCCAAGTTAGTCACTACATGCTTTGGTAGATTAACCGTAGACAGTAGGACTAAGTCACCTTTATTAAATAAAAGAGTGTTTGCCCTTCCGTTCTTGTCAGCGTTTTGCTTTTGCTTATCCACCGCTTCGGCGATGGAGTCTTGCACAAAACGGACTACCGTTTCACGAGCCAGTATGAACTCATCTGATGACTCTTTAGCTTCAGTGTGCTGTGAGCGCACTGCAGCAACATCAACCTTTTCTTCAGTGAGGGCTTCCGCACTCTCACTGGGATCATCTTCTTCAGTGAGGGCTTCCGCACTCTCACTGGCATCATCTTCTTCGATATCGATGTTATCGATATCGGCATCAAACACAATGACTTCTTCGTCAGAGCGTGATGAGCGTGAACCAATTCGGTTTTTGCTCGCGCGAGTCCCTCCCCCCCTTAAACCAGAGTTACACTCTAGTAAGGTGGGTACACGCGGATGGCGTAAGCCATTCACGTAAAACGGTGTATGTGTCGTGGACGCATGCACCGAGTTGTTGATGGCAAACTCTACCATTGGCAAAAACTCACTCCAACTCTTAAAGGAGTGTACGTATCCTCGAAGTATCTCTTCAAGGACACGATTGGCACGTTTCGTCTGATCATCTGACTCTGGATGATCAGATGTTGACATCTTCAAGCGCGTTCCGAGTGATTTGAACACGGAACGCCAGAAATCAGCAGTGAATCGTGGATCTCTGTCTGATACGAGTTCACGGGGCAACCCATGAAGTCGGAAGATGGTGTCAATAAAGACACAAGCACAGCCACTTGCCGTGATTGACTCTGGTACAGCCACAAGGTGTACCATTTCGCTGAATCTGTCAACAAATACGAGAATACCCGTATTCCCGCGTGCGTCTTTGGGTAACCCGAAGACAAAATCCATTGAGATGGATTCCCAGCACTCAGCCGGAACCGGTAGAGGCTGTAAAGGTGCACGCAGTGAAGGACTTGACTTCACTTGTTGACAGACTTCGCATGCGCGAACATACTTTCGCACAAACTGATACTGGCGGGGCCAGTAAAAGTCTCGAATCACCGTGAGATATGTTTTCTCTCGGCCACGATGTCCTCCTATAGGAGCATCATGATACTCGAACATGATCCGCAAACGCAGATCAGTATCATCTGGAATGACAACACGTGGTGTGTCACCAGAAACGGCTGTATAGTACAGTAAACCGTTACGAGTAGTGTATCGATCTGATGCAGATCGATACGCAGACGACAATCGTTTCAACGATTATCGAGATGGTTGGGAGAGATGTGTCAACAACTTCACAATCTCACCATCTTGGGCGTATGCCCGCCTCACATCATCATACAACGTTGTAGATGGGACTGAGGACGTCATAACCGCAACAGTGACTGTCTCACTGTTGGGTTTCGCGACTGTTTCAAAGTCGGGCCGACGTGAGAGTGCATCAGCGACGACATTAAGTCGTCCTGGTTTGTACTCGACCGTAAAGTTGTATTCCGCAAAGAATGACAACCACCGCGCCATTCGTTGTGAAAGGTGCGGGCTGTTCACTGCCGTGCGTAATGACGCATGGTCAGTGTAAACAATGAAGGGTCTATCTCCTAATAGATAGACTCTGAACTTCGCGAGTGCATACTTCATGGCAAGGAGTTCCTTGTCATGCACTGGATAGTTCCGCTCAGCTGGTTGCAGCTGACGCGACTGATAGCAGACGACGCGTTCAACGCCTTCAAGATCGTACTGCATTAATGCACAGCCGATTGCGAAATCGCTGGCATCACAGATCACATGAAATGGCCTGTCCTGATCGGCAATTGCTAGGACTGGGAATTGTATCAAGCTCTGCTTGATACCATCAAAGGAGCGCTGACATTCAGCGTTCCATAACCAGCTCTCGTTCTTTTTCAACAAACGAGAGAGGTGCACAGTCATCTCGGCGTAATTGCGTGATTACTTATGCAAATACGCCGCTAGCCCAAGGAATTTTCGAAGACCTTCGACATCAACCGGCACAGGCCAGTCGATGATCGCCTTGATTTTTTTCGGGATCAGGACGTACACCGTTCTTACCAACGATGCACCCAAGAAGTGGCATTTCGCTTGCTGCAAATATACACTTCTTGAGGTTTGCATACAATTGATGCTTTCGCATGATTGTAAGAACCTGTCGGACGTGGTACCTGTGAACATCAACGTCCGACTTTCCATCAATAGCCCGACTATGGATGAATATGTCATCGAAATAACTCGGCGCGAATTCTCGTACTGGTCTCAACAGATGTGATACACATCTGTTGAACGTGGCAGTGGCATTACTAAGCCCTTGTGGCATTACTAGCCATTCCCAGAGCATGCCGCTAGGCGTGCTAACTGCGGTATAGGGTATATCCCGTTCTCTCATAAGGATTTGATAGAAGCTATCCATCAAATCCATGGACGAAAAGATGGTACTCTTTGACATACCATCAATGATTACGTCCTTCCTCGGTATCGGCGTCTGAGCCGGTACCGTTGCAGCATTCAACTTGTTAAATGCATGCACTATCCGCCACCCTCCTGTTTCTTTTCGCACACAGAAGGTCGGAGAGCTATGTGGGGAAGTTGATTCCCTCACTTGGCCCGCAGCTAAACGATCGGCAAAGAACTTGTCGATCGCAAGTACTTGTTCACGAGGCAGTGGCCACTGCTTCATGACACAGTACTTCGATCCTGGTTTAAGTTCGACCTCATTTCGAATACCTTTATCCTTCGGTAATTTGCACGGAACAGTTTCAGGGAATACATCCTTGAATTCAACCAAATCTTCATAGAGAGGATTTGTCTTGAGCGATTCCCACGATTGGGAGTCATATCGCTCAATTAGTGTCTTTTATATCTAGGACACTCTCGTCCATAGATGAACTACTGAGAACTTTCTCGTTCTCAGTAAACACTGTTGCTGACCTTATGTCGGTTACACACTCGTCGTCAGCGACAAGTACGCAGATCTGCTTGACTTTGCCACTACGCAGATCACGCAAGAACCTTTTTTGTTCGAGCGTTGGCAACTGAGTGATCTCCGAAGTTAACTTCGGAGGCGCAATCAGATCAAGTGTATAAGCGCCTACACTTGATCCGTCATTGACTATGACATTCAATGTCTCTGTCATTTCCTGGGGACTTATTCCCTCAGGCTTCGAAGGACTTATTCCTTCGGCTTCCCGGGGACTTATTCCCGCGGGTTTCGGGGAACTTATTTCCGCCGTATTTGTAATCTTGGGACTTATTCCCTTAACTTCCTCTATCTGGGGTTGCGCAACCACAGCGAGATCCTCTACGAAAGACTCTCCAGTCGATCTAGGATCTTGTCCCGGTCCACTCGACTTATCCGAGTGGTGGACCTTCGGCGCAGCCTGTGTTTCCTCACAGCCGCCGGAATCTTGCTCCGAAGTGTAACCGTTTGGTACACTAAGGTTTTGTGCAGTCGTACTAACGACCGTACCATAAGTGAGGCCATCGCACTCACTCGTAGTATATCCACACGCTTGTGGACGCTCCAAAACGTTCATCAGATGGCCATCTGATGAACAAGCGGCAGGCATCGTTACTGTTCGATGTTGCCAGTTTACCCGTGCTTCGTACCTTCTGAGCCACGGTATTCCAAGGATGACATCAAATTTGTCATCCAAATCCAATACGATAAAGTCATCGTCATATTGGGTATCTTCTAGCGTATAGTGGATCTTCACTATACGCTTCATGACGGTTACGGATGCGCCTGTCGCAAGACGTACCGTCATCCTCGTAGGAGGTGTGTCACATTCACTGAATTTAAAGTGACCATCTTCTAGCGATTGGCGTCGCACAAAATTGTTGGACGCCCCACAATCGACTAGAGCTCGAAGGGATAACTTATTCGTCACTTCGAGTTTCAAGGTAATGAGTGAGACCTCATTACCTAGAGCAGCAACGCACAACGTTTGTGTGTTGGGAGCAACCTTCATCAAGAGGCCTACAAATTCTCTTGACGTTGCTAGACCAGTAGGGTGCTCCGCACCTACTGATCCTGTCCGTTTTTTGACGGTCCATCCCGTTGTTGCGTCTTTGCACCAACAGCGGACCCTCGTCCCTGCCCCTTTCTCATGGGTGGACGGTCACTACGCCCAGTGTCGCGAGACACTGGACGAGGGGCACTACACTCGTAAGCGTAGTGTCCTGTCTTTTGGCATCTATTGCATTTCTGCAACTTCTTGTAGTCTGTAGAGCGAGCCTTCGCGCTCTCTACATAACAGAGTTCCATCGGCTCTGGACCTCCGTTGTCATATCGTCTCGGTTGACGATATGATGTCGAGCTGGCGCGAGCCTGTCTCAGACTGAAGTCTTCCTGCTCCGCAATGGAAATTGCTTGTTCTAGTGAATCTAGTTCAAGCCGGAACAGGTGAGTCTTGACGGGACCATCCGCAAGACCCTGCATGAACACCGAAACCAACGTGTGTTCATCCACCGGATTGGAACTTATACAACTCGTGAGATGTCGTATATGTTGAGCGTAAGCGTGCACATCACGCTTACCATGCTTGAGCTTCAAGAGTTCGGTTCGAGCCCTGAACTCAGCTCTAGGCGGTTCAAACGTTTGTCTGAGCCGCGACTTGAAGACTTCCAACGACCCAAACGCATATGGGTCGTGCAACTTGAGCCCCAGTGCCCAAGTCTTGGCACGTCCTGCCAGGTTTGACTGGGCAAATGCAACTTGCATATCCCCGTCGTCGATGCGACGCGCCCTTATGGCGTCATCTAATTCGACGAACCATCTCAAGAGGGAGTCTTCTTCGACCCCCCTATACTTTGAGATGTCAATCTTCAAAGTCTCGGGTCGACGCGAGTGCATCGACCCGCCAGCAGCAGCCTGCTGCTGTCTCAACAGTTCAAACTGTTGAGCACCCTGTTCTCTCAACAACTCTGCTTGTTGAGAACCTTGTTGGTGAAGCAAGGCTACTTTCTCGCGTTCTGCGTCAAGTTCATTTTGAATGAACTTGGCGATAGTAGCATGTTGGGCATCTCTATTGAGAGCCTCTAGCATGACGCTAACAGCATGGATGCCCATGGTCGAACCCATTCGTTCAACCGCATCCCATTCGACATCGCTCAAATGGGAGTAGCCGTCACGCGTAGCGTGAAAGCTTTGGTCATCTTCATCATCCAACATATTCATGTTAGATGTGAACGTGGTCCTTGGACGGACTACGAAGTGCTACCAGGTGTAACGGGGCACCCTGAAGCTTGTACTGGTGACAGTACAAGCTACTTATTCTGATGACAGAATGAGGCGGTGCCTCGTAACTTCACGTACACTCGTACGTGCAGAGGAAGACGGTAAGAAGAAGCGAGTACTTGGTTAAAGTAAAAAGTAGAACTGTATTTTGTATAGTTAATGTCTGCAATAAATCACTATTTATCTTCATCTAACTATGTCTAAATACAAATGTGTAAATCAGTTATCTGCTCACCACTCATTGCGTGCGTCTGTCGTGGCGCGTCTTCGTTGGTTGATATAATGGCCTATATCAACCAATTAGGAACTACTTGTAAGTGCTACAGAATATTTGTCCTTATGACAATATTCTGAGAATATAACTCTTATAGTTATATTCTATTAACAATTTCTTATAAATTGTTATGTAACGATTCACCCCGTTACACATGGTCAGTGTAAACAGATATCTCCTAATAGATAGACTCTGGACTTCGCGAGTGCATACTTCATGGCACGGAGTTCCTTGTCATGCACTGTATAGTTCCGCTCAGCTGGTTGCAGCTGACGCGACTGATAGAAGACGACGCGTTCAACGCCTTCAAGATCGTACTGCATTAATGCACAGCCGATTGCGAAATCGCTGGCATCACAGACCGCGTGAAATGGCCTGTCCTGATCGGCTATTGATAGGACTGGGAATTGTATCAAGCTCTGCTTGATACCATCAAAGGAGCGCTGACATTCAGCGTTCCATAACCAGCTCTCGTTCTTTTTCAACAAACGAGAGAGGTGTACAGTCATCTCGGCGTAATTGCGTGATTACTTATGCAAATACGCCGCTAGCCCAAGGAATTTTTGAAGACCTTCGACATCAACCGGCACAGGCCAGTCGATGATCGCCTTGATTTTTTTCGGGATCAGGACGTACACCGTTCTTACCAACGATGCACCCAAGAAGTGGCATTTCGCTTGCTGCAAATATACACTTCTTGAGGTTTGCATACAATTGATGCTTTCGCATGATTGTAAGAACCTGTCGGACGTGGTACCTGTGAACATCAACGTCCGACTTTCCATCAATAGCCCGACTATGGATGAATACGTCATCGAAATAACTCGGCGCGAATTCTCGTACTGGTCTCAACAGATGTGATACACATCTGTTGAACGTGGCAGGGGCATTACTAAGCCCTTGTGGCATTACTAGCCATTCCCAGAGCATGCCGCTAGGCGTGCTAACTGCGGTATAGGGTATATCCCGTTCTCTCATAAGGATTTGATAGAAGCTATCCATCAAATCCATGGACGAAAAGATGGTACTCTTTGACATACCATCAATGATTACGTCCTTCCTCGGTATCGGCGTCTGAGCCGGTACCGTTGCAGCATTCAACTTGTTAAATTCATGCACAATCCGCCACCCTCCTGTTTCTTTTCGCACACAGAACGTCGGAGAGCTGTGTGGGGATGTTGATTCCCTCACATGACCAGCCGCTAAACGATCGGCGAAGAATTTGTCGATCGTTGTGACCTGCTCACGAGGCAGTGGCCACTGCTTCATGACACAGTATTTTGAATCGGGTTTCAGTTCGATTTCATTTCGAGTGCCTTTGTCCTCAGGCAACTCGCATGGCACGGATTAATAAGAAAACATCCCTGAATTTTACCAAATCCTTATGCAAAGGATTTATCTTCAAAGACTCTTAAGATTGAGACGTTTATCGCTCAATCCGGGTCTTCTCATCGGGGAAGCTCTCGTCCATAGATGAGCTGCTGAGAACCCGTTCGTTCCCAGCAAACACTTGTGCCGACCGAATATCGGCGACGTACTCGTCCTCTGTGACGAGTACGCAGATCTGCTTGATCTTGTCACTACGCAAATCTCGCAAAAACTTTTAGATTCTAGCGGTGGCAACTTGACTATGTCCGAAGCTGGCTTCGGAGGTGTAACCAGATCAAGTGTATAAGCGCCTACACTTGATCTGTCATTCACCAAGACATTAACTGTCTCGGTGATGTCTTGGGAAAACACATCCTCAGGTGATTGGGGATACACACCTTCAACATAACTCTCTCGGGAGTGATCACTCTCAGGAACGCTGGAGCTTTGTTCCAATACGTGTACAGAATGTAAGTGTACTACTACAGTACGTACTCTTCGATCGACTCTCTTTCAGTCGATCGGGCTTGCTCTACGATCGACTCTCTGTTGGTCGATCTCGCTTTAACGTGTTGTTCATCCTGAACAACACTTATCTCTCTTCTTGGATGCACCCTTCTTGGTGTGCATCCGTGTTCCAGTCCACTCGATCTTTTCAAGTGGTGAACCTTCGGCGAAGACTGTGTCTCTACACAGATGCCGGAAGCTGGTTCCACAGTGCAGTGGCCTTCTACACTGTTATCTTGTGCAATCGTACTAACGACCGTACCACAGGTGAGGCCATCGCACTAACTCGTAGTACATCCAAACGCTTGGGACGCTCCAAGACGTTCATCAGATGGCCATCCGATGAACAAACGGCAGGCATCTTTACGGATCGATGCTGCCAGCTGACCCATGGCTGGTACTCTCTAAGCCATAGCAGACCAAAGATGACATCAAATTTGTCGTCCAAATCCAGTACGATGAAGTCACCATCGTACTGCTTTCCTTCTAGCGTGTAGTGGATTCTCACAACACGTTTGTTCACTGTTACGGATGCGCCTGTATCAAGGCACACCGTCATCCTCGTTCGAGAGATACATCGCTCAACATAGTTGAGCCTACTACCTATAGCGACTGGCGTCGAATAAAACTGTTCGACGCCCCACAGTCAACTAGGTCGCGAAGCGTCATCCCACCTGTCACTTCGATCTTCAAAGTAATGAGGGCCACACTAGGGGCAGTAGCATACAGCATCTGTGTGTTGGAAGCAATCTTCGTCATGAGTCCTGCAAATTCTCTTAACGTTGCTGGATCAGCAGGGTGCTCCGCCCCTACTGACCCTATCCGTTTTTTTACGGTCCGACATGCTGTCGCGGCTTAGCGACATGGTCAGATCGCACCTTGGACCTTTCCTCGACCAACGTCAGTCATCACGTCCTTTCTTCGGACGTGATGCGGTGCTTGGAAAACTACACTCATGAGCGTAGTGTTCGATCTTCTGACAGCGATGGCATCTTGCCGTTCGCTTGTGACTCAGAGAGCGAAAATTCTCGCTTTCGATGTAACATAGGTCCATTGGTTCGGGACCTCCTGTTTCCTGTCATCTCGTTGACTAGTAGCTTGACGAGTTAGCCTGAGACTGTCTCAGGCTGAAGTCTTTTTGTTCCACATACGCTATCGCCTTTTCCAGCGTACGTACGTCCTCTCGGAACATATAGGTCTTCACTGGTCCATCTGCAAGGCCGTAGATGAACATGTTGATGAGCGCGGCGCATCAACAGGGGTTTCCGTGACGCTACCTGCAAGGTAGCGTAGATGTTGTGGGTAAGCGTGCACATCACGATCACCTTGTTTGAGTCTCAAGAGTGCAGAGCGTGCTCTGCACTCGGCTCTTGGCGGCTCAAACGTTTCTCTGAGCCGAGGCTTCAAGATTCCTAACAACTCAAACATGCATGGGTCGTGAAGCTTGAGCCCCAAGGCCGAAGTATTTTCTCGTCCCGTCAAATTTGACAGGGCAAAGGTGACTTGCATCTCATCACCCTCGATGACGGGCCCTGATGGCATCGTCTAACTCGACGAACCACCTCAAAAGGGAATCTTCAGCGGTTCCTTTGTACCTTGGGGGGGAGATATCAATCTTCAAGGTTTCGGGTCGATGCATGTGCGCCAGCCCGCCCATCGACTGATGAGAGCCTTGCTGTTGTAGAAAGGCTATCTTTTGTCTTCGACGGCAAGTTCCCCTTGTAGGAGCTTGTTGATAGCAGCGTGTTGCTGGTCTCTGCTTAGAGACTCCAACATGCCACGAATGGCGGGTTTGCCCATGAGCACACTCATGCGGCCGAATGTCTCCCATTTTGAATCACTCAGATGGGAGTTGCCTTCACACGTGACGTGAAATCTGTCGTCTTCTACGTCCGACATGCTCATGTTAAACGGATACTAAGAATTCGTTGGACGGACTACGAAGTGCTACCAGGTGTAACGGGGCACCCTTTGTTCGGGGTGCCACGAAACTTCACGTACACCAGTACGTGCAGAGGAATCTAATCAACTTATATGACTCGTTCAAGTAAAGGTTAAACGAGAACTGCATTTAGTATTGTTAAGCTATCAATGTAAACCTAGTCTTTATCGAGCTATATTAATCTACATTGACGTATGACTAAAACCTGCTCACCACTCATTACGCGCGTCTGGCAGCGGTTGGTGGTAACCTTGGTTGGTATGTCTTTTATCAACTAATTTTTGAGCAGCGCATAAATATAATCCTACAAAGGGGATACTATTCCTTCAATATTATCCATCTCGGATAATATTGGTAGGGAATTGTCACGCTAGACAATCTCCCTATTGACACCGTTTGGTGTCAATATCGTGTAACCGGCTACCCCGTTACACTTCCCATCTGTCATTTAAAACATGATCAGCCAATCAGATGAGGTCGGACTCACCTGTGCTAGACCTTGCACTTGACCTCCAGTGTAACGGGGCACCCTGAAGCTTGTACTGGTGACAGTACAAGCTACTTATTCTGACGACAGAATAAGGCGGTGCCTCGGGACTTCACGTACACTCGTACGTGCAGAGGAAGACGGTAAGGAGAAGCGAGTACTTGGTTAAAGTAAAAAGTAGAACTGTATTTATAATAGTTAATGTCTGTTAATAAACCACTATTTATCTTCATCTAACAATGTCTAAATACAAATGTGTAAATCAGTTATCTGCTCACCACTCATTGCGTGCGTCTGTCGTGGCCCGTCTTCGTTGGTTGATACAATGGCCTATATCAACCAATTAGGAACTACTCGTAAGTGCTACAGAATATTTGTCCTTATGACAATATTCTGAGAATATAACTCTTATAGTTTTATTCTATTAACAATTTCTTATAAATTGTTATGTAACGATTCACCCCGTTACATCACCCCCCCTTAACCATCAGTCACTTTAGTGACTGATTGACTTAATAGATACTCGTCCCAAATCATTTGGGACAGAATTTGCACTTGTTGGTCCGAGTCCACTTTCCAACATCTCATCGCATGGTTAACAAGCCCATGCGATGCGCGAGCAAGGCCGCCGAGAGCGCGTCCGCACGTCTCTGTGCTGACGCCGAAGCAGAAACCACAGCAACTGATGTCTTATCGGTTGCTGAAGCGACCCAGCCTGTGTCACTTGGTGATGCAGGCGCTGGTCATGAAGACACTCGTGTCTTCACAGAGTACGAGCTCGGTGTCTCGTACTCTCCTGATAAGGAAGAAGGATCCGTATCGACGGCGATCGAATCCAAGCCGCCTGCCAAGCGTGGCATGGATGATGCTTTGCGTCGTAGCATCTTGGGTTCATCTGATTCATCAGATGAACCATCGCCGAAGCGTAGGCGCTCGAGGTGGCGAGACTCGGGCGCTAATAGTGGTGTCGGTTCTCCTGTTGACACCACTTCACAGCGAGGTGCCAGTACTTCTGTCGGCACATCGCAGGAAGAGCGGGACCGCAATGTCTTGCGTCCCGCTCCCGAAAAGAAGGCATGGATGCCTTTAAAATCAGTCATGGATCACTTGTCGGCGACGACGAGTGATCGTTATCGAACACGGTTGTTCGATTCGTCAAGGATCCATCACCTTGACCCCAGCGCGAAAAACTATCGCGCTGAGAATGAATTCTTCATCGATGCTTTCTTTAGACATCGATGGTACAGTGGGAATCACAAACCTGATGGTCCCTCACTGCTTCAAGCGTGGAACGCTTACATCCATAACCTTGAGGATGTAGGTCGTGACGCTTGGAACGACAAACTTATCAAAGCTCGTGATAAGTTTGAAAAGCGAACCCCGACAGGTGCACGCTACAAGCTGCATAGTCTGTAAAGGGAGGGTGGGTTACCCCGTCTTTCCTGGGGAGACCCGTGCCCTTGTTGTGTAAACAACTCTGCACGCGCACTTAAGGAGGCTTACCTCCTTACTAGCCCGTGGTGGCGCGTACGTATATCTACTGAGATGTAGGGAGGGATTGACAACCTGAAATCCCGTTACGACCGTGCCGGGAAGACTTTTTCCGGCGGTCTTTCTGTGGCACCGGATGTGCCGCGTCGTACTGCTCAACCAGACCCAGTACGTCAATCATCAGTTGGGGGCGGGGCTCCCAAGTATCCCAGGAAGGGGGACAACCGCGCCACTGGACGAGGTAGCTCGTCCGACGTCCGTTCACATCGCGGTAGCTCAACAGCCGCTCAACTAGATAGCGCTGTCCACCGCGAGAGTCCTCTAATGGAGGTGGAGGAGGAGGAAAGACGCTCTCCACACGATCATGTGGATCGGTGTGTTCCCGAGAGCTTCTTTGATCGCGTAACGCAAGGGTTACGCGACGATCTCGAACATGAGCGGAATAGGCGTCTCCAAATGGCGGACACTGCCTCGAAGCATCGAGCTGAGTTTGCCTTTGCTCAGCTTGAGAACGAGAGAGCTCTGACATCTCTTCGTGACGAGCTAAGGGTAGCTCGTGGGATTGTTGATCGGTCTCGGGATGAGATAGCTGCTCTTCAGACCCTTGTTGATGCCCACCATCGGGAGCACAAGGCTCTCTGCGAGATGCTTGACCGCAAGGGCGTTCTTCATCGGAAGAAGCAGCGTACTGATGGTACGGCTTAAGCCGACCAACGTAAAACGTAGGATGCGTTCGCATCTTACGTGGTAATTCGATCGTGTATGCATTGCCTAGGCGGTGCAATACACGAAAAGGGCCGATTTTCTTGGGTAGAAGTTTACTGCTACCCCAGTTAGTCACTACATGCTTTGGTAGATTAACCGTAGACAGTAGGACTAAGTCACCTTTATTAAATAAAAGAGTGTTTGCCCTTCCGTTCTTGTCAGCGTTTTGCTTTTGCTTATCCACCGCTTCGGCGATGGAGTCTTGCACAAAACGGACTACCGTTTCACGAGCCAGTATGAACTCATCTGATGACTCGTTAGCTTCAGTGCGCTGTGAGCGCACTGCAGCAACATCAACCTTTTCTTCAGTGAGGGCTTCCGCACTCTCACTGGGATCATCTTCTTCAGTGAGGGCTTCCGCACTCTCACTGGCATCATCTTCTTCGATATCGATGTTATCGATATCGGCATCAAACGCAATGACCTCTTCGTCAGAGCGTGATGAGCGTATGCCAAATCGGTTTTTGCTCGCGCGAGTCCCTCCCCCCCTTAAACCAGAGTTACACTCTAGTAAGGTGGGTACACGCGGATGGCGCAAGCCATTCACGTAAAACGGTGTATGTGTCGTGGACGCATGCAACGAGTTGTTAATGGCAAACTCTACCATGGGCAGGAACTCACCCCAACTCTTAAAGGAGTGTACGTATCCTCGAAGTATCTCTTCGAGGACACGATTGGCACGTTCCTTCTGACCATCTGACTCTGGATGATCAGATGTCGACATCTTCAAGCGCGTTCCGAGCGATTTGAACACGGAACGCCAGAAATCAGCAGTGAATCGTGGATCTCTGTCTGATACGAGTTCACGGGGCAACCCATGAAGTCGGAAGATGGTGTCAATAAAGACACAAGCACAGCCACTTGCCGTGATTGTCTCAGGTACAGCCACAAGGTGTACCATTTTGCTGAATCTGTCAACAAATACGAGCATACCCGTATTCCCGCGTGCGTCTTTGGGTAACCCGAAGACGAAATCCATGGAGATGGATTCCCAGCACTCAGCCGGAACCGGTAGAGGCTGTAAAGGTGCACGCAGTGAAGGACTTGACTTCACTCGTTGGCAGACTTCGCATGCGCGAACATACTTTCGCACAAACTGATACTGGCGGGGCCAGTAAAAGTCTCGAATCACCGTGAGATATGTTTTCTCCCGGCCACGATGTCCTCCTATAGGAGCATCGTGATACTCGAACATGATCCGCAAACGCAGATCAGTATCATCTGGGATGACAACACGTGGTGTGTCACCAGTAACGGCTGTATAATACAGTGAGCCGTTGCGAGTAGTGTATCGATCTGATGCAGATCGATACGCTGACGATGATCGTTTCAACGATTATCGAGATGGCTGTGAGAGATGTGTCAACAACTTCACAATCTCACCATCTTGGGCGTATGCCCGCCTCACATCATCATACAACGTTGTAGATGGGACTGAGGACGTCATAACCGCAACAGTGACTGTCTCACTGTTGGGTTTCGCGACTGTTTCAAAGTCGGGCCGACGTGAGAGTGCATCAGCGACGACATTAAGTCGTCCTGGTTTGTACTCGACCGTAAAGTTGTATTCCGCAAAGAATGACAACCACCGCGCCATTCGTTGTGAAAGGTGCGGGCTGTTCACTGCCGTGCGTAATGACGCATGGTCAGTGTAAACAATGAAGGGTCTATCTCCTAATAGATAGACTCTGAACTTCGCGAGTGCATACTTCATGGCAAGGAGTTCCTTGTCATGCACTGGATAGTTCCGCTCAGCTGGTTGCAGCTGACGCGACTGATAGCAGACGACGCGTTCAACGCCTTCAAGATCGTACTGCATTAATGCACAGCCGATTGCGAAATCGCTGGCATCACAGACCGCGTGAAATGGCCTGTCCTGATCGGCTATTGATAGGACTGGGAATTGTATCAAGCTCTGCTTGATACCATCAAAGGAGCGCTGACATTCAGCGTTCCATAACCAGCTCTCGTTCTTTTTCAACAAACGAGAGAGGTGTACAGTCATCTCGGCGTAATTGCGTGATTACTTATGCAAATACGCCGCTAGCCCAAGGAATTTTCGAAGACCTTCGACATCAACCGGCACAGGCCAGTCGATGATCGCCTTGATTTTTTCGGGATCAGGACGTACACCGTTCTTACCAACGATGCACCCAAGAAGTGGCATTTCGCTTGCTGCAAATATACACTTCTTGAGGTTTGCATACAATTGATGCTTTCGCATGATTGTAAGAACCTGTCGGACGTGGTACCTGTGAACATCAACGTCCGACTTTCCATCAATAGCCCGACTATGGATGAATATGTCATCGAAATAACTCGGCGCGAATTCTCGTACTGGTCTCAACAGATGTGATACACATCTGTTGAACGTGGCAGTGGCATTACTAAGCCCTTGTGGCATTACTAGCCATTCCCAGAGCATGCCGCTAGGCGTGCTAACTGCGGTATAGGGTATATCCCGTTCTCTCATAAGGATTTGATAGAAGCTATCCATCAAATCCATGGACGAAAAGATGGTACTCTTTGACATACCATCAATGATTACGTCCTTCCTCGGTATCGGCGTCTGAGCCGGTACCGATGCAGCATTAAACTTGTTAAATGCATGCACTATCCGCCACCCTCCTGTTTCTTTTCGCACACAGAAGGTCGGAGAGCTATGTGGGGAAGTTGATTCCCTCACTTGGCCCGCAGCTAAACGATCGGCAAAGAACTTGTCGATCGCAAGTACTTGTTCACGAGGCAGTGGCCACTGCTTCATGACACAGTACTTCGATCCTGGTTTAAGTTCGACCTCGTGTCGAATACGTTTATCCTTCGGTAATTTGCACGGAACAGTTTCAGGGAATACATCCTTGAATTCAACCAAATCTTCATAGAGAGGATTTGTCTTGAGCGATTCCCACGATTGGGAGTCATATCGCTCAATTCGTGTCTTTTCATCTAGGACACTCTCGTCCATAGATGAACTACTGAGAACTTTCTCGTTCTCAGTAAACACTGTTGCTGACCTTATGTCGGTTACACACTCGTCGTCAGCGACGAGTACGCAGATCTGCTTGACTTTGCCACTACGCAGATCACGCAAGAACCTTTTTTGTTCGAGCGTTGGCAACTGAGTGATCTCCGAAGTTAACTTCGGAGGCGCAATCAGATCAAGTGTATAAGCGCCTACACTTGATCCGTCATTGACTATGACATTCAATGTCTCTGTCATTTCCTGGGGACTTATTCCCTCAGGCTTCGAAGGACTTATTCCTTCGGCTTCCCGGGGACTTATTCCCGCGGGTTTCGGGGAACTTATTTCCGCCGTATTTGTAATCTTGGGACTTATTCCCTTAACTTCCTCTATCTGGGGTTGCGCAACCACAGCGAGATCCTCTACGAAAGACTCTCCAGTCGATCTAGGATCTTGTCCCGGTCCACTCGACTTATCCGAGTGGTGGACCTTCGGCGCAGCCTGTGTTTCCTCACAGCCGCCGGAACTTTGCTCCGAAGTGTAACCGTTTGGTACACTAAGGTTTTGTGCAGTCGTACTAACGACCGTACCACAAGTGAGACCATCGCACTCACTCGTAGTACATCCACACGCTTGTGGACGCTCCAAAACGTTCATCAGATGGCCATCTGATGAACAAGCGGCAGGCATCGTTACTGTTCGATGTTGCCAGTTTACTCGTGGTTCGTACCTTCTGAGCCACGGTATTCCAAGGATGACGTCAAATTTGTCATCCAAATCCAATACGATAAAGTCATCGTCATATTGGGTATCTTCTAGCGTATAGTGGATCTTCACTATACGCTTCATGACGGTTACGGATGCGCCTGTCGCAAGACGTACCGTCATCCTCGTAGGAGGTGTGTCACATTCACTGAATTTAAAGTGACCATCTTCTAGCGATTGGCGTCGCACAAAATTGTTGGACGCCCCACAATCGACTAGAGCTCGAAGGGATAACTTATTCGTCACTTCGAGTTTCAAGGTAATGAGTGAGACCTCATTACCTAGAGCAGCAACGCACAACGTTTGTGTGTTGGGAGCAACCTTCATCAAGAGGCCTACAAATTCTCTTGACGTTGCTGGACCAGTAGGGTGCTCCGCACCTACTGATCCTGTCCGTTTTTTGACGGTCCATCCCACCGTTGCGTCTTTGCACCAACAGCGGACCCGCGACCCTGCCCCTTTCTCATGGGTGGACGGTCACTACGCCCAGTGTCGCGAGAAACTGGACGAGGGGCACTACACTCGTAAGCGTAGTGTCCTGTCTTTTGGCATCTGTTGCATTTCTGCAACTTCTTGTAGTCTGTAGAGCGAGCCTTCGCGCTCTCTACATAACAGAGTTCCATCGGCTCTGGACCTCCGCTGTCATATCGTCTCGGTTGACGATACGATGTCGAGCTGGCGCGAGCCTGTCTCAGTATGAAGTCTTCCTGTTCCGCAATGGAAATGGCTCGTTCTAGTGAATCTAGTTCAAGCCGGAACAGGTGAGTCTTGACGGGACCATCCGCAAGACCCTGCATGAACACCGAAACCAACGTGTGTTCATCCACCGAATTGGAACTTATACAACTCGTGAGATGTCGTATATGTTGCGCGTAAGCGTGCACATCACGCTTACCCTGCTTGAGCTTCAAGAGTTCGGTTCGAGCTCTGAACTCAGCTCTAGGCGGTTCAAACGTTTGTCTGAGCCGCGACTTGAAGACTTCCAACGACCCAAACGCATATGGGTCGTGCAACTTGAGCCCCAGTGCCCAAGTCTTGGCACGTCCTGCCAGGTTTGACTGGGCAAGTGCAACTTGCATATCCCCGTCGTCGATGCGACGCGCCATTATGGCGTCATCCAATTCGACGAACCATCTCAAGAGGGAGTCCTCTTCGACTCCCCTATACTTGGAGATGTTAATCTTCAAGTTTTTGGGTCGACGCGAGTGCATCGACCCACCAGCAGCAGCCTGCTGCTGTCTCAACAGTTCAAACTGTTGAGCACCCTGTTCTCTCAACAACTCTGCTTGTTGAGAACCTTGTTGGTGAAGCAAGGCTACTTTCTCGCGTTCTGCGTCAAGTTCATTTTGAATGAACTTGGCGATAGTAGCATGTTGGGCATCTCTATTGAGAGCCTCTATCATGACGCTAACAGCATGGATGCCCATGGTTGAACCCATCCGTTCAACCGCATCCCATTCGACATCGCTCAAATGGGAGTAGCCGTCACGCGTAGCGTGAAAGCTTTGGTCATCTTCATCATCCAACATATTCATGTTAGATGTGAACGTGGTCCTTGGACGGACTACGAAGTGCTACCAGGTGTAACGGGGCACCCTGAAGCTTGTACTGGTGACAGTACAAGCTACTTATTCTGATGACAGAATGAGGCGGTGCCTCGTAACTTCGCGTATACTCGTACGTGCAGAGGAAGACGGTAAGAAGAAGCGAGTACTTGGTTAAAGTAAAAAGTAGAACTGTATTTATAATAGTTAATGTCTGTTAATAAATCACTATTTATCTTCATCTAACTATGTCTAAATACAAATGTGTAAATCAACTATCTGCTCACCACTCATTGCGTGCGTCTGTCGTGGCGCGTCTTCGTTGGTTGATACAATGGCCTATATCAACCAATTAGGAACTACTCGTAAGTGCTACAGAATATTTGTCCTTATGACAATATTCTGAGAATATAACTCTTATAGTTTTATTCTATTAACAATTTCTTATAAATTGTTATGTAACGATTCACCCCGTTACATCCAGAACCTTCTTGACCTGTCGGAAAGAGTATATTCTGACAGCCCGCTTGTAATTCACAACTGCACTACTCTTCGACATGTCTAATAAGCGCTATCTTCAGGCTTCTGGGTCTCGACAGCTACAAAATGCGCTCTCTTATACTGAATAGATGGCCTATCCGGTATTCCAAATTTGTAGCTATCATGGAATGGTCTATCCGGTATTTCAAATTTTGTAGTAACCATGGAACGACGTCGGTCAAAATGGATATTCCACAATGTAGCGGAGGATATTCCGTAGCAGACAATTCCTTCTAAGGGGGAAGTCTGCAATGAAAATGTAATAGAAACTATTGAGATCGGAGAAATGCGGCTGATCCGTTTCTAAATTACCTATTTGATCGAGAACAGCAGCTTAGGGCCGTGTGCCATGACAAAGCCAAGGATCATCTATAGCGGTGTAGAAGAACTTGCGACTCGTACCAGATTCGCGAGCTTCCAAAATACGTACAATAGCCGCATGTATCCACGGGTGGCGCTCCCACGACAAAGTAGGTGAATGCGGTGGGTAGCCATGACAAACGTCAGTTAGCCTACGCACATGGCGCCTCTTCATTGTTGCTGGAAATCGTTCACAAACACACCAATGAGCCGTAACAGCTCCTTCTGCAACCCGCTGTTTTTCTTCGCGACGAACGCCTGCACAGCGCTTTGCGCACTAGCTTGGCTGAGCTTGTCAGTCATCGTGCAGGATATCTAAAATGGTCGCATCACGAGCAGCAACACAATCTTAACTTACACACGCAAGCTGCCAAGTCGTCAAGACACCTTACCTCATAGTCCTCATCGTTCGAGATGTCGTTCATTTCGTACGACCCCTTGCAAATACCGCTGCCACTTACCGAGACTTCAAAGGGCAGCTTGAAGTTAAAGTCAAACAAATACCGCTTCTTGCCTCGGACGACACAGATACTCGCATCTCCCGTAAACTTCTCTGGTGCCTTCAACACTGCCTGCATACTGCCTTCCACATACGTCGCTCCTGTAATGATCTCGTTCCATTTGTTTTCCGCCCACTTGGTCACCACTCGCTCTTCAAATGTACCTGCTGTGTTCCACGCCGATCCATCATGTTGCCTCGACGACACCTACAGCAGACACGCACCCATTTAACACTATATCAGCACACCACTCCAAACCCTCCCTGCCTCCTCCTTCGAATTCCACCCACCGCCACGGGCGTCGTCTCAATCTTCTGCGGTGCAATGTCTCCAATCAGATTCTTCTCTTCCTTAGACAGCTCTCGATGGAAGTACGGCAAGCCGTTCTTGTACCCCCGCACATCGTTCGGCAGGTCCGGCTCTTCCGTCACCAGAACAGCGGACCCACCGCTTGTCTTGGTCTTGCTACCACTCGACGCAGTTGCTGCTGTCTTTGTCTTCGTCGAAGCAGCCACAGGAGCCTTCGCGCCACGAGGAGGTGGCGACGGTGGCGTCAGCGCTTTCTTTGCAAGCTCTGGAGTCTTGCAGATGCGCTTGTGGAACGGCCAGTCGCTCGCCTGGCACTTGCGCGCACAGTAGACGGCCTTCCTGCACACGCTGCACTTGAGCTTGGCCCCGTTTTTGCGGCAGTTGCGGCACTGGAGCGCGTCTGCAGCTTGCGGCTTCTCGGCAGCAGCTGCGCCGTTGGCCTCCGCGTCGTCCTCGTCCACGTCCGCGCCAATGGTTTTGAACCGTGAGTAGTCGTTCGCGTCGACTTTGACGGAGCGGGTGCGCTCGATAACCGCGTTGGCGTTTGAGTTGTCGTTGCTGGTGGGGGATAAACGAGACGGGTCGGACCAGCGCCCTACGTCCAGTTTAGAGGCGCTTGGGAGGGGAACCGACACCATGTTATCGGCTTTTGAGTGAGATTTGAGTATGTGGTTGTTTAATGGTCGGGGATGGGCGACGTTGACTCATGTTGGGACTTTCGTGACGGCACGAAGTGGTCGATGATCGAAGTTTCTCGAAATTTGGGGAAGTGGCACATCACATGAACATAGGAAGTGCGCGGGTATACGTCGGGCGGGAGGAGTCGGTATACGGTGTCATAAAAACTGCTGCGGTAAGGAGGGGTGTGTGTGGGACTGCTGCTGTACCCGATCGATTGAGCGAGTGGCTCGTCATTGTTCTTGGCTGCAGAGAGTGCGGTCATGTGGTCGGCAGTTGACCGACATATCAGTACATGATCTACATCCGAAGTCAATAATATTCGAAGAAAGTTACACTTTCTGAGAAATACACTTTGCAAAAGTACGCTTTCTGAAAGATGCACTCTTATCCGGTAGTTAACAGAGCAAGTTGTAAACGTGGTAAATGGGTAAAGTCTAATATCGTGCTACTGTACAAAAAGAGACCGTAATTCGCTGTTTCAAGGAGAGCGATAAGTTCAATTTCCTGCATCTGCGGCGACGTATATTCTGTCCTCCAGCCACAACTATACTAGATGGTAACTTCTCAGTAGTATACTGATGTAATTGGCTATGAACACATGTGCTGGCGATGAGTGTTAGCATAAATTATAATCTGCGATGTGTTGAGTATACTGGAGTCATGAGCTCTCTTGCAAAAGGCACTGTTAAAGTCAGTGCTGTGGAGGACCACACGACGGACTTTTCTTGAATCATAACTTCGATGAAGAGAAGTGTTGTAGCTTTAGGGTCGTTATCCGTTCATGGAGGAAGGGTTCGAGTGATTGCAAGCGCAACTTCAGTCATGCAGTCGGTGAGTGCAGGCGTCACGCCGTTTATGTGCCGCTGCCACAGACTTTAGCTGTAGGACGTCTTTGACAAGGAGAAGCAGCATGTCCGTGGTAGCTGCAAAGTAGGCCAGCTGACAGCAATGTCCTGCTATAAAAGGCTGCATGAAACGAGATTTTTTTCACGAAAATTCACAATTGCTGTAAGCACGATGGTATGCCCGAAGCAAAAGATTGCGCTGCATGATTGGATGGGAAACTATCGATACGCAACAGGAGCGCCTATCGGGCAGCGTCGCATCCAAGTCAAATTGTCACTTGACGCGTATGTCAATTCACATGTGGGTCAAAAGGTGGCACAAGAGAAGCTGAACGACGAGGACCTGATGGAATCGGCTAAGAAACCCTACAGCAAGATGCAGATACATCTGAAAAGGTTCACACCGTTCTTGTATCGACAAAGGAGAAGCCTCGAAGCACTTATAATGCAACACTGCTCGACTTGATCAACGTTACTCATGCTGCTGTAATTGATCGTCATGGAGTGAAAGGCGAAAATCGGGATTTTTCTTACGACCAAGCGAGCCCGGATTGCTCGATGTGCGATCAGAACTAAAGTGATTGATGGCGAGTCGCTTATGGTGGAGCTTCTTCTGGCAAACTTGCTTTATGCTCATTGTATCTGGTCGGTGGACGTAGTAAGTTTTAGTGCTTTGAAAAGGGTATAACTTTACTTAAGATGCATTTGGGGAGGTCAGACTGTATCGTCAAAAACGTGATAAACTGTTGTCAAAATAAGACGGTCAAAACATTTTAGCGTCGCGGCTTCGCTGAATAACGGTGATGACACTGTGTTTAGGGGTACACAATCAGTGTTGAAGTAAAGCACAATATGCGCGGTGGGGTCGCTTACGTTGCGGAGAATCGGAATACAAAAACCTTCGTCCTGTCCCTTATCGACCTGCAGTCTCTATGAGCTTAACTAGTCTCCATCGAGCAGTCAAAGATGCGGCAAACGGGTTTTGCCTTCCATGTCACGAAGTTGCTCCTTTAGTCAATGCGGGGGGGGGGGCGTTTTGATGCAAACAGCTGCCAGAGCAGCTGCTTTGGTTGAAGAGTGTGTAGACCAGAGCGAGACCGCAACGGAAGCAGCCAGAGGGAGCGATTGATGATAGGCGTCGTTTATTTGGAGCAACAATGAAGTGTGTCAACTTGGTATAGTCGTCAGTCGTGCGGTCTGCGTACCAGACGCGAGAATATGTCTAGCGTCAAAGTGCGAGTTCGCTCAGCCACTGTGCGCTGGTGACAGAGGCCAAAGCGATAGAGAGTTACTGACTTGCAAGCAATTTGTATTCACACAACTGGATGGTCAGGAAGTGACGTGGCCCGTCGAAGCACGCCCGCCTTTCAAAGCAGCAGTACGCTTTGTAGAACCCCAAGCAGTCAGTCAGTCGTACCCACCATCGAGAAGCTTTACGAGAGAGCAGCAGCATTCAATCATTGACACTATTTTTATTCTCAGGTGATCCCTCCGGTCATTCATTTCACAGCACTCGCGGAGATTCTGGCTCACCTCTCATCACGTCAGCAGGTTGGTCCCGCGTCCTAAGTCAAAAAGGTCCCGCCCGACACCACAAGCTCCTGATACTCGTCCATCTAAATTTAGCCCGGAGTCAGGTAGTAGCTCGTAATACTCGCCCATCTAAATTTCGCCTTAGCGTCAAGTACCGGCTGTCTAGGTAGCCCGTCGAGTCACAGGACCCGACGCTGTAATTCCCCAACTTCAATTGCGTCCGCCCTCTATCCTTTGATAATCAGGCTCCAAAGCACAAAGACAGACCGACAGTCAATCCGTTCCATACTAATATCGAGATATCTATCTATCCATCGGTCGAGTTCCAACCTCACGTCCATCCTGGAATGGCCTTCCTCGAGGACGACGACGCCGTCCGCACGTTCGAAGCGGCGCTCTCATTCGTCGAGCAGTACTCTACCGACCCGATACCTGTGGCTCCCACAGGCGCCTCGCCCGCCTCGTTCTCGTCGTCTCTCGCGTCCGCTCTCGTCGACGACATTGAGCTCTTATCGCCCAGTGTGACGCCCTTCGCATCGCCTTTACCAAGCGCTTGCGTCTCCCCTGAAGCTTTGAGTCATGATTCGCTATTGTCACCTACTGTCACAGTCAACGGGCTATCGAATGGCGCGAAAATGGAGAACCTCAGTCCACCGACGACGCCAGGACACAAGATAAAGGCTCTACTGGGTCGAGCACGGAGGAAAACATTCACCCCTAGCGGTCTGAAGAAGCCCGTGACAAGAGGAGACCCGAACCGAGCCAGGAACGAGCGGAAGATCGAGCTCGCGTTCTTGAGGGAGAAGGTGGCTCAGCTGGAGCTGGAATTGACCGCCTTGATGCTCCATCCAAGGTCGCAGACGAGAGCTCTTCGTCACGAAGGCGAGAAGCGACGGGTGACGAAACAGGAGGCAGTAGTGGACTCGACTGTGTCAGTGTATGACCCGGTGCAGATCCCGACAGTGTGGAAAGAGGTGGCTGGTCGACAACGCCGACGACGAGAAAAGGCCGAGCGGGAGAACGTCCGGCTCAAATTGATTCTCGAGCATCAAATCAAAATGGCCAAAGGGCTCGAGAGTTTACTCCAAAAGCGAGCAAAGCAGCAGGTGGGAGACCGTGAGCTGAGTGTGATTGGGGAACAAGAGCTGGTTCTGATGGAGGACGGGTGGGTGGTTTGTTTTTTGTTTTGTTCTGGTGCAGGTTACCGAGTGCTTGAACTTGTCCCAAACGAAAAAGTCCAAGTATTCGCAAGGACGCACGTTTGACTTTCGTGCGGACGTGAGTGATTTCGGGGACTTGCTGAAACATCTGGACAGGGCGTACAAGGAAGTTGACGAGGTGTTTGCTGCCAATGGGATGTCAAAAATGGAGACGACGCATCGCGACGCTCGGATGCGTGAAGGCGCTGACGGCATGTACCTTGACATTTTTGCGAACAAAGTCATGCCTTTTGGTATGCGCGCAACGGCACAAGCGGTGTGGAATCATTTCAAAGGAGCTGAGAAGCATCGTGGGAACATGTACGAAGGAAAGGTAGCAAAGGTACGAGCAGATTGCGTGTCAATGCCGAAGCTGGCTTTCGATAACACTGACACTGGTTTGTTCCTTTGTTTTTTGAAAGCACTTGGCAACACCAGATACACCGGAAACAATTATCGAGGACTTTGCAAAGGAGTTTTTTGCCGACAGCGCACGTGCAGATTTCCACGCCAAGCAGGTTCTAAGGAGACATGTAGAAGAAGATCGCGAGATCGTGATCTGGGTTGCAAGTGTTGTGCCGCTAGAGTTTGATGACAAGTGTGTCAAGGGTCTCGGGTTCCGACACCAAGGATACGCTCTCACCAAAAAAGCGAAGGCCTCTACGCCAAACCGGGAGTTTTCACTCTTACAGCTGTGCTCATTGGTATCACCGGAAAAGGAGGACCACACTGTATACGATTCCGCAGCTGTACGTGCGCTGACCGAATTTATGTTGGGAACGGTGGCGGGCAATATTACAGCTAGCCAGGAGCTCATTGAGAATGTGCTGATGGACCAATCTGTATAGTCTCGTTCGTTACCTATCGCCGTAGTCTGTGCGTTGCTGGATGCAGCATTCTTGCCAGGATGCAACAGTACAATATCCAAGTATCCATGCTGTAGTCGACGATCGTGTCTTGCGTATGGACCCCCGTTAACAACGTATCGTCAATGAAGGTTTTCTGTAACAACGGGTACGCCATTTTGGTTCCACAGCTCAAGTTCATGCATCTATTGATGAAGTCGTCTAGGAGGGAGTAGGTAGCTCTAACACGTTCAACCTTCCTGATCTTGCTGTGGTTGTTGCACAAAAAGCTGTACGAACCAGTGTATGGAGCCGAGTATAGCAGATATGCCAGGACCGACATTTGTTAGCAACTAGACAGTATAGCTGGATGAGGCAAATGGGCAAGGGAAGGAAGTAGTTCAAGAAGCTAAACATGCATTCAAGAACTCAAGCATTGCAGCGATCCATTCAAATGAGCAGTATCACACAAAGGTCAAGAGCGGTAAACCTCCGTCATCGCTGGCGTCAAAGAACCCTGGGCCATCGCCATCCTTCGTGTTGACGCGCGTTGCACGACCGCTAGTGTCAACGCTGAACTTGGCACACAACGGGTGCTTTGAGTTGTCGTTGTACACGTCACAATTCGTTTCCGGCTTGAAAGCCACGACATAGTCGCTGTCTTCGAACACGCGTTTCAAACCGTGGCCGATCTGCGGGTCATAGACGCTCAAGTCGTCCGTTGTCAGCGTGAACGAGACGTCCATCGACTGACCAGGCTGCAGCTCAATCTTCTTGAATTTCTTCAGAAGCTTCATCTCCGGCACTGAGATCAAGCGGTACGGTTGGATCACGAATAACATCACCGTCTCCTTACCGGCACGGCTTCCCGTGTTCGTCACCGTCACTGTCGCAGTGACGGTTGCGGATACACTAGTCAGCCGAGTCGCGTCCAGACTCAAACCAGTGTAGTTGAACTGCGTGTAGCTGAGACCCGTTCCGAATTCAAATTCCATCTCGCAGTTGTCGTTGGCACAGCGGGTACTGACGAGGTGGTTGTACGGAATGGCAATGTTTGCCGGGTCCTTCGGGTACGTGAGCGGTAGTCGACCGCTCGGGTTCACCTCACCAAAGATGATCTCAGCCATTGCTTGGCCCCCGAGCTCGCACGGCAATAAGCCATCAATGATAGCCACCGCGTTCGTCGGGATCGAACCAAGTAGACGAGGGCGGCCTTCAAACAAGACGACGATCACCTTGGTGCTCGTCTTACTGAGAGCCTCAATGTACCTCACCTGACCGGCAGGTAGTGCCAAGTCATTGATGTCCCCTGGCTTTTCAGTGTAAGTTGCCTCGCCGATCACAGCAACCGTGTACTCGTGCTCGCTAGCAAGCTTCACAGCTGTTGCCAAGTCCGCGTCCGAAATACTGCCGTTCGCTTGCAAACCGTTGAAGTGGGTGAACGAGTTGTTGCCAACCAAGTCTTCAAAGCCCTGGCGAACGCTGATGCCGTGAGGAAACAACTCGTTACCCGAGTATCCTTGCCAAGATCTGCTCCATCCACCACACTGGAAGCCAACATTGTCAGCAGAGTGGCCCGTGAGGAAGACTGACGCGTCTTTTTGCAGCGGAAGGACGTTGTCAGCATTCTTCAGGAGCACAATGGATTCACGAGCCATTGTCAGAGCTGCGTACAGGTCGTCGTCGCTGCCTACCATCGAGACGTACTGTTCACCAGGGACCGGGTTCTCGTACAACCCCAGCTGCAACTTCGTCCTCACAATCCGCGTCGCCGATTCTCGTAGACGAGCTTCCTCTTCCGGGTGCTTCTCCAGCATTTTCTTCACGTGGCCGATGAAGTTCGTGTCAGTGGGTACCATGCTCATGTCAATCGATGTCTGCATCATCGACAAAGCCACGGCTTCCTCTTGGGTTTTCACGACACGGTGAAAGTCCTTGAGATTGTTGATCTCAGCCCAATCCGTAACCAGCAAACCATCAAATCCAAGGTCCGTCCGAAGCAGGTCGTTCAGAATGCGGGAGCTTGCAGCAACTGGTTCACCATTGATCGAGACGTAATTCTCCATCATCGTCATGGCACCAGCGTCAATAGCTGCTTTGAACGGCGGCATGTAGTAGTTAAGAAGGTCAAAGTCCGACAGGCTGATGCCATCGCGGTCGTGGCCAGTACTGGTCTTGGAGTATCCGATAAAATGCTTCATGCAGGCTGCAGTTTGTTCATAGCTCTGGAGACCGCGAACGAGAGCGTCGCCCATCACCGAGACAACATAGGGGTCTTCACTGAAGGTCTCGTAGGTACGAGCCCACAACGGATTGTACGAGATCTCCAGGATCGGTCCGAAGATCCACGGGATGCCAGCAGCTTGCGTGTCACGAGCCGTGATTTGTCCTGCTTGGTACACGAGCTCGGGATTGAAACTTGCACCCATGTTGATCTGCTGCGGAAAGATGACGGCTCCACCGACGTAGTTGGCACCGTGCACCGAATCCAGACCGTACAGGATCGGGTGGCCACCATTCTCCTCCATGGAGATCTCTTGGATACGCTGGACCAGCTCCCGGAATTCCGTGGCGGTCCAACCAGTTCCGTTCCCCCGACGCTCGGAGAAGTACGAGTTGAGGTACGATCCGATGTAGAGTCGAGCGTGAGCACGAACTTTGGCCTCGTCCAGCGTGTTGTTTGCCGAGTTCATCACAGTGCTGATGTCGACTTGGGTCATCTGTCCGATCACTTCCTGGATCGAGAACTTGTCCACAATGGCTTGGGCTTGAGCGTCATAGGAATCAGAACGGACTGCTGCTGCTTCTGTACCGGGAAGTTGCGGAAGTATCACCGCAACAGCTACGCTGATAGCAGCTATCCAGTTTGCCCGCATTGGATGAGAGAGCAGGAAGTCGAGCTTGGGTGAGGTCAGGTGCTTGAAGGGTTGGTACTAGGCAGCAAGTTCGACAATGAAGGAACGAATGCCCGTACCGAACCTCTGGTTTGTTAAACCAGCACCAGCCTCATCCTCTGGCTCCGTCAGATCGCAGACGTTAGTTACACTGTGCGAGCACGAAGGGTTTAGTTACAGCTCTACGGTCGTGCCTGTCCACGAAAATGTCTTTGGTCATGTCCTGGTCACGTATGCACGAGAAAGAAGAGACTGTCCGGAGCTTATTGCAAGTGTCTTTTTTTCGGAGGTGTCTGGACATGTTGACGTTTGTATCTGATGGGGTGACAGGCGCTCGCCGGACGCAACGAATAAGGAGCCGGTTCAACTGCCAAGTCCAGGAAGGGAACCGACGATGGAGAGACATTTCAGATCACGATCCGTTTCAGTAGTGGGACGAGCGTTTCATACGGTGGACGAGCGTTTCAAACGGTGGACGAGCGTTTCAAACGGTGGACGAGCGTTTCATACGGTGGACGAGCGTTTTTTATTTGCCCCCTTGTTCATTCCGGGACTGGGGATAGACGATGCCTTTCGTTTGTTTGAGATTTTAGTTACTTGGAAAGGTGCGATTTTTATCAGTGGTGCGGTTGCTACAAGGCTGACAACGGGTGAATTTGCGCTTTGACCGTGTGGTTTCGTCATCGCATCGGTCTAGACACTGCACTTTGAGCGTAAAGGCGAAAGTTTGGTCGAGTGCGCCAAGGTGAAAGCGGAGTGCACTCCTTGCACACGATTCATGGTTGGAATTACTGCGAGAAGGCGTTACGCTTGACAGAAAAACGATCGAGTAACGTCATGCGGCAGCATGTTATGTGTCATACAAGTAAGCGTCGAAACGGTTGGCCGTCTTGCTGATAGTCGTCAAACTAGTTAAGGTGTAAGAAGATGACCGCAGCTCATATCAGCAGTCACGACGACAGCAGTACATGCATGCGAAAGTGGTAACGACCCGGTGACGACCGTTTCCGAAAGAAGCCGGACAGGCTAGTCAAAGCGAGAGGTAGACTTGTCTATTCAGCCTTTTAAGGGTCGCAAGATGTCTGATGATATATCCCAAGCCTAGTGACCAACACTGGTTTCTCTTGCGAGTCCAGTGCTTGTACAGCATTTGCCGTTCTAAGTAACGACTCTCGGGGTTCTTGGCCACTTTGCTTACGCAGAACAGCAGACGTGCTCTACGACTCCCAGTTTACTCCCGCTTTGCTACAGCTCGGAATTACCGCATGCCTGTTTTGTTGAATTCCGTGACCTGCGTTCGGGGCTGACGTCCGCATGTAGCAACGTTACTCGATTCCGCTGTACCCACAAGCTAGTGATGCAAATACTGCCCAGTGGTGTTTGTATCACTAGCCTGGTATGCCACAGTCGCTCTGATACGTATGCGTGGCTTTCATCTCGTCAGGATGGTCTTGAAGTAGGTGTTCCTTGATATCGGAATCCCAACACGAAGCAGATCAACTTCTATTGGTACGGACAAGATGCGGAGATCCGGCAGGACGTTGATGGGATGGCCTCTCGTGCAACGAGAACGTTTGCTTGGATTGCTACACGTCGACGCGCAAGACGTAAAAGCCTAGCAGCAGGGAAGGGGGAAGGCGGCTATTCGCACAAGGAAAGGCTAGAAGTGTCATGTTGTTGTTGTAGTGGTATAGTTCCACGATGAGGCATGCTTAGCTTGATTGTGGTTGGCAAGGTCGTCTAGGCAAGTCCAGTTCTAAGCAGGTAAAACGGCGTGGGTTCTCGTGACATCCCTTGTTGTACTATCGCTCATGTTGAAACGTAAGATTGTAGAGCTGCATGTACAGTAATGCAATGCAACAAGAAGGCGTCATCCAGTGACTGCAATGCCACAGGATGAGGGTTGCAATGCCACACTACATGGTGTGCTACCGTTTGCAGGTACAGATTTGGACGGGAGACTGATTTTACAGTAGCTCAAGGAAACAGCGATTCATGAAGCCTGAAGGTGACAACAAGCCACTGTATGAGGCTTTCTTGTGCTCATTCAGCTCGACAGCGGCGGTGGGCGCCTTACAGGTGTGTACTTCATTCACGTCCTTTGTGCCCAGTGAAATAAATTCGAGCTGAGCTTGTGACTCAAAGAGCAAACTATGGTGCGGCAATCAGTTGTCGGACAATAGCGAACAAAAGGTTTCGGCCAGTTACGCAGGACGAGTTCCGTGAGTACAAGTGCGACGATCGTTGGCGAGTCTGCAAGTTGTGGGGACGATTGAACCACATTCAAGCAGATTTGACGGGCACTGAATACATGCCCAGAGGTGACGATATCGATGACGCTAGCGTAGCTTTCAACCACATGTGTCTTATCTCCGTGAACACGTGGGCGAAGAGACACCGCAGAAGCCTTACCAGAGCTGTACTCATTTTCGAATCATTGAGGCGACAAGCTCTGCATCCAGACGACAACAGGTGCTCTAGGTCAACTCAGAAAACCATACACCGATAAACCAAGGCGTGGTCGAGCCCTAGGCGCAAGATGCTGGCAATGACGTGGTGCATGGCACAAGTTATCGGTTGTCATTTGTGAAGCGTCTCTGCTCTCGTAGGATGCACAGCAATGAAATCGTATCTTCTGGCAGCACCCTCAGCATTACAACACCAGCACTGAAGCGATAGTAGCACCGCCAGCTACTTCACAAGCTCCGATACGTCGCTCCACAATCAGTGGTCAGAACGCCGACAGGCTGCTGCTGCCGCAAAGGGAGACAGGACCTCCCTCTTAAGAGAATAATGAATGTTTGGACTCGTCAAAGTTTCTAGACTCATTCTATTAGACGCTCTCGCGTGAACAGCGTCTGATAGAAAGAATCCTACAAGACTCAAAATGCTCTTCCTACAATATTATCCCGATGTTACGAATATCTCTTCTCCAAAAACACAAAACGAACGCATGACGCTTCCCACCCCCGTGCGTGGTCCACACAAAAATACTCCTCCTTAAGTATCCACCTTCATTCTGCTGGCCATCATCGATCGCAATCCATGGCCTTGGCCCACACGCTCGAGGTGCTCTACGCGCTCTTGCGGCTGTACACCTCGAGCTTCCGTGGCGCGGCCTCGTCTGCCTTCTGCCCAGACGTCCCCTACCCGCATCTACAGCAGCGGCTGCAGCAGACGCTTCGTGCTGTCGCGCTTACGTCGTTTGGCGCCGTGTCTCTCCCTCTGCTGCTCCTGTGTCTGTTGCCCGTGCTCTCGCCGCTCGCGTTCTCGTCGTTCCTTGCGTTTCTATTGGTCGTAGGTCTTCTATGGACGTTCACAGTCGCCCACTTGACGCTCCGGTATGCGCTGGTGCCCACCCCGCGTCGTACAAATGCGACAGGACCCGAGAGATGCACCCAAAGAGGTCTTCAAGCAGCTATTTGTGCTCTTACGGACGTGATAATACGCATGCAAGAGCAGCCACAACTGCCTGTGCTTTTCATGCTCTGTGTCGTCCACTCGTACCTCTGGCAGCTGGTACTGTACTACGGCATGGCATCCAGCGCTCTCTTTGGCGCAGAGTTTGGACCGTTTGCAGTTGCTGGTGGACTTGTGGCTTTTGTGGCGTATGTGATGCTGGACGAGCGGCTAAGTGAAGACCCGTTCGTGTTGGACCCACGTGCTGCTTTTGTGAAGATGCTGCAGCGAGATGCAGTGCGTGCAGTACGTCGAGGAGTGGTCGTGTACATCCTGGGTCGCGTGCTGAGCTGGATGTGGTGGAGTAGCGTGGATGTGGCTGCTGAGACGGTGGAAGGCGGACTGCTATCTGGCATGACGTTTCAGATCACGAGCAGTGTGCTGGAAAATGGTGCGATGTTAAGTGCGGCCTCGGTGTTCCGTATCTTGCTCTTCCGTGCGAGCTATCAGGTTGTGGGGAACGCGTTTGACGACGCAAACAACTTGTGGGATTCACTTGTTGACGAAAAGCCGAACGAAGGGGATGTCACAGGCGCTCTATTTGCAACGGAGGTTGTTGTAATACCGCAGTCGAATGTACCACTGAATGAGCAGTACTTGCAGGGGTTGCAGAAACGAAGGGATGCGGCGTTACAGTGCATTCTGGACAAGCAGACATCCGTGGCCCCTGCGGATGCGGAAGATGTGGAGATTCTGGATAGCTTGTTTAAGTTTGAAAGCTTGCTTACAGGATGCAAGTTCGCTACAGCTGCACGAGCGTCGTTGTTTGTCTCTCGAGATCGATGGAATGCGTTGTTCAGCTCAACAACTGCAGTCGTCGATGGGTTTACACTGATGTTAAACTTGCTGAATACGCTGCAGGATCGAAAAAGCGCTGCAGATGATGCCAGCACGTTGGCACTTGAGCGGTCGTTCGCTTCTCTGCTGCGCTTTTTGGGCCTGCAGCAGGATGCACATCCGTTAATTCTCCTATACCAGTACCCGCACCTTGTAAACCTTCGCATCTCGTCTGCCAATGTGGATTCACCGGTCCGATTTTTCATCGAGTCAAAACTGCAGTTCGCGGTTCGTCGTTTCCTGGTGGAAGAAGCCCGTCGGCGTGCGTTCCAGCGTGTTAAAGTTGTACGTGCGGCAGAATCCCTGTTGTGCCATCTTGTCAGCGTATCGCGGGCAGATGACAAGCAGGGATATGTTCAGGTTTGTTTTCGATTTTCTTGCTTGCTCGCAATCGTGCTTGATCATGCACTCTGACCGATTTCTTGTACTGCGATGAAGCATACTATACCGGCTGTAGTCTCGTCGCTCATGGAGTGTCGCAAAGCGTTAGAGGCTTACATGGAGACGTGTTTGAAGGAGAGCAGTACGACCGATATATACGTACAAGAAGCCGCAGCCCTAGCCAAAGGTAAGCAGTGCTACAATGCCGGTTCGACGTCGCCTTGGTTACGGACGTAACGGCTGTTTGCTGTGCACAGGTATCGACAGCGGCATTTATCGCATCACCGAGGTGTTCCAAAGCGAGTTGTCCGCGTTCGCATTTCCTCCAGATACAAAGACAGCGCTGCTTGCATACGCTAGCTTCGATGTCTAGAGAATTGTGGCGTAACTGAATCTTTACAACGGCGCGCAGAATGAGGCCGTCCATACAAGCCCGTCTATTGGTTTTGAAAATCGAAAGTCCCTTTTACTAAAGCTGTGGCGAAGTCGACCATTGCAATACACTGTGTCAATCAAACACGAACAATGTCAATAAAATGCCACCGGACAAGCAGCCGAGTTTGTCTACCTGTTCGTCTACTGGTGCGTCGGAAGCTACCCGTTGCATGGCCTGGATAGCTGCAGCCTGGCACAGTGCAATGATCGATGCAGCATTAGCACCGTCTGTGTCCTCCACAAGTCTAGCGAGGTCGACATCGTAGTTCCACGGCATTTTCTTACGTTGAGTCTCCAGAATGGCCTCACGCTCGGTGGCATTCGGAAGACCAACATACACCACATTCTCAAATCGACCTGGAGAGAAACAAGACAGAAAGAGTGATGCGTTAATGCGCTACTATGTCCAGGTGGAAAATTCAAATACGTGCGCACCTGGTTGGAGAAACGCAGGATCGATGGCAGACAAGGCGTTTGTTGCTGCGAGGACAAAAACTCGGCCAGCAGCAACACTGGTAGACGCATGCACTTCATCATGTGCATCTCTGTCGTCGGACACGGCTTTCAAAGCATCGAGCTCCATCAAGAGCTGAGAAATCATCCCGGAAGTTGTCTGGCCAGCTGTCGATCGGTTGCCAAAGAGGGACTGGAATTCGTCGATGAAAACCATGCACGGACTGAGCGCGCGGGCCGTGTCGAACGCGCGCGTGATCGACTTTTCACTCTCGCCAATTTCACCCTTCATTAGGTCACTTGCTGCAAGATTGAGAAAGTTGCAGCCACTCGCTTTCGCTGTAGCTTTGGCAAGCATGGTCTTTCCAGTTCCTGGTGGACCGTGCAATACCATGCCTAAAGGTGGAAAGATGCCCATCCGACGAAACACGTCCGGTTTCTCCAACGGCCACACCACCATCTCCACTAGCTTTTGCTTGACGCCCTCTAGCCCGCCAATGTCATCCCATGAGACATCTGGAATGGAAACACTGAGTGTATCCGCACCATTGCAACTACTTGAGATTCCACGCGCCAAAGCAGCAATCTCGGATTCGAAACTCTCCACTGAAACGGCGTGACGATCTTCCCGTGACAGACGCGCGCAAATTTGTTGAGCGATGGATACGATATTGCTCGGTCGTTGACCATACCGAACAGCTAAGGACGAAATGAACTCATGTCGCAGCATCGGTGACGATGGAAGCAATGACTGAAGTAGACCAATCGTCCATTGTCTCTCAGGAACCTATGCAACCACAACGCTACAGGAGTTAGATAGAGCGGTCACTTTCAGGCTAGCAAGCCATGTGCAGACAACCCACGTCAAGATATACTTCTTCCGCAAACAACTGCCGCACTTTGGAGTGCAGCGCGTTGAGCACAGACACAGTTCCAACGACTGCAATTCGGACCAGACCCAACTTTTCTACAGTGCATGAGAGCGAGAGTAAGCGGTCAGCCTCGCAAATCAGTGCAAACATCGGGTGGCTAATCGCGTACGAAAACTGTCGAAGCATTTTACAAGGCGGCACACGAGTCGGTACTTGGCTTCGTCCAACGTCATCGGAAACATCAGCTCTAGATCTTCCAGCAACAGCACACACGGCTGCATGCGAAGTGCGGCCGAAAAAAAATCTTCCAGTCGCAATTGTGGCGACGCGAGCAACCCGCCGTCGAGCACCAGCAAAGTCGCTGCCAGGTCTTCTGCAATTTGCTTGACTAGCGTTGTCTTGCCTGCGCCACTTGGTGCGTGCAACAACAGCGAATGAAAGGTTATAGCACCAACCTGCGTCGCCCCATTTGCTCCGCAGCTCGACGTCTGCCGTAATGCCATTGCCACCAGCTCTCGGCATGTGCGGGAATGAGCCCCAATAGGATAATACCGCCCTGATCCACGCAACTTCTCAGCCATGGACGACATCACAGACGGGAACATCAGCACGAGCGTCTGATCCGTCACGATGCCACCGTCAAAATCCGTAAGGACTTGATAATTGTCCCGATCTCGACTGCGTCCTGGAAAAAACGCCTCATACGTCCACTCGCCATAGTCCACGCCATCCCATTGCAGAGCAATGGATCCACAGCGGTCCATTAAGACGCGACGCTGCAGTAAACTCTGGACGAACGGGAGCGCCAGCTTCAGCTGCTTGTCACCCGTCACAGGCGCAAGTGTCAGCACCTGCGCCACTTGAATATCTGCTGGCGTCACACATGTCACATGTACCGGACTCCCAGTTGTTAGTGTACTGGTACATTTACAAGAGGTCTCGCTTTTGGTGTCACATTTTGGCCAATGATCGATCAGGATCCGGTCGTTGGCGCGGATAAGTGTATCCACTTCCAGTCGGAACACCCGCGCTCGGTCGGGGACGTCACTGCACTGGAGTGAGACGTAGGACCCCCAAGCTGCACCCAGGCACTTGAATGTGGCTGGGGACACGCGTGCGACGCTTGACGCGGTGCCCGACGCAGCGACTTCGACGACGAGTTGTCGCATTGGTCCGACAATCGACGAGACTCGATTGATCAAGTGTGGATAAAAGGGTAACCTCACGCCCGATATTCTTCTACACAGTTTACAATCGATGATAAATTATGAAAGTATCGAGATAAAAGCAAAAGAACGGATAAAAACAAGAAATAAAACAGGCCACGAGCGACATACGCAAACCCGTGAGCAACATACGTAAGTTGTCACTGCCCGCAAAACCGGCAATCTAGAAATGCAGCATAACGTGCAGCATAGCATGTGTGACAAGCCCTCCCCTCCGCTCATCCGTTTTACAAATCGTACATTCGTGCAACAATGACGTGGGTCCTGCCGAACGAAGACGCCGTCACGCTGGGCGAGCTCCGCGGCGAGCTCTACGCCGTGTCTCGCCACGACCGCGCGCGCGTCAGCGACGAGTTCACTCGACGCGGAGGTCGTGCTCTGAATCCTGCGCGTGTCGCCAGTACCAAGCCGCTGCGTCCGCGTGCATTGTGGACGACAGACGAGCCGGACGAAGCGCCGGACTCGGGCGCTTGGCAGCTGTTGAAGCGCGTGCTGACGACGGGGAAAGCGCTGGTGCTGGACGATGAACTTGTGGTGCTAAAGAGCGCTCTGGACGCTGCTGTGGACGTGGCGGAGCGGCTGGTGGAGGCGGTGACGGGGACTCGAGACACGAAGAAGAAGGAGAAGGAGGTGGAGACGAGCCAAGACTGGAGCCAGGGCGAGAGTATCGTGGACTTGAGCTGGCACTGTACAAAGAACGTGCTGGCCGTCGCGCAGCTGGATGGCGTGGTGGCGCTGTACCACGTGGAGAGCGCGTCGTGGGACACGCGCGTGCTGGAACATCCGGAGCAGACGGACATTGGCAGCATTGAGTGGGGCATGTACACGGGCGAGACGCTCGCTGTGGCGTGTAGTACGGGCGTGTTTCTGTGGCAGGTGCCAGTGGCTGGAAACAAAGGTGGGTGGAGGATGAGTGGACGAGAATGGGTTGGATGAGTGGACCCAACTTTAGAGCTTGGTTCTTGTTGTGTGGGTGGTGTGCAGAGCCTGTGCTGAAGGAGATATTGAAGCACTCGAGCAGTAGCGGGTTCCGACAAGCGAGCTGGAATGCAGACGGGAGTTTGCTCGCTGCGCTGGGGACAAGAGGCTCTCGATCGGCTGTCGTCGTGTTTGATGCTATTTTCTCGCGGCAGACGGAGCTAGAGAGCCCGTACAAGCTGAAGTCGCTGCATTGGTCACCGACAGGCGAATACCTGTTTGTGATGACTGAGTAAATGCGCGCGCTGTGGTTTGAGAGTGGGTGTGTGTGTGGGATATGTGCTTACGCGATTTGATGTTGTTGCTAGGAACGGCGTGTCGTTGATGTGGGAGACGCTGACGTGGAAAAGAGAGACGTGGGAGGTCGCTGCAGGTGTACGTTAGTGGGTTGATTTTCTTTGGATCATTGGTTGTGCTCTTATAGTTGTGACATTTTCGTGTGCGATATCACTGCAGGGCTGCGGCTGGTCGAGCAATGGACGTTGTCTCATGGTAGCGCTTCGTGACTCTTCTCTCTTGTATCCCTACATTTTCCAGGACTGCCCTCCATCATTAGGTACACGGCGCTTCCTACTTCGAGCCAAGCTTTGCGTGTACTGAATCGGTGACGTTTGCACGTTGCTATAGATGCACAGATTAGCTCGCCAGCACTTGACTTCACACCGAAGACGCTCTTTTCATTGGACCAAAGCACCTCTGCGTATGTATCATGCATGCACTGTGCTTATGTCACTTTGGGGAAGGGCACTGATTCTTTGAACGGTATGTTGTGTTTATTGGCACTTGTAGCGTTGTTGGTGGATTTGCTCAGAACATCGCATGGGACCCGAGCGGATCCAGAGTAGCTGTGACGTACCGGACTGAAGCGAACGGCTCCCATCAAGCAGGAGTGGTGCCGTTGGTTTGCATCTTCAGCGTTGTTTGGCAGCCATTCTTGATTTTTACTCGGAGGTTCGTTGTTTATGACTTTCTGGTCTCACGTGCGTACCGTTGGTGTAAGTAGACTCACTCTGATGCTGGTCTATAGTGGTTTGTTGCGTGGCCCTCCGAACGCCGGCTTACCTCGGAAGCTTGCATTTGCCTCGAATTTTAAGCATGGTGCTTTGCTGAGCGTTGCATGGAGCAGTGGTTTGATCTCGTTCCACCCGTTCTATCTGGAAGATCCAAAGGCAGCATGATCATCATTGCTTTGTGCATCAGGCTGTCGCAGATGAAACTCGTATAATGTGCAAGGCTCCGTGAAGACGTCCACTTTCAAGCGTTTATTGTTATGGTGTCGGTCTACACGTCTGTGTAGTGATTTGTGATTGTTTTGCAGTCGCGGCTGACAGCAGTGTTTTGAGAAGCTTGATAACGCATTGGATGAGGAATCTGGGTGACTCCGGGTACGTCTACTCTATTGATTACATTGGTGTTTGACGAAGGGACGCAAGTGTCGACCAGCAGCTCTCGCTGGCCAATACTTGCTGTCGGTGTCGTTGCCACTGTCACTGATCGTAGAGAGGGAGGTGGTAACAGTGTTCGACCTATACGGACGGTAACAGGACACGGAATGGTTGGTAGCTGCCATGCTTACTCATGTGTGGGTAGCACTGTTGCTCTCGCGTATCAGGGCAACGTGCTGTTGTCCGCAAGCTATGTTTTGTAAAATGAAGACCGCAGGCTGCTCGAGGTCGACTGCGGAACTACATGATCGGAATCGACTACGGGAAAGCACGTCGATCTGAAAGAGTGCAGTCGTTCTGAGTGTGGCACATGGAGTCACGAGATGTGGCTTCGATACGGTCATAGTTTCTTGTCCGTGGCGTAGTCGTGTAGCTGAAGCGGATGGAAGCTGATCGACAAGCACTGTACAAACGGATCGAGTAGCACTGTACAAACGGATCGAGAAGCGATGGCGTGTTTCGGTGCTGTCGGTCAACAACACATTGAAGACTCTTCGGACACGGTCGCTTATAGACGATGGGCATCGGAGCGAGACGTACAGCAGAGTTTTGTGACAGTACGAGTTCTTGTTCAGCGAAAAGGGACTGGAGCGACATTTGGTTTGTCTGACTTGTTCGCAGAGTATTCCACCGTTTCGCAAGGATCTCTTGCCGATGTGTGGCTAAACATACACGCTCACGCCACGTTCACGCCACGTTCACGCCACGTTCACGCCAAGCTGCCCACGTAACATGGTGCAGCACAAGCAGCACAGCCTAGCAGCATAATGAGCTTTCGCGTTTCGGTAATGTGCCACTAAGGTCGATCGTTTCAGGCACGTAGCTGCAGCAACCAAGACAACATGAGGTAGCAGTCCAAGGCGTCATCGCAGCTTATGCCATCGAAAATGCACGTACATGTCGTCTTCCTGGCCTTTCTGCAAAGCCGATCTCGCGATCATCTGAAAAGCTTCTTCGACGCTGGTGGCTTCTTTCGCGCTGGTCTCAAAGTGCTCGATCGGCTGATCGAAAAGGCATCAGCAAAAGCGAACGCATCAGCAACAAAATGTACCGCTGCAGCATACAAGAAATACGCAGTGGCTTACCGGGTGCGCGTTTTTGCCCCGGCACCACTCTTGCGCCTTCTCCTTATGAACCTGTGTCAGAACCACAACAAAAACAACAACAACAACCCAACAAGATCCATCAATCAGCATCCGTATCAGTAACTCCCTCGCTCGTTGCTTCGTTCGTAACCATTCTCACCCTTCGCTCCGACTCCTTGTCGACTTTGTTGCCCAGCACAATAAACGGGAACGCGTCCGGGTCTCTCGGTCCTGCCTGGGCCAAGAACTCGTCTCTCCACGAGTCCAGTTTCTCGAAAGACTAGAGCATACCCAACCACAGCAATCGCCCGTCAACAGCAGCACCATCCTCATTCTCCTTTTGTCCTGCACCACCTTTGCATTTGTGACATCATAGACCAGCACACAGGCGTCCGCGCCTCGATAGAAAGCGACGCCAAGACTCTGGAATCGCTCCTGCCCCGCCGTGTCCCAGATCTGCATCGTCACCAGCTTGTCATCCAGCATAATCTCCTTGGTCAGGAAGTCCGCGCCGATCGTGGCTTTGTACTGGCCGCTGAACTTCTGCTTCACGTACTGATTCATGAGCGACGTCTTGCCGACGCTGTAACAACAAGAGAGAGAGAGAGAGAGATCAACGGAGAGGCAGTGAGTGACGGTACACAATGGATACTGTTATCGCAATCCTTTGTTACGCGGGTTGTTCTCGACGACGCAGAGAGAGACGACGTACCCGCTGTCACCCAGAATAATCAGCTTGAGCAGCACTTTCTTGTGGTGTGCCATACTACTACCGTCGTGGCTTGTGTCGCTCGTAATTCACGTGCAGAAGGACCGAGGAAGCACGTGCTGACTCGTCCTACGTGACGATGATGAAGCACAAGCAAAAATGAGTATCCCGTGACTTTCAGCCAATTAGAACGTAGCGTGTCCAGAACAATGCAGATGGCTACACTTTGACCCAGTGCAGGTTGCGCAGTGACTTCAACGTCAATCAGTCTCCACAACACTTTTTGCACATTGACATCAAGATGGCTACATTATGGACTTGCGTGCATGTGCAAGTTGCTCAGACCAAGCGCCGGGTCGGCGCTCCAAAGCGGAATTGGCAGATACTAGCATTCCGTGTGGTCTTGGCGGCCAATGGCGTAGAAGAAGAACGAGCGCTTGCATCGCGGGTGGCCACTTCTGCCTGGATCCGATTGAGCTCCAGCATCACTGCCGGGTCACAGTTCATCTCAGTCGCTAACCGGATTGTTGTCCGCACGGCTTCGACGTCACCAGCGGAAGGACGAACAGCAGCAGTCGTAGTACGTTGCGATGCGTTCCACGATAGCCACGTATCGTCCAGGGAGCCAGGATATCCCTGATCAAAGCCCGGGTAGTCAGTACTGCCGTTGCTCGCAGCTTTGGATCGAGATGCAGCTGGACACGATAATGCCGTCGGTGTATCGAGTGGCGGTGAAACGTCCTCCGCCGAAGGGTCGTCAGGTACTGCCTCTTGCATGACGGTACGGCGACTGAGATCGTCCGAGCTCAGTTGCATACTCACTGTGCCGTGCGAGGCATTCAATGCCGAGTCGGCAAAATCGGCATCCGTCAGGTTCTCGTCAAACATCTTCTCCGAACTCGGTGCTACGACTTCAATCAACCGCATTGGACTGACGAGTTTCAGCCGCTTGAGCAACGCTTGAATCTGCGCATCGAGCTTGTCATCTGTGCGGTCATCGGGCACAATGGCAGCTCCGGTCTCTCCAGTCACATTCACACCCAAGTGCGCAAAGCTGGCCATTATGCGCGACCGCGGAACTTGCTGCCAGCATTGAGCCACCCACTCGACCACCTTCAGCAGTGGGATATCATATATATCAGCCTGTCCTTCATCTCTCCGATCCAGCGCGTAGTCCAAGAGCCGGTGACGATAACGGCGCTTGACAGCGGTTACAATGCCCGTCTCGAGAGCTCGAACACACAGCTCTCCAGCATGGTTCCGTTCCACGAAATGCAACGTCACGTTCGATAGCGACACCTTCTGCACGCACATAGCAGCCATCGAGTCGACAATGAGTACGATCTGGCGATTCGTCACGCGCATGCGCCAGTCCAATGCCATGAACCAACTTCGTAGCAACGTCGGCGGCACCCACGCTTTATGGTTGCAGGCAAATTGGTACATCCGGTCTTCCGACTCGACACTGGAATCGGTCGGCAATGGATGCGGACCGACGAAAAAAGGGTTGAGTCGATCACTGCCGTCCGCATTGAGAGCCAGCAACATTGTCAACTTCTTCTCCGGGTGATGGTTCGATGGCAACACCTGTCTGTCTGGACTCCTAGCGTAGAACAGCCGCGTCTCATGCAGCCAGTAGACGTTCTCAGGTAACACGCCTGCAATTGCAGCTTTGACATGGTCCGGCGTCGAGATGACCGACGTCTCCGGGGCAAACTTCGGCTTGCCATCAGCTTCTTCCTGCTCCACTTGAGCCGTCCGTCCTTTGCTGCCTTTGCCTCCTCCAAGCGAGAAGCCATGTCGGCCCATGAACGAATGCATCCATCCATTGGAGAACTGCGGCGGTGAGCTCGTCACGCTATCGGCCAGCTGCGGCGCGAGCAGCTCGTAAAACACGCGCGCTTTATGACGCACGAGGTCTCCTGGGAGCTTGAGTCTTCGGGCTTGGCAATACAGGAACCAATCAGCCAGCGCAGAGTCCACCTCGGGACACTTGACCGTCCGCAGCTTCTTGTAGTCGCGCCCTTCGCCTGACACGAGCTCAAACTGCGCGCGTTTCTTGAGCATGTAACTCATGGCGGCTTGGGACGGCACATAATCGAGCGTGAACTGGTTCTTGGCCCAATGGCCGAGCTGCGCCTGCGTCGTCTTGGGAAACTGCCGCGCGTGCAGACAGATGAGCCGCTTCTGTTCGTGCGTGAGGTTCGTGCTGCGCGCGTTGGGGCGCGCCATGACGAGCAGCTAGCTACGCAGGCTCTGTCTGTGCTTATAAATGGCTGAAAGTCGCAAGACTGGATACACGCTCAGACGGGGGGGGGTGAGCGATGGTGCCAAAAAAGACTTGCGTTTACTATGCACATGTCATTGGGACGAGCTCGAACGAACTCGTCAAACATGATGGGCAGCTGGTTCAAGTGAAGGATGTGGTTGGCTCATGTGGACCACCACATACGTACGTGCGACATCTGGAGAGGTGGACCACCACAAATAGCCCATGCTTTCCGCAGCGCTCATTTGCACTCAGACTCGCTCTGCAGCACAATGCAACATAAACAGGGACACGTCACCTTTGAGTCGCCATTTTGTAGCAATGAAGCTGCGCTTCCACGGCCTTTTGTCGTCCATTGTCGGTAATGGTGACGCAAACACTACTCTACAGTGTGTTTTTTCCTCGCTCGTCATACGCACGTTATCATCTTGCGACGCACCTGTATGGTTACGACAATAATGGCTCGGTGCTTATCACACGGTGCACCATGCCACACGGACTTGCGAGTGTAAATCGTCCACCAATCAACAGCCTGGAATATGGCTACGGACCGTGCGTCACACGCTACGTTCGACTTGCCCCAGTCGAAGCCTGCAGGCACAGACCGCGAAAACAGCTGGACAACGGACAGGTGCCGAACGATCAAGCGATCGCTCCTCGAGCGGACACTTGATTTACACTATGGCTGGAAACTGTCACGTTTATGCAATAGCGTCCATCTGACGACGCTGCCAACTGACTGTATGCCGTCGAAATTCAATTCACAAAATGCTGTGTCGATCGTTCTTGATGTAGCCACTTTATGTCGAACTCCTGCTGTCTGCCAGCTTGTGGGTGCATACTCCGTGTGCGACGGCAACAAAGCCACTCACTGCACACTCTATGTGACAGCTTCGGCGACTTTTGCGCCAAGTCTTTGTTCGATTTTTTCACACTGACGAATCAAGTCACCTTGGACCTCGTCCTTTCTTTGTCGCTGCATCGTTATCAGATCCTGATCGCGAGCGCTGATTGGCAGCCCGTCGTTAAAACCACCACGTCGCCTTTCTCCCGTCTGGCAGCAGGTTCGCGAACGCGAAAGCGACAGGGCGCACGTGACGCACGACAAATCGCTCGAAGCTCGACCCCAAATAACTTTATGTCGCATAGGATTTCAGCCAGAACATGGCTACACCTCTCGTTCGCATCAACGCGCCCTCCAGGTTCTCTCTCGCTTCCCGCCTGATCTTTTGACTCGCTCACTCTTGATTTGGCCGACTCAGCAACGTGTCAATCGATCGCTCGTCAGTCTGCCATTGAGAGATGCCCCAGCCACTGGACCCGTCAGTCTACAACATGGAGCTCCACACGAGCAGCTACTGGAAAAGCGCCATGAACCGTCCAACGTGGCGGCTGCGCTCCTGCAAGTCACAAGACACTGACGATACATTGGCGTACACTATGGACGAAGCCATGGACCTCAAGGTGCTGACCTACATGGCTTCGGAGCCGGAGGAATGTAACGATGAGGAGTACGAGTACGCCACTGCTGCCACTGCAACCGTCTCGGGCTTGCCGCTCGTGTGCAGCAATTGCGGCGTGTCCTTCTTCTCGCTGCAGATCCCTGACGACCAGATGGACTGCTATTGCTCGGGCGAGTGCAAGTGGAGCGTCATCATGTACCGAGAGATGGATCTGCGCCTGTTTGCCAGGCGGAACAAGTGCCCGCTCGACTCGGTCGGATGTCGCAGTCTTCGAGCGTCAATGGAGACGGCAACAGCAACAGACGCCCGTCGGGCTACAGTTGCATGCAGTGCAGCGGACACGTTTACAGCCCCAGGCTGCACACGCGGCAGTGGGGTCTTTCGTATTTAAGAGGGAGAGAGGGAGTCAATGTAAGTATTACGAGATGGGACATGGAGAGGGGGTGGGTGGAGTGTGAGACGATGGCAGGGGGGAGAGAGGGAGGGGTGTTTCTGTGTAAACTGCGTGGGTACGAATGGTGTGTGGATACATTTCGGGGTTTGTTTGTATTGAAAAAATGTTGGATCTGTTTCGGAATCGAGTCTTTTGCAAGTGGAACGACAAAGAAGATGATTTTCGAGGCAAAATCGGGATAGTACGTTTGATCATCCGTCGTAGAGACCTGTGGTTTGGATAAAACCTCGAGATCTGGTCTGGAACATAATCGTACCTTCATTCCTTTTGTCAGGATCATAGGATCATCTACATTTGTCAGAAGCGTACATAGTGAAGACCTGCGTCAGGGTCATTTTCATGGTCTGCAGAACAACATGCGAGTGTTTGCAAAACGTTGTTGTCTTCGATGCGCTTATGCAGCAAGTATCCCTATACCAGAGCCTGTTCGCACATTTGTAGGGATATCGCCCCATCCTTGTCCATAGCTGCCTATCTCGAAGCGATCGATGTGTCCCAGCGCATACCGAATGCCACGGCTTACTCGTCGTCATCATCATCGTCGTCGTCGGCCATTTCGTCGTCCTTGATAGACTGGACTGCCCACTCGTTCACCTCATCGCGCAAGCTGTCCGGCACAAGGCTGTGCTGCCAGTTCGTCTCCTTGCAGATCCAGCTCAGTTCCAGCTCAAACGGATGGCGCACTTCGTCGTGCAGCGTATTGAGGCTGTTATCAAGCGGAAGCCCAAGCGAAAAAAAACAGAAACAATCATGTTCCATTACATCTCATCGATCGCTACACAAAAGCCTGGACCCACTCTGCTGTACGTACATCTTGGCCACGTATTTCATAGCTTCACGGCACGTCATGTCAAAAAGCTTGTACTTTTCGATCTCTGTCTTGGCCGACTGCTGGCCCTTGCCCAATGCACAGCCGCGGTAGCTCTACAAACATCACCACAACACAAAACTTCTCGTCAGCAAATTATAACAGCCAAGCATCATCATCATCATCATCATCATCTCCTCTGTAGCGCTTGTGTAAGCTGCGTACGTAAGTGACTCCCGAGGGCTCGACCATGTACAAACTGGTCTTGTCCGTGTCGTGGTCGTAGCCAGCAAGCATAATTGCTGTGCCAAACGGCCGAATGGAGCCATACAGCGTGTAGTAGTGCACGAACTGTCCCATACGTTCCGCCAACAGATGCGGCGGGATGCTGCAGCCATAGTTCTTCTTGTAGTTAAGTGCCTCTTCACGCGCGCGATTGACGAGCTGGCGGCCATCAGCCACAAGTCCTGCCATAGACAGACCCACGTGGCGGTCGATAGCGTACACCCGACGGTGGGTACCTGGTACCAGCATCTTGCTCAGTAGCGTCTTCTCGACGCCCATGATAACACCATCCGTGCACTTGATGCCGATTGTGGTACTGTACACAACAAAGAAGAGAGAGAGAGAGAGAGGGGGGGTAATTAGGTAAGTAGGTTCGCTTTTCTATAGTAAACATGGGTACACTGAACATGGGTACACTTGAAACATCGGCAAGGTGGTTCTTTTTTCTGTACCCGCTGTTCTCGACGGCCTTCTTGGCGTACTCGACCTGGAAGATGCGACCTTCGGGCGAGAACGTGCCTGCAGAGTAGTCGTAGCCAGCACCAGTGCTGCTCATGCTGCGCGTTTGGACGAAGCTGCTTGGGGTACGAGGGGCGGGTACACGGAATATGCAAAAGTATCCTCCCTCCACGTGACAGGCCAGATGTTGCACGAATGTCGCACCTACGTGCCGATCGCGGTTTGAGCGAGTCCGATCAAGTAGAAAACGACGATATTTAGTTCGCTTGTTACGGTTCTATGAGTCTGTATACTCATGTGTCTGTCGGCGATACGTTTGTTATAACATAACTAAAATACCGCAAATTCTTTGCATTTATACACAGCCATCACTGTGTATGGACCTACAACGTCGTCGAATTCTGTAAGTATTGATTCCTCACGTATTCCTAATAAAAATGAATCAACGTGCCCATGCGGATGTACCTTTGGTCCTGAGACTTACGAAACCTTTCGATACCATCCACAAGCAGGTACAACAACTGTAAGCACTCACGGTTCGCTCGCTTTTGTCTAGTTGCTGCCCAAAGCTGACGTGAAAATTTGCTTGAAGGTCCTGGGCAAGTCGGACGTCTCGAGGCAGACATGACCTCGACCATTAGGCAGCGCGCATCGGATCTGTTCGGCTTCGTCAGCGAACGAGGCAATGAAAAGCGCATGGGCCTGCACACTTGGGTCTGCCAGTAGCTTGCGACCAAGATCTCGGGGCTCAATCCCGTAGCGCTCGAGGTTGGCATCGCTCACGACAAACACGAAGCGCTCGTCGCCCTCGAGCGCAGCAACACGCTGGATACCACGTTCAATCGCCTCAACGGTGTGGTCTCCGCTACGGCAGAACTGAGAGTGAGCGACCATCCTCTGAAGCACTTGCAGCCTCTCCTTGCGGTCTTTAGGCGGTGCCCCAAACTCCACGAATGGAATCTCGGGCGAATCGCCACTATGACCCAGGATACTATAGTCCAGCTCTCGCTCGAAGCCCGCAAAACTCTCCATGATCATCAAAGATGTCTCGAGCATACGCTCGAGACGGGCATCCTGGCCATTGAAGCGAAACATGCTCCCGCTCACGTCCATAACAAACAGCATCCGTTTGGGATCTTGGCTCTGTGAGCTTCCTGCTGAGGCTCGAAATGGCGAGTCACTCACCCCACGACGCTTGAACACGAGCGGCTCACCAGCAATGCCGTCTACAAGCTTGCCGTCGTCTAGCTCGCCACTCGACTGGTGTCGCAGCCAATTCCGCTCTTCAGTCACTGTTTCCAGGTTTGCTAAAATCGCACGCAATTGGGAACTCTCTCGCTCCACACGTTTGAGAAACGACTCGTACGTTTTCCATTCGCGATCACTCATGTCGATCTCGCGCAACTTGTCAGCAAGTGCCTCCTGTGCAATGGCATGGGCCTTGGCACGTGCTGCAGCTGACACCTCATCCTTCTTTGCTTGCGAGACCTGGTGCACCGGATGACCTTTGTCAAGTCGATACGGACCGCCACGGCCTCCCAGTCCAGCTGTGTCCGATCCGCCAGTCCCTCCAGCCCATGTATTGCCTCCGACATGAGGATCGTTTTTCGGATCTTCTTTACCGTACTTTGGAGCGTCCAGACCCGTCTTAGGCGTCGATAGTCCGCCTACTCTAGAGCCATCCGCTGTTGTGATATTCATTTCAAGAGATGAAACTTCTCTGCTGCTGGAAAGAAGGATTCCATGCCTAAACGAACAAGTAGAACGACAAAAGTAGCAAGCAATCGTCAGTTTGGTCATACACCATGGCAAGCCGCTGACGTACATGTTCGTACCTCACAAAGACGTCGGATACTTGAGCAAGCATGGCTCGATCGTAGGCATCAAAAGCAAAGACGTTTGCCTGTACAATATCGATTTTAGTCCCATCACTTTTGTATACTCGCAGCAGAAACACTGACCAGTACGGATCCCACTTCGTCAGTAGGAAAGCGCTGTAGGTGTTTTGCCACCGCAACAGCCTCGCGAGTTGAGTACGGGTACGTGATGGTACCATTCTCCACCAAATCCCGCAATTCAGCAAAAGCTTTACAGAGCTGGCGCAAAATGTCAGTAGGAACGTTTGGCGCGTACGCAGTTAGCAAAGCGAGCTCCGATGCTTCATCTGGGTTCTCGATCGCACTAGTATTTGGGAAGCGCATACGAATGAAAACATCAGTATCAGCTTTCGCATGCATGTACAAATCAGCAGTAGTGCTGTGTCACGTACTGGCTTGCAAAGATATCACCGATCTCACGGAAAAAGTTGTTTCCTAAGAAAGGGAATCCCGGACGATTCGCAAGCACCCACATGCGGAAATCCGGGTGAAGCTCGATGATGTTTTCCTTGTTATGCCATTCCTCTATTGCTATTTTCGTGGGATCGACCAAGCGCTTGCCATTACCCTGGACAAAGTAAGCAAGTAAGTATGCCATCAATCAGAAAGCAAAAAAAAGTCGTACCAGGAGCATTTCGCCGTCTTCAATCAACCCCTTCAAAACACAAACAACCTCCAGTGGTGCTTTGTCAGCCTCGTCAACGACAAGTGTTCGACCAGTTTTGGCAGCCCGGACAAGTGGTGAGTCTTTCCACACAATGCTCCCGTCCACAAGTGTTGGCGCCAACGTTAAAGTTTGCACAGTTGTCTAGCATAACACGTTACCAATGTTAGGTGTCACTCTCGCCTCGCCAATGCTCTACTTGTCCCAAAGTCGAAACGTACATCACGATGCAGCTGAATGTACTCGCGCTCCTGCTGCAGCAATTGCAGCAATCTGTCCGCTAGCTTGTTCTTTCCCACGCCTTGGTTGCCGATCAAGAGCAAGTGTTTTTGACCCGCTACAATATCTTGTAGCATGTCTTGCATGCAACGGGTATGCTTTGGAATGTCAAAATAGTGTGGCTGGGGAACCAGCTCCGGGATACTCGGGACTTGGATCGAATACGAAACATCGCCAATGTATAAGCGTCCTTCCTCCTCGCGGATGGCATCTGCTTTCTGCACCTGAAGATCAACCACGGCTGACTTCGAAGCTGGAGCTTTGCACTTATTCAGAAGAGAATCGACTAGCTCGCTGCATGATGGTGACAAGAATTTCGTAAGTAGCGTATCATGCAGCAACGACCGCAAATCTTGCAACGATTGCTGCGGAAATGCGTTGAGGTGACGGCAAATACGCAGCAGCTGGCGCGTGGATAGTGAAAGTGCAAGGTGGTCAGCATTCGCGCTTTCTTTCTTGGCGGTTTTCAACTTCTCTGAAAACATCAGCAGAATTCTGTGCATCCACAGTATATCAAACAGTTAGTACTCACGCGATGAGACCATTCCAAGTAGATCGTACCTTGTCGTCTCATCAGGGAGGTCAGGATACAAATGTCGGACAACGTGTCCGCTCTGTTTAGTAGGCAGTGTCGGCATGTGGTGAAAGTTGAACATCGATATACTGTCCGAGTTCAGCCATGCAGCTGCAGACTCCTTGCCTGGGCAAGAAATCGTTCTTTTTGACGTTGCAGAATCAGCCTCAGCGATGGCGATGATACGAAAAGAGGGATGAATGGCAGACACTCGACTCAGCGCACCCACGTCTCCAGATTCGTTTGCATTGGCCACGATAGCATCGTAAGTTGGCTGAGATACTAGTTTGGAGCCATCTGCCAGGTCAATCTCCCGGTCTTGGACAAGCCTTTGAAGTATTCCTAGACCATCACTTCTCAGGCGATGAACTCCATCTAGCACACAGAGATGCCCGTTTCGAGCAGCGTGGATGAGTGGACTGTCTTCCCATCGTGTGTTGCCTTGAGAGTCAGTAGACCGTCGCTGGAGAAGATCTCGCGTAGTCATATCCTTGAACAGGCTGAAAAGCTCGGTCGCGTACCCCAAACGGAAAGCAAACAGCCTCACCAAAGCAGACTTCCCGCTGCCTTTTGCTCCAAGGACACACAGGTCCCTGCCGACGGCATGGTCTTGCATCATTTCGGCGAGAACTTTTAAATGAGTGTCTGTCTCCACAAACCCCGGCATCGCATCCATTCGTGCGCATGTTGTTCCACATGGGATGTTGTCCAGCACAATTTGGTCCGAATGGGAACGAAAGCTCACCGTTGCTGTCACGTCTTTAGCAGAATTCTTGGCCACACTTTGAAGCGTATACTCCGCGCTCTTGAGATCGCTGGTAAACCTTGTGACGATGCGAGTAAGCGCCTTCGCGTTGGCCTCGGTTCTGGCTCCAAGAACATCCGTTCGAACCGGAAAAGACCGCTGTATAGCGTTAGCTACATTTGCATGCGGAAACTTCTCCAACAGTTTTGCGCAATGTGCAAGCGACAGAAAGTCGAAGTGCGGCATACGTGGTCCTGTGCTCGCTCCTCCGTCGTACACGGATTCGATTGTGTTCACAGCCTCTCGAATCCCGACAAGTTTTTCGAGCGTATGCACTGGGAAGGATGGAGTCTGGACCACCAATTCCTCAAGCTGTGAACCCGGTGAGTTAGGTTGAATATCTCGTGCCTGAAACCTCGATCGTAGAGGTGGATCTAATGTACGGCCAGGATACGGGGGTACTAGGAGACCCAATCCGATGACGCGAAAATCCGGATGAACTCGTACCAAATTCTGGGCCTCCAGAGCATCCACCGAGAAACCTTTCTCCACCAACGCGTCGTAGCTGCTCAAGACAAAGAAGGATGTCATTCGAGCTTATTAGCATAAACAAGTCGCACAATGTCCGGGTACCTTTCTGCCTTCATAAGAAAGCGCCCGTCGTCCAGCTTCATTTCTCGGTTCTCGAGTAGATTGTTCAGCGTGGGCAAAACGTTCCGCTCTGCTTTTTCAAGGCCTACATTCGAAAGATAAACCACAGCAACGCTCATCAGCACTCACACGATCACAAGCGCATCATGCACAAGGTGCAAGTACAACAAACCGTCAATCACGAGCACACGGCCATGAATAGCAGCTCGAACAGGAGCCTGGTCCGCGAAAGTAGCTGCACCGTTGACAATCTCTCTACGCTATGTTACATAAGACACCAACAGCCAATGTCACTTGTATGGTCAAAGTCACCACAAACAGGCCGTCTGTGCATTTGACAAACCTGTTTCAAGTCTGCCTCCGTGGTATCCTGGGATACGGCAATGTATTCCACCCCTTTCTTCAAAAGCTCACAAAACCGCATGCTCAGTAGTCGTCGGGATGATCCCGGAGGTCTGAAAAAAGCAGCACAAAAGCATCTTAGCAACGAGTCGTTACGAGCACACACGAAGTTGCTTGAACTCTAGTAGTACCCTATCAGAAACATATCTTGCTTCAATAGGTCTTTTTGCAGCATCCATCGAAGATGTCCGAGTAAAGTCTGAAACAACAAATCAACAGTGTTAGCAGTGTTAAAACATTTTTAAGCGGTTTTACCAAAAACAAAAATAGTCGCGGCCATATCGAACCTGAGCCATCGGCCGTCCTTGCTGCATCTCCATCATGTACCCACGGGGCACCAACTCGATTGACTTTGGCGTTGTGATTGGAGCTCGCACGTCGCCAATTTCTACATACTAAGTCGTTTATTATTTTGTTAAAACGAGTAAAACCAACAAAATATCTATTTATTCACCTAAATCTCCTCAATCAACGGACTCTTTCGCACCTGTAAATTGCCAGGATCTGTGCTGCTGCTACTAGTTCCGCGCGCACAATACGCGGCACGACGCCTGATGGTCATGCTCCGACCGTGTTGTGGTTGTCGTCTCAAGGCGCGCAGCATTTCGTTAGCTTTGATCGCTTCGAGCCACAATCACATCACGTATCGGACTGATACAGTCGAGGAGTGGTCTTGAACCGATAGGGGACCCTAACGCTTCAACGCACAGCTCATCGAAATGAGAAACATGGCTACAACACGTCACAGGCTATTGTGTAGTTTTTACTATCATGACCTCGCTCTCGCTAATATTCGGCAAGGCAATTGTCACTCGTTGTATTAGAATTCGCTTTTTTTTACAAGGCGTCGCAGTGCATCGATGAACGTAGCCCCAGATGTCATGGCTTTCCATAATCTAGTCATTTTGCTCCACAAACGTCCAAGCATCCATGGATCCGTAGAGTGCAAATTAGTCAAATTACTACAGCAATATGTGGTGTGCGAGCCAAACAAGGAGCTGGGACGAGTACCGCCCGGCTCTCGAGCACAATGTATGGTATTCTTGGCACCCACGTGTTGTGACGGAACAGTTTGTACCGGCTATCCACGATCCAGAGAATGCTGAAAACCAGGCAAAATACACGCCAAATAGGACTTGCAGTTCATTGTACTCGTTGTCGTCACCTTTGTCGTCATGCATCACGCTTGACTCGCATCCTTCCGTAACGCCAACAAAGTACATAAGCTGTTAAATGACAAGCAAGAGGTTCTTCGGTTTGTTCGTTCTGTCCATCCTGCTGTAGAAGCTGTCTGTACTTTTGTTGACCCAGACGAAGTCCTCCCTCCGCAACAAGGCCTCAGACAGTTATAGCCCTTCCAGTCCTGTTTTTCTGACTCCTGCCTACCACTTGGTCCCTTTGGCTCAACTGCCACGGTCTCACCTCACACTGACGCTGACACTTACTGCCTTCTGCGAAGAGGACCCACGATCCCCTTTCTCTCGCTGCTGTCCACAGAACAGCACCACTGCAACATGTATGCGGGTGACGAAGACGTCATTCGTGAATCGTCGATCCTCTCCGCACACCACAACTCAGAGCTCAAACTTACTCGTCACACAACCACCGTTAGCGAAGTGCCTCATGACGACTTCGAATACATTGAAGCTCAAGTTAGGCCCTTTCCGGGTAGCGACGTCGATCTTCCTGGTCAATGTCATGCCTTTCGGTCATCGAAATGCCACATGCCTACTCCGTGTCGAGCGCCCGAACGTCTGCGGAGGTCGCATTGACGTATCAATTGGCCACCCTGACATGCCCATCAAACTTCTTCCACGCTCGGCTAAAGACCGTCGTAAACTACGTTTCGCCATCCGCTACGGGATGAAAAAAGGCAAGACAATCCGCTTCTGCGCACCAAACACTACCGTGTACGACCACTGGATCGCTGTCCTCTGTGAAGCCTTCGGAGGAAGTGCAAAAGCTGCGAAGCGATCGAGCACCAAAACGGACAGTGCCATCGATCATGACGGCTACAACGACATCGACATCCAGGAGGCAGTCATCACTAGTGATGATGAGTCTATGCGTGGGCATTGTGGCTCCTTTACCATTGATCCACCCGACACGGATTATAACAACACTTGTCGCGAGCATGTCAATGTTGTTACGGACATGGACACTTGCAGCAGCAGTAGCAGCAGTGACATTAGCGGCATTTACCAGACGCCTATTGCTCGTAGCGATGCACCTTGGTCGGTGATCGAGAAGCCAAGAGGTGCACTTGAACATCCTGATGTCTGCAATGAAGACAACACCAGTACAGACACTTCGACAAAGCGACAGCCATCTCTCACCCTGGCATCGAAGCCAGTGTCCTCAACGTCGACTGATAAAGACGACGAAAACGTCTACGACACTGCTACTAACACCTGCGAGGCAGCACTTAAATTTACGCGTGTGCCTCTACAAGATGCGTGTACGACGGACCACGGTCCTCGGATGGATAAGGCGTGCGACTTGTCGTCCGTAGAGTGGCTCCATCGGATCATCCGCTATCTTTGTAACGGTGAATTGGTGTCGGGGTGTTTTCGCCTCACCGACACAAGCTGCAACCGGCTGCAGCCAACAGATGTGAAGAGTGCCGTGCAGTCATTCATCATGCGATGGCTCGCTATTCTCCAACAACCTCTTGCCTGCATCGGTATCAGGTTGCGTACTTGCCACCACGACGCCTTCTGTCGTACATGTCTCTATCTTTATCGACGATTTCGTTGCTAAGAAGGTAATGATGACTCACATAGTTTACCTGCCCGAGAAAGGAGACTATTACGAACAGTATCTTCGAGACATAAGTGATCGCATCACCCTTGTTGATAATCCAACTATCGAACCACGTTGCAGCGCTACTCGTGTTTTCCATTCGTCTGTGTCAAGGCAGAATCGATACAATTGTTTCACGTCATGTCAGTAACACATCGAAGTGAGAAGAAGGTCAAGCCGGGGTGGATGAACTTCCACATCTCACTGCAGTCATCTCTCAAGAAAAAAGACCTCACGGGTTCTTTGCATACTGTAGCTTCTGCCGTTCATGTCCATCCACTTTCTTCGGTATACTTTTTGATGGCATGATCGGAAGAAGTGAGTATTGAGCCAGCGCGCTTTCCGATAAAACTAGCATGACAGGTACTAATGAAATGGACGATGAAGAGTGAGAGATAGCTATGTTATTCGCGACGTCCATTGAGCTCACTTGCGCGATACATCTCTTGTAAATCGAATCAACTCCTACCGTTCCCGCAAGTCGTTTCTGTCACTGGTAGTAGACGTCGATGGTGAATCGTGAGGAACTTGAATCGTTTGCCGATTTAACTTCTTGCATTACAATATGCGCAAGCTACCACAACGTAGAGAAGCAAGCAATGCCTTTGCTCGAAGAAGTATGCTCGACCTGAACTGGCGTCGACATCTGCTTCAACGTGAGATAAAGCCAGAAAGCGAACGTCTGTTACCAGTGCAAGCAGTAAGTAATTCATCACCTGTAGTGTGCACCTGCGACCCAACTCACGGATACTACAAGCAAAAGGTTGCACCACATCAATGCCATCTTCCCCTTTACACTAACCGCCTTTCATCGTGTGGTCACGCACTTGCCAAACAGCAAAGAAAAAGATGCTGTTGGCCGTACAGGACTGACTACAAGCGTGCTTGCCGAGTCTGCATCCTTTCCCATGCACTACAACAGACTCGAGTCCAATCGTCCATACACCAAAGAAGCTGACAGATACTATCCAAACCGTCTTCCAATATGCTAGTGTTTTCCTACTTTCATGCCAGGAAAACAGAGCAAAAAAAAGCAGAGCAACCACCAAACCAGCAGAAAATCACTTGGTCTCGCCTCTCTTTCGCTGCCACGACACGTAACTCCCGGAACACCAGTTCGTCATCCCACCTTCAACTAGTCGTCCGACCCTCTTCAACTCGATACCATCAACTTTCACAGGTGCGGTCGACGGTCGAGTGATGCTTCATTTCCCACTCTTCCTCTCGCGGTCGTTCTTTTTCACCCGCGGTCTCTTCTTCTCGCGCCTCTCTCTCTGTCCGTAGGTCTCGGTCGCTCACGCGCTCACATTCATCTGCTGCTCCGTCGTACTGTCTATCTATTCCCGTCTCTCTCATCCTCATCCGACGTCTGTAACCCGCGCAACGAAGCAAAACAAAACCCACACGAGACCCTCGAGACAGGCTGCTCACTAAATGACGGTACCAAGCGACGTTCCCCTTCTCCCTTCTGCATCAATATCTTCTGGACCAAGGGATGCTGTTCAAGAGCCTGTAGCGGAGCCTCCACTGCCCACAGACAGTGGTGGGCAATTGGCTCTTAAAGTGCGGACGCTGGACCAGAAGACGTATCCAATCACGGTCTGTGCTGCGGCCTCCGTGCCCCAGCTCAAGGAACTCGTGGCCATGGAGACGGGGATCACGCTGGCTCGCCAGCGACTCATTTACCGTGGACGCGTGCTCAAGAACGACCAGACGCTGGCCTCGTACGCGCTCGAAGACGGCCACGTGCTGCACTTGGTCGTACGTGCACTGCCATCTCCTTCTTCCACGGACACAACAGTGACGGACCACGAGCAGCGGGGACTATCAGCTGGTTCGAGTGCAGAACTGAACCGTCCGGCTGCTACTACAGCTATTGCTGCTGCTGCTCCAAATGCACAGCTCTCGCCGTCAGCTGTACACTTGGCAGCGTTAAACGAGATTGACGCATTGAGGGCACGGCTGGACGAGTTTGACCGATCAGCGCTTCAGACGAGGTCGAGGTCACGACTACGCCAGCGCCGTGCACGGTCGCCGCCGCACCCACCACGAGATAACGACGAGCCAGATCCGACAATGGGACGGTCGGGTCAGGCGGCCTTACCCGGTCGCGTGCTCATGGGCGCCACCATCACGGTGCCAGAAGGCACGAATGTGACCATGCCTTTTCTTAGCTCGATGATTGCTGACCTCGCGACACAGGCCAGTGAAACTACTGGTGGTGAAGGAGGAGCTGGAGGCACGACGCTGGGTGTCTCACGAGAAGGACAACAGCATGTGACGCTTTTAAATGACGCTCCGGGTGGCGCGATTGCTGCTGAGGTCGATGTAGCCACTGCACGCGCGCTTCGTCATCACCACCGAAATCGCGAAATCTTGGGATACCAACGCGCCGCTCGACGTTCCTCTTCTGGTGCAGAGCGTCAAGCCGTTCTGCGCGCTCGCACTGGACTTCGACTCGAGTCAGTGCGCGCAACGTTGGATGACACGTCGCTTGATTTTCCCGCGGAGCTAACAGCTCTGCCTCAAGGTGACAACAACACAGCCATGTTAGAACTTCAGCAGCAGGTGGAAATGTTGCTGGCGCTGTTGGACCGCTTCGGACCAAGACTTCGTCTTCTTCCTGCTGCGCTTGCTCGACGAGACCACGTTAGCGAGCGAGCTGCCACTGCTGCTGCATCGACTGAGTCTAACATCGTCTCGGCCGATCCATCCCCGTTAACGTCAGCGTTAACTGGACCAAGTCCGCCATCTTCCGAGCTCACTACAGCTGCTACTGTAGCCTTAATCAGGTCCGGTCCGACACCAGTTGGTGGGGACAGTCCGGCATCCGTTGAGCACAACACAGCATCAGCGGATGCCAGCGTAGTAGCTGAACTCGATATTGAAGTAGCCGGGCCCAGTACAGCAGCAGCCGATTCCGCTTCTCCATCGACGGACTCTAATACTGCATCAGCCGAGTCAGCTTCGAGCAGCTCGCCTACTACTAACAGCGTTGCCACTACTGGAGCGATGTTATCAGCGCGCCAGGTTATCTGTATCATCGACGCCTTGCAAGCGATTGGAGAGTCTACCGACTTGCTGGCGCGTATGGCACGCCATGCGTTTGTTCGCCGATCTGTACAATCGGGCGAACCGATTGCACGACGAAGAGACGCTGAAGCTGCAAGTATCTCGGCAGATGACAGGATTCAAGCAAGGTTCGGTGCGATTCAAGCTGGCCCAAGCGTGGCAAATGCTGCACGGACAAGCAGCGCAGTAGGTGATCGAATGCATGAAGCTCTTGGCGCTATGCAAGCAGCAACTCGTACGGCGAGACAAGGAACACGACGTGCATCAAACGTGAGACCGCGGATAAGAGTGGCTCGCATCAGCGCTGCTGATTTGAGGGGTGACAGGAATTCCGCTGCACTAACGACGGTCACTACTTCTTCGACAGGGCACCCAGGAATCACACCCAGCTTTCCAGTAAATCTCGCGAGTGGCGCTGTAGCAGTGACGTCTGAAACAGAATCTTCTGCGCTAAGTAATAGCCAGCCTCCGACAGGAGTCGAGGCAGCTCCAAGTGACGACAACGGACCATTACCATCGGCAGGCGCTCCCATCTCGATCCCTAGCGTGAGCCTACCGCTCATGTCATCGGTTGTTTTCCCTTTCTCTCTCGCAGCGGGTCTTGGCGGTAGCCATGAGACTACGACTTGGAATCTGGCGGATTTCGTGAGCCGGCTCACGAGCGAGCTACCAATCTCGACTCTTTATGGCGTTATAGCAGGCGACGCTACGCATTTACACCACATATTGGCGCACGTGGGCTTTGCGCTGTTCAGCGGTGTTGATGTCCCGCGAGTGACTCGACCGAATCTCCGCACGTGGGTGCAGGATCTTACAGGCGAGCTCCGTCGTTTATTGCAAGTACACGAGTTGCCTGCAGACGTGGTGGATCAAGTTTATGGGACCGTTGAGCGGCGTTCGGCGTTGGGGTCCGAGCTGTTGCGCGCGATGGACCCGTTTATGGTTGACCTGGTCGATCTCCTTGTGCGTGCTACATCGGCAAGCCGGGCTGCTGCGTTTGGTACCAGCAGCGCAACTTTCTTGCGGAGGATGGCTCAGCAAGTTCTTTGTCAACTCCGTTGCTACGCAAGAGGCGATTCGTCGGAATCGGACGAGGAAAGTAATGAGCGCTTGAAGCGTGTACTGCAAGGGTTGCTGGTATGGCTTGGCATGATTGAGCACCTGGCGCGTTTCGTCGTAGACAGCCTCTTGTGCTGGACTGAAGGAGACAATCATCGTGTTCGAAGACGCCAACGTGAGGAAGTTATTGGCGATGTGGAAGTCGCCGATTCTCCAGTTGCCAAGCGCCAGCGTGAGTAGGAGAGTGAAGTGGATGAGCAGCAAGGACCATGAGGGCTTTCACTCCTGTTCGTCTTTGGATAGTAAGCTAGGACATATCTACGCAATGGAAATTGTCGACTTGAACACATGATCGATCACTGTCAATGCCAATCTAGCATCGTGTTATCAGTGCACATAGTGACAAGTCTACTACTTACTCGGCACAGCTACTTACTTCAGCAGAGGGTTCCTTGTTGGAAACTTGGGGTAGACGCGCTTATATAGGTGGAGACACACCGTGTCGTGCTGCTTGATGGGTTTGTTGAACACGGCCTTGAGGTCCCCGTGTGTACCCAGCGATTCCTTAATATGACCGGTCAAGCCGTGTTTCGTTGCAAGCTCAACAGGTTTGAACCATCGGATATCTTCGGGTGAGTGGAACATGTACCGCACGACCGCCTTGCACTTCTTCACCTTCACGGGTGTCCCCGTGATAATAACCCGCTTGAGCACAATGCGATCCGGGTTCACGTTCTTGAGCGTCCCTGAAGCCACGAACTGTCCATCAGGCTTGAAAAGCAGCAGCGAAGCAGGCTGGAACGTCACTGGACCATACACAGTTGCTACACTCCACCCACTTTGCGGCAGGAAGCGCTGGAAAAGGTGCTGATCACTTTTGAGACTCTGGTCACTGAAAATGGCCTTCCCCGAGAACCGCCGGAAGCCGCAGTGGAACGACAGCTCGTCTTTCGACTTCAAAGTCGCATCTCCAAACGACGCAGCCCGGTGGATGGAAAAGTTAAGCACACTCAAGCGGTTTTCGTGCTTCAAAAGCGCACCCATGACGAGAGGACCAGCTTGGATACGTGCCTGGAACTTGGTCACGGGCACGCATTTGAGGTGCAAGGTTACGAGCACACCGGACGGCACATAGCCCATGCTGCCAAACTCTTCCGGGAGCAGTCCACTAGCTAGAGAAGATGATGCAACAGAGGATGCGTCCTCTTCGACATCCTCCATCGCCATGGACGAAGCCCGTGAACGGGTCTGCTGGGTCTTGACTTTGCGGCGTAGCTGATCTTTCATTGCTCGCTCAGCGTCTTTGCCTCGTGCGAGAGCGAGGCGTTGGACCATTGCAAAGTCTTCAAACTGGAACAGCCGAGCATAGTCCATTGGAAGCGATTCCTTCGGATCCCACACACTTGTACGCAAGGACTTCATGCCACGGTAGCGAGCAAACCGAACGCGAGCAGGTTGGTCGATGGGGCAATCGACTTCATCTGGGAACGTCATGTTTTCCTCTTCATCTATGCGCTTCTGAAGCGGGTCAGCACAGTCATCGTCCGCCATGAACATATCATCATCCTCATCATCCTCATCTTCACCAGTCTTGCAAAAGTCCTGGTTAACTGCCGAGTCTTCTTCTTCTTCATCTTCATCAATATCCTTTATTGCATCGTCCACATCCACATCATCTTCGCCGTCAAGCCACGCAGCCTGGTACCCTGAAGCACCCTTGCTAGCTGCCGTATCCGCCCGACGCTGCTTCTTTGCCTCCGCTTCCGCTTCAGCCAATTCTTCATTTGTCGGCCACGTCTGTTCTGCAGCAAATGGGTCGTACTCTGCTTCAAACCGCAAGTCTTCTTGCAGTGCAGGGTCAGCCGTTGCAAGAACCAACTCTTCCTCTTCTGCTACAGCGTCAACCGTCGTCGAGGGGCGCTGCGAGCTCATCTCCACATCTACTTTTCCCTGCTGCACTTGACGCGCTACTGCGCGGGTAATCCGACTCAACTGGAACGTCCCCACGTCCGTAATATGAATCAGCTGATTCACTGACAATGGCTTGCCTCGCAAGTATCCATTCACCTGCAAGTCGCTGACCTGCTCCCCCTGCTGATTCTGCACGTCCGTCCCCGGTACAAACGTCGCCGTCGTAGCCAACATGTACGACCGTGCTTCACGCCAATGAATCACCTTTGGCGAGAGTGTAAACAGCAGTCGCGACAGCTGACCAGGCACACTGGCCATCGCGACTTTAACGCTCTCGCCAAACTCGGCCGCAAAAAACTTGTGCCCGAGCTTCTTGAGCTCAGCTTGGCCCTTCACCGTGTGCTTCTCGAGTCCTTGAATCACTCCCACCGTTGAAGGCAGACCTTGTGCACGGATCGCCGACACAATCTGCACGCCTTCTGTACTCAAACCTCCTTCCACTCCGTCCTGCACAGACAACACGAACACGACCACATCGGCCACTTTAGCTGCATCTAAGGCCACCAGCAAGTTGCAGCCACAAGCCACGACGCTGATCTTCTGCTTGTGCTGCAGGAACACGCCCGTCGCACAGTTCTGGAGCGCCACCACGTCGTCAGTCGATGGTTCTTCAACAGCAGAAGCTCCGTCCAAGATACTCTGCTGCACTTGAGCCAGCTCTGCCTGGTCACTGAGCCCTACGAGAGCTACAATCTTGGGCGGTCCAAGAGCTCCACCGAGGCCAAATCGACGCTGCAAGAGGATCTCGTCCCGTTTGTTGCCTCGCAGCTGCTTCTGGCGCTGGAGACGTACAGCTTTCTGGCCGGCGAGGCTCATACTGCCGATACTTGAGCCTGTACTGCGTACACTGACGCGGCGGCCTTCGACCTTGCCACCTAAACGCCGCGCCAGCAGCGTCTTGGACTCATGCCGCCCTGTCTTGTGCTTCTTGTTCTTCTGCTTGAGCGGCCCAGAGCGATGGTGGTGCGACGTCATGAGGAGATGCACAATGTCCGAGACGGCCGGAGCGCTGCTGTCCAGTCAATGGTTCCGACAACTGAGCGTGCAAAACCAAAACACGGTCGGACAAAACGACGCCGACTGGTCGTACACTTGCAGGCGACACGGACAAATGGTACGCTTGCGGAAAAAAGCAAGTCGACACGGCCTTGACGAGCAAAAAACGCGCTCTACGCCAATCATTGAGCTGCAAAACGTACCCATTTTGACAAAAACCGTTGGCCATGAGCGCACGAGACGATGTCGACGCTGTGACGCCGTCTGCGTACAGCGTCGCGACGCTCTCGGCTCAGTGGGACCTGGCGCCAGCCGTACGCAGCACCTTATCGACGCTGGCTATCCGCTCGTTCTTTCCCGTGCAAGCTGTGGCGATTCCCAAGATCTTAGCCAGCACAAATGACCGCGTGACGGACATCTGCATCTCGGCTCCCACTGGCAGCGGCAAGACGCTCACGTACGTCGTGCCAATTGTCCAGCGACTGCTCTCGCGTGTTGTTTGCCGTGTGCGTGCACTCATTGTCGTACCTAGTCGAGATCTCGCCGTCCAGGTGCATGCGATCGTGCAGGCATTTTGCCAGAACACGCCATTAACGTGTGGATTAGCTGTGGGGCAGAGCAATTTTGCAGTCGAACAGCGTGCACTTGTGGGTGATTGTCACGTCTTTGGACAGGACGTGAAGGACGCAATACATGGCGGACAGAGTGCTGTTGATATTGTGGTGGCCACGCCAGGACGATTGGTGGACCATCTGGAACAAACGCGCGGCTTTACGTTGCAGCATCTGCAGCTCTTTGTTGTCGACGAAGCTGATCGACTATTGAGTCAGTCGTACCAAGACTGGATTGCTAAGGTCTATAGTAGCATCTTTGCTGGACAAGAAGTGGATGATGACGTACTGGCTGGAGAAGCTTGTGGAGTTACTTGGCGGCGACAGGACTCGATTGACAGACGCCGGATTCGTACACCGCTTACTAGAGTACTGCTGTCAGCGACATTGACGCGTAACCCGCGAAAGCTAGCAGCTATTGGAATGAGTAATGCAGAGCTAACCACGATCGGACGGATCGATGACCCGCTGGCTGATAATGCCAAGCAGAGCACAGTCGGCGATCTGGATAACGAGGATGAGAAGGAAGGAAGTAAAGAAGTAGCGAGCTCGGCGAAGAGATATTCGACGCCGACAAATTTGGACGAGTACTGGATCGAGTGCGACACTGGATCAAAACCGCTGATACTGTTGGAGCTCCTCAGCGAGTTTGCCGGCTCGCTGTCGATAATCTTTACGGCGAGTGTGAGCTCTACCCACCGTTTGGCACGGTTGCTCCAATTGTACTCCACCCACCCGGAGCGTATTCGCGAGTTTTCGAGCAGTCTCTCGCAAAAGCAGAGATCAACGTTGGTAGCAGATTGTAAAGCTGGACGTGTGGACACGGTCGTGTGCTCTGACGCTATGGCGCGTGGTATGGACATCGAGGACATTGCGAACGTCATTAACTACGATGTGCCTTCGTTTGTTAAGACGTACATTCATCGTGTTGGTCGTACGGCTCGTGCTGGCCGTCATGGTCGTTGTGTGACCCTTGTGAAGATGGGTCAGATGAAGGGTATGATGCGCATGCTGAAGAAAGCTGACACCAACAAGCTCAAGCCGTACCCGCTCCAACAGGACCATGTGAAGTCATTGGTGCCTCGCTACACCGAAGCGCTTCAGCGGCTGAAGGAGACGCTCGATGCTGAAAAGGCTGGTGAGCTGCAGGTTACCTCCATGCTTCGCAAGAGGAAGAGCTCTGTGTGTAGAGACAACAAGGACAAGGACGCTATTGCACAGGACGCTAGTTTGAAGCAGAAGATCACCGCTGCAGACAAGAAGCGTGCGTTCTCAGTACTAAATGACCAGCTTGAACGCAACTTGGGACGCGTAAGAGCTCGTAAGCAAACATGATCAGTGTGTAAATAGATTGTCAGGATGAAGTCACGTGGTGACGCAACAATAGTTTCATTACTTGCGCTGCTGCCTCGACATCTACGATCCTCTATCTGTTGCTGGCTGCAGTCCCAGCACTTCCTTGTGCTCGTCACGACGCTTCCTGTTATGTAGCAGTTCGCGTCCTCTTTGCTCCATCTCGATCTGTATTCGCTTGAGATGGAACTTGTGTCCTTTCGAGCGCAAGTGCTCAGCCCATTGCTTCTTTCCTGTAAACTCTCGCCCATGACAGACTGAGCACGAGTTCCTCTGAAACTTGTCCTCCAGTGAAACTACCTCAGCAGCTTCAGGCTTTTGCTGCTGCACGGTCTGGTGACTCGTGATCTCTTCGCCTTTCAGAAACTTGCGAGCAATCTCGATCGCAGGATCCGCCACGAGCGTAGCCCATTTCGTGACATCGCTGCTGTCCAGTTGATAGACCGGTATATCCTTCGTCACGAATTTGTTGCGTATCCAAGAGAGCTGTCGGCGAGCATACTGTCGCGTGCCAATATTTAGCTGTTCGATACACGAGTGCAACACGGTCTCTAGCACCTTCGGATCGTCCGACTTGTCGTCAGCAGCCTCGAGCGCGTCAAAATACGACTGGAACTCCTTGTACCCGATAGCTTGCAAAATGCCGACAGAGTTCCGTGCTTCATCAGTGTCACCGCCCGGGTGCAGCCGTGGTGGATTCTCCTTCAGCTGAGCGCGCAGACTGCGGATCTCCTCCAGCAGTCCAGAACTCAGCATCGTGTCTACACGCTTGACCAGACGTTCACTCAGCACCGGTTTGGATGCATGCACCCAGAAGGCACAGGCATCGAAATACTGCTCGATGTTGCGCGATTCCCGTTCCTGCTGAGCCAGCAGCTTACTGTGAGGGACGCCGGTCTGTTCAAACACCTGCAAGCTGCGCTGCACCTTGCGTACGTTGTTAACATGCAATCTAGCAGCCATGACCGGGTCCACAGCTTGCAGTCGGGCGTAAAGGGCGTCTGGCGTACACTGTTCTTGCTTCTGCTGCTGCTGCATGGCGGACGCCTTGAGCGGTACGTCATCCAGCAACTGCGATTTCCAGAGAATCGACTGCGTGTAGTACATAGTGCCGCCTACAACGATAGGGACTCTGCCTCTAGCCAAAATATTGTCGATAGCTCGCAACGCCAGGCGCTTGAACTCCAGTACGTCACAGCAAGAGCTCGGGTCGATGACGTCAAAGAGGTGGTGCGGAACGCCTTGCTTCTCATGTTCTGTGATCTTGGCCGTGGCCACGTCGAGTCCACGGTACATCTGCATTGCGTCCGAGTTAACAATCTCCCCACCCACGGCCCTGGCCAAATCCACCGACAGCTTTGTCTTGCCTGCACCCGTCGTGCCAACGACTACCAACACCTTCCGCAGTGCTGCGAATCTTCGAACAGGAACATGTGGACAACTGCAAGTACCCAGCCAAAAACCACCGAGCCAAAAGAGAGCACACACACGACAATCAGAAGAAGAGTAAAACGAGCGAATGCGCCATTACATTCACCATCACCAGACACTCCTGCTAATGATCATCATCATCATAAGAAGAAGAG